>JAYKKI010000041.1:0-1200000 GCA_039881145.1 Druceiella hillmani
TTGCAAAGCTCTTTGAATAGCTTCTCTGAAAACCTGGGTTATTAGAGCCAAAAACAACGGAAACAGTTCCAATAAATTATCAAGATAATGCAGGAAAGATATCAAGGCCGATGGTACCACCATATGATGAGAGATTTTTCATTAATTCAACATTATTATTTTTATTTATTTTCAATTTTAGAATGTTGCAGTTAGCTCAAAAATTAGAGTCAATTTGCAAATCTTCTATATTTATCGTATTCAAAAGACCAGAATTGCACAAAATTAAGTCATGATTTCTACACCGTACAATAAATATATTGCTAATAATAATAATATGAATAGATATTTGGATGCTTTATATTTGAAATAATTTAAAGAACGTAATTAGTCAAGGTAATAGGCGCTTACATTATAAGTACCATCGGAATTTGTATAAAATATGTAGAATAGACAAATGAGACTAATATATCGTTTCGTACTTAATTTTATAAATAAATAATAAATAGTTTTATATTAATATGCATAGCCTGCTTACACTGAGCTTGTTTATAAATTATTTTATTTAAATGCATTAAAAACAAATTTATGCAAATAAAAAAGAGAAATCATGCTACAATTAAAATATATATATGGTAACAGTAAGATAGGATGAATATAATTAGGTTATTAGACACGGATATGTTGCTGAAAAAATTCACAAATATGGAAATTTACGAGTAACTCTTAATCTGTGGATTTGTGCAAATATAAGGAAAAATAAAACGTACGCAACCTAACTTATTATTTTCATTTCATTAAAAAATTATTTTGAAGTAAATTGTCCGTTCATGCTATACGAGGGAATAAAATTCATTATATTTCTACATTTCAATTTGTTTATTTTAATTTTTTTCGATTTAATTAAAACCATTATTTTGTAACTATATCAAAAAATACTTTTTTCAGTTTTGCAGATGTATTTTTCCATGGACCTCCAAAAATAAATTAATTCTAAATGATCAAACATTTCTTTCGATACGAAATACCAGCTATCAAGAAGTAGTATAATTTTTCATGCCTATTTACTGGCTACTGTTGAAATTATTACCATTGTTAATATTTTTCCAGCCCGCAATTCACGATTTAATTTCAATAGATACGGTAACCAAACCATTTTCATTTGCAATTACTTAACCATGAATAGGAAGTTTTGAGTTCAGAATTCTAATTATTGTACAATCAATTGAATTATTGATTCGTTTTGAGGGACGATGGTATGGCCTATGGAAATTAGTTTGTAAGTACTTCATTATAAAAACGATACCAAAATTTTCAATCATATCCTGATGATATGTATTTTATAATGAGAATTTAATTTAACGTAATAATTACATTACGTCAACCTAAAGTCCTTGTTCTTCAACACGATAGACGGTGTCGTTTATAAAGGTAATTAGTTATATAATCATAATAATGGAACTCATTTAAATTGAATATTGCACAACAAGCCAAGGCAGAATTTATTGCAATATTACATGACACACTAAAACCGTGATATTTAGCAATTTTTTTGCAAAACTTCATCTTTTAGTTATTTTCAAAGAATCTACATAAATATTTGTCTTTCCACAAAAACTACAATATACTTAATGCGAAGTCTAATAAAAAACCCGCCACATAAAACTTCCATAAAAATATAATTTTCCAATAAGCATAGTGAGTAAAAAATTGTCAAGTTAAACCTAAAAATATAGGGTATAAAAAATAAAATATAACTATACAAAATAATATGAAGAATATTTCAAAAATTATGACATCCAAAATAGTTTTCCTACACCTTTGGATGGGTTTCTTAATACCATTTTTTCACAATTTTAGTTTGAATAGTTTCGAAAATAAGGGAAGGAAGAGGATCATATCCTTGTGCTTATTTTTCAGTATATTATTCTTTTGCTTATTTTGTTAGCCATATCCCTAAAAATATGAAAAATAATATTTAAAATTATGAACAATATATATTGGATACCCTTCAGGCTAGCCCTTTCAAACCAACCCGGTACTAAGTGTGGAATTAAAAAAAAATTATACTTAATTTTCCTTTCTCTAAAATTTCTAGATGCATAATTTAAATCACATGTCTACTTCGTCAGTTCGCCATTTTCTACGATAAATATATAAGAAAAAATTATCTACTATAATAATACTTTAATTCCTTAGAACTAAAAACAGCAATTTCTATGCAATATCCTCTTACAATTTTTATTTTTCATATTTTCCAGCAAAAAGAAACCCCTAGTTTGTTAATTTAGACACCTACGTAAAGTGTTTATAATTTACGGGTTTATTTATTAATTTACTTCGCTTTTCTCATTATGCAGCTGTCAGTTCTGCTGTAACCGTATTAGCGTAAATGGTTGAAGGGTGGGCAGCGTTTGTATAAATGGCACATATGTAACTGAACGAGGCTCATTTCCGTCCTCTGCAAATGTCCTAATTGACAAAGCTTAATTTTATAATATTTTCTCGGCCTACCTTCGAGGAAAATGTCGTCCAAATATATAAGAACTTCACAGCGAATGATATGAGTAGTTCTTTTGTATTCAGTTTTCTGCAACTTACTAAACTGTGTTAAAGAACTGAATGTGTGTAGTTTTTGAAATTTATTGAAATATGTATGTAAATATACTTGAAATAACATGTATGTATTTGGAATATATGCTATTAGAATTTAATATATCAACATTAAGAGAAAAAAGTTCACTTATCATTTAGTTCCAATCAGTGAAGAAGAATTATTATCAAATATAAGTGTTACAAAATTATACGTATAATATGTCCGTGATAATATATTATTAGTACTCACTTTTATTTATCGTGGATAGCTTAATTTATAACTAGTTTTTCTTTATTTCAAATTAAAATTGTTTCGATTATTTATATGTATATTTTTTACTCTCGCATTTGAGAAGCATATTCTCATATTGAGAGGTTGGGCTGGTTTATTGAATGCTATCTTTCAAAATATATGTTGATATCTAATTGGGGAGGGGGGGGGTGTAAAACTTTGATGATGAAAACCACTTATGACAGTTAATAGGCCAATTTTTTTTCATTACAAGCCACCTGAATTTTACGTAGATGCTATCCACTTCCTACCAGTGCATTTGAGACATGCAGTACAAAGTGATAGTGATAATTATATCGACGATCATTTAATTTTAAATTGGAAATATAATATAACATTAAAGACCGCCCATTAATTATTAGCTAATCCAACCTTTTTTTCATAAGTAGACTATAAAAAATATATTTCATTATAAAACCAGTATATTTTTAAATTGGGGAAATAATTTTTCCATAGTGAATCTATATTTGGAATCTTAAGATAAATCTACTTTGGATAAATATATTAAAAAAAATTAAGATCATTTGTAGAATATTGCGAACGCTAAGTTACGGAATAGTATTCGGAAAATTAAATGTATTTTTTGACGGAATATATGTGCAGTTATCCATCAAGCATTGTTTTGATTAGCGTTACCCAGATAGCCTCTTGAATGTCTGCCATAACAACTGAATAATAAAATTTCACTTTATGAACTCAGTTTAAGAACGGAAAGGAATATGTTTTTTATTCTATGCTGCACTTTGTTTAGTGATACCCATGACAAGCGGGAGTTATTGATACTAAAAAGAAGTTAAATGAAATTAAATTTTATGGATTTTAATTGTATTATTAATCGAAGTAACTTTCCATTAACTTGGTTTAAAGTATGGTCGGCTACAACTCTTAATTGTAACTGGTGAGTGCTGCTTCTGTCGATGTGTTTCATGAAATTAATCAAAAGTTAGATTGATGACCAATTGATGTTTAATTTAATTCCAGTTCATTATATTCTTCAATCACTAACCAGTATTCTATAGCCACACTCTATCCATCCAAGCCCTTAATTTGACAAACTTCAATATTTGCCTAAATGGAAACCTCAGGAATGAGATTCTTAAATGTCCTAATTAAGTAGTTGTTCACTTTCTTTTCTTAGATCGAACCTTTTGTAACATTATTATATATCGTTTAGTACGAGATGATTTTAAAATATAATCAATATTTAAACAAAATATTGACGTTAGATAATGAGCTATTTGTACCGGTTGCCTATCTAATTAACCAATTTGGATGCAGAAATGAGGTTATATATTTTTGGAGAAAAAAAATCAAATTTGCTATAAATGACAAAATGTTAAATACTATTCCATTCGTCTTATTTACATACTCAGAATCCATCATCCGTTGATAAACTGTCATAGTAGATCATGACATTGCAAATTTGTACTAATACCTAAAGAATTCCGAAAATAAAGAGAAATCTATATTACAACTTGAGTTATATAATTTACATTAAATACTAAAATGGCTTCAATTAAAATATTTCGGGCATTATTTTGAAAAATATTTGGTGATTTAGTTTCTGATGCATTCTTTTAGACCAAGAATTTGTTTTATTTATTATTTTATTTGTGTAAGTACTATTTACTTCCAAATGTTTCTATTTTAAGAATACTTATTTAATTATTTATCCACGCATTACTTTTAAATATTATGGTTTTCTGCTTATCTAGCAGTAAGCATATAAAAATATATGTTACGTTATTAACGTGTTTTTAGTTAAACTATTATTTATGATTTTTTAAGTTGTTTAAACATGTACCATTTTGATCAATAATGCCAATATTAACAATACTAATATCGATAAATAATTTAATTGAAATGTTATATATTTTGTCAAACAGGAAGTTGGTTAGCAATTTAATTAGATATAGGTTAATTTGTTTATTACTCTGTCATATTTCATGCAGTCGCCTCTGTTATTAGCAAACTTTTTCGGAAAAAGGTTTTATGTTCTAATTTGAATTCTGCTAAATTTTTAAACGTAAAATTTTAACAATAATTTAACGTTAAATAAAATGAGCTTTTCTTATCTCGTCAATAATTTTTAAGGCATCTGATTAATAAGGTGGAATATCGAGCTATTTCAGCATATTAACACTTTATGAGCGAGTTTTTATTTTTAGAATCACATTTTTTATCTTTCTCACGGGCATTTCTCGTGGAAGTAAAATAGAGCTTGGTAATAAAAGATGAGTCTAGTAGGAATAAGGGAGTTAGGTTTAAATCTTTTAGTATACATATAAGCATATACAACTAATCTTCGTTTAATTATTTACTGTTAATTATAAATGAATATAATTTACTGAATATTATTTCAATGGAACTAACTGTTTCGTTGCGCCAACAATTATTTTATGACAAGGATTTTTTAAATTTTTATGATAGACAATGAAAAATGTTCCTTATTTACACGTGACGAGAAAATATTTTGACTGTAAATAAATTAATAAGTAGACATCAAAAAGTTCCGTCATCAAGGTAAAATGAAAATATCGGAAGGAAAAAGTGTTAAAATGATTTTTCTTAATAAAAAACATAAATTTTAATTGGACTCATAAGTTTCTTATTTATAGATAACTTTTAAGGAAAAAAAATTGTGACAGCAATGAATGACGTGGCTTGCAATGAAGGTTATTTTCTGGTTACCTCGTACTTCATGTAGATGTCGCGTATTATAACAACCACAAAGCTTTCGATTATGTATATGACGATATATTGTTAAATCATTTTAGAGGGCAGAATTCTCCTTTAAATTTTTATGATTTTTCCCTTTGTATATCGCTGATAGGAAGCTATAAGTATGAATGAGAAACTTTATATCAAAGCCTTTCTTCAAATAGACGGGAATGAAGCAAGGTACGAATCGCGAACCTCGCAGCCGTTATCTTAAAGAAGATCAGTTTTTAAGATAATGCTAATATAAATCTAAAAAAGCTATGCTTACCTATATTCCTACGCCGATTAAACAAATACTTAAGAAATATCAATTATTATCTTACAGGCGTTGAAACCTGGTGCATATTTCAAAAACTGTAAGATCCAGAATAGTCGCTACAAACTTCCTTTCAGATTTTACCAACCCCGTTTTTTTATGATTTTTTGGCACAGTACTTTCCAAAATAATGAAATGGAATGCTGTATTTATGCTTATTCTTTAGCAGTCCATTTAAATATGCAATGAAAAACAGTAAAAAAATATTTTTTATTCCTCGCGACAAGTCTTTTCAAGTGATAATCCCCATTATATATAAAATGAGATAAAAATAAATTAAGACTTTGTTTACCCCAAAGGTTATCCAAATATTTAAAAAAAGTCTGTATTTTGAAATATATGCACAATATGTGGGTTAATAAAATGTATTGTGCCGAAGTTCAAGTCTTTACCTTTCATAGTTTTGAAGAAAACATTCTTTGAAAAATGTAAATGTTTTACATTACTTACTATATTTTTCGTAATCGTAAAAATATGAGAAATATTTAAAAAAATATGACATCTAGAATTATCGCTATAGTGTTCCTTTACTTTGGCTTCTAATGACCTGTTTTTTTATAATTTTAGGTGTATTAAATTCGGAAAAAAAGGTGCCGATACTTATTTTTTTATATATAGTACATCTATAAAGATATACCTAAAATTTGGTAAAATATTTCCGAGATAATAATAAATTGAAGCCCTTTCCAATGGACACATCTACTTTATTTGGAATTTAAGAAATGTTTTTCGATTACTCAATTTACCTTCACTCCAAATGAATATTTTTGAGTTGTAACTGTCGATATATGCGAGTGTATATATTCTACTACTGTGAGTAATTTATTCGGGTTTCGTAAAGTCAATCGGTTTATCATAAAAACGATTTTGACGGACTAACACGTAAGTGATCTTATGAGGATTTCGTTTTTCCTTTTCAGTTACGAAAATAAAAAAAAATTGATATAACCTAAAAATTAACTGACCTTGCTAGTCAAAATTGAACAATTACAATCTCACTTACGACTTTACGAAAATAATTTGAAAAACATTATTAAAAAAAAATTAAACCTCAACAGAGTCTGCACCAGAATACTTACAACTTTTAATGACGCCTTATACTTCGCTTGATTGAACGTTAACGAGCCTTTTATTGAATCTTTTGGCAGCAAATTCGTTGAAGGATTTTCCATTACGTAAAAATGAAATTAAATGTAAGATACTCGTATACAACGAGTCTTGAAAATATGTTTTTGCCGGTTTGTACACGTATTTAAAAACCCTATTTTGTAAAAGTTAATCATACAAATAGATGTATTATTAATCGATGCACCAAAAAGTACTGCTTTTAAAATTTTATCTTTGAACTTTGTACATTTTTTATTTTTTAGAAAACTTTTGTACATTGTGTGCACAACGGTCAGGTAATGCATATTTAAAGTCCGTGGTTGTGTGTCGAATATCTTCTAGTAAATCATGACAATAACCTTCAAGAGATGGATTGCGTGATAAAAAATAAAAGTATTAATAATTCATCAAGTAATTCTTTTGAGTATTTAGTTTTGCGCAGAGAGATTACTGCTGTAATTTTCGTAGGTAGGTATAAAAAGTAACTTCATTTCGAAAAAAATGGCAGAAATAACGTAATGAAATTTATTTCACACACTAAGGAGACTCATACTTGGTAACAGTAACGAAACACATTCCTACTTTTCATACTTGCTGTCGTTATTTCAAAAGACAGTATAGTGTTTAGGAAAATATATAATTATGCTCAGATAGTCCCTACGTTATAATGAAATGTAATTTTGTATGTATGAGTATGTGCGTGTGTTTCTGTGTATATCTGTCTTTCCCTCTTTCCGTCTTCAGACGACGCAAACCTCATTCAAAGTATAATAATCTATAGATTTAACATTTATACATAACACGTAGTACTTTATGTAAAAAATATTATTTAAAGCATCATATCTTAGTAATACATAATTAAAATCCGGGTGCGGTCACAAGACACGATGGTAAAAGACAAAAATTTTTTTTTCTATTTTGATTTAATTGAAAACCCTTGCTTTTACTTTTTCTTTCTATCGGTCATCGATAACCATTTTAAAGTAGAACTTTTACATCACGCTTCTTTTATATAGAAAGTGTCCTTTTTGATCCATTTATATTTTATGCCCAACCGACCGAAGGTTTTATCGCGTTCCCTTCTGAATAAAATTTTCAGTGACGTAATAACGAACCACCTTGATTTTAATCTAATTCAATATTTATGTGTAAAAATGTTTGTTTACAGAATTTATGGATGTGTAAACCTAAATATTTAAATATATAAAGTATTTGAAAATTGTTTGGAAAACATAAAACGGAACTATGTCAAAGTCATTCATATGTTTGTCTGTCTGTTCTCTCAGAAACCGCTTGATATAGAAACTTTTTATTTGGCATATAATATTAACCCAAATATACCTCGCAAACTTACACTCGAAAATAGAAATTGATGATACGGAAATGTTTAGGTGGAGCGAACTAAGTATTGAAATTTCTTTTCAATTATTTATACGATGCGGGGTGTCTTTTGAAAGGGCTAATAATAAGGGCTGCCTTGAAAAGGTTTTTAATAATTTTGTAAGTACATTTTCAGAGACGTACTAAAAACAATGCAAATATAAGTTACTCTAACCTTATTTCCAAAATTACTCAACTTATAGTAATGAAAAAATGAGATTATTAGAAATCTGCGACAAAATTGCAGGAAAATTACAGCGATTACTCTAGATCTTATAAATTTTCAAAAACGTATATTGTTCTAACGCCTGTAAAAGACATAGAAGGCAATATTTACTTTGTGAAGACTAATTTTTATAAATATTTTAATAAAAACATTGTGCACTATAAAATTATTACAAGTATCTAAATGTGTAGTGTCTAACATAAAGTCGTAACACAAGTTATATTCGCGCTTGATTAGTTTTTTGTTGTACATTTTACAATCAGTGGTATTTCTCATTACATAATTTTTCACAGGCGTAAGACCAACAATTTGTTGCTATATTTCCTTATTTGTAACTTTCTTATACAAGAAATTTTAAATACTAAAATTTTTTCTATAAAAAGGTTAAGGATTAAGTTCAAAATCACTCCTTACTTTGCTTTGTATATAGGAATCGCCACCGAAATTAAATTATACATAATTTTTAATACGATATTTGGTTTCGGAATAAAGCACACGTATTATAAATAAATTTAAGTTTATAGGTCGGTCTGCTTTCGTGCTTGATGTCTCTAACAAACGGAAGGAGAGAGACAGCGTTATCACAACAGAAGGCTTTCGTTAGGACAGTTTGTGTATTAAATCTTAAAGGAAGTCTCAATACGAACACAATTTATAAAAATCTAACAAAAACCCTTAAATGTATCATGTTTGCGTTTAGAGTGGAAGTAAGAATGTTCTCCTATGTTACGCCTCCTGATATTTTCCATTTCAGCAATGGATCGTCCATTGTCGAAATGGAAGGTCAGGGGCGTAACATTTTTTTTATTCATTTAAAAACGCAGAGACGATTTTCGAATAGCTCATGATTAATTTCTATAAATATTTCCTTCACTTAATAAAAAAATTACCTTTTTACTCTTTACAGAATAATGTTTTCAGTCTTTCCCATCCATTTTTAACACAAACCTTTGAACTAGAAACTTTAAATTGGCGTCTTTATGGAGTTTATTAACCAGATAAATATACATCTAAGAATTTCTAAGTGGCAAGTTTAGTTGATTTGTCTTTGCTTTCAATTGTACCAAAATACGTATGGAACTCATGTAGTGCAAGTTCTACTCATACTTTATTTTTTTAATATTTAAAAATAGTCCCGAACGACCATAAATATTTTCAAATGATACTCGTTCGATTTTTGTGCGTATGCTTTATAGTTTAGTACGGCAACATTTTATTATCCTCAAAACTACAATATTAACTTTACCCTTTCGTTAATAATGATCAAGTTAGCGTTGTAATTTTGTTAGCTACTTGTATTAACTTTTAAAGAACTATGTTTCCCTTATTTTCCAGCAGAATGGAGACTCCTTGCGCCGATAACTTAAATACATGTGGCAAATTCATGAGAATATTTTGAGAGTAATTTGTTAACTCATATCCCTAATTATGCAGCTGTCAACCTTGTCGTAACATTGTTAATTTGAATTCGTCCAGAGATTGCGGCGTTTATATAAAAGGGACATAAATTCAGTGAAACTGTTCCGGTCAGTTAAATCTCTCCCCTCGTGACAGCTTGCTTTCATAATGTTTACTCATCAAGCGTCCAACGAAAAACTCGTTAACGTATATGAGAACATCATGTAAAGATTGCGATTATGAAATCGACTTAAATAATTATTAAAATTTGTAACTGTTATCTACAAACAAAGATGTTTGGAAACCTAGAGTTTTGCTAATTAGTATTATATCTATTAGTATTATATTTGGTATTTAGTATTATATCTGCATCAACGACATTATTGCGCTGACAGAATGGCCAATGACCTCTTCTGACCATATCAAATTTTTAGTTTAGTTGTAAGTTATTACTGTCGTATTAATCCGAAATAATTAATTTAGATCCACTTTTGAAGTTTCTTATTCGTTGTTCAAAAATTTCGAAAGATATTCATAATAACCGCATATAGTCATGTTCAAAACCAATTTTCTAAATCAAAATGTTTATAAATGAGTGGAATAAAGAAAATTGTTATTTCAGAATCCGCTTTGGGTTTCTTTTTATTAATGATTATTAAGAATATAATGGATTGAAAGTTTGATATATGAGAATGTTAAAAGCGAAATAAACAGATCAACAGAACTGAAGATACACATTTAGACATGGGATTTAAATGTTATTTATTTAAATAAATTTACCTAAATAAATCTATGAGGTTTTTTCTATTTATATTTATTGGACTGCCTAAGAATACTTTGTTTGGTTGCTGGTTTTTTTGGAAATAAGGAAGAATATCTTTTGTTATGCATAGGGTTTACGCTGTGATTCTAATTAATATATACCTTTTAAACGTTACATCTTCAAATATTTATAGGCGTCATGAAAATTAGTATTCTTTATTACTTCAAAATACACATATGCTAAATATATCCGCATATATAAATTGGTATATTATGTGACAGGTGAATATTTTATTACCTAAGTCTACATAATAAATTGAACTTTATCTTAGGCAAATAATTTATAAAATACTTTTTCTACCTTTTGCTGTGTACAATCGATATGCTATAATGATGTCAACGCCACTTACTCTTACTAGCTACCAAAATTTAAATATTCAAATTCATGAGAATAACTCTAAGTGTTATTATAAGCTGTGTTCGATAGATATTTTTGTTTATACGTTGTTTATACGTATATTGAGATGGTAATTAAAAAAATATATAACATTTTTGTGAACCAATTACAATTAAATTCTGCCCACATTTTATGTATGAACACTCATAATTCGAGCACTGTGATAATGAGACTACTTGTCTGTGTCTTTATTGGAAATACACACTTATATGAAAAAAAATTATTTGATTAAGTTTAAAAATTTGGGAAACATTTAATCATATTCATTTAATATTTTGGTGAAATTATTGTCTTTTTTTAAGTAAAGTTCGAATCAAATAAAAAAAATATTTTATTATTTAAAGGAAAATCTATTCATATTATAGGAAAATAATTTCAAAATATGTTTGTAGTTCAAACTATTTCAAGAGTTTAAAAAATGTAAATCTAATGTCATACAGCACTATTTTTCCCTTTCTATGTCTCAAATAGAAGGAGAGTTTTCATAACAGGAGAGTTTTTTTAACAATAAAATCTAAGGTATCTCCTTGTGTGTTGGCGCTCTAAATTCTCCTTCGATCTATAATACTACTTCATTATTATCAAAAAAAATTCCTTTAACGATATTAGAAAAGTAGGATATTTCTCTCTTAATGTTTAATATTGTACGCGTGGTACCAGCATGCAATATTAAATATGAAGAGAGTATTTGACATAAATGTGTCATTAAAAGCATGCATAAATGTTTGGACATATTTTATATGCATATTATTGGTTTTAATGTAAAAATACCAATTCATAGTTTCTTAGTTATTACGTTCATTTAATAATATTTCCTTAGTATATTTTACTATGAATTCGTAAATTTATTAAATTTTTTTTGTTTATTTAGTTTATTAAGTAAATCAGGAAGTAAATCAGGAATCAAACTGTGTTGTAACTATCAACAAAATAATATTTTGAAGGGTATTTCTTTAACACAGGTAATTTCATTTATTGTTCATAAAATACCTGAGTATTTGTTTCCATTTGTACTCCAAGAAAGGAATTAAATATTATGTATTAAACCGGTATATGTAAAGCGTCATTCCCTTCGCGTGGTTCCAACAAAACGTATTTAATTTATTGTTTGTTTGATTATACACTTTTCTATCACGAAATAAAGATGTTCCGTAAATATTCTTTAATTTTGTTACGTAATTACGTAAACTGTAACTGTGAAGATATTAACATAATCAAATTTAATTTCATATCTCATTATCGTATCTCTTATGTATGATTGATTCATATTAAAATTTTAAAATTTTTTTTAATAATTCTATGTATATTCAATAAATAAATTCAATGTACATTAATTTAATCAGGGCATTATATAGCAGAATTAGCCAGCAAAATTAGAAAATTATATTTTATTAGGAAAATTAATATATTATTGTTATTTTGCTTTCAATATTTCCATGGAATCGTTTGAATACCAATAGAAAACATAATGTTCCTTTACCTTTGAGAACCAAATTCAAAATATTGATCATCGCTTTAGTGCAGTGAGTTAACAAAATATACCGATCAAATTTCGATTGGTATTTCAAAATTCAACCTGCAACTGGCCGTGGAGTTCAAATTTCTATTATTGGTCATATTGGATTTACTAGATTTCACAAGTAAATTTAAAAATTTCCAAAAATAAAATTTTAACGTTCAGTTATTTATCGGTTTTATAAACTATATGATACTAAATCGGAATAAAATATAGTTTTTATTTGTATTCTCAAAAAGGAATAAAACGGTATAAATGAATCATGTCGTTATTAAAAAAACAATTTTTGTAATAAATTAGAATTTAAAACTGCCTAGACTATACTCATATAATAGAAATTACTACTGCAGGAAATTAGTTTAGTAGTTATCTAGTGAATATCAAATATTTTTTTTGTTTGCCTTCAAGTAGGGAACACAATCGTACATTACTTTTAAAAACTGATAATATAAATTTAGGCAAGATTTTTTACTTTTTAAAATACCTATAACCGTGAGTTTGTAGTTCTGTGACATGTTTACAGCAATTTCAAAAATAAATACTTTCAAGGTCACCACCAATCTATGTATTTGAATACTACTTTCATCACTGCCTAGAAAAATTTTAAATTTTAACAGTTTGATATCAAAAGTCCGGAAATAAGATGAATTTCAATTACAGCTTTTATGTTCTGGGTACATGTTTCTTTGAATTTAAATGCTTCGTTGTAATTGTCACTATCATTAATATCCAAGTACTATGCAGATGACAAATTTTTATGTTTATGTTTTAAAATATTATCGTAATCGAAAAGTTTTTCAAATTATTAAAGCAGCCGTGGCAAGCAATTTAGGGAAACATGAAGATTTCCTTAACACCTGATGATTAACTCATCACATTTTCGCGCTACAGTTTAAAATTCTAACGCTAAGGTTGTTCACTAAATTTTGCCTTGCCTATCAAAAAAAATGTATTCGAATTCGAACATTTATGGAACCACGATTTAATAACAATGTTTGCTCCATTCTTTCGAATACAATGAAAAATAAAAGTGACAAATGAAGGAAGTGATTGCAAAGTTATCATAAAATCGTTAAAATTCAATTTCGTTTTATAAAAAACTTCTCAAACGTGAATAGAACCTTGCACTAAGATTGTTTTGCACATATTCAGGTATTTATAAGCTATTAAAGGTACCTATAATTCCTATTAAACTATTTACATTTATAATTTTTTCGCGCCATTAATATGTCGCCTGTAAATATCGGTTATATCTTTCATGACCTATTATAATAGTTGCTGTGTTTTTTAGTAATCATACAATTCAATTTTTTTCAAGTATTTAGGTTTCGTAGTTTCGTAAAAGGCGTGCTTAATTTTCACATGTTTTTTGAATATCTTTTTAAATATGCAATTTAAAAACAGGAAAAAAATGTTTCTTTCTCTAATTCTTAAATGAATATTTAAAAAAGCTGGCTATTTAAAAATTTATGCTTCAATAAAATGTATCACTACGCCAAATTTTAAGTTTCTGTACTACATGCTTTTTGAGAAAATTGGCTGTGAAAAGAGAAAATGTCATTCATAGGCGTAAAGACAAGGTGCATATTTAAAAAATTATGACATCCAGAATAATAGGTATAATTTTTCTCAACCCTTTGCGTGGGCTTCAGAAATTCATATTTTTTCATAATTTCAGGTTGAGTAGTTTTGGAAATAGAGAAGAGGACATAATTTTTCACATTTTTTTAGTAAGTCGCTGAACATACGATATACAAATATGTGAATAAATAATACGAAAACCCTTGTAACAAGTCCTTTCAGACGATATCTCACAATACAAAGTAAATTAAAAACTATTCTTAGGAGGCCTAATTCCCCCTCCCACCCAAATTTCTAAACGAATATTTTCGAGTTTTAGCTATGGAGATTCGTGTGGATTATTATATTTTATTACTATTTAAGTTTCTACGTCAATCTAATTATATGAAAAGTGGGTAATTTCATAAGGGGTCTCCTTTTCTTCCCTTGAGGGACAGAATTTTAAAAAGTTTAAGAATTTCCTATGGGACATTGTAAAATTTCTTGTAAAGAGTGGGTAACCAGAATTAGAGTAGTCATCTTATTTTTTTCTGTTTCCTTGTTTCTCAATGTGACTACAATTTTTATCTTCAAGTGTAATTTACAATCAAACCCTGTTGCTACTTTAATTTTCTCAGTTGCATTGTTTGGCAAACACATACATTGTTCTACAAATCTCAATATTGAATTCTCCGTGCACAGTATAGATATACAAAATAATTAGCTATGGACAAGTTACTGTCCATCCTTAAATTCTTATAGTTTCTATGTATATCTGAAATTTTCAAAGGTCCATCAATGCATTCTCTACCAATACCAGCTTTCAACTTAACCTTAACTTCTTCCAGGAATGAAAACTGTGGCAGCCTATTGTATCTCTGGAACAGAACCGTCATTTTCGTTTTCACCTTTAATAATAGTACAAAGTGTAATTTTTCATTTTCAATGTATTTACCTAAAAAAATTGCCAACTTTGTTTTTCATTTCTCCCTCAATTGTATTAGTAATCAATGTTTGGATTGATCTCAATTGTAATAGTAATCGATGTTTGGATTGGTCCTTTGTTTTGACCGCAAAATCCTATCACCAATGGCTTAATACAATGGTGCAATACTATCATGTAATGATACAATATTACACATGAACTGAAATAACCTCTTTGTTACTATAAATTACTCAATTCTTAAAAATTTTGAAGTAAATCCCTTTTACACTTTGCATTAAATTTTCGAACAGACATGCTTATGTTTTTCAGTACATGTAGGACTTATATCCTTATTCCTTAGACCGGAAAAGGGTATATTTTATCATTAGAGGAAAATGATAAAATACACCCTTTTTCGGAGATTTTAAACTGTTTCGCATGATTTCTGTTCTAGTTACTCTCGTTAATTACCAAGATCAAAGTTTCTATAATCAAAACTATTACTACTGGATGACGGTGGCTTAAATTCATTATAATCGTTCCCAGAAAAATCATCAATTCCGTTTGCCTCATACTTTGACTCATGATATTATGGTACATTCTAACTTACATTTATCATATTTTCTGATTTTGTTTGAACTAATGTTATTAATTTTATCAAATGAGACTTCGTGGTATACTATTGTGAAGCCATATCAATGTCTCAATATGTCTTGAAATAGAGAAGAAATAAAAATATAATGTCACCAAAGAAGAACAATAACGCTATATATACGGAATACATCATAACAACACATAAGAAAGTTGGGTCAATATTATTTCCAAAAAAAAATAAATACATAAGGATATGTACATAATTGTGATATTATGAGGCAACCATAACTATTGCTCAGCAATCAGACTTTGTTCTCTTCAGTCCAGCTTCCAGAGTAATTTGACCCAATTTCGCTCTAATAAAGTTTGTCGGAATCACATTATAGACAGCAGTGTACTCCGAATTGTGTACATTTTAAAATGTTCCTTAAATTAAGTAAACTTTATTATTCTTTGTATGTTGTCATTGTGGTTTTGAAGGTATGGTGTGTGCGTCCAACTTTATTACAAACAAAAAAACAATTTCACTTTCTTGATTAAAATACAAAAACAGAACAAACATGAACAAAAATTTAAAACAGAACAAAAAACATATTCATTTTTTTGTTTAAAATACTGGTTAGGATAAGTTAGAAAATAATGATATTAAAAAAAAACATTGTTATGTATCTTCTCGCATAAAGAACAATTTTTATGGAATTCTCACAAAATTAAGTTAGATAAGTTACCTATATTATGAAATTTTAACGTGACCTAGATAGCACTGTCATTACATACTCACATATGTAATAAATAGAACATAAATGCTTACGCGACTCATACACAAGGAATTCCATTGAATTTCAGAAGCGATGACGTAAGGGCGTCAAAATGGTAAGAAGTTATAGATAAATATCTTTTTAGGACAGGTTAGATGGGATGTGTTTTGATTTGGGGAATGTCATATGTAAATTGGCTTTTCATTTTCTAAACCCCATTATTTAGCATTTCAGTGGGAGGCATCAAAATAATTACGCGGCGGCATGAGTTTACATGCGAGCACGCAACCTAGAACTGTGCTTCAAAAACAAATTCTGCAATTTTACGAATCCTTGAGTATCCCTAGACTAATATATACTCATATCGAAGCACTTTTTGAAGGAAAATTGCAATACCTGAAATTCAAAAGAGAAATTACGGGGTTCAATGAAATTTGCAACAGAGGCCAAGTTTAAACACGGGTGTTGAGTAAAATGCGACGTAGAGCTTCGACTTGCACCCCGGTATCGTCACAGAGTTTAAGCGATGGGAGCGGATTCAAATAACTTAGCCACATAGGTTTACCCTTTTATGTAATTGCGCATATATTCCAAATATTCTCTCGTATAATTAATGGCGCTTCACAAAGCGCAGCCTTTTTCAATATTACATGCCAATTTTAAGCGCTTTAAAGGTAATTTAAAATCTAACGAGCAAATTGGAAGGTAGGACATAATACGCCTTACATTTTTTTTAAAATGACTTCGGGTCTTGAATTTAATGAGAGACCATATCGAGAATTTAGCAATCCTTACTACCAGAGTTATTGTTTGTATATTTTACCTTAAAATGGTCTTACTTGAAACCTGGTCTTTCGATGACTTCCTTTTTCTCCTGTCAAATATTTCTTTTTTGCAAAACGCAGTATGCTGGTACGTCCGGACATAGCAAGGTTTTTGCAAAATTATCTTTGTAACAAAGTTTGATAAAAAAATCATATTTTTCATTGAATCTGCTTCAAATGGTTGATTTGAACCACGTTATTGGCAAGGTTTTTCTGATTAAAATGTTTCCTTTGACCGAAAGGTGAAATACTATGGAAAAATGTTTATGAATCGTAAACCCAGGAATTTATGACACCAACAACAAAGTATTCATAAACTATCCATAGTCAAATATTTTCAGTTAACTTTTTAAATCTTTATATCCAAAACCTAGTCAGAGTCCTTATTTACGTAAATACAAACTTACTTTATCGATTTATTTGAGAAATAGAATTCGAAAATATTAATAGATCTCTAAAAGATATTAATAGATCTCTTTAATTATTTTATTCCATTACAAATTTTTTATACCAGATTCACCCCTTTGCGGTTGAATTTTGTTAAATCCCCCCTTAAGTACTGTTCACAATAAACAAGGAATGTTAGCTCTAAATTAATATAACTGTTTCAAAATTTTACACTATTTTAAATTTTTAATTCTCATTTCACCGCTCTAGCGGTTGATTTCGAAAAAATTATAAAACATTGGTTTAATAATTGTTAAAGTATTTTTACAAAGTTTTTCATTAGTTCATATTTATTCTATTTTCTATATATTTATTTTGACTCCCTACTTTACCCCATGATGGACCTCATCCATATGAAATAAAGAATACTGCTTCCAAAGTAACAGCACCGTTTAATTATTTTACTCCATTACAAAATTTGAAACCACATTTTAGAGGGGATTATTCCTAAATAAAATTGTAAAACGTTTCTTTAACTATTTATTTTTTAAAGTATTCGTGCAAGATTTCAAAATAATATCTAATATTTTTCCTTCATATTAATTCTTAACCATCATTTTAATTTTTCATAGATGATTTAAAAAGAAATGTTCCTCAATGAAATACTACGCCGTTTTAAAAATACTCATTGGCGGCGGTTTGAATTATGAATTGATATATCCATCAGGCAGTTCGATTATTCAATTATTTGCGTATAGATTATTTTCTTTATTCGTGTACTTACGTTTTCTTTTATTTTTAATTTTCCTTATT
The DNA here is from genome assembly GCA_039881145.1 of Druceiella hillmani. Classification (NCBI taxonomy): domain Eukaryota; kingdom Metazoa; phylum Arthropoda; class Insecta; order Lepidoptera; family Hepialidae; genus Druceiella; species Druceiella hillmani. The sequence continues at coordinate 18,611 of JAYKKI010000041.1, forward strand.
CGTTTGTTTATAATTAGAATTACTCACGTCACTCATTAATATCCGTTGAATTTGGTCGTCTATAGAAACAATATTATTTAATTTTTTTGTGTTATTCAGAAAATGGTAACTCATATCAGAGCAACTTTTTTAATAGTTTTGTTCCTTCATTTTTTACAATGAGATGGAAACAATTATGAAAAATGGTAATGACTGTTCAGGATTGTCTTCATACTCAAAATTATTTAACCCTTATTCATAGACCTCATGCCTTACTTGCTCAGTTATTGGGACAAAAACGTTCATTGACAATTTCCCCAGTTTCTAATTACAAACTGATGAAAAAACAAATCAGCATGTTTTTAACGCCAAGAAATCTTCTGTCTCCTATCTCCAAAATTTTGTAAGTTACATAATTGCTGTGATGGATAACCGATTCAAAGACCTATCAGGTATTTTCACTCCAAAGAAGTTCCAATTTTATGACCCAAAAAAGTCTCGCAAAAAACAGTTTTGTGTAACTATAATTATTGAAATGTACATTTATAACAAATAGGATTCAATATTACATAACAATTTGCAATCATTAACATTTTTAATGAAAGAAATAATTTAAAATTTTATATGCGAACATAAACTTTGAAATTTAGGCATTCAAAGATTTCAAAACTGAAACTGGTACGGGTGCCTTTTCCATCATCAATATATACACAGGCTTACCTGAGGTTTCTGCAAATATAACAAATGTCTTGCATTTTGTCAATATTTGTCCACATGCTAACGATTTTGAGATATCTCATACCGAGAATTCATATTCAGTTACATTTAATGGTAATTTGAAAAAAAAATATGCTCTTTAGTAGCCGCTATTCGCAATGATATCAGAGCAAGTGAGATTATTTTTGTTATTGCGAACTTAAGCTATTATTAAATGAATTAAAGACGCATGTCCTGTACCGCTAGGTGTATCGAAGGATATTACTCCAAATTGGTGTTTCTTGTAATAATTAGTTATAGATTTAGAGTAGCAATTCATCAATATTGTAATTTTTTTCCTTAATAATTCACTGTTGGTTGTATCTATATATATATATATATATATATATATATATATATATATATATATATATATATATATAAATTTACTTCATCGTACTGATTGCACTCTCATATGTATTAACGTTTAGTTTATCGCTACACATTTATCTTTCAGGAAAATCAAGACTTTGTTGGAAACTTGCTCGTTGAAACTAATTTCCAAATCCGGGTTGTATCGTTGTAGGTTAGCGAGGATATCGTCGCACGTTCTCCATACGCGGAATCTCTATTTAAACGACTACATGGACCATGAACCACGTGTTTCATAATAATTTTATATAGTTCGTGATCCTCTTCCGGATTTGAAAATTCAGCCTTCATGACATAATATATTTGATTTGGTGGGATTTTTTCTTTAAGCCAAATTAAATTATGTAAATATGGCAGTTCTAATTTTTACCATTTAATCGAATATATCCAGTAGATGCTAACACCGAATACTCGATTTTTGACTATGATTCCGACAAATTTCGTTTCATTTGACGAAAAACTCTGTCCACATTATCCTTTCAGTCGATGGCTACCTGTTTATATTATGATTCTTTTTTGACTTTTTATCAAGAGGAGTCACATATAAATGTTATAAATAAATGGAGCCGACCGTGTTTTCTGATGCAGGTCATTGCATCTTCTGCAAATTCATGCATATGATATGGGATTCCTGTAAACTTCTATAGGAAGATAACCAATTTTTTCACGTTATCGACGTCACTATTAGTCAATATTTTATCTCCTAAATGGATATATTCATCCCAACACAATTTTCGTTGATGATGGCGAATAAACTACAATTTTTCCCTCTCGATTTTAGTATACATTTTAACAATGAATTGCTAAAATTATTGCCGGCGGTTCAAGATGTGTTTATTTAGCTATTTCTAATCATAATTTGGTAAGCATGGAATTTCATTGAAGTTACTTTTTTGTTGGTTTTTACTCCTCTGCTTGGATTCACTTGTTGAATGTGGAAATGATAACCATCTTCACTTTGCCAAAAATTAGTGGATACTCTAGCGCATCCCAACTAGGATGAATTTTGGCAATACGTTTCAATTTATTACTTTGGCCCTGTATAATATCACGCTGGCTATATTCGTTAGCAACAATTACAACTGATATGCGTTAAATCTTTGTTTATGTCATTGATTCGTCTTTTATCTGCCGAAATAACGATCTTATACTTGTCTGAAATCATTTGTTCTAGAGACGCCGATCTTTATCTTGAACATGTTGATCTGTCAATTATGGTTATATGGTAGACTCTGTAACCCCTGAACGATTTCTTGTCATAGATCCTGAAAAATTCTGATATCGTCATAGAACCTGAAAATCTCAGTATTAATATCAATATCATATGATTTAACTGAAGCTTAAAAATATTGTCGTGTTGTCGCAAAATTGTAATAAAGTCACAGGTAAATAAACTTAATAGACCATTACAAACATGAAACTAAGAGCCAGTCTTTACAGTGGGTGTTATTTCTGAAGAGTTTTCTACAAAATAAACAAAGGACAAAGGATGATCACTTCATTCTTCAGACAAACAGGTTATTATGCCATAATTGTTCTGAAAAAATACAGTTACCGGAAACTGGTATTCAATCAGTAATTTCTTTAAAATCTTTCGATAACACGACAATCCATCCGCACATTTGGGCGAATAACAAAATATTTCACTACAACATTTGTAGAAATTATGGGTCATTCCTCATACAGCCCCAATCTCGGACCACGCGATTTATTTTTATTCCCAAGAATATAAGACCAAGAATATAAACTTCAAGGTATATAATTCTAAGATTTCAAAGCGTAAATTCAAAAAAATTGTGGAAGAGATGTCCAAGGTATGATAAGCCGACTTTTCTCTTAATGTTTTCATCGAATGGGGCAATGCATGGAGTACTATGGGAACTATTATTAAAAACGATAAATTAATTAGTTGCTAGTTGGTTATTTTTTTTACTTAAATTTTGTAAACGATATAAAATAATTTAGAATTTAAAGCGATATCGAGATCGATTGCATTTTCTCTTTTGTGTAATTTTCTGGAAATCAATTATATATTTAATTTAAAACTGGCTTTATTCAATTTTCAGATTACTTGTTAGAAACAAAAAAAATCTTTTACGGGTTCATATTAGGAGAAGTTTATTTCAAACTTTTATTTTTTGTTGTGACTTTTTCTCAATGTTCCTTTAAAATTTTACGATGAAATCTATCTCACTGCAAAAGGATGAATGAATGAATAGTCCTGATATGCAACTAAGTGTTGTACAGCTATTTATGTTAGATCTGGTTAAATTTTAGCTTAGTCTACTTAGTTCGCCATATCCTAGCAATACATGAAAAATGAATAAACATTTATAAAATTTAAAAAGAAAATTCTTATTGAAAAATGGATTGAGCTAGTTTTGAGAGCAAACGCTTTTGTTGATGGCTGCTATTACCATGACGTAGTTGTTTCCCTTAGTATTTCTTTCAAATATTGAACTTAAGTAATACACTTCCAAAACTTTCAGAAACTTTATCCCAATAAATCATTTATAATCAGTGCATAAACTTTAGTTCTAAAGAATATAAAATCCAAAATTGTTTAATAGATAATCTTTAGTATAAGAAGTGATATTAAAACGTCCCAACCCAACAAAAAAAATTAAAAATATTACTAATATCCAGATAATTAAAATAAAATTTCGTGTTACATTTTTAAAATTTTTCATTGTATAATGGCAAAAATTAAACCCTATTAATTTTGTTATGACGCTCTTCCAGTTTAAGACTAATTAGGGTAATATTTTGCATGTCATCTTTATGATAAATTATATAAAAACATAAAAATAAAGAAATAAAATGGCTAATTTTAATTTTTTTTTGTAGGATACACCGATGCCCATTAAATTTTAGGATGATGTTTTTTCCTCAAACTCCATTTGACAGATTCAAATGGAGTTTCTATAGAAATCTGTAAAATATCCACAAAAAAATGCGTAAAAAATATTATTTTATATGGGAACCGAATATTAACGAATATCAAGCGAAACCGCGGTATGATTTCCCACTAGTCACTTTTATGTATGTCAAAAATCTAAAAAAATAACTGAAAAAGACATTTAGCAAGTTCTTAAATTCAGAACTATTTCGGTAAATTTTAATTAGTAATATTCCGTTGAATATATTATATTATTTATCTTGATATATTATATATAGTTAAAACAACGTGAGTTTGAAAACCATCCACAATAAAAACTTTTTCAATGAAGAAAACATATGTGTGTCGATAGCAGTTGTTAGAGTTTTTTAGGGTTTGATAATGCTAGTAATAAACTTTATAATTTTCGGAGTCTTTGTTTTAATCGGTGTGCAGTTGTTATATTTTTACTCACATGTGTAGATGCGCTTACAATATCTAACAAACGGCGACCACTTTACATTGCAAGCCGATGACGATTTCAAATAAATAAATCTGCTCAGATCAAACAGTGCACCATCATCTTACGTAGCACATGACAACGCATTGGTCCGAGCAACCGAACCATCACCCAGTAAAGTCTGCGAAGAGAATATTCTCTGCATCCTACGATGATTTGTAGTGAAATGTGAAACACACCACCAGTGAGGGGCGGTTTTATCGTCCCCGCTGTGCGGGGCGCGAGGGTTTCGAGGTATTCGCTGTCTCGCTCGGCGTTCGTACATCTCTGTCGCAGCACTCTGTCTCGGTTTTCGTGTAGGGCCCTGCGTAAAAGTGCATATCGCAGAATCGAATTTATAATATGAATGAATTCGATTAGCTGGATTTTTTTTTATATTTCATCGCATTTTACACTTGAAAAATAAGTAGTATTACTGAAAAATAAGTAGTATAACTTGAAAAATAATTAGTATAACTTAGTACTCGTTTCACACGCATCAAATTTTAAGTATGTGCTTTATACAGATATTTTAATTTATATGTAAAATAATATTTAAAGAAATTAACGTAAACATAATTCATAGTATAAAATTTCCGACCCCATTTTACATATACGTAAAGTGGAGCCAGAAATTTTATTCGTACGACGCATTAAATCGGATATTATGATATAATTATTTTAAATTTAAACTGAGTTTTCTTTTATCATTTTAAATTTAAATACCGTTTGCGAAATAATGAGTGTCAAATTAGCTTGCTATGGATTATTGTTACTAATTTTTAAATGAATTAGAAACTATTTGAAGAAAAAATATAATTTATATCACTTTTTTAATTATTATTTATTTTAGTTACCTTACATAAACAACTCCAGAAGTTACAGTCTACTTGGAAATCTTAATTTTCACTCGTTTTTTTTTAAACTTGCAACTCCGAATGTTAATGCAAAAAAATCATGCTTTTTAGCAACCGCGAAAATGCAGTCGTTGGTTAACCACGTAAGTACAAACAATTTTACAAAATTATCAGCAGACCAAATATAGTTGATGAAGTTATTAGTAAATGAAAAAAGTTTTAAAACACTTTATATTTAATTTCTTTCTTCAGATTTGGAGAAATTCAAAAGTGGAGTTGCTACCTACATCCATTCAGTAGCTTTTATGTGATGTATGATTAAATGAACAGAGAGCCAGACAGAAACTTTAAAATGAATGTGTTCGTATCGTTTGTTTGTTTACAGCTTTTAACTTATTTTCTCAAAAGAAAGAACCTGTTTTACCTACTTGTTTGCCTTAGATAATTTGTTATTTCTATGGATATGCAAAATTAAGTAAATTAAATTTTATTTTCCTTTTTTTTTACCGTCGATAAAATACGGGAAATAAAACGTAAGTCTCGTTAATTATTAATATAACTTTAAATTTTCTCGGTGATTAATTTTCTTCAGTTCATTTTTACATCGTCATTGAATTTAATATACCACTATAGAATACAATATTATGAACATTAAATGGTTTTCAATTTATATGCGTAACATTATAAATCGTTTTTAAATGGATACGGTGAGTTCAAGGGAACTATTTCTGGCTTATAGCCAATGTTGGATTTCAATACAACTATTAAAGTTGAATTAGCTTGTATGTTATCTGATAAAATAGTTTTCTTTGTGAAAACAAATTCATAAAAAAATATAAAGTCTGATCGTCTGATAGTGGTGAAAAAGTCTGTTTTGAAAAGAAAATATTTCCAATTATGCCAATAGCAATTATTCCACGAAGTAAAAAAATATTTCGACTGAAACGATAAAAAAACTCAAAATTTTACCATTTATAATATATCCAGCGCTTGTCTGGAGCTGACAGATAAAATGAAACAATATCAACATTAAAAGAACTGTCGTACATATTATTTATAAACTGAGTATTTACTGACTAAGTAAAATAATATTTCGTGTTATGCTAAAGGTCATTTTTAAATTGAGCCGGACGGTGCAGTTAGTTTATCTGTGGCTAGTGGATGCTGCATTTATTAATATGAACATATATGTATATTAGATAATTAAATATAATTAGGAAAATTACTGATCATCCATCGGCGCTTTGAAAAAATGGAGATTCGTATTTCTAATTATACGTTATCCTAATTGCCCACCACGGCTTTGCGCAGGTAAAAATGGACCACGGTTCTTGCATGAAAATATTTGCAGTCTCTACTATAGGCCATGAATTTTTTTTTTCCTTTTTGGGTAATGTACTTCAAAAAGAAAAGAAGAACCCTTATAAAATTTAGTCTATCCATACGTTACATAGGTTTTTCTCAGAAACCACTTGACACACAAAAAAGAAGATTTTCTCAGAAACCGCTTAACGTAAAGCATGGTAATTCGCATACATTTGAATAGTTGAGGCTCAAATTATTCCATTTTATATGTAAGAGAGATAAATAATCACTCGATTATTTTTTAATTCCATCTTTAATGTAGGGTGCCTTTTGAGGTAATAAATTTGTAAGGGTTTTATTCAAAAGTCATATTCTATTTTTGTCCAGGCAAAGTCGGGATAAGCAATTAGGATAACATATAATTATAACTAAGAAATAATATTCACTTATTCAAAGTGCCGATGAATGAACAGAGTTGTACTTAATTATGAAATGCACATATACGTTCATATTAATAAAAGAAGCACATATTTGCCATAACCAAGCTGACTGCATTATTTGACTCAATATATAAAATAACCTTAAGCATAAAATGAACTATAACTTTGCTTAGTCAGCAAGCAGTCACTTTTTAAGTAATATGTATTATAGTTATAGTGATGTTATTATTGAAACCGTTACATTTTATCTGTATGCACTAGACAAGGGCTGAATGTACTCATAAATGTAAAGAGTTTCGAGTTCATTAACAATTTTAAATAGACTTTTTATTAACTTACAGAATAATAGTTATTAGTATGGCTGGAAATGTTTTCGTTTAAAAAAAAATCGTATAATTTTAAAATCATTTAGTACCCACAGTAGCGTTTTCTATACTGGTATATCAAACACAATAGCGATTTTAAAATGAATTGAGGAATATTAATCACTGAGGAAATTGAAAACTTCAAAAACAAGGTATGAAACTACTATCAGGAGTCCGCATATACATAGATATGTATGGGGAGTATAGGTATAGTATTTTTATTAAGTAAGAATTTTAAAACCATCGCTTATACTTTTCTTCAAAACTTCAGGTAAAAGTTTAATGGTGCTACTTCCCATAATTTTGTCTCTAACAATTTTGATTATAGAGGCTGTAAAATAATTGGAAACATATTTCAAACAATATCCTTCTAGCTATTCAAAAGCACAAGTTTTATTTGGAATGTTAATAACTTTGAAAAGAAAATTGCGGTACTTTTTTGTTTCGCTAAAATCTTTTTTCAAATATTTTTAAGTTATAATTATTGAGATATATGCCCGTATGGCGATACTTATAGTAGGACATATGCTTTATATATATGCCCAAAATTTCAAATTTTTACCTTAAATGGTTTTTGTGGAAATAGGTCATAGACGAATAGATTGATGGACATCGTGTGTGAGCTTATAACGGTTCCTTTGCCTTTTCTTGTATAGAATCCTAAAAATAACAAAACAATTGAAGTATGTTAAAAAAAGTTAAACCCAGGTATATTATTGCCTTAGTTTCCTTAATAACAAAATCTAGTACCAAATTAGGAACAAATGATAAAACTTAGAGCTTTGCCTAATGTAATCTATGGAAATATGTAATAATCATTATACCGTTTACGTGAACTGTTTTTCCTCTAATATTGATTGCATGCATACTTCAAGTATTACATAAATAAAATAATATATCCGAGTGATTTTGGTGATGAAAAGATATCTTAAAAAAGCTTTCTCAATAAAAGTTAAAAAAATTCTGAGTCACGTTTGCAGCTTGATATCAAATAATTTAGTTTCTTGGTATCCCAAATATTGTACACAAGTCACGTTAGGCTTGAGAAATTAAAAAAAATGATTAACTCGAGAATCATTTCTATTCCTGATGGAATGATAACTTCGGTGATTGTTCATACCCTGCCGATTCGGATGCGACGTGTATGTGTGAGTACATGTATATATATATATATATATATATATATATATATATATATATATATCTCAATACCAAGACACTTAGTCGTTTTATCAACGAAGGATGAAATATTTGCAGCAATTTATTGAACTTTTGAACTTCTTGACGTTAATGTAGTTAATATATAGTTATAAATGACTTGTGACCATATTCTTTTCAGATATTAAATATTTTAGCATATAGCTTGTAAATGAAATGAAAACAGATAAATTTGGCCGATTACGTACTATACCGATTAAAGTTTTTTATGAATATCTGGAAGTATTCATCCGAAAATAATTAAAATTTGTTAAAATACGTAATCATGGAAATTAACCTTTTCCCCATTACTGTCAATTTTGACCTGTGGAATTTCAGTCTTCATTTTATTTTAAGTTTGTTTATGTGTTCTAAGGGCTAAAGACGCAAAAAACGAGAATATGTGTTCACACGTGACAAAGTGTTGTATCACGTGTGAAGAGCATGATCGACGACTACGATAATAATTTGACGTTTCGTTTGATTATGTTTTCATGTTTTTGTTTCAGTTTTATATAGTTAGGTTTAGTAAAGGTTTTTCAAAATTCACTTTTAACAAACTGTGTATTGAGCGGCAATTTTAACTAACCTAAACATCATTTAGTTTCTTTATAAAAAGTAAGAATAATACTTAAAACTTATTATTCGAAAGTTTTCATAAATTGAAAAGAAGATGGTTTATTATACAATGAGTTTTTTATATTGTATATTATATATATATATATATATATATATATATATATATATATATATATATATATATATATATATATATATATATATATTATGAAGATGTTTGTCTTATTCAAATGTTCAAATTGGACGTTTTGGCGAATCTATAATATCTTTTTCCAAATAAATAAATTCATATCACCTTTCCAAATTAATTTAAATACGTATTTTCTTTTCTCACAAATCACTATATAATTTCCTGAACATATGTACAACAACAAACTTAACTGATGCAAAAATATTTTGATACTAATGAACTATGTATTTGATAATATAAGCGTCGTAATATTAATTTATACGCTTACAAATTTTATGCCCTCCCAGTCTCGCTTTGAACCTGACTTCGAAATTGCACGAAATTTTAGGAATATTACATATACATACATATATAAACTCGTTTGCATCAAAATATGTACATATTTGTCATTTTACAACCATCAGCCTAAGGCGGACAATACTGCGTGAAGTATGATATCGAGCGAATTTGTAAGTGCAGGTAACGAACAAACTCCGTGCTACTTAAAATTAGTGAACATTGTAATATTCTTTCATCGACAGTGTTAAAGAGAGAAGAGGGAAACCCAATGTGTGATATTTATATTTGTCTATTAGGTGTAATGTTAATATACTTGCATATATACCTTGTTTATATGTGTGTATTGGTTCACGTGTTTTGCGTAAAATTGACGTTGATGATTTTTAGGATTTCATTCTTCAAAAATAAAAACCGAAATCAATATAAGATCATTTAGTCGTATGTCCATCCAACTGTCTATTAAAGCCCTTTTCCTCGGAAATGATATGAGAAATTAAGTTGATATTAATATCGTATTATGGCCTTTAGCTTTTTACCGCATTTCAAGTTTCTTCGTTCCCGCAAAGAAAAGTTAAAAAATAAGACATGAAATAACACACAAGAAAAGTTAGAAAATAAGATAAAAAGAAAATATATATTGTTTTCATCTACTGTCTAAAATTTATTCTGTTCTTGATTGATCTTTCTATATTCATCGATGTTCATCAATATTCAGCGACAGAAAGTAGCAGAAAAGGAAATTGGGATTCAAAGCTACTTCGTATAAAAAGTGACCTACGTGTAGAATGTCAGGAATATACTTACTTAAATATAATAAATCATACGAACCATTTATAACAACACTTAAACCAAATAAGCTTTTATTTCTTCCACTCTTCTTTGAATCCACCGAGTAATAGGCTAGGTGTTTTTCGCAAACTGAAAATAAAGTTGCTTAGCCTTTTTTGTTATTGTTACCGATTTTTTAAAAAAGATTTACCCAATATTGAAATTTTGAAAAACGTTTTATGCCATAGGTCCATTAGTGAAGTAAGTCTTCTGGAAATTAGAAATATTTTGAAGAGTAAGTAGTAAAACATCGACAAATTTCAGAAAACCGTAGCAATTTTTTTGTCATCATCCATTAATATGTATTGCAGTTTCGCAAAAAGCTCGTCTTTTTTGTTAATTTTTTTAAAGTTTCTAGTAACGATTTATATTATAAATAAGAAACCCTAATTTGTTTTACAAAATTAATTGTTATCTAATATATTTCTAGTCGTGTAGTTAATACGAAATATTTCTCAAATTAAAATGACAGTCGTCATTATTAATAAATATTCCCATTTTCAATAAAATATATGACCATCAATCCAAGGGCCAAAATATTAAAAAAGTTACTATTTAATTTGAAAAAAAAAGAGTATATTGCATCAATTAATATAAATATAGTCATATATTTTTATTCAACTACTCACTTTCGTATAAGCACAGTAAGAGTAAATGAAACGTCTCTACTGAAAGTTTCAACAACTTTTTAACGCAGACATGAATTGCCTATAATTTTAATATTCCAATAGTGGCTAAATAATATAAAAGAAGTAATATTTTGATGCTAAAGGAAAAATTAACACATGACCAAAGTTTCCTGCTTAAATCTAAATGAATCATTGAAAATTCTTAGATTTATCAGTGGATTAGCAACAAACGCTATCGACTTCTATTTAAACACTTTAAGCTTACATAATAAAAGAATCATTTAGATTTGTACGTTAAAAGCAAATAGACATAAGGATAAATCAGAAAATCTGGTAACGAACACGCAACACCTTCAAGTCTTATCATAACGCTAATATTTTACAATGAAGGAATAACCTTAATTTAAATTACCAGATCTAGTAATTATTATTTGAAGGGTCAATCTTTAATGATTGTAATCCAGAAAAATCAAGCCAAAATTAATCTTTAACACGCGACAAGAATATAATGCTTATCATTATTTAAAGTTCAGAGTTCTCTTAAGATGGTTCAAATGCTAAGAACCTTACAAAAAAGAGTAAGTTCCTGTTGATTTGTCCTATCGTTTGGCATTATCTTATAGAAGAAAGACGTCAAATTGCATATATCACAGCGTATAAAAATGGTGTGACGTAAAAGTAAGATAGTAATTCCTCAAAATAAAGTAAGGTGGATTTTTAACATCCTCTTATGCTGTTATTTTCTGTTTAATATACCATGTTTGATTTTGTACAAATTAAAAATACAACAAATTATATCAAATGACAACGTTATCTGAAACTCTCATAATGAACATTTAATATTATATTAAATAAAACACGTATAATTTTTTGTTGGACAAATTTATCTGTCGTAAGTGTAACATTGTGTGTTTAATACAGTTTTTTCAAATTACTAAGAGTGTAGTGAAATTGTTGAATTCTAATAATATTTTGTATTACTTTTAAATTTCTCGAAATCACATACTATTATTTCACATATTAGTTAAAATATTAAGCTATGTACATATAAATAATGTGGAAATTTTATGGATATTTAGTAAATTATATATAAATCGAGTGCAACGAAAGCAAGAGAAAAATTCCGAATGCTTGTTACATGCAAAGCGTTAAACTTTTTGTGTGATATGAATATATTTAAAGGAGGAAATTTAACCATTTCTTTGATAAATTACACCTCATTTGAGATACTTCTCTTTTAGGTTTAAATGCTATTTTTTAAATTGTAATTATCAAAACATAACTTCTCAAGCATCAAAAAAATTTAATTTTTTTGTTCGAAGGAATATTTCGATTTTTAAAGATTAAATATATATAAAGAATATTTCGATTTTTAAAGATACATTAAATAACGAAATATAAATAAAAAAATAAAAATTGTATCCATGGTTTCTGTTACCGCTTGCGGTACAAATATGATAAAGGGGTATATGATCAAAGATTAAAAAGGGTCACAATTGTAAGAAAATAAATTTTATTTCAAAATTATCATCACAAACTTTTAAGAATATAATAATCTTTAGCTTATTTTGTGACACGGTATAAAACAATCACTGGAAAGAGTTTTGTTCGCCTTTTTCACAAATGGTTAAAGGTTTTTACTACCTTGTACTTGACAACACCTTTGTTTGTATCTCTTCATAATATAATGACCCAAATTAAAAAATGAGAAGACATTTGTAAAGAACTTCCGAAAATCCCGGAGTTGGTTTAATTGCTCTGCTTTCTGATTTTTTCATCCAAAAAAAACAAACCCTTCGTATAAAATCTAGCAGAGGAATGATTTCATTTTTTTAACCTGGTTGTTAAAAATCTATGCATTTACTGGGGACATATATAAAACTCTAATGGCTAGATGCCAGTACCCTTTCTTGTCTTTGAAACGGATTGGATATTTTGAGATTAAACAATCATATTTATCCATTCTTCCCATATTTTTATTATAATTATGAATAAGTCTTGACTGATTTATAGCCAATTTGGCCTTTTCTGTTAAGTCTCACAAAAGGTTCAAATGTATCTAAATTAGGCAAAAGACATATTACATTATTATTATGCCATTTCAAGTATAATATTTCATTATTTTTAACAAAACTGTTACCAGGATAGCCTTTCTCTTTCTTTTTTATTTGTTGTTTTGTTGTAATAAGATATTTCTTAGTTCTATTGTCTCTTACTATGCCCGTAACTCTGAACCTTTGAGATTTTAAATCAATCAACAACTTCATACTACTGAAAAAACATGAAGTAAACTGCATATGGGCTGGGATTAATACAAACTTCAAGCATCTCTTTTATCACTCTTGAACCTAAGTCATAGCCATCAGAGTTTTGAAAGTTCTTGCAACAAAGTGTGCTTTGAGGCAAGTGATGACAGAAAGGGAAAAACAAAATTTCAATAAAAACTGTTAACTCTCCTAAAGTTAGAATAAAATTTAAATCATTTTTATTATTTTTGGTGTAGGTAAATGTTTCGTTCGCAATGTATTGTAGGACCTCGTCACATAACAAATTTTCAAATAACTCTTCAGCTAATTTTTCTTTCAACTCTGTAATCATATTTTACAAACATTGTATAAGAATATCAGACTCCTTTTGTATTTCAGAATAAATAGGGTTACACTTACGCCAAGTCACCGTCCTGTTTGTTTGAGGTGCGGAATGAATAGCACAATTTTCTTCGACGTTATCAATCGTACATGAAAATTCCATTTCACCAGCCATATTTGACACCGGCAAAATTCCCATATCATCGGGACCCTCTTCCATTCAAATCCTCACTGTTAGAGTCTTTGATATCTTTAAAATAGTCTGAAAATTCGGATACCTTCGAAGTTTTTTTTGTATTTTTTTATAATATGTATATAGTGACATAAAAATAGGCATATTTTTACCATTTGAAATAAAACAAAGTCAAAATAATTTTACTTGCCTTGGTCAATCTTATAATTTACACACATATCAATACATTTATTACAATCGCGACACGAGATGTACTGTGTTCGACGTCAGTTTATCAACTGATGTAAGCACGAGACCCGCAAGAAACAAACAATTGAAAAGTTTGAACCTGCTCGTGAATATGTTTTCACGTCAAATAATAAACACGTATTCCCAGTATCATATTTATAGTCCAGTTCCTTTAATATGCCTTACATAACGTGTTTCCAAAATATATTTTGTTTTTATTTTTATTTAACTTATACTTATACTTAGAAAAGGTCTTAAAATTGTTTTCATGTTGCTTGAAGTAAACATTTTTTTTCCTGTGCAATTTACAAAATATAAAATAATGCTCTTCTTAATGCAACAAGATTTATCCACTGATGTAAATATGTTTTACTACCAAAATCATTTATTCTAGTACATAAATGGTGTATTAATACATATTCGGTTAAAAACAATTGAATACAAAAATATAAACTTGTAAAAAAATTTCAAATATAGTGTTCTAAAAATAGGACAGCGGGAAGGAATGGGTTACTTATGTCTAAACTATTTATCTCTATGTGGAAGTCAATAGGTTCCGTAAGTGTTAATGACAGTGTAAATATAGGAATTTAAACAATGAAGGACAGACCAAAATACTAATTACAGGATTACCTAATTTTAACTAGTATGTTAAATGTACACGATTTTCATTAGATTAGCTTAGCCTACATTTTGTTTTACTGACATTATTATAAAACAATTATTTACTGTTAGTGTTTTTAAAAAATACTCAAATAGCTCATTCTCTCGAACAGACGAAATAGAAACAAGTAAAAGTTACCTTGTTTTAATCTTTACTTTAATATAGATGTATCGTACATATTTTGAGATAAATGGAACGTATTTACCGATTAAAAGGAGAAGAGTTATGATTAGCTTTCTAATTAATACATTCCAGTTGGCTTATCATTCAAGAGAGAAAATGAGTTTATTTCTTTTTTTTTTCATTACTAATTCGAATCGTTACGTGTATTGAATGCAAGCTCTAAAACTAATTTAACCTTGATCATATTTTTTTCGTAATTTCAAGATAACTACTATCAGGCTTGAAATATTTATCAGTAGGTCTTACTTCAATGGTAAAGATCATATGAATTTCGGATATTGCCAATATGAATTCGGAGTAAAATTCTGATACAATTTTTTTTCGGATATGGTATATTTTTAAACACTTTTTAAATTCAAAAATTGATGATTTATAATATCTATTTTAAATGTGAATCAACTCAATCTCTTTTGGTTAAGCTAGATTACAAATCGCTGCATACTAGGTATTATTTTAGCCTAAGGAGTATCATTAGATATAAATACAAATCAAAATCAATAGTTTTACTCATTCGCCTCAATGATGTTCACAGTCTAGGAGAATATATAGAAGAACTCGTAATTTTCCTAATTTCATAAATGCTATCCGAAATACGCTTGGATTAAATTTTTCATTAGTTCATTGAAGCAAGCTGTATTCTTTAATAGTACCCACTGAAATTACCATACACATAAAAGCAACACTGGAATTACCATATATGTGTCGCTCAAAAATATATAGGTTGTTTTGGAATTATGAGAGAGTACTCCATTTGTATATCATTTATTACATTTTTTATCACCTTCTTCGCCTACTTGTCATATTCATTGCTTTAATTATAATCTTCGTAACCATGTTTTGAGCATGCAAGTAAATAAGAATATAATTCTCAAAATAATACTTTAAGAAAAAGCATCAAAATGGCAAAGCAATATTTCTTTCACTTTTGTTGACACACTTTTGTTTTTCACTTTTTCTGGTCCCGATTCAGTGAGAATGAAGTTCCATATAAGATTGCAAATATTCGATAAGTCATCTATAATAAGCATTACTGTAAGTCTAAAAACAATTACTTTATTACCGAGTATATTAGGGTGCATGCGGGTGACAAAGCTACCTTTTCTCGTCTCTTCTCACCATAACTATACGCGATGTCACAAAGTGTCGATTAAAAAAAAACGTTGCATAATAATGTGAAAAATATGAAAGATCTTAAAAGACTTCGGTCATGCTAATTACCTCTGTCGCTCTCTCTAATTACCGCCATAAACAAGTGATATCAAAGCCAAATTTGAAGATCTAAGTATACGCTGAGCTAAAAATCAACACTTGGGAAACTCGAAGAATAAAACTTGGTATTAAAAACCAAACACCATGGCTGCTAGGTACAGAGTAAGTAAAGTTTGTTCATCAATTCATATAACCTACAAGTATGGTGTCACAAACTAGAGGGACTGAAGAGAACATTCCTTAATAACTCAACAAAGCTATAATACCTGCGGACAATTCCGCCTTGTGTGGTTGTCGCAAAAATTATTCCGAAGAGTGAAACTTACAATATTTTCAATATTTGCGAATTTTTATTTCTATTCCGTCCAACTTTGTAACTCCTCCGGCCCAACGCAGTATTTTAATTTCCGTGACGTGCATCTTTTGTTTGTGTACCCTTCTACAACGCTGTCGTACTGTTTGCTTCTAAACTCGACCTTTGAGTTTAATGGACATTCGGGCGTCACACAACACCCTGGTTATGGTCTCCATTTTAGCCAAGCAGTTCTTTCAGTAACACAAATTATTTACTTATTTTGTTCAGTTCCGTTTGCGTTAATAATATTTCCTCACAAATAGTGAAATCAAATAACATTTTGGCTTATTTGCTTAATTTTTGTTATATAGCGTAAAATTATTAATATTAAAAGATTCCTAAATGTACTTTATAATTAAATTTTCTGCGAATATTGCGGTTAATATAGTTTAATTATGTTAATGTTTACTCGTTTCTTGCTATCTTCTAACATTGTTATTTAATAACCTATTCATAAATTTGGACCAAAAAAATTATTATCATAGCTTTCACCTGCAACTTTACTTGCGTGGTAAAAATTTAAGACAAATTAAAGCATGCGGCGCTATCCAGAATGATTGAGGTAAATTAAATACTAAATCTTTATTTTCTTAACTTTATTATACAGATTTCTACAAATACAAGTGCGTTTCAAAAAATCACGCCAATCCATTAGAACGTTACTTCGTTGTTCCGTTTGTTGAATTGAGACTGTACGATTTAAATAGGGCGGTGTCGTTTATAAAATGGGTTCAAGTCAAAAAGAATATTCAATGAGATGTGTCATCTAGATTCAATATAAATAAATCATTGCTGCCGGTGAGTTAACATCAGCAGCCTATTTACATGTCACTCGTCGCATTTATTTTACTTTCAAATCACGTGTCATGAGCTTTGTATAAGTGGCACTTTCTTTGGAGCTTAGTTGAAATATAACATAATTAAATAATATTATTACTCCTTAATTATTTAATATTCTATTTCTTCGTAGATTTGATAGTAAGCAGATGCCAATACAATTTTGATGTTTATATGATTTAAAAGTCAAAAGTAGACAGTCAAACTTACTTTTTATATGTCAAACTTACTTTTTGCATTATAAGTAAAATATGGTTTGAAGTCGTCTAATAATAATTTAAAAAAATCGATGAAAAAAGCAACATCCTAAAAATTTTAATGGGAACGCGTGCGGCTGATCTGATATTGAAATTTACTTTGGTTTTATTTGGGCAGTGTACTTTTACTACTAGCGCTACCTAATTTTCTTTGTTTGACCATTTAAATCGACGTTTTCAAACATCGAGTTTTGAAATTTATTATTGAATCAATCCAATTATATTATTTTGCCATATAGACTGTTTTAGTACAAATGCGGTTCCTTGCTAATATATTGGAAATGTTAGAGTGAAAACTCTAATTATTTCCAAGTGTATATCTTCAGATATACCCTTTAAGACCAATCAAATTTAGTATCCATAGCCTGCGTGGAAAGTCTGGGATGTTATTCAATATTTAAATCAACCGGTCGGCCGGACTTGGTTTGGCCCCTTAACGCATAGTCGCCATCTTGGAATAGCTAGAACAATTGTCTATAACAATAAACAGCTTCAGGTCTTACTCTGTGACGTATGCTGCGGATGGTTTCTGTTAGATAATAGCCAGATCAAATTCATAATTTAAATAGAAGATCATGGGTTTTGATGTCGTTCGATTTTCTCGATATTGACACTTCAAAGCTATTATCAATGATATTGGGAGAGGCATTCTTGATATAATTTCTAAAATTCAAATTATTGTGTTAATAAACTCAATACTTACTGTTACTAGAGTCAAATTTATAACTTGAGACAGTATCATAATTGGTTTCACATGGAAAATAATATAAAGGACCATATTATTAATCTAACAGATCATTTGCTTAAAGTGCTAAAGGAATTGCAAACGAAAAATGTGGGGTTAAAGCTATTTACTATGGCGGTTAGTTTGCAAGTCATTTATCCGCGTCCCATTTAATCACTTCTTGGTCCTTTAATCCCCCAACATTAAATTCAAGTAAACTTGTTCAAAGTTAGAATGCTCCTGTTGCTTGGAATTGACGTAATTATTTGCGATCTTTTACCTCGGTCAATGGCAAAATTTATGAATTTCTGGATCGCAAACTTTCATAATCTTATCACTTTGTACATATTGATATTACAGCAGATTCAGAGGGCATCATGGTCAAGACGAAAACTTAAAAAATGGGTTCCGTAAGCTTTTCTCACTTAAAATTTAACCGAAAAACATTTTTCACACGAAGCGCTGTGGGGAAGAAGTGACTATTTGAAATTACAATTTATTTAATTTTACTTATATATATGGAATACTACAATGGGAAATCAACGTAAATTACCTTTAACAGAGCACTTTCCTAGCATTAGCGTGTCGATTTACTTCGGTTGAAGATTTATTACGTAAAACATAGATAGTTTTAACTTAGGAGTCATTTAAAATTTGCAGGTCATATCAAAACTAATTTGTTATGCGTATTTGACGTTTTTTATTTTGTTTTCGATTTAATATTTAATTCTAATGCTACTTATAATGTTACAATATACATTTTTAAAGTCTTTTTATATCTGTTTACATATTTTTATTATTTACAAGTTTGTAATTCTAAAAAGAAATGATATGAAAATGAAATTCGATATGAATGTTAAAGCAATGATATAATTATGTTCTTACATTGTAATAAATAAGACAAGTCAAAGATCTTATGCTTATACTTATCATACCGATACATTATATTGATTTTTTTACCTAGTCAGTAACACAGTGTTCCAATTTTCGAAAATCATTTCCCTCGGTAGATATCAAGTAACATAATACTACTTAACTTTTAACTTAAACCTGTTAAAAACCTGTCAAACACAAGTAGCACTTACATTACGAAGGTTCCATATAAATTCAGGCTCTTATAAATATTTAAAATTACATAGTATTTCGATTAAACTATTTAAAAATATAAATTTCTCACGAACTAAATATGTTACATACAATATTTTTAACATGCGTAAAATATGGTATGTATTTAAAAAGTTATAAGATCTAGAATAACCGCTATAATTGTCCTGTAATTGGATTGTCGCTGGATTTAAGTTAATCTTAATCTCCTAGTTAGATCAATATAGTTTTCTTCATGATACTTGGATAAGTAGTTATGGAAATAAGGCGGGATACTAATTCATATTTTTAGACAGTCTTTTTAAGTATGTAATTTAAATTTATGAAAAAATACTTTTGGATTGTTCATAACAAGCTCTGTGAAATAATATACCACATTATATATACAAGTTCAAAAAAATCTTTACATACCCCCTCTGCCCTCTTTAATTATTATATGAATATTTTTAGAAAGTTATTGCAAACTGAATGCGCCATATTTAAACTTTCTATTTCATACAATTCCTAAAAAAAATTCGTTGTGAACAGAGAAAATCGTAAATATATTGCTTAACATATTTTTATAGGTGTGAAAACATGATGCATATTTAAACAATTATGTCATCTAGAATCATCAGAATTTTTTTCAAACAACTGTTGTGTGAATTTCTAAAGTCATATATTTTTTCATAACATTAGGGTTAGCATATTTTTTAGTATATTTCTGAAAATATAACACTAAAAATTATGAAATTTTTTTTTCTGAGACCCTCATAACTAGCTCATTCAAATAGCATTTCGAACAATAAATAGAAATGAAGAAATTTTCCGGGTACTTAACATGGTCACTTTTAAATTTCGAAACCAATTTTTTTCAGTTTGAGCTGTAGATGTATTAGCAATATATCTACAACTCAAACTCAAAATTAATGTTTTTTGTTACTATACCTTATTTTAAAGTTCCGCATCATATGGTTTCTAAAAGAAATCACTGTGATCATCGTGGGTCGGTAAGTCTGATGACTGTGTCCATCAGACTGGTAGACCCGTGAGTATATTAATAAGGGTTCCGTTTTTTCCTTATGAGGTAGGGAACTCTAAAAAGATTCAACCAGTACTAACATGTTACGCATATTTTTTCATGGCAATGGATTCAACTCTACTTTTTAAATTTTATCGCCAATTGAAAAAATGTCTTAAGAAAGGATTAGAATAAAATTAGGTGCAGTATTAAAAAACTAACAAGGATAAAATTATAACTTTTAAAATCAAACATTTCTCTTTCGATGTCTTTCAGTATCCTTCACATAATGGATATCGATATGTTATAATGATTATATATAAACAAATATAAAAATCAGACAATTGTTTAACTAGTTTTGACTTATTTGGATGTAAAAAAATCGTTTTTGGCAATTAAACTGAAAACAATTTAAAACTACGAATGAGTTATAGAAGGTTAGCTCAAAATTATTATTGCTTTCCTCACATAATTCATTAAGACATCTAATAAATACGCGGTTTTGACGTTGATCTGCTAGACGGAATGGCATTAAAATTACAATACAACGTAAATATTTTCTGTTTTGATCGCTTATATTTACGAAATTAATAACCAATGCGAATATGTTATTAGATAAATTATATAGTTTATAATAAAACGGAAGTATTTATAAAAAAATTACAACGGACAAACCCCCTGTTTTCAACTATTAAAATATGGTTTGCGTAACCCTCTTAGTGTAATTTCTTCTTATACTTAAAAGGCTTATGTATGAAATCATTTAACCAAGTAACGATATTTAGATTTTATTAATATAATAATATTTCCGCATATACGTAGCCTACATGAGACTTCAATGTAACCTAACTAAAATTGTTTGACCGAAAATCGAACCGCTGATTGGTTTTACGGTTTTCTTTGATATTCCTTCTTAGGGATTCACCTCCGATCTACCTGCACTTATTACCTACTATAATAACTATATCATTTACATGTATAAAAATTATTTAATAATTTAACGGAAAACGGGCTTGATAATATAATTGTTTACAAAGTCAAAAAAAAATTTTAGGCTGTTTTTAAAATTTTGTAGAAAACGCTGAACTAAAAATATTTTCACGTTGATACATTCGTAATAATGTAATATTCAAGTAAAATGCAGCAGGGCAGATATAACTATTTTTTTATAATAAATAAATACAACTACGTCAGAAATTTATTTAAAATTGATTCATGCAAATTTGTAATAAATATTTGCATAAATATACATGCATAAATTTCAATGTCATTAAAAATATTTAGGCTAACATTTCGTTACATTCAATATATGCTCAGGAAAGACCATCAAATCGATGACCTCATCAAGTCCACACAAGGGCATATTGGTAATAATATAATACGTACTTGAAAGACCACACGCTCAGTTATACATAGTTCAGAATTGAACATTTGCTTGTCTTGGGTAGTAATCTACCCGCAATATTCCCTTCAACCTAAATTATTAATATCCGGCTGTGGCAACTGCAACAAATCTTTGCGTCGTTCGCAAATATATAAAGCATTAATATCAATATTTTATATTGATGCAAATAAATAAAAAATTTCACTTTATAATAATAAGTGACAGTGGAAGCTGAACGAAATTTTCAAACAACGTCAATTACGAATTCCAATTGAAACACTTAAATGAGATGACTTAAAAGGTACGGATTCTTTTTCTTTCTCCAAAATATTCTATATAGTTGAGATTTCGAAAAATTTAACAATTCAAATCTATGGAAATAGATACCGAAAAAAAATATTAGGAGAATTTCGGATAAATATCAAAATTTTGAAATTAGTAGATCGAACAAAGATACCTTTTTTATTAGATCAGCTTGTAACAAAATAACCTCGTTTAATATATATATATATATATATATATATATATATATATATATATATATATATATATATATATATATATATATATTTAGTTGGTAATTAAATAAAATTAGTTTAATAGTTGAGCTGCATTATTTCGTGAAAATACTAAATTTCTTTTTAAGGAATTGTTTTCCGAAATTGAAATACATGTTAGAAAATTGATTTTTAATTTAAATTCATATCATTTGTCTTTCTTACACTATTGATCATTATTATTTTTATTTCCCGTTTAAACCGTACAGATAATAGAAAACTCTTTGAAAATCAGTCCGGTTAGCGCCTTGCCATCCATTTTCTTCACCATTTTAAAAAGTGCGGTTTAAACAAAATTAAAACATATGAATGAAAAAAACTTTTCAAGCACGAGTAGTATTCGCAAGACGATCATTCCGTTTACACATAAGTAATTATAAACATTTAAGGGTTTATAGTATTTCCATTAAACTGTTTATAAATTATTCACAACAAAAATACATTGCCTATTGATGTTCCACAGTGTTCCTGCAACCTTTGCGTGGGTTTCCAAAAATCGAGTAGTTTTTGAAATCATGGAGAAAGCCTCTGTTTTGCATATTTTTCAGGATTTATCTCAAAATGGGCTTATACCTCTGAGGCTTTTTAAACAATAACCCAAAGGTAGGAGGAGGTTTTTCGTCTGTTTAATTTTTCATCTAAAATTTCCACATAGATATTTTTGAGAGTTAGTGATTAAGATGATGGCATAATATGTTTTACTACCATGCTAAATTTCAAATTTCTATGTGATTATTTGTGGTTGTCGACAAAAATGGCCGTCCCAGACAGACAGACGGATACTTGAATGATTTTATAAGGAATCCTTTTTCATTTTTGAGATATAGAGGCCTAAAATAGCAAATAAAGTTAATTACCCATTAGTGTATGCTATTAAGTCTGCTATCCATGCACGTTGAGCAATGCTTCAAAGTGTATTTGTGACCACAATATCGATTGTCGATAAAAAAAGCGACGATGAATTCTCTTTGTTATGCGGCTCGTTACTATTATTGACGATACATATCAGTAGAAGACGTTGAGCTTATCGTATGCATACCGTCGTCAGTTGCATAATGCGGGAGTTTTCTTTGTCATACGATATTCAACTATACTCTTGAACAAGCTTTGAAATTGTGTATAAATATGTAGGAGATTGCATCTTTGAAAACACACTGCTTTTAAGTACACCGTAGCGTGTTAATAAAATATTATACTATATTTAACGACATACATTTTTTCGCATTTTAATTATTAAAGCACTCGCACTTTAATAATGTGAATTAGTCTACTGAGAAAATTCTGCTTCAATAATAGAGGTAAGATATTAAAAGATATCATAAAATGTAATTTGGATCTTCAAAATACCATTTGATCTTTTCAATTCTGTATAGATTTTTACTTGTTTTTGACGTTTTTTACATTAATGTTTTGAAAGCCTTTATTTGGATTCTTCACAAAAGTTTATAATATTTTGTAAAGGAATATACCATGGATAATTTTATATTCATAGGAGAATAGGAGAATTTTATATTCATGGCCGTGGTTATTAGGTCTCTGATCCTCCCCTGCTTTGGCATAATTTCGGCGATGTATGTAAATAAATTTAGACTTTAGACTTTTTATTATAAAGTGACATCATCAAAAATTATCCAAATGTTTTATCACTAACGCAGTATCACCGAAAAGTCTATTGTTGAAATATTAACTACATACACAAATGAGGTTTTGTCTAAAACTTAGTTGAGTAATGAATCGTTTACACCTAGTTTAATGCCACCATGTAAACCAAAGTTTTAATGAATAAATTTTTCATGCCCTCATTTAACTCCTTGTTCACTATTTTTGCAACACCGACTATCTAAAATTTATATAGAAAGTTCATGTAAGACGAGTTTAGATTTTGTTTTGCAAACACACAAATATTATTTTTATTGAATTTACACTAACTGTCAACTGTCACCGGGACAAAACTTTATCCGAACCACGACTGACAGAGAAAAGATGTTGTTTAAATTCCAGAACAGCTACGTAGCCATAGCCGCTAAATGCCGCACTATTATCGAGAATCATATATTTTTGCATGGCGCTAGTAACATATGTAAATAAAGCGTGACCACAGAATATATATTCACTGGTTCTAGAGTCTACTAGCTAATTCGATTGTTAATATTATTGTGACGATTTTGATACGACAAAAGCGTTACTTTTCTTAATCCCTTTATTCTTTCTACAGTTACACTGAACTATATATTGTCCAACTTAGCCACAATAAAACATTCGTTATTGCGACCATTAATGTTTCTTTAGATCTATTACTTTTACTTTTGGAGTCAGTTCCGAAATATTCAAGTTTATTATATTAAGCATATTTGAAACCTTGCTATAATTACCACAAAACTGGATGAGTATGATGTCTTTTGAAATGTTTCCCTCTACTCCTTCACTCTTGCTTCCTTCACCCGCAACTTAGCGTCTAAATTATCAATAGTGTTGTATACTTGTCATTTGACCCTGATTTCCAAGCAGATGCAAGGTATTTGTATTCATTCCGCAACGACATTAAAACTTTTATTATGAAAAATGTATTTCTTCACCCATTTCTATTCCATCTCTTTTAAATCACTTGGATCTGGAATTAGAACACTGACATCTTGATGCCATTTTCATATCCGATTAACTGAATAAATTTCTTTTGAATTGATCGATACTGGAAGAATCTGTGCGATAAAACATGAATACTAGACTCTATGCTTTGTCGTATTCATTATGTAGTTTTCTCTACATTTTCATGGAAGTTGTGCAAGAAATTATTTCAACATGACTTTCTCCGATTATTGAATTACGAGGATAATAATTGACGGCGAGGAATCCTTGATCTCACATCTGCCAGTTTCGTCACATCTTCAGGTTTAGGCACCTTCTCTAAGCTACGTTTAACCGACTTTGGCTCCTTATTAGTAATGTCGTTCGAACCTTCCACATTATAATTATTAAATCCTTCCAGCCTTATCGCGCTATTATTACTTCCTTTTTCACATAATTTTGTAGTAATATTACTTATTTTTACTTGAAAATCATCAAAAACTTTGTAGTAATAATGATAGTCATTAAAAAGATAATTACCATTACCATAGCGACACTACAAAATTCATTAAATCTCTTTTTTATATATGACTCGTACGTAAGCACGTACGTACGTTTTCTTTAAATTATTTACTGTACACTAAGTTTTAGTGCAAAGCAAGTTAAAAAGCAACTTAATTATTTGGTGCAAACTAGATCTACACAAACAGATGACTAGTCAGTTACACAGTTAGTAAGGGAAATATTTCATACGTATGGATACATTTTTTGTAACAAATTTATCATTTTAATGTCAGTAAGAAAATTAATATAAAATATTTACTATTATTAAACACAGTTGTAGTGATTAAAAGTGAATTATTTTACATACCGATAACCTTCCATGCTAAATCTACGTCAAATGTTTTGTTCCTATATTGGGCATTTACACAGATCCTAAAAGTGAATAAATAGTAAACTAAAAGCCTACCAAATATGATAAAAAATGTTTAAAAAAGCCTAATCAAAATATATATTACAACCAAATAATAACACATTTTTAAAATTTTCCACTATAATCAATGTTGAAATCAAAGACTTGAATTATCCTGAAGTAATTTGTATTTACGATTTTAAAGAACATATTATACGACATTTGGAAAAAAGAACCGCAACTCTTATTGCATTTCTACAGATGGAGTGCAATAGAGATCAATTCAACTTTTAATTAAAATAATGACGAAGTATTTTCTTTTATTATTTTCTACGACGTAGGTAAATTTAATTAAACAAATATTTAACAATTACGTAATATATTTTCGAAAAACCTTAAAATATATGCAGGATGCTTTTATAGTTGTTTTTAACAAAACTTTTTGTATTGTTTTTAATGGATAAGTAATATTTATTTTACATATTTATAAGAAATACGAGTCTATGAAAACCATCTGAATTTCAAAAAATGTACCATTCCAATTTTAGTTATAATTTAAAAACGAAACAGACGCATTGCACGCTTTGAAACACATTATTGTTTAAGTAGTAAGAATCTGTATGTGCTTTATATTCATTTGATGTTTCGTAGTTCAATCGTGGTAAAATGTTACATATTTATGTAAGTAATTATATAAGTGAGCGCAAATCACGTATACCAATATTTGAATAAAAATAAAAACTTAAAGAGGATTCTATGTAACTTTTGCATATTGAATGCGTGTGTGGTATAAAACGACTATTCGACATGTAAAAACTTGTGTAGAAGTTAGTATTTTATTAATGTAATTTTTATATTTCTGGGTCTGAAAATATTTTCAGAACTAATAACAATGATGCAAACGATCCTTATATCCATATACTAATAATCTAAAGGTAATTATTAGTATATGTATATCATATTCTGTTTAAGATTAGTCTAAAATAAACTAAGTCAATGATGGAAGAACTTTTATTTATATTAAAAGTTTATCCAAAGACATATTTTTTAATGATTTTGTTTATAAATATATATTTAACTTCAAAAATATTTTTTAATGAGCCTTTTGCGAAGTATAACTAACTATTCAAGTAGGTAAATTATGGGACTACATATTTTGAACTTCTACAAAAGATTTCAAATATCTTTTTTAAGTCTAACCTTTCATAAGTCTTAATGTAATTGATTTCTCGCGGATGTGAAACGAGTTATTATAAAATTAGTTATTACGCCTTTTGGTGTCAATTCTTGTTTACACATGAGTGAAAATAGGTAACATTATGTTATTTAATGAGCATTTTATATTACATTTTCATTTCAGTTGATAATAATAATCCGAAAAAATGTATAGTTAATAAAATACTCCTCCAGTAATTTTTTTTTGTACATAGATACGAAATATTAAATGAATAATTAAATATAATCATTTGAAAAACCTTATTTTTTAATTACTTAATTAAAAATTAATCTTCGTTCAACAATAATTTACCACAATATATCATCCAAATTAAAAATAAATTAGAAAGTTTTACATTTTGACACAAACCTTTATTAAAACATAGAAATCGAGTATTTTCAAACTCATGACAAGATTCTATTCTGAGGACATGCAGACAATATATAGTAAGAATAAAGTGAATCGGTCTTAACCTGTAATATTTTCATGCAATCCTACTAATGGGTACCAATTTCTATTTTACTGATCAAATCTGCGTTAAGAGTCAATGACAATGACAATTTCAAAATTAAGCAAAAGCATTGCAAAAATCTTGCAGTATTGGTACTTGGCGTATGACCATTTATTACCCTATTAAAAAATAGTTTAAGAGAAGCAATAAAGCTAACATATGTTTATTGATAGTTTGTAAAATATATGTAATCTTCATAAATACATACTTTTTATGATTTCTATAAAAATATTAAATGTGCCTACTCTTTGAATCGTCTCAAAACACATGGCATTATAATTAGTTATTAGTAGTATGTGAAAAAATAATTTGAAAAAAGTCAACAGTTTCTTTTCATATTATTTGATATTCTATTTGTGGACATATCAAATCAATGGTACGTAGACGTATTACTATATTGTCACCGTAAGTTCTTAAGTTTGCCAAGTTCGATAATACAATTTGAAGTGGGTGAAAAAAGGTTATAAGGTATGCTTACAATGTTAATAAATTTGCAAGTTAAGCTAACAGAGACGTGTTGTAAAGTAACGTAACAAAATCATTAAAAATATCAATACTCAAATCAGATTAATTGAAAAAGAAACTATGAAACAAATATAATGGGCAAATAATATTGACAATAATACACCAATCTATTTAAACACGCTTTTCCTAGTATTCTTGACATTGCTTTTGAATTTATATATTAGTAAATAATTCAAGACAAGAAGAAGATGCACATCTTCTAATTTCAGTTAGAAAATTTTTCACTTATATTAATTCAAAATTTAAGATTAAACAAAGATTTTGATCCTCATATAGCTTTAATCATCACAGAGTTATTGACGCAATTCTGTTGGAGTAGGGTAAGATTATTTATATTACTACGTGTTATATGCTAAGGCGATTTATAATTTGATATTTAGTAAAGTGAACATTCAATAATTTTTTTCTAATAAAATTGACTGGCGACATAGGCTACTACTTACTATGAACTTTTTACTATGATAATTTAAGTTTTAGCACCGGTTATAAGAATATTATATATTATAATTCTACGATAATAAGGATATGATATATTGCAATTTAATATATATTAAATAACAGACCAACCATATTTTACAAATTAAAAAAAAAACTCAATTTATTTAACTTGAATAGCAACAAAATGAAAAATAAGTAGAGGTTTAAAAAAAAAGATTTAATTATTCATCTAACATTTCGTATCTACGTATTTATGCACAAAAAAAGTTACTGCAGGAGTTTTACTATATATGTTTTCGGATTATTATTATCAAATCAAATGAAAATGTATGTAATCTAAATGTCTAAATCTCATGTGTAAACAAGAATTGATACCAAATGGCGTAATAACTGATTTTATAACAACTCGGTTCACGTTCACGAGAAATCAATTACACTAAGAATTATGAAAAATTAGACTTAAAAAACGATATTTGAAATATTTTGTAGAAGTTCCAAATATGTAGTCCCATAATTTACCTACCTAAATAGTTACACTTCGCAAAAGGCTCATAAAGTAATATTTTTGAATCATTAAAAATATGTATTTGGATAAACTTTTAACATAAAAAAGTAATACTCCTATCACTGATTAAGTTTATTCTAGACTAATCTTAAACAGAATATGATATACATATATTAATATTCCTTTATATTATTAGTATACGGATATAAGGATCGTTTGCATCATTTTCATTAGTTCTGAAAATATTTTCAGATCCAGAAATATAGAAATTAAAATCTACACAAGTTTTTACAGGTCGAATAGTCGTCTTATACTACAATATGTAAAAGTTACATAGAATCCTCTTTAAGTATCCTTTTAAATATTTTCATTCAAGTGTTGTTATACGTGATCTGCGCTCACTAATATAGTTACTTTTGTAAATATATTAGAATATGCAATATTTTATCACGATTTCTTTCTTCTAAATGTTGTTATACTTAGATAATCTTTCTTTCTCTTCTCTAAGAAGGTCTCGATCTTTTAAGATTAGGTCTTATATACTACTCAACTCAATTTTTTTTTTAAAGTAGTTTAAAATCAAAGATTTAGCATTGGAGTCCGATTTTTTTAAATTTTATGAGTCGATGTTATGATCAAAATCTTATGGACCAGAATTTTGATGTAAAAATACTTAGAAATGATAAAAATACTATAAATAGTTACTGATAAATAATGCAGACAAATAATTTATTGTCTTCTATATGGTGTATCTGGCACTGGGCCTAATGTATGTTTGCTGTGTCTATGTTAAGTAGGTATTAAAAATATGCTAACGAAATATTATTAACTTCAATACAAATGTTGTACGATATGCGAAATATACTCTGAAACATAAAACAATTTATAAGTGTGAGAATATAGTTCGGGAGGGCTAACATGAGACTGATTGGGGGAAGGTGATTACAGAGACAAAAGTCCACTACAATATCAATATCAATCAATATCAAAGTTTCAAAATGTTTAATATTGGGGTGCTAAAAGACAAGTGTCTGTAAGTTTGTCCACAAGAGAGGCTGAATATTTTACAAAGAGTATCACAGGTATTGAAGGGTATTGTGTGATTAACTTTTTAAATGAACTTGGCTACCAAATATATGTCTTGTTAAAATTTATTATTACAAACAGTCTGCCATTTCAGTTGCAAGAACAGGTATCATTAGCTGTTTGACATACATAGAGGCATGTTACGATTTCATAAAAGATTTGATTATAGATAATAAAATATGTTTAAAATATGTGAACACTTGTGAGTAACCACCAGATACTTGTATATTTACAAAAGCTTTAAACTTGCTGTTGTTCACAAGTGTTTGAAAAACGGTGATGTAGGTAATGGAGATTCCTAATATTTTTAGTATTAAATGTAAGATTATAAGGGTGAATAATAGATTATAGTGCGTTTCTGTAAATTATTTCTCTATGCTTTTAATTCACATATGTAATTACATACAAATGACATATTAAAGTAGGGCAATGTAATTTAGTCATAACGCTGATATTACAGTTATTTTTATTATTTCCTTGACGGTTCCGTTTTTCGGGTTCACGTCTTACGATTCGATAAACCTGTTCAGATTAAATTAGTATACGTAATTGACTTAATAAAAATTCTAATAACACAATAAATAAAAATAAAGTTTTAATTTTTAACGAATTTGGAAATTTTCGAAAATTAACTTTTGTCATTCAGCTCATAAGCCAAAACACATCAAATGTCAATTTAATTATATCATTTAGATTATGTTTACTATATAAGTTAAATTTCTGCCGCTTTGGTTTAATTTTACATCTATATTTTCAAAAATAATATTTTTAACACGTTTCTGAATAATTGCATTTATTTAATAATTTACCCATATTTCCATCGAAAAAATGGTTATCTCATATTTAAACATATCAACATTAAAAATATGGCCTACAAATCAACATTAAAAAATTGGGTTATTCAAAATTCACAAAAATTTACGATTCACTTATATTTTCATTGAAAATTAGATCAAATAATCCTATTTATAGGTGAGTCAATATTTGAAGAATTATGATTAGTCACAATAATTATAACTTATTAGTAATAAATAATTAGTCACAATAATTATATTAGTAAGAAATAATTAGTCACAATAATTATAACTTATTACCAAATTTCAATCGAAATTTAAATTTAATGGTTTTACACAGTACTTACTTATTTTTTTTTTAATTTCACCGTACCTACATTTTTCTTCTTTAATATTGACGAACTTGATATTTATAATTAGCAAAAGGTATTTAATTTTTGAAATATAATTCGAAGTGTTTATTTTTTATTATGTTTCTTATTGCTCTTAAAACTGTAATGTAAAATATCTTAAATATTTTTGATATTCATTAAATTTTATTATTACATTAGGTTGTGGTTAGGTTAGATTATAAACGAACTAAATTAAAACAAATCTATAGTTGGAGTTAGGTCGGTTTATTTTGATTTAAGTTAATTTATCTGGGTTAGGTTAGACTACACTGAATTAGGTTCGGTTAGAGCTGTGTTATGTTGGATTAGGTTAGGTAATGTTTGATTAAATTACATTCCGTATGTATTTAGATTAGGTTATTTTAAGTTCGGCACGGTTGTATTTGGGTTGGTTAGATTGTGCTGGAAAAATTACTAATATTAGCTTAGATTGGGTTAGAAAAGGTTGGGTTGTCAAATTTTTTTTTAATTTATAAATATGGCTGGATTAACGAGTGTTAGGTCAGGTTGTGTGAGATAGGTTATGTTATGTTGAGATATGTTAGGTAATGGTAATTTAGGTTTAGTAAGCTTTGGTCGAATTGGCTCATGTTGGGTTAGATTGGGATAAGTTAATTTGGTTAGTATAGACTGAATTTGATTGGGTCAAATAAAGTTAATTTAGGTTAGACTCGGTAACAGTCTAAATTATACGAAACATTTTGATTAGGTTAGGTTATGTCTTGCTTTGTTAGATTGGATTATGATGTGTTAGGATGAGTTATATTTTGTTATATTTTATTAGGTTGGGTTTATTTTGAGACGAAAATAATGTTTTAGAGACACCTTCCCTTCCCTCCTATAAAATAAATTATTAGACGGAATTGAAGCCATAATCGTAAGCTAATTTCGTATATACCTTGGTAAAAACTACAGGCAAACTCATAAATAAGCCATCTACTAATTACTGAAAACACAACACATAATCTATGGAGTATAAAAATATTGGTTTTTTATTGCTCTTTAAGTAATTAATTCACATCCACTCCCCGAGATTACATAATAAAGTGACGCGTGCGTTAATGGCTGGTGGGAAATTTTAATGAGAAGTTTACTATCATATATCATACAATGAAGTAATGTTTAAACGAGATATACATTTTTAAATAATTTAAAAACAGTTTAATGTTGTAATCGTCTACTACACAGGCAGTAATATCCTGTATTAAGCCATTCTTTATTTCTTTAGATTTTGGTAATTTCCATAATTAAGCGACAGTAAAA
Source organism: Druceiella hillmani (assembly GCA_039881145.1). Lineage (NCBI taxonomy): Eukaryota > Metazoa > Arthropoda > Insecta > Lepidoptera > Hepialidae > Druceiella > Druceiella hillmani. Next base: position 51,255 of record JAYKKI010000041.1, read on the forward strand.
TATGGTATATCAATCAGACTTTTAGTTCTATTTTAAATCGTATATGTCCTTGCAGAGAGTTCCGTTTCTGCAGTAGTATAAATGGATCAAAATATGGCTATCAAAACAGAAAAATTGATGGCTAGCGAAGATCAAAAAAAATTACTGAATTAAAAAGGGGTTTTAATTGCAATGACAATGAAGCTAAATTTAATACCGTTGGTTTGAATTTAAAAAGGAAAAAAAATTAATAAGAAGTTTACTATCAAATATCATACACCGAAGTGGTGTTAAAATGTGCTATACATTTTTAAACAAATTGGAAATTATTTTGGCCTTGTAATTGTCTACTACACAAGCAGTAATATCTTGTACTAAACAATGCATTGTTTCTATAGATTTCGATAATTTCTATAATTAAGCGACAGTAAAATATAGTATTTCAATCAAGCTTTTAATTCTATTTTCTATTGCATTAGTTCTTCTAGAGAGTTCGATTTCTGCAGTGGTAAAAATGGATCGAAATATGGCTGCAAAAATCACAAAATTAATGCTACTTGAAGAACAAAAAAAACTACTAAATTAAAAATGGATTTTAATTGAAATGACAATGAAATTAAGTTCAATGCCGTTGGTGTGAAGTTAAAAATCTGTGAAACGTATGTGCTTGGACTACCTTTAAATAAATTCGCTCTTACAATGTCATTCTTTTATTTAACACCTAAAAAATCAGTAAGCTTCAAAATTTCGGGCATCACATCTCCCTTATTGACCAAATCTAGTGCCGTCCGACTTTTGTCTGTTTAGTTTATTAAGTTTGCGTCAATATAACTTTTGGTGATTGCAATTTTGGTGATCGGAACCATTTCCAATAGTTTAAGATGTTGATGCTATGCCTTCTTCACCAAATAGATGGAGATGAGTCGCTGCTGATGGTGCATATGTCGCTTACTATTAATTACAATAAACGAATATATAGACGAATTTAATCTTTTTTCGGAACGCTGATTATTTACTAGCTAACCCAATATATAAGTGTGTTTGAATTTTTGTCATCTAAATACAAATATACAATCAACTGATCTATGATGGTCCATCCTTATATATTTTGTAAATGATAACAGGTAAGTTATGGAGTGTAAAGTTTATTTAGTAGATTCTTGTACAAAATGTTCGGTCTGAAAAATCGAAAATTGAGTTAATTCTTTTAAATAAATTTTATAGCTGTAGTTGCAGGAAAGAATTTTACAATCTCTCCAGATTAATATTCTCTCTAATAAATGAGACCAACATGGCAAATTAATCGAACATGACTGAATTAGTATAATGATTATTCTTATTGGACAACATTTTATATAAACATAATGCTGTAGTCATTGTCAAAAATTTAACTAAATATTTAATGTTGGTCCCAAATCTGTAAAATATCTCATAAAATATCTCATTAAATTTAATCAGATATATATTTATAACCAAAGAGCGCCTCAATTTTAACTTCTAATATCACAAAAGACCCATCGACTTTAAAGCGCTTTTCGTGTTCTCTAGTATTATAATTTATCTTCTTGCGATAGAACATGCAGTTCCTATCTTTTTCATGGAGAATTTCTTAGTGTGAGTGAAAAGTTAATATTTACCACAAAACCCTCAAGAATTAAGTGAGACTTACCGTTTTTTACGTTTCATATGAAAATCGTGGAAATTTCAAATACCTATAACTAGAAAGAAAATGAAGAACAAATAATAAATATCTACAAATTTACTGCATAACACTGCAAAAAGAAATCGTTGCGGGGCGCCGCCCACAGAGCACACACGCCCGCAAAGAGAAAAATCAGTAAACAAGCGTAATATCGTTGGGAATGCCGCAGATGTCAAAATTTATTTCACATTATGTGCCATAATAAAATGTTAATATACAACTACGCTCATAGCTTGAATCGATATCCCACAAATAATATTGTAATCTTATTTCAATATTAAGAATTATATATTTGCCCAAATATCACAGTTTGATTTCCTTAACAAATCTGTGGAATTTTAATCAAGTTAACGATACTTTTTCCTAGACACGTTGACCAATTATTGGTTTTACAAGAAATATACTTGAATACGTAACGTAAATCATGATGTAAATAAACATGTTTTTTAAACCCGGAACTCTGACTCAGTTACATCTTATATCATTATATCATTAAAAAAAGAGAAATTATATTGATTGGAAAGTAGGTAAATATAGTGTTTCTATTCTGTTTGTTTTAATTTATTATAAGAATATTTCTCATGATCTTTATTTTAAACGAGAGAATTTTTATTTTATAAATATCCGCCTCGCTGATAATCTTTTGAAATACAAAAATACGTTTTCCCTCTCAACTCTGCATCGAAAGTAAGTAATTAATACAACATTTTAATATGTCATTTTTTTTATAATATTACTTGTATAGTTCGGAAAGAATTGTTCATAAATTTACACAATTAAAATTGATTCTATCAAATGTTACAATGAAAATATTAAATGGTACAAGAAAAGTAACGGTGATTAAAAAATAAATGTAGGCACGCATTTAAGTTCCACTAAGATTAGAAAAAACTTACTGTTTGTCTTTCTATATAAAGTCACAATTATATATTTTGAACTAATCTTAGTTTCATTTTCAGTTGGTATTTTAAATCTGTCCAAATTTCAACGCCACTTATTTTCTCTACGACATAAATCCACATCGCGGGCGGTCACCCATACTCAATTTAAATAAATCAAAGACGCTGTTGAAACATATGGCTGAGCGAAACTTATTCTATTGTACTGCAATAGAAAAAACGATTTCATGTTTCAGGGAAGGACTAGAAATATTATGTTTCAGTACAACGTGGCAAAATATAAACTAAGATTAAAAAGGTAAGTTTGTTAGCTACTCCCACATTACCTAAACCATAATACTAATCATGGAAACTAGGATTACATTTTGATAACAAAACAAAGTAAAATAAAAATTTTATGAATGCATTAAGAATAAGAAATTAAAATTGTAGAATTTTTTTTTCTTTTCTTTAAAATAACAAACACAAATCATGAACAGTGCAGAAAAATAAATTGAGAGAAACCATTTTAATAGACCGAGTAAACATTTGAAAAAATTCGTAAAAATGTATTTTAAAATGCAATGTATGAATTCAATGTATGAATACAATATATGAATTCAAAATTCCGAGCAAGTTAATTAGACTTGTAATGTGTTCTATGGAGACGACAAAATGTAAAATAAAATTCAATGGTGCCCTCTCTGAAGATCTCAGTGTCAATAATGGTGTTGCTTTTTAATATTGCAGTAGAAAAAGCTATTCGGGATTCAGATATTAACACTAGGGGTACCATCTTTTATAAATCAGTTCAGATCCTAGCGTATGCTGATGATATTGATATAATTGCTAGAAACCTACCAGCCTTGAGATAGGCCTTTAGAGATAGTCTTTGGAGATAGCTGCAAATCAAATGTGTCTGACAATAAACGACTCCAAGACTAAGTATATGGCTATACAAAAATCTCCACCAAATAATGCACATAATCTTTTGGAGATTGGCTCATACATTTGAAACGGTTGACTACTTTACTTACCTTGGATCTTGTGTTCACAATAAGAATTACACTATCTCTGAAATTCAGAATCGCATATCATCGGCCAATAAAACATTTTTTGGGCTAAGCTCCATTCTTAAACCTTCTTTTCTTACAAGAAAAACAAAATTATTAGTATATAAAACTGTCATTTCTAGCATATTGCCAGTTCTAGCATATTGTTAAGAAACCTGGGCTTTGACTAGAAATGGAGAGAATAAAATAGCAGCCTTTGAAAGAAGGGTTCTGAGAAGAATTTTCGGGGGTGTCAAGGAAAATGGTATTCGGCGAAGACGTCTTAACTCAGAAATCTATAGGTCCTTTGGTAAGCCTGATGTCATAAAAACCATCAAAATGAAAAGAATGAACTGGGCTGCTTACGTATCTAGAATGAAAGATGAAAACCCAGTAAAGAAAGTTTTCATCGCAAAACCTCTAACAACTCGTAGAAGAGGTAGACCAAAATTACGATGGATCGATTCAGTGGAAGAAGATTTTAACATTCTCAGGATAAAGAACTGGAAAACCCGAAGAGTGGAGCCTCCTGGAAGAATCTCTAAGAGAAGGCTTTGGCCCACCTTGGGCTGTCGTGCCAAATATGATGATGATGATGATATTTTAAAAGTTACCTTATTAGATAATCAACATAGTACGGACTATAAATCACAAATAGAATGAATCGTCGATTTGATTAAAAAATAAGTTGATGGTAATGAACATTTTATTACATGTTTCTATGAAACTAGTCTCTTGAGTCGGTACCTGAATAATGAATTATATTAATAGTTACGTTATATAAATAAAAAAAATTTCATATTACTTGGAATTGCTATAATTGTTAAAAAATAGACAACTATAGTAGAACACCAATTAATCTATACGTGTTTTTGCTTTTAATTTACCTTTTTTGCTTTAGACTTACGTCTTCTATAATCATGATTATATTTACAAAATTTCACTTTATGTACTTCTTTCATAACATAGAAACAATTTTGGCTTAATTTGTTTATAATTAAAAGAGCCCACATGCCGAGTTTTACGTCATATATATATATATATATATATATATATATATATATATATATATATACTAATATATATATATATATATATATATATATACTAATATATATGTATGAAAATCTATTTAGTCAAAAGTGTTAGATTGAATTTGGTCAGTAGACCTTTTAGAATACGTTCAATAGAAACTGAAAAGTTGCAGTTTTCTAATTAGAAGTTTGCAACCAGAAGGGTACTTGTAGCATAACATGCTACTACATAACCTACAAGATAAGTATAGTCGCAGGATATCCTTCCCATTACCTCAATATAACATTACTTGCACATGATGTACTTTCACACTAATTATTTTCCGGCTTAATCCAATCTATGGTTTTATTTTCGATAGACACGTATTTATACAAGTCTTAGTACACATTTTAAAGTGGGTACTGATAACTCACAAGGAAAATTTTGTTACTACTGACATAAACTGTTGTACTGAACAGGCGAATAGTAAATTATACTGTATTGTATTGGCCTCAATTTCTAAGAAATCTATTTTTCGGTATTTGCTGCGAAATTTCTAAATAAATTCTATTTTACTAATGGTTCGTTTTTGTGAATATTAGCTCCTCCAATATTTCAAATGCCAAAGGTTTGCGTATTTGAATATCGATGTCCCAACCATGCCTAAACGGCTGGACATAATTAAATAAGTCTCAGTGTAAATAGAGTTCATGTGTCAAATTAACCGTTTTTTAACACGAAAAATAGTATAAACGCTGTAGGATAAAACACGGTGTTCTTATTCAATAATAACAATTTACTATTACGATATGTCAACAGATTTTACAAGCTAAATACGAAATAGCTTTCTTATTTCCCTATATTTATTATTAAGGAATTTGTATAATATCGTATAGCCCTCTACGTAAGTTAAGTTCAACTGAAAATGTTTTGATTGCTTAGAAAATATGTACAAAAATACCTTCCGGTGTATATTTGTTTGTGAAATTATAATTCATGAATAAGTCAATTAGCTGCAAACAATTGAATGTAGATACTCAATTTTAGTGTATAAAAGTTATATTAAAATTGGTTTCGTTTTATTATATGCAACTAAGTAATTTTTATTAAAATGTTCTACAACACTACGATTGTACAGTTTTATATTATGTGTAGATTAATTATTTCTTCAGTAATTACAAAGAAGATGAAATATTGAAAATTATTCTTTTTTGTAACGAGAGATCAAATATTTCAATGTCCTTTTTCAAACATAATTATTACATTCCTGATTTATTTGTTCATGAAGGGATACCAATCTTTCAATATATTGTTATCAAAAAATATAGGTCATATTATTTATTTTATTCAGCGATATTTAACACTTTCATTTAATCATTTGTTTCTTTCTTTAAATTTTTAAATTCCAATATTTCTTGTGAATAATTAGGTACATATTTTGAGTTAATTAATTTTTATTTCTTAGTACTTACTGTTTTTGAAGTCGGATTTTTAAAAGATCTTTTATTTTATAATTTTCAGTATTAAAAATATTGATCACCACATTATAACTAACGTTCAATTAATTTATTTCTTAGGATATCTTATAATTATTAAATGTCACGGGCAAAAGCTAATATATAGATAATTTCCTTTTTGCCAAAAATTGGTTATCAACAACACACAAAAATGAAGCAACACCGACAAAGATCATCTGTTAGCCGTTGAGTAGTTCCGTTCTCCATGTCCGAAGTTCAATATTTTAGAACAAGTATATTTAGTACACGATTTTTTGAATTCCGTTTTCCAGGGTTAGCATAGTTTGAAAAGACTAGTTATAAAGTTTTAATTATATATATTTTTGTGTTTAAAGTATAGCATATCTACTGAAATTTATTATAAAAGACATACTCTTCTCTGATTCCACTAATACAAAACGTAATTTTATAAAAACAAACTTTCTAAAAGCTTATTTAAGGTTAATTTTAAAACGAAAGCAATCATTATGTTTAAGTCTGTAAAAATTCATTGATTTGTGTATAAATATATATATATATATATATATATATATATATATATATATATTTAACTCGCATGTTCGAACTATTTATTCCGTATTGGAAAAATTTCTTCAACAAGATGGAATATTTAATGACCACCTTATATTATATTGCAAATAAATTGAAAATAATTGTTTTAGATGTTTTGGCAACCAATTTGTTTATTTTGTAATATTAAAATTATAAAATTACACCAATGCAACAATAAAAAGTACTAGTATTATTTGAGTTTTTATTTGGATTTTATCCACTTACCAGGCCAGGTAACTTTCACACGCGGCTTTATCGAAGCAGCATATCCATTATCCTTTTTAGAAAGTATTATTAAGTTAACTGCAAGATTAACATGCGTAATGCCACTTACTATAAAAATTAGAACAGTAAATTTTATGAGTAAATATACTATGTATATAAACGTCATATTACCGTATCTTTTTAGTTGGTAGATAACGCACCAAGACACAAACAACACAGCCTATATTTTACCTAAGAGGCAACAGAATCGGCCTGTAAAAACTTTATCGAACTCCCTTTAACTCTTCTTGCGTGGCGCCTGAATGAATAAATATGCTCAGCCACACATCCCAAAAACAAAATTTTTGTGTCCTTTTCTTTTTGTTATGTGACTAAATATTTTTTTGTAAATTCCGTCAATATACACAAAAGGCTAATTCTACAAGAAGAAAATAGTTTTTTATCCTAACTAATAAAAAGTGTAAAAGTGTGTTCGTTTGGGTTCAGATCGCAACGAAGCAACGTTGCGATAAAATTTTTTGCAAAAAAAATAGCTGGGAAAATTGGTTTAAAATAATATTATATTAAAAAGTCATAATTTTGTCAGGAAATTTTATTCCAATTAATATCATTCAGAAGCAACAAATCGACATGCTTTTTTGCACAGAGTAATACAAAATATTTTTATTTCAGGGAATTTCATTGTTTAGGGAAAATTATTATTTCAAACAAAAAGTGTACAAGGAAATAGCGGAGCAATGTCGTAACGGACAGATAGGCATGATCTTTTCAAGCGCGACATACATAATATAAAGAAGCAAGAGAAACACTCTCTTTAGTCCATAACTAAAAGGGAAATATTTTTGTTTTCATTGTCACTTCTATTATAATGTCACGAAAATAAAGTCTTAGCTGATTAAAATAAAGTCTTATCTGATTTCCTTTAAACGTTCTAGAAAGCCCAGCATGTTTTAATTTCTTCCAATACGTTTTTAAATATAACCACGTGAGCTAAGTCGCGGGTAAAAGATAGTGTTTAGAGATAAAACGGGTTCTCCGTCCACAGGTTTTGTGAACCACTTTTAAATAATTTAGTGTTATTCTGGAATATTGATTTGAAATTATTCTACAATAACAGTCTCTTCTCGGTATATTTTTCATACATATATTCGAACTTCAAATCAAAACTGACAAAAAAATAGACGAAATAATTCCAACAATGATAATACTTCTTAAGAGTTTACTTACGAAAGTAGTGTACTAGAACGAATAAGTGTATTGCGTTAAATAGCTATATAAATAAAATGAAATTTAAATTAATAAATAATAGAACTAAGAGATGATTACTTTGATTATCAATATAACACTAGAATACCTATGACATTCGTGCGAGTATACATAATTTTTCTAGTGTCATGTTGATAATCAAAAGCAATGAGACTCATCACTTAACATAACGTACGTATTCAATTAATAACAATTGCTTAGTCGTATATTCTGTTATATTTCTGTAATGAATATCTAATTAGATAAATATCTGTGCCCGTAGGTGCAACAATATTTTGAAGCTAAGAACAAAATTTTGAAAATTAATTGAAAAATGTACATATCATGGAAATTTGAGTTTTCTTTAGTAAGACAAGATGAGACTGCCTTCATCGATAATAAATTGCCAGACTTGTTATCTTGACGCAGTTAAATAACAAGACCGATATTATTATTAAATATAAATTTGTCATGAGAAGTTGGGTATAGATGGGAAAGTTGATTGAACAATAGGCCTAAAGTGGATAAGTGCAAAATTTAAATTTGTGGAATTATAACAAAGTATCACATTAAATCGTGGGGATAAATTGTGTATATTTGTGAATATGCGTTTCTAGACTTAAATTGACTCCTTAAACATAATTCGTTAGAGAGAAAAAATTATAGAGCTCTATTTAACATTCAATTTGCGTTTGGGAGTTTATATGAACTTCACAAATCAAATTGACATGTAATAATTATTTTCCTATAACATTTTTAGCACCAAAAAGGGCAAAAATCAGTAATTATTGATCTTCAAAAATTTCGTTAATTTTAAGTTTTTTATATTAAAATTTATATTCTTTTTTCTAACAAAAAAGCACTAAACTCCTACTGGTATTCACATACCGTATTTACAATGTGCTTCAAAAACACAATCAAAAATGAACTCAGAAAACGAAATATTATCGTTCTGCGTTCCCTAAACCAGCGATCTACAAAAAAAAAGTATCCGAAAGTTAATGACTACGCGCACTGGTAATCTTCATCCTGGTATCCCCATTCAACGTATCAACCTAACCATCCTCAGCAGACACGAGATAGCGTTTTCGACGATCTCAATTCTAACCAGATTAACTGTTACCAATATTTCCGTCATGCTTCATCCAATCACTTTCTCATTTAAATACAAATAAAAACCGGATAAATCCACACACTTACGAAGTTGATAAATGAGCCATCTCTCTCAGCTAATTATACCGATAAGTAAAAAAAATATTTTGAAAAATTTAAAAGACTTCAAAGAAAGGAATTGGACTTCATAGAAATAAAAATAATTTCGGTCTGGGGAGAAATAAAATTTTAGGGAATAAAATAAAAGAAAATACTTCAGATCTGACTGGATAAAGTTGTGAGAAATATGAATTTTTCATAATAAAAAATAGCGATATTGAATAAATATTATTTTAATGAAATTCGCAGATGAAATATATTTAAAAAAGGTGCATAAACAAATATAAAGTCTTGTATCCTTAAATTGGTTAAGATCTTGTACCCTTAGATTGGAGACGGATTCACATCAAAAAATATATTCCTTTATAACTTTTGTGACACACATTGACTGCAATGATTCCTAGCAAAGTAAAACTGAATATAGCTGCTAACTTTGGAGGATGAGTATGCATACTTTCCTGTTATGCAAAATTGTTGTTTTAGACTAGATGTTAATTTGTTATTCGGTATCGATCTTTAAATTTTACGTATATAGAAATAAAACAAATCGGGTTTATATATAAATTCATTAATTTAATTAAAATTGTTGATTACCGTTACCCAAATATTTTTTTATTTAGAAAACGTTACTACACATTAAGAGCACAAGTGGTGGCAGGGTAAAAGTAGTAGTATATTTAATGTTACAAGGGCAAGGGTTCGAGGTATTATTATCATTGTTGACTGTAACTGTTTGACGCAGGCTTCTTAAGGATAGTAAAAAAATAAAACTGTTTATGAGACGATAGTAAATGTTGATAACGTCTATGGATAGTAAGACATCGAATTATATTAAGATTTCTTGGGATGATGATTACATTTTATGAATAAGGGATATTTAAAAAATGGTATTAATTTGACGAGTAATTAATTTATCGACTCAAAACACAAAATTATTAACTCCTCTTATTAACTTTTTTGGAAAGACTAATGAAAATGCTATTCTACATCTTCGAAAATAATTTTTATGACTTTATATCTCAATGCATAGCTTAAATCAGTATTTCAACACTTCTCTTAATTAGCGAAATTACTTAATATTTTAATAGATCAATGGCTGTTTCTGAATTCCTGATAGCGAGTTGTCTATTCGATAAATCCCCATAAAGTTAACTGAACCAAAATGGCCGTTTACTTATCCCATAACAGGAACTGTCATACATGGAACTGACATTAACTCTAACCGTTTCGTGTAATTTTTACGAATTTGTATTTTTGTGATATCTCCAAAACCAAATATGAATTTTGTAGCTACAAATTCAACATATTCATCAAAATCTGATGAAAATGTTATTCATTTTATAAATAATGTCACAATTTCCAGAAATTTAGAAGATCATAAAAATCCCTTCGAAATGTTTACAGATGAAGAATTTATAATGAGATATAGATTTGACAAGACTACGGTGCCACGTTTTTGTAAAAAAAATTAATTGTAACACAGGTCCTTTAACTCGCCATATACATGCATTATTAGTTCATGTGTTATTATTAATTAAATAGGAAAATATCTAACTTGAGAAATATGAATAGGGATAGGAGAATAAGCACTGTGATAACAACATGCACATAAGATGCTTAGTTTTCATTATTAGTTTTACTGTTGTAAGAGAAACGTCAATTACCGTCGTAAGAGAAAACACAATTAACACTATCGTACACTGTTACTTTGATTACCAAAAATGTTGATTTATCGCTCACCTTTTCTACCTATCCTGAGATATGGAAAAAAACAGTTGTTATCGCAATAGGCAAGAAAAGTATTCATTAAGCGATCTTCGCCCCATAAGCATTCTACCGGCAATGTAAAATCATAGACAAAACATTTATTATCACCCGAAAATATTTTTAGGATCCATTAAAGAGCTTCCTTTAACCCAATAAGGTTTTTGTGGTCAACACAGTACATCAACAGCACTTCTATCTAGTACTATTGATATCATATCCGTAGCAGATAGAGGGGAAGCTACTGTTTTAGTTCTTTTGGATTATTCACGTGCTTTTGACTGCCTAAGTTTGCCACTTTTAATGGCTATATTACAGATTATTGGAATACGTGTACGAATAGTTCAAAACTATTTTAAGGGGCAGTGTCAGTACGTCAAAGTATTCGATGGCAATTAAAATATTTATAGAGGTGTACCGCATGGATCAATTTTCGGGCCGCAAATCCTTTCGTGTGGAAGACGAAGACAAAATGAGCGAAAATATTAATGAAGATCTCGTAAAAATCTGGATTTGGTTGTGTAAACATACCTTATTTTTTAACCCTTCCAAATACGGTTTTCTAATTAAGGGAAGTAGAGCTCAGGTAGCAATATCAGGAAGACTGAGGCACGCCATAAATGGGTAGTTCATTATTATGATGGAACTCGCCAAGGATCTAGGCATCATAATGCACTCACAACTGACATTTCATGAACACGTAAAAATTAAATGTTGTTTTATTCGTCTCAAAATGCTACACAAATACCACCCTTAACTTTCCATTCCCGTTAGGAACATTCTATTTAAGAGTATCATTCTTCCTGTATTCGATTATGGTGATATCGTGTACAACCCGTGTTTTCATTCAAAACATTCAATTAAATCCTAAGAATTCAAAATGCATGCGCGCGTTTATTTTTTCGGCATCACGTGTCGATCCCATCTATCATATATGATATTATTTACATATTATTGATATCATATATCATATATATTTAAATGAGCATAGAATACTCCAAATATACAATCGTCGCAGTTTTCACACTCTCTGTTCTTAGCGTAGACTTTTCACTACAAAAGAGCCGAAATATCTTTACGATATATTAAATTGGTCCGGCAGTGCTCACCACTACGTGACACGCGCCAGAGACCGACTTCTTTTAGTCCCGGAATATCGCACAACCGGTTATCGGAGTAGTTTTAAGTTTGCTGAAACTAAGCTTTGGAATGATCTTCTTCTGCCCTTAAAACCGCTGGGTCCATGACTACTTTTAAAAGGTCAATTCATAAATGGCTTTTGACCCAGAAAATGCAAACGGAATTAACGAAAAATATCGGTACTCCGGCATTATTTGACTTACTTTATATTTGATATATGTATCTTGTTTGTCTCTCTTGCTTTTCGAATTTTGCTATTTACTTCTTTTCTTTCTGCCACGTCTCCTCCTTAAGTAATAACGTGTATACATACACGTAATATATCTGTATATATATATATATATCTATATATAGATATATATATATATCTATATATATATATATATATATATATATATATATATATATATCTATATATATATATATCTATATATATATATCTATATATATATATATATATATTTGTATTTGTGTGTGTATGTATGATATATATGAACAGTATATACTTTTTTGACGATAAAATATCGAATAATTTAAAATTAACGTTAAGGCGCGTAACGTCATTTTTATTTTATTATTGGCTCTAAGAAAATGTTTACCTGTTATTGAACCTGTTGTATTGTATATACACAAATAAAATATTATTATTACTATTATTAATTTCAAAACTTTTTTAGGATCAGCGGCACAATTACGCATATACAGCTAAAGTTAATGAAAAATTACGTGATATTTAAATAAATACTTCATTTTATAATTAATATTAACGCACCTAAAGTAATATTTTATATAAAATGTATTGTATTGATGCCATATTAATAAAAAAAATACGTTTTAAAATTTAGTTACCAGAAAGAATAATTTGATGGTGCGCAAGAGAAATATTTACCGAACCTATGGTTATCAATGAATTGAAATAGTGTTAAAAAACGCCTTTATAGTTATATGTAATTTATCGAACCAATAACTTTAGTGAACCAATAGCCATGGAAAGGTTATTGAGCATGCTTAGGAAGCGGCTAAAGTTCAGTTTAAGAGACAAATAATAGGATAGCACAACAATATCCATTTATATGCAACTGTATCTGTGATACTATGATATTTTAACCCAGAATTTAAAAAAAAAACCGATGAAGGAAGTATGTTCTTTCAACAATAGAAAGGTACTAAAATGACGCCAATATTTTACAATAAAATAATTCATTTTATTTTTTGTTATAATAATTTCAGCATTTCTTTAATAGCATGTTACTTTGTCACTTCAAGCTACCATCAAATTGAGGAAGATTACGAAGCGCGACAATGTATCTAAGTATTAAAATGTATCGTAACATTATATTAGACATCTCGAAACATCGAATGAGTTTCTAGATTTCGACCAGTCTTTCTTTTAGCAATATTACCAAAATTATTTAGATTAAAAATCAATTAATTAACATTTGCCTATAGCACGAATTGACTTGATACCCGAACGATTATAAGTTTTATTGAAAAATGTAAAAATAAATAAAAATGGTAACGAAATCACCGAGCAGGAATGAAGTAATGGAAATATTCGATATTTATAATACAAAATCAATTTTTAAACAATATTATAAGTAATACAAGAGGCTATTTTAATGTAGCTCACGAATGTTATCCTACTTTTCACACTTAATAACATTTATCATGTATAAAATTAGTTTCCGTTCATATCTATTGCTATATAATCTCCATTTCCTGGAGATTATGTAGCATTAGATTTATAATAGGAATTAGGCTCCTTAAAGATGTGACTACTTGAGAAATTGTTTATGAACGCAATTAAAACGTAGCTCACATTAAACTTCCTAATACATTCAGTAATATATTATTTATAATTTAAATAAACAAGTAAATGAATGCATTTACACCACGCAGGCCGAGCATAAATGCCCGGCAGCAAGTTCCCGGCGGTTGGCACGCATGGACCTTACGACGCACATGTTGCTCGCCGTGCTGGGCCTTGTCCAGCTCACTAAACTCGCACCACACTTCTTCGAAACTTACTATGCGGCTTTCGGTAGGTGTCAGTCAATTTTTACTATTAGCAGAAACTTGATAACTTCTTAAACTACGCACTAAAGTGATCCGATTTAACCGAGGTTACTTAAAAACGTTTGAACGAAAGATTCGTGCCCCATAATTCTTATACCACATTTTCAATAATTAAAAACAGAATTTTTAAATTATTTTTTTTTAATTTTTCAATAAAATAATCTCTTCTTAAATAATATTTCTTTTTGTTATTCTTGTACAAAAAAAAATTATGTAATACTTTGATAATCGACTTTCACAATGTGACAACACTATTTTTAATACATGTTTTCGTTTTGCAATTAGGTGCCTGTTAAATAAAAAATAAATTATGTCTTAGTAATTATTTAATTTTATAAGTAATAAGCAAATATTTACCTCTTTCCGATGATGTTTACAAACGTTCTCCTGGCACTTCGGTAAGTATAAAAAGTGCTTCACTAACATTACCCTCGTCGGAATATATCCTGCCTATTACATGCTTAAAATGTTCAAGAAATCTTTAATTTTCTATTCATATTATTAGCTTGTTCTCATAAAAACATGAAAACTTATAAAATAAAAAATAACAAAAAACTCGCGGAACTATATTCGAGGATGAGAAACCTACCCCAATACATTCATATAAACCACATGAAAAACAACAGCCCATCGCATATCTACACACTCATAATGTTGTGAGTCGTACTACATTACGCAAAATTTTATTCGATTTAAAATTTAAACCTTAGAGATAGAAAAATACATATCGCGTGGTAGATTTCTGTCCCACGATTGCATTTAGCTGTTAAAACCAAAGCCGTCGATACGATTTAACTTTTTAATACCGTCTATTTTTTTAAATTAGTGATCATGGAAATAAAGCTGCAACCAAATATTTTATAGTTATGTTTATATAAAGATGAAAATATTTCGAAAATAATTTTTTTCATGGAAAGGTTTTACATTATTTTTATCCCATCTTCGCTTTTGATTTTACGATATTGTTTGTAAAGTCAATATCATCGTATTCCCTTACTGTGGATGTTTTGAATACGTTAGCGGCTATCTAGTTCTTACGAAATTTTTCCCCTCTCTTACGAAAATCAAATATCTAGGCTACGGAATAAAATAACAAGTACCTAGACTAGGGAGGCGTCTTAAATGCCGTTAAAAATGTTTTATTTAAAAGAAATTGAAATCACATATAAAATAATAAGGTTAAATGTGAAGAAGAAAAGTTCAATAAGTTTGCTGCCTTTACTTCTTGATTAATAAAAACCACTGAGCGTTCTTCTATCAACATTTTGCATGCTCTACGATTTCATCTTAAACGTACGCTCTGGCGTCAACAAAAGAATCCTAGGCGAAATGCATTTGACACGGAGTATATTGAACTGTTTTGTTGGTAGCTTGCTTGCTTCATTATCAAACGCTCGAGCGTAAATATGATATTTGTGCTGAAACAAAACTGGGAATATTTCAATACTTGTTGTTTAGAACTACATTTTAGCCAGCGATGATGAAACGTAAGCGAAAACGTAATGTAAAATATTTAAAAATCAAAGAATTTTTTACTGTTGTTATCTTATGGATATATAAAAAAATAATAAAATTATAATTTTATTATCAGCATATAGCTGATAATATTATTAATGCAGCGATAAGTACGTATCCGATGAAGTAAACCTTTCGTCACCTAAGCAAAGCGAGATAACTTTACAAGAATTGTTTTTCACATTCACATTTTTCATTTTCATAACGTTAATAATGAAATGTTTCTTATATAATTTCTTATATATTTGAAATTTAGAGACACAGTTTTATTGTATTTGAATTAAAATTATATCCACGCTTTAGATTTTTAATTTCTCTAATGTTTTTTTATATATAAAGTTATGAAGATAGATGACTTATTTATAAATAAATTATTTAATAATTTCATACATGCAAACTTCTATCATTCTTTTCCTCTCGGACAGGTGAAGTGACGGATATGCTGGTACTCATCAGCTCTTCCGTCAACTGCGACACTTTTGCCCTAAATTTGCGTGACTTGTCAGTACCGTTTGCATTCTCTCTGCTGACTCCAAAAATATTTTCAATTATCCACTAAATTTGATTTTATTTGATGCTTTTAAAATCGAGCGCTCGAGAAAGTGATTACATAGCGTGAACTTTTTATGTTAGAGAATCAGTACTGTACAAGAAATAAATTCCAATGATTAAATAAAGCCGACCGGGGATGGATTAATGTTCTGGTTGGCTGTAAGAAATTGTTTTCATAGCATTAAGTCCGTAATATAAATCAACGTAGTACATTAAAGTACGATAATAAATAAGTAAATAAGATGTAAATAGACCATCAGAACGTTATATAAATTTAAAATTTTTATCAACTATTACTTTCAGATATTATTCTATCAGTAAAAAAGGGCAGAATAAATACAATGCAAATAAGATCATTTAGAAATACATGGAAAAACAAATTTTATGGAAGGGACTTGTAAAAGTTTACCAACGCAACCTAACCAAAAAATGTAATTTTTTGTAAATATCAATTGAGAAATGATCTTACAAAGTGAACATTTACCATAAATAAAATAAACTATAATATAACTGTCGAACACATTTAGGATTCGAAACAACGTGAGAAAACCTTCGGGGGTAAAATTCGCAAATTTAAGTTAAAATATTTAAATTATTGTAATAAGTTGATAATATACGCAAGTATTTGGGAATTTATTTAAATAGCGTTGTCTGGGCAAGCGAAAGTAGAAATGAAATAAGAAAAACAACTTGGAAAATCATAATGTATTTTGAGTTTTTCTCCATTTTGTTCGTCCTGCATTAGAATCGTTAAAAATTATAATAATTTTCGATATCGTATTAAGTGGGTGAAAAAATATGTCTATTTTATTCAAAGGTAAAGGTTATATAAATTACTATATACTATATAATATTAAAATTACGTTACATCATTTTGAATACAGAATAAATTTAAATAAAAAATCTAGGCATAAAATTGAAACAATCGACTTTTTTGAAATTTACAGTTTTTTGAATTCCTTGTAATTAAATTACTACATAATTACTTATTTCATACAAACGAAATATTTAAAATGAGACCGGTACAAGTCTGAATAGTGTTTGGTCCAGGCGTTTCGATAATAAAAATGAAGTTTTTCTGTAGAGATAGGGAAAAAGTAGGTCCCTGGATATATTATTAATATTCCACTGAATTCAATCGTCCATCAGACTAACGAAAAATCCTGTACTTTTCATAAAAAGTCAGATTATACACCATAATAGTTTGCAAATGTAATTTATACGGAATTCTCTAAACCAGTAAAATAAAAGAAGGTATGTATTATATACGGTTATGTAGTCTATACACAGATGTAACATGTATTATCCGTTAAACTTAAAGCCCTGCAAGGGTCGTTAAACAAACCATATAAAATTCGTAAAGAGCACAGAAGGTATTCGTTTTGACAAAAATGTAACCAATATTAATGTCAATTTATAGTTTTTTTTAAATTCGTTTAGGCAATTAACATGTATTTAAAAAATATTAGATACTGAGCATTTTTTTAAATCGCTTCTTAAACATTACTATGTACTTCATTAGCAAAACAAAATGGTTAATGAGATGTTAAAAAATGGACTAATTTGATTAGACGGGACATCGACTTTGCAGCCACATAATTATGTAAAAATTTAGTTAATGGTCGTTGGACGTAGGAAAATATAAATGTAAGTTTTTAAAAGGTATTAAAACCGATTCACAAGTGTCTAAATAAAAAATCTTGAGACGGAATACTAGTTTTTGAAAATGTCACTTTTTTCTGAACTTTTTAGGGTTCAAAAATGATAAATAAATCGAACTAACTTCTACTTTTGAAATAGTGCTGAATTAATGCAGCTTCACCAATGATATACGTCGTTTTTAAAAGTCGATGTGGATATAAGCATTTTTACACGCAGTTTGCGGTATCCCCGTCTTCCAATTTTTCAACCATAAGTTTGAAATATGGAAAAAGTAAAATAAATTTACAATTTCAGTAGAATTTTCGGATAAAATGTTTATGTTAATAAAAACAATTTCATCAAAGTTTTCAATTGTTATAGATATTTAGAGAATTTTACTTTTTCCATATTACCTCCTATATTCTACAAATAATCATTCTTCCCATGTGCACCATTGCAATGATATTGATTTGTGAGATATCGATTGTTTTGGTTTAAAATGGTTTTAGTTTTGGACTCTGTTTCATCTTAATTTTATTTCTAAACTAATTTTTAATGCAAAATAATAATCGATCGATAAACGTTAAAACCGACAAGCATACGACGGCGCAGGATAATTTGAAACGATAACTTTCAAATATCAACTGAAATGTTTTTTGTCATAACTAGTTCCAAATATAATTTCAATATTGAAATAATCTTAAGGTATTACTTCCATTTTAAATCGATAATATGTTCTAGATCCCATTAGTTAAAATTTATTGCGTAAATTTTGTTGAACTAAAAGCTTAGTTATATGTGTTAATTTCCAAAATTACTTCTATGAACTAGGGTTTGTTTCAACATTATAATTTATGTTTCATTTTCAGCAATATGTTTAAACACATTCTGTCACATTAAACACATTCATATATATATATATATATATATATATATATATATATATATATATATATATATATATATATATATATATATATATATATATTATATATATCTCTCTCTATATATATATATATATAGAGAGAGAGAGAGAGAGAGAAAATTAAATTAAATTGATTCAACGTAGACTAAAATGTTTACTACCGCAGGAAATTGATATACACCGTACCAATGTAGTTCAATCGAAACAAAAAACACCTTTTAGAAATCACATCCTTTTAAAATATAATCTAAATTATAATATATTTTACATAATAATTTTTAGGTAAGAATTTTGAGGAAATAGAAATGATATAAATCTCAAATTGCCGTAACTTGTTTCCAACATTCTATTTCACATCAAGAGAAACACTGATTAATCAGAAAGGTTAATAAAATTTCCCAACAACGTTAAAATTTATGAAAAACTAAAGGAATCTTCATAACACGAATAACATTTTGATCACTCATTATATTTCGCAAGCAATTGTATATATAAATATAACCGATATTTTTAAATTCTCGAGCGATTTGTTTAGTAAATTGATCGATCATTTTCATCAGTCGAGAAACGAGACGTAATTTTATTTTACGGTGTGCTATTTAAATGAGTGATGTAATGTGTAGTCGTTAGATATTTAATATTGGTGTTTCTACTTTTTGATTTCATGCAAAAAGTTGTGAGAAATATTTTAGCCTCGTGAACAATATAGCCATGGTAAGTTTATTTCGGTAGATAAATTTACAACCCTTCTTTACGTTTTCATGTGCAATCGATTTTTACTTATATTTACATGGAAAGAAAGTTCATTGTCAAGTAACTTTACGTTCAGCCTCAATTACTTTAATACTTGATAATAGTTTGCACTTAATAAGTTAAATGTTATTAACCTAGTGCTTACCCTTAAAGCTTCGTGTATTTCTATGATATTTTGGTTAATTTTTTCGATGTAACAAATAATTTTCAAATTTTATTTATTTGGTCTCATAACTATTAATGACATTTATAGTTTATTTTTAAATATAATTATTTTTAGGGTTCTGTACTACATAAACAAAAAAGCAGAATCCCAATTAGATCACTTACCTCTATATTTATTAGAGTCCTTATTTAAATCTCAACATATATCATAAATTGCAAACGTAATTATGTAACGATGACTAAATTAAATGAATTACTTGACTTAAAGAATTTATGATAGATGTTGACATTTAAATAAGGACTCTTATAAATGAATGTCTTGTTAGGACCTATATATATCAATACATATATCCGATATCCCTAATTAGGGATATCGGATATATATCTCATCACTCACTTCAACTCACTTCAACTACGAACTCGACTTCACGAATATATAATACTGTAGATAAATCTTTTAAAAATAAAGGATAATGGTTGATTCGTATGTCACTCGTCTTTATTTCTATGCATTAATAATAGACATTTCTCTTTTTATAGTACCTTTGTATGAACTAAAAAATCTCATTATCTATTGACTCCATAATAAAATATAAGTGATATAAATGAAAATAAAGTTTGAATATATTATATTTTCTTCGTCTAAATTCCCTCATTATTGATAGGAAAGAGACTTAATTATCATATGTTAATAAAATTTTTAGTACTTTCTAGAGTACAGCGGTAACAATAAATATTAAAATTTTATATTGACAAGAAAATTATAAATTTCATAATTTGAAAAGTTGAAACAGTTTGAATTTATCACACTCGTTATTTTCTGAACTTTTATCTGAGAAACTTAGAGTTTCTGCATATTAAATTTATATTATGAGAAAAATATATTTGAAATTTTTCTCATAATATAAATTTAATTCAGATTGTTTCGTAAATGGTAAAAATAGGGGAAAAATAATAAAAAGAATACAATAAAAATAGAGAATAAAATAAGTACAATACAAATAATTTACGTTACCTTTTTCATCCATTATTATGAATGAAAAACTCTAACAATAAAAATGTATACAATTTAAACTGAGCTTCATAAAAAGTAATTTTACCGACACGAAAATAGTAATTTTACGCATTTTTCTTCTCTTTTTTTTTATAACCTTTATCCTTTTATCATCATTCATAAAATGTACATGACGTCATTTTTTTCGCATTTCCTTTACATGAAAAAAGCTATCTTTATTGATTACATGAGTAACATTAAATTAAATTGCATCTTTTAATAATAGAAGTGAAATGAATCTTTTAATTATAGAAGTAATGCGGCTAGAACATTAAAATTTATAAATTAATTTTAGAGGAAATATATCAGTGGGAACGACAAATTTCTTGACATTTTTGGTTATATTGTTTATATCATTTAGAAAAAAAAATAGCCGTATGAAAAATGGATAAAGATTAAATATTGTGGAGTTATATTATACAAACGTCCATTTTTCAACTGGCGATTTGACTTGCTTATACATATTTATAAAAGATCCAAAAAAAAATTATATAAATTAAAATTCAATTTAGTTGACTTCTAATAAAAATTTGTTTTTTTAAATTAAATGTTTATTTAGCTTCATTATAGAATATAGCACCAACATGTAGTAAAAATTTGATAAGGAAACTTGGTACGTCAATTTTGTTTTACGACGTTATTTATATAAATACTTTAGGTGACACAAACGAGAAAAAATATATATTAATTATTTAAAGGTTGAATTTTTTATTAACGCGTGAACTAAAATATGGAATCAAATGTACCATTCTTCAATGAAATGTTAATCATAATGAAATGATCATGGTTGAAATACTGTTCAAGTTATTTTTATTTTTTCGAATAAATGAGGGAGGAATTTAGCGTTTTTACTTTCTGGAGGGTTCCATTTTTTAAAGTATCCGAACAGTTTTGTCATCTAAAAATATAACCTTTATTTTGGTCTAAGCTATTTTCGTTACGAGATATATGCCGATCGAAACAATAAATGAAATATGGCATCTAGAGTATGTACGATATGCTATTATTTTTATTGGAAGCTATAGACGGAAACGTAGATAGAAAAAAAATAATTCTAATCACGGAAAGAAATATTTATTTTTACATTACTTACCATACCTTCGTGGATATTAGTCAAACCTCGTCTTTTTTCGTCTACTCGCATATTATTAATAACAACTTTTCTTTAAGATGTTATTATCAACAAGTAGTACATTTAAGTGGAAATATTTATGCATTGTTTTAAAATGCACAATTGAAATTTAAAATTATTATAACTGTTTGATCTATAATTGTTATTATGATCTATAATTGTTATTATTTATAATTGATCTATAATTATTATTATGTTTGATCTATAGATATATTTTGAGTTTTGTTTAGATGTTTTGTGGTCAACAAATATTTTTCGATTTTGTTCTGTCTCTTTCTCCCGTTTTCACACAATAAATTATCGAAAGGGTTTTTTAATAAACTATTATCACATTGTATCAACACGGAGTGAACAAAAGCTTTCAATTCCCAAAAGATATTGAAAAGTCACGTTATTTGAATAGGTAAAGTACGTAATGAAATTTTAGTTCCATTCTGTGTTTTAGAAGTTCAGAACACCGACATAAATAAAATTTAACGTCACTGAATTTAACAGAAAATTACAATTTTGTCCAATTTATAGCTTGTAGCAAACATTGAGGAATTCGATATGGAATATTATTTTACAGAGAAGTTACGATTATTACTATATAATGATAGATGGAATGTTCTTTGTAAAGATATTCATACTAGTGAGCATTATTCCCATATAATCATCGAAATAATTCCATTTGGTCCCATTACGTTACTGAATTTAATAGAAGATTACAAAGTTCAAATGCGTTTCGATGGATTGATAGTTACGATTATTAAACATACATTTAACAGATCTTGAAACTAGCTTTTCAATTCCCTCTAAAAAATAGCTTACCTCCTTGTATAAAAATGATCGTTTATTGCTGCCTTGAGCTCTTCGTCGACGGAAAATTGCTTTCCACAAAGGTTTTGTTTTTAAATGGGGAATAAAAATAGTCACTGAGGCCCGTGTCTGGGATGTAAGATGGGTGGTTAATTTCTTCAAAACCACAGTCTCGTACAGCAACCTTGGAAACACGCGCCGTGTGAACAGACGCATTGTCGTGAAGAAGCATCACGCCTGCCATCAGTTTTCCTCATCCTTTTTCTTTACCTGATTCCCTTAAATTATGTAAGATGGTTACGTAAGATGCTGCGTTTATAGTTTCATCTCTTTTTGTATGCTCGATCAACAAAATGTCTTTTGAGTCCTAAAATACTGTGGCTATAATTTTTCCGGCCGATGGAGTGGCATTAAATTTCTTTGGATTTTTGGATGCACCCTTTTTTCCTCCTGTTTAATTTCTGGCTCCTGTTTAATTTCTGGATCATAGTGATGAAGTTATGTTTCATCTCCTGTTACCATCCTGTCAGCTCCATCCTGTGAGCATTCGTAGCACTCATCTTGCACAGAAAGATTAGTCATCTCTGTTAACATTTTCACTCTTGTGCGGGCATCCTCCAGTATAAGCTTTTCCACATTTTTCACATTTTCGTCGGTAGTGGCACTAACTGGCTCGCCCGAGCGAGGATCGTCTTCGATAATTTCTTTGCCTCTTTTAAATTCACTTGACCTCTTTTGTACGGTAGATAATGAAGATGCACAGTCTTTATAAACGGCCCCCATTTCTTTGCGAATAATGTTTTGAGATTATCCTTATTTTGTAAGGAATTTAATAACCACACGGTCTTCAATTTTCTTAATCATTGTAATTATAGCCGTGGTTTACTTGATTACTATAAAACTAATGGTCACAATTATATGAAATTTGCTATAAATACCCTCAAATAGTGTCGTTATCTGTACAAATTATTAATTTACCCCCACCATTAACATATCATGCAGATACCGAGAATACATTAAACGCCGCTCGTATATATATATATATATATATATATATATATATATATACATATATATAAATATATATATATATATATATATATATATATATATATATATATATATATATATATATATACATATATGGCTGTGTGTATATATAGGGATATAATATACGTAATATTAGTTTCATACAGGTAAGTTTATTTTAATGTAGCGTGCCTTAAACTCTACACTAAAGGTTCTTCTGTAAAATTACCTTTTGAGCAGACCTCACGCGCTCTGTGCAATAAACTGTAAAATATCACAACAAAGAGAATGCCTACTGTAAACTCGTTATACTAATACTGTGCTTGCAAAGTTAACATTCGTGAAATACGCCTCACGGTAGCAGTTACACTTAATCTACTAGTGGATAGCATTATTATTTTACTTTCAAATCTTATTTTGATCTTCTTATAAAAAAAAACAAAAACGAGGCTATTATGGGGAAACTACCCTGATTATTATTTTTTTCTGTATTTAACTTAAAACTCATTTCGCATATCGCATAGTAGGTTCCCCAGGGTAATGCATATAAAATAAATAACACTTTTTAAGTACCAACAGAAACTCGCACTCCGAGGTTTCCGTACATATTTAGGTATTTCCAAATATTTAAATGTTATACATTTCATATTTAATTATTTATAGATATTAATATAATTTTTCTCTTTATTGAAATGTCATATTGACTGTTAAATTTCAAGTATGATACATTTATAAATAGCTGTGATGTATACGGAACTCCACAATTTTTTTCGTAAATTATTCATGTATGTATATACATATGCACATATATACATATATGTATATATATATATATATATATGTATATATATATATATATATATATATATGTATATATATATATGTATATATATATGTGTATATATATATATATATATATATATATATATATATATATATATATATATATATATAAGTATGTGTGTGTTTGTGTATATATTCGTATTATAATGATAATTTCTAGAGATATGTGAGAAATTTATTCTTTTTCAATATTGAACATTTTTATATTATTATAAAACGTTCTAAATGGAACTAATACTGTATCTTAGGAAAAATTCTCACCATAGGTGCTGGAATTAAAGAAAAAATTAGGTTACAATAATTATTTTAATACATTAATTTTACGTCAAAAATAAATTTCATTTTGTGTGTGATTTTATTTACAAAATAAATTACTTTTCTGTCCTGTAGCAAATTAATTTAAAAATGTTTTATCTATTCTACTTTACCAACGACAAAAGTTTTTTAGATGCAGTATTTATGTCAATACCACAAATTTCTTCAAAGAAAATAGCCATTGCAGAAATAGTTCAGTAAGAGCAAAATAACCAACAAACAATTTTAAACGTTACTTTTAATTACCTACAAACCTTTTTTGAGTATTATTTTTAATTATCCACACAAGGTTAACGTCTGATAAATGTCACTTGTGTGGTTTACGTGCTTATCCTTTCAGCGGAAAACTAAATTACACAACGTTTTACTCAGGTTGTTTTTTAAATGATTTCCTTAAAACAAATATTAACTAACACATTATGCAAATATTCTCTCTCATTGTTGCTGCAATTGCTTACTAATAGATCTGTGGGTAATATGTTCGCTTTAGTATGGACATAAGCTCAATCGATGAGGCCATTAGTCACTCAGAAAATATTAAAGTGAAGCGAAATTTCGTAAATAATATGAAGAATTTACATATATATTCATTTCGATATTTCATTACAATATGTCGGTAGAATTTTATTATGTAATATCTATTTTTCCGTTCCATATTTTGCACTAATCACCGTTCTATTTTTCCTATGAGTTACGATATACGGACTAACAATAACACGTGACAGGAAGAAGTTCATTCTCGAAATATTTAAAACTTTATTTCAAACTTACAGTTATTATTTTCTAATACAATTAATTTACATTCATAATTCACAGAAAATGTAGTTTTATTCTTGAAAGATAGTATTAGATAGCGTAGAAAATATTGTTTCAATTGAATTTTTTTTCGCGCAGACAATATTGTTTAATTGCGCAATGTGCGATTGTTATCACCACTTTTATTTGGACCGACCTAAAGTAATTGTATTAGCCACTTTCATTTAATTTTTTCATTATCTTGTAAATGTCATGCTTATCATAGGATAGGTTTACTGTTGGGTTCTCTACCTAATGGTTGAAAATCTGACTGAAAACCTGAAGAGAGAATTAATGAGGTTTATTTTTGAAGAGATGTCGTCGCTATTCATCACATTAAAGCCCACTTCCATCTTAAGACTGTCGTGAACATGCAAATGCATGTTGTGTTTGCCTGTATACTTTTTGATTACTTTTCGAACTGGTTCAATGCGTAGTTCATGGTGTACAGCATATTCCATAAATAGTCATCACTTTATTGTATCATCACTATTATATGTAAATTCTTCTACTTTTTCTCCTCACTCTTGTGTTATTTGTGTGTAACATTATAAATTAAATTATATTTTACTATAATTTAAATTTTTATTAAAACCGTGAATATTTACAAAGTTTAAATTTTCTTACACAAGTTTAATTGAAATATAAATGAAAACAGATTTACAGAAAAAACAAACTTATTTGTAAGAAGTAAGTTTATAAATTATAATTTCGATATCCCTTGTCAACAAAGCTCACGGTGAGGTAAAACTTTTAATGGAAAAAACTTGCTTGGCTCTTTCTTAAGGTAACAATGGACGCACGTTGGACGTTACTTCTTAGACGTTTTAATATCAATATATTTAATAAATTCAATCACGTTTTATATATACGAGGATATGTTATCGAATAAACACACATAAATATTTATTACATAGAAATTTTTATTTATAGTATTATTTGACTTAAAATTAATATAATAACTTTTTGTGTCAAAATGTCACACGCAATGGTAAGATATAATCTTATTTAGCTTATTAGAAATATAAGAAAGATTATTATTAGATAATGCATTCATTGCCTCCTTATATAATAAATTACACATTTTTTTGTTGGTGCTCTTTCCAATTTGCAGAACTGAACCCGGTATAAGAGTCACATAGAATCATTTTTTTTCACAAACTGGTATATAATTCGTCGTAACTTTACATTTACTTGACATATGCTTTTATTCTGTAGCTTTATAGAACACTGTGTTTTTAATGCTATGGATTTACAATAGTTAATTATGGATAATAATCTAGCTCCAATTGGTGAACAATAAAAACCAAAATTTGGTCGTATATCTGATACAAAAGCTAGTAAAAATGTTTTAAAGTTTAAAACAGCAAGACGTAGCGAGAGGTGGTAAGAACGTCTCGCACAAAAATGGGCAAATAATAGTCATCTAACATGTAAAGGTGGGTTTCAGTAGAAAATTATTCATACAAATGAAACTCTATTACAAATAATTGGAATTACTACAATGATTATTCCATTTTCTTAACTTTTACTCTTATAGTTACATATCAGTAGAAAGAAGAATCATCAAACTAGACGAAAAATTACTATCTGTGCTATGGCCGCATATGCTCGTACGTACAAACCAATGTACGGAGACGTATGTAATTTTGAAAGAAAAATTTAGATCCCAATCACAAAAGTAGGGATGAATAGTATAAAAGAAGAATTTGCTTCAAATGGTCATATCGTTAAAAAAACGACTACAGTAACTTCATAATACAAAACATTTAAAAAAATTCTCATGATTACTCGAGGTGTGTATAGTATTCGAGGATCAGTCATTAAAATAAGAATTTTAGGTAACATCGCATATCTCTTTATTTGAAACAGTTGGCACGGGAATTTCGCGAGAAGCGCAGAGATGAGCATAAAGAAAGATACAATATTTTTTCAATGGGCAGATCACCATTTCCACGAAAGAAACGAGAGAATTTTTTTATTAATAATCCTTTCTACTTTTTTAATTATAAATATCCCTTAGAGCGCCTAATCCTTTTTTCCACTAATCATTGCATTTAAAATATGTATTTAAAACTAAATATGTACTTGCATTAAGTATTAGTTTTAAATACATATTTAAATAAAAATATATTTTTACTTAAATTAAAATATATTTTTATGTCTCGTCAAAATTCACGTGAATTTAGTTATAATTTAAGATAACAGCTAATAAAATGTAAACTCTATAGTAAGAAGAAAATTCTGCAAAATATCTTTCTGTCTTTTGTTTTAGGTTTATAATATGGCTATAAAACAAATTAAAAATAAAATACAGCGAATAAATGTAACATATTTTTAATATCATACTCACATTGTGAATAATTATAATAATTTCCTGTAGCTTCAAAATATTATAACGTAACTTAGTATCCATAAACAGACACGCGATCTGTAGCTTAACCAGATACGACAACGAGTGTATCAGAGAGATATATCGGGACCGGTTTTAAGCTCAAATCGACACTTTTCCTCGAGCTTCATCCGCTTCAATATATATTGATGGACGTAGCTTGAGTGCGAAGGAAGTGACGTTGATTGAACGCAACTTGCTACGAAGCGATATGGTTTACTCCATGTTAACATTGATAAGATTTAAAATACAATTTTGCGTTTATTGTAAAAATTGAGCTTTAAACGTGTGAAAAAATAAATAAATGAAAAAGTGCCCTCCAGCTACGTAACAGGAATTTAATAACGTAATTGGTCTTTTCCGATATTTACTGTGGGACAAGCATTATTTAAAAATATTTTGTATGCACCTAACGCATAACATTTAATTTTATTGGTAAATTTACTTTCAATTGTAACTATGACTAAATTTAATTTTTACAACTAAATAAAACTACGTGATATAGTATTATTTCTACTATATTTAAATTCTTTACAAATTTGCCACTTGAAGATGTTGCCATACAACGAAACCTAGGTCGTGGTGAAGAATTTAAATGAATTAGAAATAATACTACAATACGTCGTTTCATTTAGTTTTGAAAAATTAAATTAAAATGAATTTCTACACAATTAATGCCAAATAATATTCAATATAATTAAATTGTGACCTGGTTTTCTATTGAGATACAAAGTGAAAATTGCTATTGCATAAGTAGAGGAACAAACAAAAAAAATCCTACCCAGATATTTACCGTGGATTTATTGACGTTACAGTATTTTCTTAATATATTATTGCAATAAGATTTATTATACTTTTAATTGTTTTTTGCAAATTTGCTTTAAATTATGAAATTGTAATAAGATTTCTTAATATTTAAAGTGAATATTATTAATATCTAGCATTAGTCAGCGATAACGCAAAGAGATAGTTCTTATAGAATAAGAGTAGTAAATCATATATTACTTTAATGAAAATATTTCAATCCCGATAACACCTTATTTTGTATTAATTTTTTTACAAAATAAGCTGTTTTTTTGAAACCTTATCAATATTTAAGTTATTTTTGAAAACTATATTTATTCTGAAATGGCCTACTTTCGAAAGAAAATTTTGAATTATGCCTATATTTGCTCAACAATTTGCTATTTCAATTCTCTCTGTACGGATTTTGTTTATACGTATTCTTGTCTTATTTAAATCACAATATTTTTTTGAGGTAAATTTTGCTTTTTACATGAAATTAATCGCGATGTTATACTGTCAGTCCAAAACTGAGGGCAAGCAGATCGATAATATTATAAGTCACTTGGGACAGAACTTGGAGCAGTAAACGTAAGTAGCACGTGAGGTAGCAATCCGTGATAAAAGTTTGTGTTTCGTCAAAAAATATTTTTCAATTCACTGACATTGTCAAAATTCTCGTCAGTCCATAAGTTTGTGTGTATATGCTTACATGCAGGCGTGGGCATACTTGTGTCCGTCTGTGCATACGGGCGCATATTCATAAAAAAATTATGTTCTCCAGTTGCACTTACAGATTAGGAATAAAATACCTAACTGTAATCCAAGGTAAAAAATGAAAATGAGAAAAGAAATTGTTTATCAATAAGCCCCTTGGTGATGTACGATAAAACAATAATAAAATTTTTTAGGGTTCCGTACTACAAAAGAAAACACGAAACCCTTATAAGACCGCTCACATTTCTGCATACCCATCTATCACAGACGTTTCCTCATAAACTGCTTGAGGTTAGAAACTAAAAATTTGGAGCAATAATAAAAGCTGTTAACTCGCTTATATTTAAATATATAATTAACCCAGATATAAAAATACTGAAAAATATTCATAGGGAAGTTTTGGGTGGGTCGGGGGGTGTCGGGATTAAGTACTTAAGTACGTTTTTATAATTACTTGTGTAGTACAGGATATGGTTTGAAAGGGATGTTATAAATTCTTATAACATCCCTTTCAAACCAATAATATTTTTTGGTCATTTTATATAATATATCTTCAGTGACATAGTGAAAAATGTACAGAAGAAAATATGCTCGCCCACTACTTTTAAGACTATTTAATTTAAAATTATTAAAAAAACAAGAGAAGCCTAAGCATAGGTTATGGAAAACTATATCTTTGATTAACTGTGTCATAACTTTTTAAAAACGGATAATAATTTTACATCTTATAAAAAAGTAATATTTCTAAATAGTTTGATAGAAATACTTTGGGCATTTGAATGTTCGTAAATGTCTAAATGTGTACGAAACACCAAATGATTTGGTTTCCAAAAATATGTTCTAAAGTCCAAAATAATTAATAGATACTTTATTATTTGCGTGATAACCCTGAACCATATTCTTACGAGTTTCTTTCATCAAGTTTAATACCAAAAATATAAACAACGTTCCCAACATATGATGATCATCACTGGTTTAAATTTAATATCTTAGAAATAACCTATTTCTCTTCACAAGATATTAAATTCTTGAGGTTTTTAGCCGATCGAAATGATAGATTTGTTTACTAAACAATTGACTCGTCATATCAAACCAATTGCATCATATTTGTAGACAAATTTTTCTTCATTTTATTTGTTTCTTTCTCAACCGAACAATTGTGATTCGTTTTACAGACTGAGTTATATATTTTAGATAATAAAAATTTCGTGTCAAAGTATTAACTTCGTGTATTCTAAAGATTAAAATTTCTGAATTTATTGATGGCTGCGTAACTTCACACTAAAGTTCGTAAAAATTAATATATTTCAAATCAAATACGCAAAATCTGTACACTAAAAATTCTAAAAATAATGAAAAATAGACCCGTTTAATAAAGATATTTTCGGAAAAGTTAGCTCGATTATAATTAAATTACGGAGAGCAATCGATTTGCTTTTATTGATAAAAAATTAATATCTTAAATTTATGAGAAAATTGTGTCTTTAAATATAAGTGTTCCCTTGGCATAATATGATCTTCCTTAAATATAATAAGTTCTATGCTTTTAATTATTATAGAACCGAACATAATAAAAAAAGACCTAAATCACTTAACTATATGTTTCGGAATTATTCAAATTATCATTGTTCAAGAAATCATTGACGAAAACAAAACTGCGGACGCAAACAATACGAAGTTAATGGCTTATTTTTCGCATTATATTTTTTTTGACTTCTCAAACATGCTTCATTTCATTTTTAAATGCTTTGTTTTCATATCCTTACAAAACAGAAAAAAGTTATCCGAAGAAAATCTAATCATGTTTGTTATTGTACGACATATCGTACATTTAACAGATGTGAATAAAGCATGTAAAGAAATCTGCGTACATTTAACAGATGTGAATAAAGCATGTAAGAAAGATGTGAATAAAGCATGTAAAGAAATTTTCATATTGACATGACAGATATAGCGATGTCTGGACTTAAAATTGATGTTATATGTAAGAAATCTTTATAAGTTTATGTCAATTGATATCCGTTCATAAGAGTAAAGTGAAAATGTTATTTTAACAATTTCTTTACAACTCTTAAACTTGTTTGCTTAAATTCTTAAATTGAAATGAAGGTGATCTTAAATTAAAAAAATTACATTAAAATGGTTTTATTAGGTATAAAAAATGATAAACAAGTGGATTATTATGAGCAAGTTAAATAATGTGTACTTTATTCCAAATTCGATCTAAATGTTATGTCAAATAATAATTCTGATTACTATTTATTGATTTTATTTTAACGTTTCCTTTTTTTGATATTTGTATTTTTCTTTTGCATTTATTATCGAATTAATCAACCAGACCGAGTTTATTTTCTGTTATAACGTCACCTGGTTATCCTTTGTTTAGAGCTCAAAGTAATAACTTAAAGAATAAAATTATCGACATTAGAAAGTCCATCAAAAATGTTTAGCGCTGAATTTATATTGTCAGTGCCTATAAATTTGATAAGAAATTTACAAATACAGATGGTGTCCATTTAACATAATTTGTTGTAACATTTCGATATTATTTTATAATCGAAATTATATATAGTTTTCTAATAAATTATTACGAATGTGTTTTGAGCAACCTGGTCCTTTTTTAAATTTCACTATACTCGCCAGTAATACTTGTAAATTGAGAATACGTGGAAGCCTCTACTGATACCTACTGAAGCCTCTACTGAAGCCTCTACTGACCTTCATGAATAAAATAAATTGAAAAAAAACTATTGATGAAAGACAAATTCAAAGAGCTTTCTGCGAAGTTTATAATTAGAAACCATATTCAGTCCCGAAAATAAAAATGACACAATGAATTTTGCATAGTCTCTGAAAAAAAGGAAATAATTCAGTGGAACGAAATACTTTCGACCAAAATTTATTTCAGCCATTTTCTGCATTGATTTATTGCACCAAATTTTTAGTTTCTAACCTCAAGCAGTTTATGAGGAAACGTCTGTGATAGATGGGTATGCAGAAATGTGAGCGGTCTTATAAGAGTTTCGTGTTTTCTTTTGTAGTACGGAACCCTAAAAAATGTTATTATTGTTTTATCGTACATCACCAAGGGGCTTATTGATAAACAATTTCTTTTTTCATTTTCATTTTTTACCTTGGATTACAGTTAGGTATTTTATTCCTAATCTGTAAGTGCAACTGGAGAACATAATTTTTTTATGAATATGCGCCCGTATGCACAGACGGACACAAGTATGCCCACGCCTGCATGTAAGCATATACACACAAACTTATGGACTGACGAGAATTTTGACAATGTCAGTGAATTGAAAAATATTTTTTGACGAAACACAAACTTTTATCACGGATTGCTACCTCACATGCTACTTACGTTTACTGCTCCAAGTTCTGTCCCAAGTGACTTATAATATTATCGATCTGCTTGCCCTCAGTTTTGGACTGACAGTATAACATCGCGATTAATTTCATGTAAAAAGCAAAATTTACCTCAAAAAAATATTGTGATTTAAATAAGACAAGAATACGTATAAACAAAATCCGTACAGACAGAATTGAAATAGCAAATTGTTGAGCAAATATAGGCATAATTCAAAATTTTCTTTCGAAAGTAGGCCATTTCAGAATAAATATAGTTTTCAAAAATAACTTAAATATTGATAAGGTTTCAAAAAAACAGCTTATTTTGTAAAAAAATTAATACAAAATAAGGTGTTATCGGGATTGAAATATTTTCATTAAAGTAATATATGATTTACTACTCTTATTCTATAAGAACTATCTCTTTGCGTTATCGCTGACTAATGCTAGATATTAATAATATTCACTTTAAATATTAAGAAATCTTATTACAATTTCATAATTTAAAGCAAATTTGCAAAAAACAATTAAAAGTATAATAAATCTTATTGCAATAATATATTAAGAAAATACTGTAACGTCAATAAATCCACGGTAAATATCTGGGTAGGATTTTTTTTGTTTGTTCCTCTACTTATGCAATAGCAATTTTCACTTTGTATCTCAATAGAAAACCAGGTCACAATTTAATTATATTGAATATTATTTGGCATTAATTGTGTAGAAATTCATTTTAATTTAATTTTTCAAAACTAAATGAAACGACGTAATGTAGTATTATTTCTAATTCATTTAAATTCTTCACCACGACCTAGGTTTCGTTGTATGGCAACATCTTCAAGTGGCAAATTTGTAAAGAATTTAAATATAGTAGAAATAATACTATATCACGTAGTTTTATTTAGTTGTAAAAATGAAATTTAGTCATAGTTACAATTGAAAGTAAATTTACCAATAAAATTAAATGTTATGCGTTAGGTGCATACAAAATATTTTTAAATAATGCTTGTCCCACAGTAAATGTCGGAAAAGACCAATTACGTTATTAAATTCCTGTTACGTAGCTGGAGGGCACTTTTTCATTTATTTATTTTTTCACACGTTTAAAGCTCAATTTTTACAATAAACGCACAATTGTATTTTAAATCTTATCAATGTTAACATGGAGTAAACCATATCGCTTCGTAGCAAGTTGCGTTCAATCAACGTCACTTCCTTCGCACTCAAGCTACGTCCATCAATATATATTGAAGCGGATGAAGCTCGAGGAAAAGTGTCGATTTGAGCTTAAAACCGGTCCCGATATATCTCTCTGATACACTCGTTGTCGTATCTGGTTAAGCTACAGATCGCGTGTCTGTTTATGGATACTAAGTTACGTTATAATATTTTGAAGCTACAGGAAATTATTATAATTATTCACAATGTGAGTATGATATTAAAAATATGTTACATTTATTCGCTGTATTTTATTTTTAATTTGTTTTATAGCCATATTATAAACCTAAAACAAAAGACAGAAAGATAT
This sequence comes from Druceiella hillmani, assembly GCA_039881145.1. Taxonomy (NCBI): domain Eukaryota; kingdom Metazoa; phylum Arthropoda; class Insecta; order Lepidoptera; family Hepialidae; genus Druceiella; species Druceiella hillmani. The sequence continues at coordinate 85,905 of JAYKKI010000041.1, forward strand.
TTTGCAGAATTTTCTTCTTACTATAGAGTTTACATTTTATTAGCTGTTATCTTAAATTATAACTAAATTCACGTGAATTTTGACGAGACATAAAAATATATTTTAATTTAAGCAATTTTTGTAATGCCAATAACTAATTAATTCATTAGGTATAAATTAATTTTAAATATGTATTTAAAACTAATACTTAATGCAAGTACATATTTAGTTTTAAATACATATTTTAAATGCAATGATTAGTGGAAAAAAGGATTAGGCGCTCTAAGGGATATTTATAATTAAAAAAGTAGAAAGGATTATTAATAAAAAAATTCTCTCGTTTCTTTCGTGGAAATGGTGATCTGCCCATTGAAAAAATATTGTATCTTTCTTTATGCTCATCTCTGCGCTTCTCGCGAAATTCCCGTGCCAACTGTTTCAAATAAAGAGATATGCGATGTTACCTAAAATTCTTATTTTAATGACTGATCCTCGAATACTATACACACCTCGAGTAATCATGAGAATTTTTTTAAATGTTTTGTATTATGAAGTTACTGTAGTCGTTTTTTAACGATATGACCATTTGAAGCAAATTCTTCTTTTATACTATTCATCCCTACTTTTGTGATTGGGATCTAAATTTTTCTTTCAAAATTACATACGTCTCCGTACATTGGTTTGTACGTACGAGCATATGCGGCCATAGCACAGATAGTAATTTTTCGTCTAGTTTGATGATTCTTCTTTCTACTGATATGTAACTATAAGAGTAAAAGTTAAGAAAATGGAATAATCATTGTAGTAATTCCAATTATTTGTAATAGAGTTTCATTTGTATGAATAATTTTCTACTGAAACCCACCTTTACATGTTAGATGACTATTATTTGCCCATTTTTGTGTGAGACGTTCTTACCACCTCTCGCTACGTCTTGCTGTTTTAAACTTTAAAACATTTTTACTAGCTTTTGTATCAGATATACGACCAAATTTTGGTTTTTATTGTTCACCAATTGGAGCTAGATTATTATCCATAATTAACTATTGTAAATCCATAGCATTAAAAACACAGTGTTCTATAAAGCTACAGAATAAACGCATATGTCAAGTAAATGTAAAGTTACGACGAATTATATACCAGTTTGTGAAAAAAAATGATTCTATGTGACACTTATACCGGGTTCAGTTCTGCAAATTGGAAAGAGCACCAACAAAAAAATGTGTAATTTATTATATAAGGAGGCAATGAATGCATTATCTAATAATAATCTTTCTTATATTTCTAATAAGCTAAATAAGATTATATCTTACCATTGCGTGTGACATTTTAACATTATGACACAAAAAGTTATTATATTAATTTCAAGTCAAATAATACTATAAATAAAAATTTCTATGTAATAAATATTTATGTGTGTTTATTCGATAACATATCCTCGTATATATAAAACATGATTGAATTTATTAAATATATTGATATTAAAACGTATAAGAAGTAACGTCCAACGTGCGTCCATTGTTACCTTAAGAAAGAGCCAAGCAAGTTTTTTCCATTAAAAGTTTTACCTCACCGTGAGCTTTGTTGACAAGAGATATCGAAATTATAATTTATAAACTTACTTCTTACAAATAAGTTTGTTTTTTCTGTAAATCTGTTTTCATTTATATTTCAATTAAACTTGTGTAAGAAAATTTAAACTTTGTAAATATTCACGGTTTTAATAAAAATTTAAATTATAGTAAAATATAATTTAATTTATAATGTTACACACAAATAACACAAGAGTGAGAAGAAAAAGTAGAAGAATTTACATATAATAGTGATGATACAATAAAGTGATGACTATTTATGGAATATGCTGTACACCATGAACTACGCATTGAACCAGTTCGAAAAGTAATCAAAAAGTACACAGGCAAACACAACATGCATTTGCATGTTCACGACAGTCTTAAGATGGAAGTGGGCTTTAATGTGATGAATAGCGACGACATCTCTTCAAAAATAAACCTCATTAATTCTCTCTTCAGGTTTTCAGTCAGATTTTCAACCATTAGGTAGAGAACCCAACAGTAAACCTATCCTATGATAAGCACTACATTTACAAGATAATGAAAAAATTAAATGAAAGTGGCTAGGTCGGTCCAAATAAAAGTGGTGATAACAATCGCACATTGCGCAATTAAACAATATTGTCTGGGCGAAAAAAAAATTGAATTAAAACAATATTTTCTACGCTATCTAATACTATCTTTCAAGAATAAAACTACATTTTCTGTGAATTATGAATGTAAATTAATTGTATTAGAAAATAATAACTGTAAGTTTGAAATAAAGTTTTAAATATTTCGAGAATGAACTTCTTCCTGTCACGTGTTATTGTTAGTCCGTATATCGTAACTCATAGGAAAAATAGAACGGTGATTAGTGCAAAATATGGAAAGGAAAAATAGATATTACGTAATAAAATTCTACCGACATATTGTAATGAAATATCGAAATGAATATATATGTAAATTCTTCATATTATTTACGAAATTTCGCTTTACTTTAATATTTTCTGAGTGACTAATGGCCTCATCGATTGAGCTTATGTCCATACTAAAGCGAACATATTACCCACAGATCTATTAGTAAGCAATTGCAGCAACAATGATTGAGAATATTTGCATAATGTGTTAGTTAATATTTGTTTTAAGGAAATCATTTCAAAAACAACCTGAGTAAAACGTTGTGTAATTTTGTTTTCCGCTGAAAGGATAAGCACGTAAACCACACAAGTGACATTTATCAGACGTTAACCTTGTGTGGATAATTAAAAATAATACCCAAAAAAGGTTTGTAGGTAATTAAAAGTAACGTTTAAAATTGTTTGTTGGTTATTTTGCTCTTACTGAACTATTTTTGCAACGGCTATTTTCTTTGAAGAAATTTGTGGTATTGACATAAATACTGCATCTAAAAAACTTTTGTCGTTGGTAAAGTAGAATAGATAAAACCTTTTTAAATTAATTTGCTACAGGACAGAAAAGTAATTTATTTTGTAAATAAAATCACACACAAAATGAAATTTATTTTTGACGTAAAATTAATGTATTAAAATAATTATTGTAACCTAATTTTTTCTTTAATTCCAGCACCTATGGTGAGAATTTTTCCTAAGATACAGTATTAGTTCCATTTAGAACGTTTTATAATAATATAAAAATGTTCAATATTGAAAAAGAATAAATTTCTCACATATCTCTAGAAATTATCATTATAATACGAATATATACACAAACACACACATACTTATATATATATATATATATATATATATATATATATATATATATATACATATATATATATATATATATATATATATATATATATATATATACATATACATATATATATATATATATATACATATACATATATATATATATATATATATATATATATACATATATGTATATATGTGCATATGTATATACATACATGAATAATTTACGAAAAAATTTGTGGAGTTCCGTATACATCACAGCTATTTATAAATTTATCATACTTGAAATTTAACAGTCAATATGACATTTCAATAAAGAAAGAGAAAAATTATATTAATATCTATAAATAATTAAATATGAAATGTATAACATTTAAATATTTGGAAATACCTAAATATGTACGGAAACCTCGGAGTGCGAGTTTCTGTTGGTACTTAAAAAGTGTTATTTATTTTATATGCATTACCCTGGGGAACCTACTATGCGATATGCGCAATGAGTTTTAAGTTAAATACAGAAAAAAATAATAATCAGGTAGTTTCCCCATAATAGCCTCGTTTTTGTTTTTTTTTATAAGAAGATCAAAATAAGATTTGAAAGTAAAATAATAATGCTATCCACTAGTAGATTAAGTGTAACTGCTACCGTGAGGCGTATTTCACGAATGTTAACTTTGCAAGCACAGTATTAGTATAACGAGTTTACAGTAGGCATTCTCTTTGTTGTGATATTTTACAGTTTATTGCACAGAGCGCGTGAGGTCTGCTCAAAAGGTAATTTTACAGAAGAACCTTTAGTGTAGAGTTTAAGGCACGCTACATTAAAATAAACTTACCTGTATGAAACTAATATTACGTATATTATATCCCTATATATACACACAGCCATATATGTATATTTATATATATATATATATATATATATATACGAGCGGCGTTTAATGTATTCTCGGTATCTGCATGATATGTTAATGGTGGGGGTAAATTAATAATTTGTACAGATAACGACACTATTTGAGGGTATTTATAGCAAATTTCATATAATTGTGACCATTAGTTTTATAGTAATCAAGTAAACCACGGCTATAATTACAATGATTAAGAAAATTGAAGACCGTGTGGTTATTAAATTCCTTACAAAATAAGGATAATCTCCAAAAAATATTCGCAAAGAAATGGGGACCGTTTATAAAGACTGTGCATCTTCATTATCTACCGTACAAAAGAGGTCAAGTGAATTTAAAAGAGGCAAAGAGATTATCGAAGACGATCCTCGCTCGGGCGAGCCAGTTAGTGCCACTTTCGACGAAAATGTGAAAAATGTGGAAAAGCTTATACTGGAGGATGCCCACACAAGAGTGAAAATGTTAACAGAGATGACTAATCTTTCTGTGCAAGATGAGTGCTACGAATGCTCACAGGATGGAGCTGACAGGATGGTAACAGGAGATGAAACATAACTTCATCACTATGATCCAGAAATTAAACAGGAGCCAGAAATTAAACAGGAGGAAAAAAGGATGCATCCAAAAATCCAAAGAAATGTAATGCCACTCCATCGGCCGGAAAAATTATAGCCACAGTATTTTAGGACTCAAAAGACATTTTGTTGATCGAGCATACAAAAAGAGATGAAACTATAAACGCAGCATCTTACGTAACCATCTTACATAATTTAAGGGAATCAGTTAAAGAAAAAGGATGAGGAAAACTGATGGCAGGCGTGATGCTTCTTCACGACAATGCGTCTGTTCACACGGCGCGTATTTCCAAGGTTGCTGTACGAGACTGTGGTTTTGAAGAAATTAACCACCCATCTTACATCCCAGACACGGGCCTCAGTGACTATTTTTATTCCCCATTTAAAAACAAAACCTTTGTGGAAAGCAATTTTCCGTCGACGAAGAGCTCAAGGCAGCAATAAACGATCATTTTTATACAAGGAGGTAAGCTATTTTTTAGAGGGAATTGAAAAGCTAGTTTCAAGATCTGTTAAGTGTATTGATGGATTGGGGGATTATATTGAGGAAAAATGTATGTTTAATAATCGTAACTATCAATCCATCGAAACGCATTTGAACTTTGTAATCTTCTATTAAATTCAGTAACGTAATGGGACCAAATGGAATTATTTCGATGATTATATGGGAATAATGCTCACTAGTATGAATATCTTTACAAAGAACATTCCATCTATCATTATATAGTAATAATCGTAACTTCTCTGTAAAATAATATTCCATATCGAATTCCTCAATGTTTGCTACAAGCTATAAATTGGACAAAATTGTAATTTTCTGTTAAATTCAGTGACGTTAAATGGGATAAAAATGTTATATATTTCGATGGTTTCATGGGAATAATGCTCACTAGTATGAATATCCTTACAGAAAATATTCCATTTTGCCATAATATAAACAATCGTAACTTCCCATCAAAATAATGTTTTTATTGAGTTGCTCAATGCTCGCTCCAGGGTATAAATTGGGAAAAATTTTGTAATCCACTATTTAATTCTGTGACGTAAAGTGGGAAAAATTTTATTTATTTCGGTGTTCTGAACTTCTAAAACACAGAATGGAACTAAAATTTCATTACGTACTTTACCTATTAAAATAACGTGACTTTTCAATATCTTTTGGGAATTGAAAGCTTTTGTTCACTCCGTGTTGATACAATGTGATAATAGTTTATTAAAAAACCCTTTCGATAATTTATTGTGTGAAAACGGGCGAAAGAGACAGAACAAAATCGAAAAATATTTGTTGACCATAAAACATAAATGTAACAAGTAAATGTAAAGTCACGACGAATTATATACCAGTTTGTAAAAAAAAATGATTCTATGTGACTCTTATACCGGGTTCAGTTCTGCAAATTGAAAAGAGCACCAACAAAAAAATGTGTGTTATTTAAGGAGGCAATGAATGCATTATGTATTGATAGCTGTTTCACTTGAATACTTTGGAATTTAGAACATTTTTAATAATAATGTCTTAAAGAAGAGAAAGTACTTAAAAAGTTTACAGAGTGCTTATTTGTTAGAATACCTTTATATTAACATGGTAATACTTAACACACAAAAAGTGTAAGTTTCTTTGACGTTAGTTCATAAATCATGGATTTTTTGCCCGAAATATTTTAATATTATGGATATAAAATATAAAACATTTGCGTGCTTAAATAGACATAACTCACTTCTCAGCTATGTGTAATAAGATAAAGCTATGTATGATCAACAGATACTTCAAATACATAATTTCTAATATATAGTTTCAATAATAAGTGACAAAGAATCATGTTATGCGAACTATCTATTTGCTTCACTACGCAGTTCAAGCTTCATCACAATGAATATAATTGAGAAAAATATATGTGCAAGTTTGAATGGAATGACCTAATAATGGAAAGTTTAATAACATTTACTATTAGGTTATTATATATTATTTATAGTTATTATATACATATAGTTATTATAAATTGTATATTTATAGTTATTATAATTACTATTAGGTCATTCCATTCAAACTTGTACATATATTTTTCTCAATTGTATTCTCAAATGTTATTAAACTTTCCATTCCACGCAGATAGTGTGGGTGTTGTCTTATTAGAAGTAGATTACGAGAAACAGCATTATAAAGCTCCTCGATAATCCTTGCCGTGGGATCACGGGGTATCCACTTCCTCAGTACCTTATGCATATTCAAATTTGTTATTGGCCACAGTCACGTCTATTCTTTCACGTAACTTGTCTTTCACGGCGGCGACGCGCTCTTCGTGTTCAGGTGCTGAGCGATGGGGTCCTCTTCGACTCTCTTCAGTAGAAACTCTGCACGCATGAAACGATTTCACCTAAAATTGTACTGTCTTCGAAGAATACGCAGAACCGTTTAACGATTTACAAGTTCTTCATAAATATAATTTGCACGTTTGTCTAACAGAACACCATATTTAATAATTTTATTAAATATGGTGTTCTTTTACTCTCTGGCTCTTTACATAATAAATAAGGAAGTAAGTAATAAAATTCTCAAAAATTATCTAAGTCTTTTAATTTCTGCCAAAACTAGATAGAAATTAAAAGACCAAGATAATTTGCAAAGGTAACCACGACAACAATGTGTTGTTTACTAAATCTGGCAGATAAGCCTCACATATCGCTGAATAGAAGTCCTTAGTGTAATTAATAGTTTTCGTATACCTGACTATAGTGAAGTCAAAGAAGAGTAAGAATACAGAGTCCGTAACCAATATAAGTAATAATGTCTCCGTACATAGGCATTTAGGTATGAAAGTAAGAATGCTTGTGTGTATAGAGATATCTCTCCGCATGTTCATGAATATATTCAGACTAGATAGGAAAAGCAATGAATATTTTCATGAGATACAATTATGAAAACGGTTCACTCTTTACGAATTGGATTAAACTATTATTCACAGTAAAATTTTTACAGCCTGAATTTTGTGTAAAATTTTCGATAACTTTTTGACGAAACAAAATTTATTAAAAGTCGTGACAGTTCTCTTTCACTTAGTGATGTAAATCGCTAACGGAATTTGTTTGCGACTTTATTTTTTTGATAAACGGTTCTTTTGAAGATATTGAATTAGAAGGATGCACAAGATGCACAACATCAGATGAAGTGAGTTTATTTAAATTTCGCTGTGATAAAAAAAAAAATTTTCGATTAGCATTGATGTAATTAGGTACATATATTGTTAGTGAACTTTCACATCTGTTAAACCAAAAAAGAATATATATATATATATATATATATACATATACATATACATATATATATATATATATATATATATATATATATATATATATATATATATATATATATATATATATATATATATAGGAGCAGAGGTAACTTACAATCATTTAATTTGCCCTTTCTGATTTTTATGATTTTAATATTTTTAATCAATTTTTTAGAAAAGAAATTCAATTACGGGAGTGCAGCGTGTTTTTAGACAGTAGTTTGATGTTGGTCGACATGGTCACGAACCATCTCGGAATACCATACGGGCTTGGGTGAAGAAAATTGAAGAAACTGGTAGTGTGTTAGATGTGAAGCATGGAACTCCACGTATAGTCCAGACGCCATAGAACCTGTAGACAGTAAATTTTTATTTCGAATGCTTAAAGAGATAAGATTTCTCCCTTACACACTGCAATGCGTGCAACAAATAATCGAGCGAGGCAAGGAAACAAGACTTGCTTTGTGCATCGCCATGAGCGGTTTGATTCGACAAAACCCAGACATTGTGAGTAATTTTCTAATGATCGACGGATATTTCAATCCTACTAGTTTCTTTAACAAACGGAACATGCAATATTGGTCATCACTAAGCCCGAAGTAATTGTATGAAATACCGTTGCACTCAACTAAAGTGACGGTTTGGTGTGGAGTAGGTGTTTTCAGAATTGTGGGTCCGTATTTCATTGAAAATGACAATGGAGGAACAGTGACTGTTACTTCAAAACACTATGTGTTTATGTTGGAACGCTTCGTTGAACGTCAATTACGAAAGTTTGGCATTGACCCTAAACCAACAAGATGGAGCAACAGCCCATACTGCGCGAAACAGTATGGCAGTAGTTCGTCGAATGTCTGGATCTGTAATTTCTCGTTTCGGTGCATTAAGTTGGCCAACTCAGTCTCTTGACCTTAGTGTACCAGACTTGTTCCTGTGGGGATATCTTAAAGACCCTGTATTTAAAAAGCGGATGGCGAATACTCGAGAACCAAAGCAAACTGTAGGAGATGAAGTTGCCGTTATTGATGAGAACCTACCAAAGCGCGTATACGACAATTTCAAGCAACCTTTGCAAAATGCATTGACGTAAACGGAGGTCATCTGCCTGATGTAGTAAAGATTAATGAAATAAACAATTTATACCATCGAAATAATCAAAACGGAGTACCATACTATATCATATTTTTTAATTTCAAATTATCGATATAGGGTACGTCACTTAGTATTTAATTAATTTAAATAATTCAAAATTTTTACCAATAATATCACTTAAAAAATTAATTAAAAGCCGACTTATGTATAATAAGGGAGATAGTTGTTAAGTTCATGTGCTCATCCACTCTATTTTTTGTTCTTTTAACGCCATAGATAACCATAACCATTTTCCAACAAAAATAAACACGCTGCGTAAAAGGGAAACGTTTCGTGTCAGCTCGACTGACGTTAAAAGGGGATGTTGACGCGTGTTTGCTTACAAAATGTATGTCAAAAAGTCGCTATATGCGAAGTATAGATTCTTACCTCCACGGGCTTAAACATTTAATAGAATATATATCTATCATATTTTTGCTTGCGTGCGTCATGAAAGAAAGCAGAACAGCAACTTTTTTCCACTATGTTGGTACTGTAAACTATAACTTAATAGTTATACAACATATAAATATACTATATAGCTTATGGTAATTTAGAAACTATATGTTGGAAAACTTTCATCTAAATCGAAAGAGAAATCTTTACGCAAATACCTAAAAATAAACCAACAAAGAAACGAAGCTTTCATCATTATAATAATAGTGGATAATTTATATTAGTAAACGATAATATCTATAATTAGGCAAAACGGTTCTATGTTGAAACCTTGTTGCTGCACAACTAACGCAAAGAAGGTCTCCTTTTTTATATATGTAATGGTTTCTGTATTTATTTGAAGTATCTAATCTGAAAGTGAATCTTTATTTAAGTAAAAAAATATATCGTCTAGTTAAGTATGATTCAATATTTGCAGTTGTATAAGTAACACTTTCTTTAGATAATGTCATAATCTGATTAAGTATTTGAAAACAATTTTTGCTTCAATAGGCAGAGAGATAGTCATTAAAAAATTATATCACTTTTTCCAACGAAAATAGAATGGAAGAGAGAGTTTAGAAACAACGACATTTTTTATATATGTAAATATTTTTTTTAAATGAGGAATAATACCAAATATATTGACATGAAAAAATTGCCGAAACTTCGTTACAAAATATTTAATACTATAATATATACATATATATATATATATATATATATATATATATATATATATATATATATATATATATATATATATATATTATATAACATAAAAGTTATAATATCTAACATAAAAATTCATACAAAATATTTCTAGTGAAAAGAAATAAATCGTACTGCCTATATAAATTTTACTTATTTTTTCTAGCATTTGAAACGTCCAGGATGTCAATAATCCAAACTTACTGAATATAATCCCTGATAATAATCCAAACTTTAAAATGTATATTGGAACACAAACAAAGTAAGGTTCCGTAATTTGTTATATCTGCTGAAGTTTTTAATGCAAATTAACCGATATAATTCTGTTTTCAAAGTACAAATTAAATTCTATTACATATTATTTCGTCGGATATTTAGAAATTGTATCAAAAAAGTGACGGAAGTTGAGGTGAATTTAAATTTAAAGCTTCACATTTCCCAAATACGATTTAATAATGAAAAGTTATACACAGAACCTCAATTTTTTCATGGCAATCCTGCAAGGATATTATACTTTATAAAGAGTCATAAAATGACTTTTCCTTATTTCGCATACATACGCAAATATGTACTTAATATTTATTTTATTTTTGGCTACATATTAATTGAAAATTTATATGATGTATGTATTTGTAAAAGGTCATTGGCGAAAGCAAAACATGACCTATTAAATGAATAACACAATAATTTTCGATTTAAAATTTTTACATCTTTTCTTATCTATACTTATAATAAATCTGTAGAGAGGTCAATTCTGTACATGAAATATATTTCCAAAATAACTATCAGGGGGTGATTAGGGATCGATACTAATGCCAAAAATGCAATCAGTAAATTTCTTGTCTGTCTCTCTGTTTGTCTGTCTGTCTGTATAACCGTTATAGAAACAAAAACTACTCGACGGATTTTAACGAAACTTAACACAATTATTTTTCATACTCCTGAGCTGGTTATAGTATACTTTTCATCACGCTACAATCAATAGGAGCAGAGCAGTGAAGGGAAATGTTGGGAAAACGAGAGAAGTTACTCCATTTTTTAAGCTTCCGTCGCATGTGCAACCTTAATGGTTAAAGCTACACAGAAATTATGTACGACGGAAATGTTCTCCTTAAAATTATATAAACAATATCCCACGACAGCATATGTCTATCTTTTATGGTTGACTCACAATAACACGTGTAACTCCCGATAGCTTAGCAGTTCGAAGCTTTCTGATTATATTTGTCTAATTTACGTTTATAACACACTTAGTCATCCCTAATTTAAAAAGTTAACAGTATTAACTATTCCATAAAAAATAATCATAGAAATCGATATAGAAACACCAAAGTTATACATGAAATACGCTAATAATAAGCCATCGCGCGAATTAATATAATGAAATTCTACTTTGAATTTTTAAAAAGATTTATTTAATAAATGATCCTTACAACTTACAACTAACTTATAACGGAGAATAGCGCAAATGGAATGGCGTGGCTGAGCGTGTAGGCTCTTTTATAGGCTGATGAGCGGATGCGTGTGTTGGTGCGGTTTCCTGCGTACCCGGAGACATGCAGCTATCGCCATGAGATAAAGTGCTAGGGGTTACTGGGTTATCAGTGGGCATACGGTCGATGCGCGGTACAGTCTGTCCTTGACACGCGTGAATACTGAATTATGCTATAAGGATTATTTTTGCGTTTGAGAATCGGTCGCTGCGGCCGAAGGTATAAAAAAGCGGGGCGTCCGAGCGCGAGCTTCATACAATTTTTCCCTGTTGATGCGAATAGACGTTCAGAGCGTTCGACCTTATTGACAGACAATACTTAATTGATATTACAAACCGTGCTTATCAACGCAACTTTGATAATTTATTTTTAGATTCCTTTTGTCGTTATTTTATGAAATAGGTATTAGTTATTTTGATAGTGTTTAAATATTCGTTCAAATTACAAATTATTAATAGTTTACATTTGATTTCTTTTTAGGTGAAGTAGTAGTAGGTACGTATAGATTTTTAGATACCTATAGGTGTTTAGGCTAATTTAAGTTCACTGTTTTTATATTAGTTTTATTTTCATTTACGTTTTAGTTTTATTTTCATTTGCCTGCATCAATGCCACCTAAAAAACGATTATCTTTATCTTGAAATTCGAGAGAAGCTAAGAGAATGAGAAATAGACGTTCTCAAGAATCGGCAGAGGAAAGAGCACATCGGTTAAACTCTATGAGAGTTAGTGCCTCAACTTCTCGAGCCAATGAAAGCTCTCCCGAGAGAGAGATGCGATTAGCAGCTGACAGAGCGAGACGAGCTACATCACGGGCGTCTCAAAGCTCTTCTCACCGAGAGCTAAGGCTTACCATTGACCGAGAACAATATGTGTTATCCCGGGAAGCTGAAACTGCTTTACAACGAGAATTGCGGCTCACAGCTGACCGCGAACGGCATACATTATCTCGCGAGTCCGAAACCTACACTGAGAGGGAATTACGTCTCACAGCAGATCGCGAACGGCATGTACTATCCCGTGAGTCAAAAACCTTCACTGAGAGGGAATTGCGGCTTACAGCTGATCACGAACGTCATATTTTATCTCGAGAATCTGAAACTTTTACGCAATATGAAGACCGTTTGACAAATGATAGAGTGCACCATAATATTATTCGATCATCTTGAAGATGAACATGAGCATGAACAACGACTAGAGTCGGGACGTGAATATTACAATTCTTTGAGACAAGAACGATTAATGAGTTTTTCTAATGAAAGATTAAGAAAACAAACATTCGGTCTCTTGAAACGGATGAACAGCGAGAGGCCCGTCTTACTGCAGACATATTTCGACATACTCTTAATGACTTAGATGTAAACATAGAAGATCAATCTACGAATTCGGTGGTGTGGTCCGACAAATATAAAAGTGGGTTTGCTTATAACCTCACAATTGATTACAGATCATCTTCTATAATAGGCGATATGAACGTAGTATGTTCTTTTTGTAATACTTTAAAATGGAGTAAGGAGTGGGCTGATTTCTGTTGTTCTGGATGTAAAATAAATTTGCTTTCGTTCGAAGACCCACCGGAACCTTTGAAATCACTACTTTTAGGGGAACATGTGCAATCTAAACAGTTCTTAGACAACATTCGCACTTATAATAGTGCGTTTCAAATGACATCCTTTGGTGCTCAAAAAATCTCAGAAGGTCCTTTCATGCCTACTTTTAAGATACATGGTCAGGTTTACCATTTGACAGGATCCCTTTTTCCTGAAGACCAACCTAAGTTTCTTCAAATATATTTTATATCCGACTACAATGAACAGTCGAATATAAGAAATCAATATTTCCCGAATTTAAATACTGAACTCATTTCACAACTTCAGAACATGTTTCATCAGGTTAATTCGTATGTATTCAGTTTTAAATCGGCATTAGAAGCTTTTCCTCAAAATGGATATAATAATTATAAAATTGTTATACATGTCGATAGGCGTCCAACGCAGAAATACCCTGGTCGTTATAACGCTCCATCCACGAATGAAGTTGCTGTAGTATTGGTCGACCAGGAATGTGATAGGCGTGATATCGTTATCCGTTCCAGAGACAATCGTTTGCAACGTATTTACGAAACCCACAGGGCTTACGACAGTTTGCAATATCCTTTAATATACTGTCGAGGGGAAGATGGTTATAATTTCGCTTTACACCAAACTGATCCGCGTACAATCGTACCTAATTATAATAAAAAGATGTCATGCCTTCAATTTTATTGTTACCACTTGCAAGTGAGAAGGAATAGATTTGTATACTTTCAACGTTTTCGTGGCTTATTCAATCAGTTTATTGTTGACATGTGCGCAAAAATTGAAACCGAAAGATTAGTTTATATACGATCTAATCAAAGGCAGTTGCGCGCTGAAGAATACATGCACCTTCGCGACGCCATGCAGCAAGATAATGATACGGTGAATATGGGCCGTTTAGTTATTTTACCCTCTTCTTTTACTGGTGGTCCACGCTACACGCACGAACGTACACAAGTTCCTTTTTGTTACGTAAGAAAATATGGACATCCCGACTTATTTATTACTGTAACTACCAATCCCAAGTGGGATGAAATCACTCGGGAGCTTCTTGAGGATCAAGCACCGCATGACCGCCGTGATATTATTGCAAGAGTTTTTCATTTAAAATTAAAATCAATGGTAGATCTACTTACCAAAGATAACATTTTTGGAGAAGTATTGTGTTATATATATAGTGTCGAGTGGCAAAAACGCGGCTTACCTCACGCACATATCCTGCTTTGGTTAAAAGATAAGGTTCGACCTAATGATGTAGGTAGTTCAATCCGTGCTAAAATTCCAAATCCGATTGCACATCCCGTGTTATACGACATTGTTAAAACTCATATGATACATGGTCCATGTGGTGCATTTAACGGGAATGCTCCTTGTATGCAAGACGGTCGTTGCACTAAAAGATATTCAAAAGCCTTAGTGGATGAAACTGTAACAGGACATGATGGATACCCATTATATCGTCGCCGTTCAAGAGACAATGGTGGTTTTACTGTTGAAAAGCGAGTGTTTGAACAACAAGTTACTTTAGATAATAGGTAGGTCGTTCCGTATTCGCCTGTGTTGTCTAGAGCATTTCAAGCTCATATTAATGTTGAAATGTGTGATAGTGTAGAGTCAATAAAATATATTTGTAAGTATATTAACAAGGGCAGTGACCAAGCTACATTTGCGTTGAGAAATGAACATGATGAAGTTACTAGATTTTGGTCAGGCAGATATATCAGCTCTTCAGAAGCTGTGTGGCGGATCTTAAGTTTCAACATTCACGAAAGATTTCCACCTGTGACTCATCTATCCAGATGAGATATATGATGAGATATATACGTTGACCGCGTTCATCTTGAAGGCGGTCAACGTATATATTTCAACGCCGAAAATATTACAGCACGATTAGCGAACCCTAGACAAACAACTATATTAGCATTCTTTCGACTTTGCCAAACTGATGATTTTGCAAAATATCTTTTGTGTGAAGAAGTTCCATCGTATTATACCTACGATAAGCAACGAGGTGTCTTTAATCGTAGACGCCGTGGCAGGCCTGTATATGGCGAGTCAGGTATTTTCAAAGAACATGTTCTGGGTAGAGTGTATACCGTTCATCCAAACAACGCTGAGTGTTTCTATTTGCGATTATTATTACATACAGTGCGAGGACCAATATTATTTATAGATTTGAGAAAAGTAGACGATGTTGTTTATCTAACTTATCATGCAGCTTGCCAAGCTCGTCAATTGCTTGAAAACGATCAGCATTGGGATGACGCTTTAGCAGAATCCTGTGTTAGTGATAATCCACGACGGTTACGCCATTTGTTTGTAACATTACTTACATTTTGTAATTTGTCAGATACTGTACAATTATGGGAAAAATATAAAGAAAAAATTGCAGAAGACTTTCTTCGGAATAAATCTCACAATGATGAAGACGCAACTAATGATAATTTTCGTGATCTTGCCATAAATCAGTGCTTATTAGCTCTTCAGGAAGACTTAACAGCAGTGGGCGGTAAATCACTCTGTGAATATGGTTTGCCAACACCAACCTCAGTCGGAGAGGTTACCAATAGGGAATATTCCACAGAGATTGGTTACAACTCAATGGAACTGCTGACAACATTAGAAAACGGTGTCCCAATGATGACTGCAGAACAACGTTCAGTCTATGATCGCGTGTGCGAGAGTGTTCAGAATAATTTGGGAACAATATGGTATTTAGATGCACCTGGGGGAACTGGGAAAACCTTTTTGACTAAATTAATATTAGCTTATGTTCGAAATCAGCGTAAAATTGCTCTTGCCGTAGCTTCATCAGGTATAGCTACAACATTGCTACCAGAAGGTAAAACTGCTCACACTATGTTTAAAATACCAATTGATTTAGATCGCACGAAAAGTCCAACCTGTAGTATTTCAAAAATTCTAAGGTATTACGTAAGTGTAATTTAATCATATGGGATGAATGTACGATGGCCCATCGAAAAGGAGTAGAAGCGGTAGACAGAATTTTAAGGGATATAAGACCAAATGATCGAACAATGGGTGGTATCACGGTTTTATTTTGTGGTGATTTCCGACAAACCTTACTGGTAATACCACGGGGAATCCGAGCTGATGAGGTTAGGGCTTGTCTGAAAAGCTGTTATTTGTGGCGTGATATACAATCGGTGCATTTGACTATAGACATGCGAGTGAGAATTGGAGATAACCCGGATGATCGTCAATTTTCTGATACATTATTAAAGATTGGTGAAGGTACCTATCCACAACTACACCAAGGAAAACTTATTCTGACGCCTGAGTTGTATAGTGCAATCCCAACCACATCTTATATCGTCGGTTTACGGTGACGTAACAAATATATTAAATAGGGACAATTGTTGGCTATGCGAAAGATACATTTTAACTCCTCGCAATGACCAGGCATTTGAGATTAATAACAAAATACTGTCGAATATACAGGGGAAAAGCAAAGTTTATAGTTCAATAAATAGAATGGTCGATGAACAAGAAGCCACTAATTACCCGATAGAATTTTTAAATTCTTTAAATATGCCCGGACTTCGTTTTCATGAAATTTGTTTAAAAATTGGCATTACGATTATTCTGCTCCGATATTGAAGACCACCACAACTTTGCAATGGAACTCGGCTAAAAGTAACCCAGATGTAACAAAATATAATCGAGGCTCAAATTTTAACAGGTTGCGGTGCAGGAGAAACCCTCTTTATTCCCAGAATTCCCATAATACCAAATAATTTTCCATTCCAATTTAAAAGAACGCAATTCCCAGTATCGGTGTGTTATGCAATAACAATTAATAAGGCTCAAGGGCAGACTTTTCGTGTTGCTGGAGTAGATCTCGGTGTCAGTTGTTTCTCGCATGGTCAGTTGTACGTCCCTCTTTCCCGGGTTAGCAGTTCTAGAAATCTTTATGTTCACGTGCAGGACGGGTCAACTTTCAACATAGTTTACCCGGAAGCTTTGCGCTGAAGTATTTTCGTTCTATAGGTACTTAAGCCTCATGTGAACGTGATCTAAACAATATTACCAATACATTAACTTAATAACACACAAGGAGTTACACGCTGACGGAGTCGCGGACACAGTTATTAACCATAATATTGTGCGGTTCCGTATTGCGATATTTTTCAACAGTATTGTAGATTGACATATTATATTTCCCTACTAAAATACGAAAGTTAATCTGTCTGTTACATCAAAACCACTGAACCGTGAGGAAGGACATAGGCTACTTTTTTTGCGAAAAACGACGGAAACGCGGACGAAGTCGCGGGCAACAGCTAGTATGAAATAAGATAATAATTTCTTATATGAATACGGAACTAAAACCTGTAGTTCCGTAACTAGAAATAAAACCTTTATATTTTTTAGGAATGTGTTAAGATTGACAAAGTGGAATTTAAAAAAATTACTAATAAGTAATAAAAGAATTTTAAAGAGACGATACAAAGCATCTCAAAATCATTTAAATATAGTTAAGTGTTCTATATTTAATTTTACTGAAAACTAGGAGGATGCTTTTGGCTTCGACTGTAGCTAGCTCAGCAAAAAATTTCGTATAGCAATAAAATAAATGTAAAGAAGAATGTGGGATTTAAAAAAATAAAGAATATATGTATATGTGTATATATATATATGTGTGTGTGTATGTGTGTGTATATATATATATGTACATATATATATATATATATATATATATATATATATATATATATATTGGCCTTTCAAAATGTCTAAAATTAAAATAACTTGTTCCAAATATTCAGTTAAAAAGGCTAATCACTGTAATAGAAAATCCTAATACTACAAGAACTCTCACCGCCTAATGCTATACTTTTTTATTTTACTCCTCCAAAAATATAAAAGAGCATACGCATCCAAACGGGAACCTCTTTCGAGCGAAGAGGCCTTGAACAAAACCCACATAACCTTATTTAATATTTGCAGTAAAACTGAATTTAATTTTCGGATGCTTCGTTTGTCGGGACTTGAGTTTAAGTGGTTCATCAAATTAATTATGGCGATAATTTTTAAATAAAACTAAATTCGATTTTGTCTTTACTCGTTACTATTAAATTATTATAATGTGAAGCGAGCGAGAATAAATTGATTTCAAGGTCAAGTCTTACGAGCGAGCTGAAGAAATACATCTGGTATATTTAATTTGGATTAAAATTTATATACTTAAAATAAAATAAAAATACCGAATGGAAAAAGATTAGAGATTACATTTTGAAATATTTACGTCATAAGTCCTAAGAATAAACTGTGTTGTTTATCTACATGAAAAGGCAAAGTTAAAAAAACGTATTAAATACAAATGTAACTCTCATTACGATGATCTTATTTACGTTTAAGTACACGTCGAAAATAACAGTAATAACATATATACTATCAATATTTTCCATTTTCTCCATATTGTTCAGCATGTTTTTCGTCCAGGTACAGGGAAAATAATTACTTAGCTATAGTTCGTTAAGTTATTAAAATCAATCCACCTTAATTATTTGGAACTGAAAATTATGGGAGGTTAAATGCCATTATCTTTATATCTTTCTTGATTTAGACGCATGCGCGTTTAAGCGTTGGGATTGCGTTTAAGCGTTGGGTTTGGGCTTTCGGTCTCCGGTGAATCATGCGGAAACCAAGGTGTTAAATTGACGCTATTATATACGAACGGTTAGAGTGACAGAAGACATGATGAAATTATAAGGAGACATAGAAAGATAAGAAAATATATTTTTGCCATTCGACAACGTCATCTTGAAATGGTTCAGATGACTTATTAAACATGCTAAGTTTTACATCTTAACATGACTTTACATTTCATAAAAGAAACGATCAAATTTATAAAAATGCATTTTATATTTAATGCAATATGATGGTGATATAATGGCTTAAAAACTGTTTAATGCTAATTTTGCATTTACTAATTTTCATTCTTATATTTGTCTACAGTCGGTAACAGCAAAATATTTTCCAAATTATCAACGTACAGGGAAAACTAAATGCCCTAGGCACACTACTTTGAATAATTACGCAAGTACATGAAACTATGAAGGCAACTTTTTGAAAAAGAGGAAGTAAAACAACCTTTTAATATAACTAATAAAAATATGAGACCTGAAAATGAAAGGATTTTCATATTTCTTTTAATTGAAAAAATTTAAGTACGAATTGAATTGGGTACTATTAGCTCTTCGTCGACTCTTTTCTGACGAGATTTTTTTGTCCATAATTATCTATATTCTTCACCATTTTATTGTATGTGGACTAATGACACAGTAATCACTAAAATTGCAATTGTCGACAAAATCTATTCACTGCCGTCAATAATTTTAATATTTTTAATTTAAATATATTTAAGGGTTTC
This sequence comes from Druceiella hillmani, assembly GCA_039881145.1. Lineage (NCBI taxonomy): Eukaryota > Metazoa > Arthropoda > Insecta > Lepidoptera > Hepialidae > Druceiella > Druceiella hillmani. The sequence goes on from JAYKKI010000041.1 coordinate 105,675, forward strand.
CACTGTACTTGCAAATATTTACTCTACTTATCACCACCATTTCAAATAAAACTTAACGCAGAAAATATAAAAAGGCATTGATTATATTCAGCATATGTATTTCACCAGAATATTTTCCTTCACATAAAGGGAGATGTAATGGTTTTCTCGCTTTCAAATCAATTTCTAAGTCAACGAGCCATAGTCAAATGAAATCAAAAAATATCTTACGAGGTATGAACAATTACACGGATACTTTTAATTATTAATTAGGTATAAATTTTGAATGAAAACAAAATTCTAAATGGATATCTAAACAGGTTAAGTTAAAAATATGAAATTTCGATTAGCAAGAATTTTTTGACAAATTAAATATGACATTTACCGCATGTACTCAAACTCAAGCTATTTTTATAAAATTTGAAAGAAAAATATGTAAATAGAAGAGAAGAAAAAATAGGCAAATAGGTAAAATAGGTGGAAAAATAAGCAAGTAGCAACATTTGATACCGCGGTGGCATCGAAAATAATTACCAAGTCTCTTATTTACCCAACAATATTTCTTCTTATCCTTTCTCGCACAGATGATAGAATCCCACTCGTTTCTATCATCTGTGCGCGAAAGCAGTTGCAAACTTTTTTTGAAATTGTGTAATCACATAATCTGAATTTCATTACAATTCGCTTAGAATGAAAATACCATTTCACTACTATGACACAAAATACAAATTGTCGTAGCGGCCCTGAATGAACATAAAATTAAACTTTTCTTATAAAAGGTATTGATCATTTATGATTATATTGTAACTATTTTTAAATGCGTTCACTGTAGTTATTTTCAACGTGAACGATTTTAGTCTTCTTCTCATAGAGCTTTTAGATATATGTGTTGAAAATTAATATCCTATTAGAGTAAGTCTCCTTAAAATAAGATAATTAGGTCCTGAGATTATAAAATACAAATAAATAAGAAAACAACACATTTTCCTTCAAGTAATATCATTTTAAACTATTTATACATAGTAAAATAACTATCTTCCCTAGTGCCTACTGCTTGACCCTTACAATTTGGTGTTATGTCATGTTAGTTGTTTGGTATAATCAGGATAATAATCAATATAATAAAATAAAAGCTACATACCTAATAACACATATGTTTTCTTAATTAAAAAATTTAATATAAATTTAAATTTGTAAATTGAGTGCTTCTTTGTAAGGTCTACTGTGAACGTAGAATAATCATATTAACGTATTTACACTCGGTTCGCGTGGCGTCCGTATGTTCGGAACATATATGTATGGGACATCCACGTACGGGTACCTCTACTCACTTATTTGTGTAAGTGAGTCTCTACTCACTTCCACGTACGGGTACCTCTGTATCCGTACGTGGAGAATAATCGTCTGCTCAACCGAAATAGCCTACGAGACAAAGGTAGGCTTCCAATATGTTTCAATGGAGACGCATGAAAATACCTTGTATAAACCTTGCTTTCATGAAAAGAATATTGTAAAATAACACGTGGCGAGTTGATTTATTGTTGAATAATATGACACCCGAAATAATGTTAGTAAGCTTGTTTGAAGAAAATCTCAAACCTTATAATATAATATACACGCATACACTCATATATATATATATATATATATATATATATATATATATATATATACTATATTCAATTAAACTTATTATATAAACATATTTTCATATTTCGTCCCTTGCAATCATTCCATAAGTATGCAAACCTATTTTACTTCTGGGAAAGAGCTTCTCAAAATAATTAATAGAGTTACGTATACTGGTATTTCTTTGAAGATATATGTAACAATTCCGACGTGTAATAAGTTAGGTACGAAATTTGTACATACCTTATTGCAGTTAATAATTTCCATATCTTTACACTAATAGTTTCTTTGCACTCATTCCAGCTTTTTATTTTTTCTAGTTCACAATTCACCTATTTATTTGTCAAATTTATGGTTAATATTTATTATAATGATTATATTTATTTCCATGTTTTTTTCTAAAATCAGTATTAAGATAACAGAATTTAGAAATGATTAGTTTTTGTAAAATATAATGTTTTATACGGCCGAATGAATTAATGATTATATATCAAGAAAATAAAAAATTTTATGCATATATTTTAGCCAGAGTATGACCTAACCTAACCTAACCTTATTACTTTTTCTATTTAAAAGCTACTAAAAATTTGTGCTAGTAGTATATTACTTGACGAGCATTAGGAAAAAATAATGAATTTCGAATAAAGTGGAAACTTAGGTTTGGATTATATTTTGAGATGGATTATATGCAATTAATCGCATTTAGGCTATAATTGTAATTTAGTTAACCTCTCTAATTGTAAATATATTAGGAAAACTTGTGTATCAAACTTTAGATTGTGGGATCTATCAAGTTATGGTAAAATCCATGGACTGAAAATAAAATATTATAAGCATTTTCACGTTATACGATAAGATGTATTGTGTAATGTCAAAAGAGTCGTAGCGCTATTTGATACAGTAACCATATATACTGCGAGAATATTTCCACGAATTCATTTTAAAACTTCGCTTCAGTGGGTAATGGAGCATAATTGATTCCCTGAAACAATTTTTATTTATTGTATTTTTACAATATTAGCGAGCTAATCAGGTAACGAAATATCAAGTCTGTGTGTTCTATAATATATTTGCAGGATATGAAAATGGAGGTGGACATATTTGATCGAGGGTAATTACAAATAACAAAGTGCATGATGATTCAAATAAAGAAGAATATGTTGAGGCGTCTCATTGATTTTGTATTGTCAGATTGAAAAAAAAGCTGATTTTACAGATTGCGAATATAATTTTGAAGTGTATACTTACATAACGTGAATATTGACTAACTTAAAAAACAATATCAAATCAACGTACTCAGCAATTTAACGTATAAGTTCATTTTTCCGTTTTAGTAAGAAGGCAATGGTAATAATAAAATTTCTGAAATCGAAATGTCTATGTGTGTTGAGTTTGTCCACACTATATTAATAACACATATATTAATAATGTATAATGTACAATACATTATTGCCATTAACTGCAGGGAATATCAAAACAAATTTTAAAGTTAAATCAATTAAGTTGGAAAATCTAAATTGTCGTTGATAAATAATCTCAACATATTTTCGCAACATATATTTCTACACTATATCATCTTTATGGTTAAACTGATTTGTAATGACCAGGTTACTTTATATACCTTTGTCTAAATGATTATTTTCAGACAGCAGCATAATGTCAACAAGATTGGATAATCAGAATAACTATCAATCAAGTAAAAGACATTGCGAGTCTCACCCCAGATTTGATCAAGTATGTAGAGCTAGGTCCAACTTATACTTTGAGGTAAATTTTAGCTTACGATCTTTTGTGGTACCTTTTGAATAAATATTGTTAGTGTCACTGAATTGTATTACTAGGTATATATTTGAAAATGTTTCAAGTTTTAGCTCTACGTCAAGAAAAAAGTTAAGAAAAATATAATTTGTATGTAACTGTAACTTTCATATTTTTTAAGAAACATTGAAACAAGGCTTTTTTTTAGATCTAATCGTAAATATTTTTGGCTTAGAGTAGTATAGCAGTGAAACATTAAAATACGAATATTTGTCTTTTATTGATAAATTAATTTGTTTTCAATGGATTTCTTTTCCTTGTTTTGCGTTCCATAGATCAACGTTTATATTTTGCTGCAATGATGAGACGTAAGAGCTTCATCAGGTTTACTTTAATACGTCACTACTAGTTTTATCGTCGCATTAGTTTTTATTGAATAGATTATCTTATATACCTCACGAAGGAGGTTCTGGGACTCTGTGGAAAAACATTTCCCAATGAATAACAATAAACTACAACGCCATCTAATTTGCCATAGTAGATACTAGCCCATTATGTATGTGTGTTTGTGTAAATATATACATATATATGTGTATATATATATGTGTGTGTGTGTGTGTGTGTGTGTGTGTGTGTGTGTGTGTGTGTGTGTGCGTGTGTGTGTGTGTGTATGTAAACTTAGGTTTTGACACATTACGATTTTTGATACCGTGGTTGGGTCAATTTTAATATTTAGCCCAAGTCTTGAACCACATAATCATCTAAAGATATTGCATATACCACTTATAAATACAGAGAAACAATCGATAGAAGAAAAAATAATTTTTGGTAACGCAAACTATATATCAACATACTAACCTGCAGCGAGTCGTTGCTACGTCAAAAAAATAAAGTAGATTGAAATAATATCAATGTATTCTGCATCTTTAAAACTCCGTCTGGTTCTATTTAATAACGCAGTAGATAGTTCCGAACGTATTTTTATCTGGCAATTGCATAGATTGCTTCAAATATATTGCATTTTATACCTATAATAGCCTAATTTGTATGTTTTGCCTTTAACAACTTCAATGATTAATATAAATATTTTTTTATAGTCAAAAATCACAAAATAATCATAATGATTATTATTTATAATAAGTTTTTTATCTAGTTATTTTCCTTTTTAACATTAAAACGCCTTACGATAGCAAGAAAAAGAAAGATTTGGACCTTGTCTTATTCGGTAATAAATGGTGAATAGATTGTGTTCTGTGTCATTTCCTGTACATCGTTCGAAACAAAGTGCAGAAAATGATACAGAACAAAATGTGGGTGCTACTAAAGGAAAAATTATATTGAATAAGCAAGTGTTAAACATTAGCAATTTTTTTTTACTTTAGTAAAGACGGAAGAACTGAATCGCACCCAAAGCAAAGAAGGCACCCGATTTCAACGCTGATACGATTACAGTAAATATTAAATTCCTGGTGAAAAATCTCATACATTTTATAATAAAATGAAAAAAGAAACTTTGAAGGTGTTAACTATTACTGTGCTAAAATAAAATTAAAACAATCTTTTAAAAACAGCATTGCTTCTGAGAAAACTACTACACGGTAATTGTTATCTTGATTTGGATTAATTTGTTTACTTGGTCCAAATTGCTTCGATTGACAAAATTTGTATGACTAGTGACGCATCAATTAGAATTGTTTACGGTGGTCTTTTTTTGGAATATTTAACACATTTTTTCGCTTCTATGATCAACTAGTTTACCATAAAGATTCCGATGGCATTAGAAACCATCTAAAAATATTCCTCAGCTAATGTTTGATTATCCATTACATACCAAATAACATTACACCAAATTTCATTAAGGTTAATTTTCTGGAGAATTTTGAATTTATGTATACGATCAAACTTTAAATCTATAAAAATTAACTGGTTGGTGGATTATTTTCATCGAGCAACCAAACTTTTCATTTAAGGGGGCCAATTTCTCAAACCAAGAGAAAAATGATACTCTACAACTGATTCACAAGTATTACACTTGTTACAAATTTATTTCACCAATTTATAATTAAACTGATATCAACAAAAACTCTCCGTAAAAACAAAAAATAAATGAAAAAGAAGAACGAAGAAAAAAAAAGTAACCACACGATGATAAAGGACAAATATTGTGCATTCCGGGTTTCAAAAAGACATTACATTTTCATTCTAGATATGTAATCATAACTTTCAGAAAATTTTCCATTAAATATTCCTTTGTTCAATATTTTTACATCTCATCAGTAAACCTGCTTACTGATGTTTTTTATTAGTATTTTTTAAAATTTTCAATACTTCATGAGAAAATAAAGATACATTTGCCCATAAAATTTTGTAAGTGAATCCCAAAAAATAAATAAATGTCGAGTTTTGTAAGTGTTTTTCTAAAAAAACCTGCGAAAATTTATAAAAAAGGTAAACATTATTCTTCCACTAAAACTAGGAAGACAATAATAACTTACGTAAAAAGCTTATAGAAGCGTGGGTAAAAAGTTCGAGGAATGAAGGGATGGGAATTAATTTTTTTATTAATAAGGGACTTACTAATAGTATATGTACCAAGTTTCAGTATAACTGTAGAATTGACCTCTGAGTTATGATCGATCGTGCAACTTATTTTGAAAAAAGTCGACGACTGTAGATAAAATCAAATTGTGAACTGTCATCTAGTTCCTGACAAAGAAAGGCATATTGAATGAAATCTCGCTTTACATATTTGCATAATCTCTTCAAACAAGACAGAAATTCGATCGAGGATGACCTGTGCTCAGGACAGTAAATCGAGGTACCTCCTTGGAAATCGTTGAATTGTTCAAAAATGCCCGATTAAAGAAGAAACAAGTAAAAAGTCAAGGCAAGATAGGTGCCGAGAATACTCACGCCTATGAGAGGATAAAGATAAAATTTTGAGCCAATTTTTTACGGATGATGAAATTTTAGTTCATGTTTACGAGCCTGGAATTAAGCAAGAGTCTATGCAACGACATAAAAAGGAAAGAGAAATTAGAAAAACGTATACGATTTTTCCACAACAATGCACTTGTACAAGAGAGCCGTGTTGCTCTTTATAAGTCTGCTAAATTTAAAAGTCGTGCGGCTTTAAAATTTTGCAACATCCATCTCACAGCCCAGACTTAACTCCCTGCGACTATAATTTGTTGCCAGAAATGACTCCTGTTTCATGTACTTTGTGGAAAAACAGTTAGCTTTGGTGAAGAGATCGAATAAATCATTTCAGCTCATGTTCAAGAAAAACATAATTGTTTTGAACATATAAACAAATGATTAAAGGAGAATGTATTGAAATGGAAAAATAGTACCACTTTTTTGACTTTTCTTTCACCCCATACCAAGAACTGGACTTTCTGATATCCCGACAGTAACTCTCTCTGATAGCCCGTAGTAATATTTTGAAAAATCAGTTTATTTTATACACCCATTCTACCCCTTTAACGTACTGTATTTAAATCGATTTCTAATTTCTATAGCAAAAACGAGACGCATTTTGCGACCTGCCAGTAAATTTTTAGTGTGTACATGAGTATTGTATTTTATTTCCGGAAATATTTTTCCGATTAAAACTAGAAATAATAGATACCATCGATATTTGAAAGCTGTTGCTTTTAGTTACAATCTGATTTTCTGAGATTTATTGTTCTTCTCCGTGTATGGTTCTTCCAATATACGAAATTCTGCATGTATATATTCCCATAATTTTCAGCGTGATTTGTGCTTATCTACTCAAGCTAAAAACATTCTACTGTTCTTAATTTTATTGACACTCTGCTGGAAAGTACGAATTACAATTAATATAATATTGCAGAATTTTTTTTATCACAGAAATTAGTCTTTCGAAATAATAGTCATAAATCTTTCGAAGACAACAGGTAACTTGCAATTTGTTCTCAAATTTAAAATAAATATGTCTTGCAGCACTAGTAATACGGAATTAATAGTTGGTAAACCTCACGGTTCTAAATTTTGCGAGCGGAGTTCATTTGTAGTACAACATGTCTCATTCCTCATTACTATACGAGATATTGTTAACATTTAGATTTATGTATTTTATCCTTTATTGGAATTAGCAACGTATTGTTATAAACTTTTTAGTAAATTTATTCCATTAGGGTAATTCTTGTTATAGGGCTTTAATATAATTCATCAGTTATTTTTAACCTTCTTTTTATCGACATAATTTAAAACGTAGTATAATTCATAATCTCCTAAACCAATAAAAGCTCAAAAATACCATCATCTCAACTAATGTAACCAAATGTTACATAAATCCAACAAAGGGCAGTCAAATTGTAAAAAATGGAGAAGATTAGATACGATAATATAAGGTTGAAATAATAAAACGAACCGTTGAGGATTTGTTTTTTCTTTAACTGTTATAAAAAAAAAGTAGTCTCTTGCTTCTGATCTGTATTATTTTAAGAACACAAATGATGTAATTGTTTTGAAAACGAACATGGAGAAACACTTAAAGGAAAGTTAATCATAAGCTTCAATTAACGGTCTCGAGTTATATTACTACAAAAAATTTTATTATCACTTATTACTTCGAAAAATTATAATGGAGATCGAAAAATTGTCAATGTAGCTGTCGTAAATATTTTTAGGTTTGTTTCGACAATTCTTCTTTTAAATTTCTGCAACAAAAATAAAACATTGTAAATTTGATAAAGAATTAAATCGTAATTAGAATATAGATAGAAAGAGGGGCAATTAGATAAAGGTGAGAATGTATCGGAATTAATTTTTCGTTGAGCATCAGCTTGAAAAAGAACTAAGTTTTTGCTTTGAGTGAATAATATAGGCAGTTCAAATGTTTTAGTGTCATTTAGCCTATTAAATTACCGAATAATCGATATATTTCTGCTGGAATGAAGTATCTGGTAATTTAAAATATTTCTTTCTGCCGTCCTGTTGTGTTCAGGTCTTAATAATATTTTCCCATAAATGTCAAAATCAACGTACACTTTTTATCTATTTAATATTTTCTGCCAGTACGTATAACAAAATTAATATTTATGTAGCATTAAAAAACTGAGTTTAATTTCATTTTATATAATTTTAACGTTTAATTTATAATAAATAATAAAAAAAATATTTTAATTATATTATATTATTATATTAAATTAATTATATTATTATAATAATTATATTAAATATTAAAAAAATATTTTAATTATATTAATTGTTACATATCTTTGAGCACCTTGCAGCATTGTCGTTAAATTATCTATTTATAAATTTGGATCAGTAGAGAATTTTGCGTCTTTTAATTTTATAGTGTAATATAATTTTATATAAATTTGTTTTGTACTAAATATTTTACAAGTTTGCATGCGACTCCATGAACCTATTCAATGTTGGAAGTGTTACAGTGAAATGAAGGCCAACATTTCTGTAATATTGTTTAAGAAATTTTTTTTTTGACTCATGAAAAGCATTATTAAATTATCTATTTACGCAAAATGTCGAACTTGTCAGATTTTATAAGTAAAGAGGATGTGAAATTATTTCCAATCTCAGTTCCAAAGATTTAAAAAAGAACTTTTTCGCGTAATGGAAACGGGTATAAAATCCCAAGTTCTTAAGATGACTCATCACATCGTTGCGATAGTAGTTGAATTACTTAAGTGTTTCCAAATATAAGATTTCATGGATATTGTACCAGACACTTTTGCTTTCTTTTCTAATGCAAAACATTTGAACAACGGTGTGCTTAGTTAATTTTCAACAAAACATTGACATCTACAGGTACACAAACTTACTAACATACGATACTTCTGATTATCGATCTTTAGATGATTTATCCATTTAAATGTACGACAGTTGCGGATGTGTGTGTCTATACGATAATTGAGATCATCCAGAGTTAATTTGTGGGACTACATTTGTAAACTGTGTCTAACTCATATAAATATTGTCTGCTGCTTTGCGGGAGAGTTAAAGTTCAGTAAATAACCGGTTGATTTTGATATCGATGAACATCTGCCTATGCTGGGACCGATTGGCCGGACATGGATTTGTCCCTTAACGTGTAATCATCGATCCAGAATTGTTGGAACCGTCGTCTAGTAATATCTTAAGAAACATCGCCAGGAGCTCCTCTTTGACATAGCAGCTGGTGGTTTCTACTGGAGAATGACTAGATTTAAATTCATATTACAAATAGTGACGCACATGGTTTTTTTTTCGTTCTTATTTCCTCGACGTTGATCAATATTTAAGCTGTAAATGACGTTGAAAAACGCAACGTGTTTTTTATGAACTTGAATGTTGAATGTTTCCGAAATTTCTCAAAAATTTTAGATATTTTGTTAAAAACCTCATTAATTTTTAACCAAATCATAATTTGAAACAAAGTCAAAACATTTTTCTTATTAATAATATTATACAGAATCACAATCATTAATTAAACTGATTATTTACTTACATCACTAAAGAAATTAGAAGAGTAAAATCTGTAATTAGAGCGATTTAGATTGGCAGCAAGTTTGCGAGTCTTTTATCCACCAGTGCCTCATTTAATCCCTTCTTTGTTATTTAATCCCTAAGTCTTGATTCAAGTAAACTTGTTCAACGTCGGCAGAATGCTCGTGTTGCTTGGTATTGATGGACCGATTTGCGACCATTTGTCGAAATCATAATTTATAAATTACCGGCTAGCCAATTTTCATAATCTTCTCACTGCTGTATATATTGACCACTTCCTTGTCTTTTAATCCTTCAAACTTAAGTTTAAGTAAACTTGTACAACGTCTTTAAAATGCTTGGAATTGGTGGATCGATTTCTGACCATTTTTGCCTGGTCGAAGCCATAATTTATGAATAACTGGCTAGCAAACTCTCGTAATGTTATTACTACTGTATATCTTGAGGTCTTAGTAAATTTAGAGATTGTAAAAAAGTCGAAGAAAAATTTTTAGAAGAAAGATACATTTTTCCATAAAAATTTTACCAGAAAATATTTTTAAACTGAAATATTGCGATGGGGAAATGATTATTTGAAATGAGAATTTATTTAATTTGTAAGGAAGGATACAAGGTGAAATGTATCTAAACCACTTCAAAATCACCGCGAGTACTTTTTTAGAATTGGCATGTCGATTTAATTCCATCGGATACATATTACATAAAACTTGAAGAATCTTAATTCATAATCTGCGATACGCATGAAAACTAAACATGTAGGCATATTATAAGGTGTTTATTTTATTTTGAGTTTTTCATTTAATTTTATTGCAACATATTATGCACCGATCCATATCTTTTAAAGTTTCATTATATTAATTGTGTATATTCATTTATTAAAATGAAAACTTCTTTTGTCTCACCGTGTACAACTTTTTTTGATGGAAAAAAATTTGTGACTTAATAAAACAATTTGTGGCTAAGCGTGATATTCTTGGCATCGAATATACTTGGCGATAGGCTGAGTAAAGTCGAGCTTTTCGAATTAAAAATTCATTACATAATATCGACATTTATAATGAATACGTATATTTTCTATTTAAAGAATTGTATTTATTTTCCGTACGAAGCATATTGTATGCAATTACAACTTTATTGTAAATTAATTGAGTATTACTATATGCATTAAGGTATTGTATTTTTCATGATATAATTTGGTGTCAAAGTGGACAAAATATGGTCAGTTGAATGTGCACGACTGCCTTACCTTGGTTTGCTCACGTTTTTCCATGAATATATTGATAGTATGCTACTATTAACGTTAATATTTTTGTTTTTTTAATTTTCTAATTGAAAATTACCAACATGCAAGTTATAATTATATTTTTAGCCAAATATTTTACTTTTACAGTGCGACCTTACGAGTAATTACACCAAATTTTATTTTACTCTTTTCAATTCTCTTTTTATTTCCCTTACTCCACTTACAAGTATATTGAAGATATGATTATTACCTTTGTTATAGAGATGTTCTTACAATTTTCTCTTTTTCCATGAAACTAGCAAAATACTTTTTGCATGTAATTAATTTAATGCTTCATTACATTTATATTTTCGTTTAATCAATGTTTATATATCCTCAATTTTTTTGTAATTCACACTTACATTATTTCGCAGAAATTTCAATCTGAGTAAAATAAAACTTTAATCTTTCTGCTTTTTATTAAAATTAGTATTTATATTGCATTGTGCATAAAAGTTCATGGAATTTTTTTCGTTATAAATTGATTATAAAATATGTCAAATAACCTTTTGTTATTAAACCAAATACAGTAAAAATTCCGAACTCGTCGAGTAACAAATATAATAGGCGTATCTGATAACAGCGATGATAGGAATGTTTGTGAAATTTGTGAGACGGAAATCAAATGTAAATTATTTGATCAGGTGACATTAGTGAATTAGATCCTATTAATATATTAACAATTTATAATTTGAACAGTGCGTAAGTTTTAAAGTAGAAAAGTAATAAATTAGTAGAAGTAATAAATTACTTTCTCATTTGTTGTTATTTGGTCAATTGCGTGCTGAAAAGAAGGAATGTAACTGTAAATATACCCGGTCTTTAATAAAATCAACGCTTAAGCTAACTACCTCGATCGCACTAAAAAATCAATAATATGAAATTTAAGAAACTAAAAATATAGTTTCTAGCAGTCCATCCAGGAATATATTTTTTTTAATTCATTGTAATTAATTACGATAATTTCGCAGTATTACGTCCGCAGTATATGTGTATATGTTATTATTATTATATTATTTATTATTATAATATAGAACTATTACATAAAAATAATGTTATATTATAAAAATAAATCATATAATAAACAGTAATTAAATATAATACATAACTCAAAAATAGATTAGACAAAAATAAATAGATAGAGACTAGAGTTTGACATGTAGATGAAGTCACTAAAACATTTAATTTAAAAAAATATTCAGACAGTACTTAAGTTTTCGATTTTTTTTCTCGTTCTAATTCGCAATTCAGCTTCCATTTCGATATCATTAATTACTGAACTCAATTTCGTAATATATTTGTCCTTAGGTCACAAATTGTTTTTGATAAACCAAGAAAGTATAACTCTTTCGATTCTTTCAAAGGCAGTTTGAGAAAATGTGTTAAAATTATTTTTTTTTGAAGTTGATTTATTCGTATTATTATTAAAATTCAAATAGATTACAGCAATGTAACTATATTAAAAATATATTTAAAATAGTTCATAAAATAATCCAAGCAACATTCATGTAGATATACACCCGCAAGTTTTAATATCATTAACAGAACGAATATTACGCTATGTTTTGCCATTCATAAATTTCATAGCACTATGACAAAAACGTAGAAATTTCACTTAATTTATTTACCACCATCATAAGCAAATCACACTCTGGCACAAACAGGATTAGGTGATTTAGCAATTACATACTATTGACAAATAAGGAATCGCACATTTCTAGATGTTGGTATTGGAAAATATGTTGCTGATACGAGTGTAAGAAGTTATTAGGTGTAGGGAAGCAAAAAAGATCATGTAATATTTCTATTCAATGATCATAAAATAAATGTTATAAGTAAAATATATTTTCTAAGACGCAAAGAATGAAAATCGAGCATACTTAGAAAAAAATCAGTACTGAATTAAGGAGAAAGATACCCTGATTATTACAAAGAAATAAACGTCGAAAATCCTTTTTTAAATTATTTAACCTTCAGGGTGTTTCTAGTCTAAAATAATTGAGTCCTCAGGGTTTAACTAGTCTCAAATAATTGAGCTGAATTTTCGTCACATTCAGCATGTGCTCACGAAAATTCAAGCATGCATCGATTCTGACTCGCAAATCGATGATCCCATTAACACAAGATAAAGATCTGCCGCCACTAATATATTTGTACTCGAAAGAGAGAACGCTCAATTACACAAAGTTCGCTATAGCATTGCTGGCCTTGTGCCGTAATGTGTAGAAATTATAAAACTTCAAAGGAATCACTTCAGTAAAATGAGCTAAAAAGTATAGATTCTTTTTACCTTTAGAATTCTCCAGGACATTCAATTTTATTAGTTTGAAAAATTTGCAGCAACCCGATCTAAGGAAAGATATTCCGGAGCAAATACATTTTATAGAAATAATGAAAGGTTCCGACTCTCTGTAAGCTGCGTTTCTTATTAGATCGGAATGAGACTCGCTAAAAGGATAGTTTAAATTTTAATTCAGATTAGGTTCGTCGATTAATAAAGTTGTTCTCGATTTTAAAATGGCGGCTATTATCATACACCCGGTATGATACAGCATCATAGCTCTTTTATTTTAGGCCGTCTCTGACGAAATTTTACAGGAAGACGAAGTTTAGTCAAAAATACATAAAAAATAATACACCTTAATAAAAAATTCTAATAAAAAATAATAATATTTACGTCCCATTAAAGAGGTATTTTAAAATGCGGTTCTAAATTATTATAAATAGTTTTATATGGTACTTTTTTGCAAGACAAGAGTCGCTGACGTGATTTGCTTTATGCCGCGCAACCTTTAAACCACGAATATCAAATATCTTATAAAATTAGATAACAGCCTTAAGTAATTCAATGAAAAGTTATTTGGGTAAATCTATATTAATAAATTAATGAAACATAGGTAAACAATTGTTTACCTTATACCCGTCAAAATATATAACAGGCAATATATTTACGTAGTAAAAAATGGTATTAATATTTGCAACAGTTTAAAAAAATAATAAATAAAATAAAACAAAAAAAATGTATTTTACTGCATTATTAAATTGTATATTATTAACTCATTCTACATCTAGCATTGTTTTGATATTATAATCCTTTTGAAACTGGACATTATTTTTTATTTTTCAACAAGATTTGTATACTAAGTAAAGTTCTTCACTTACTCTCTAAATACCTAGTGCATATTATATTGTTATATATATTGCATATTATATTGCTGGGGGAAATTTATTTACTTATTACAGACTTTGGTATATTCCAAAATTTCGTATTTGCGACAACAACATCAATTGTGGATAAGAAAATGACGATGAATTCTCTTTGTTAAACTTGTTCTCTTTATATTCAGCGAATATGAATAGAATACATTTACCTTATCACGTGTAGACGGCTGTCGGTCGCACAATACGGGAGCTTTCTTTGTTAAATGAAATTAAATAAGTTTATTACTATAATTGTGTTTGAATAAACTTTACGTTTATATTTTATTTGTAAATATAAACGTAAAGTTGTAATATTAAAATCAATTTGTTTCCTCAAATATGTATTTGTGGTTAAATAAAATATGTATTCGCATATTTGGAAACAAATGGCTTTTAACATTATGAAATTAATAAATAATTATTAAACTCTGTGTATTGATAAACAATTTGCTTGTATTTTAATTATTGACACAAATATACCTTAATAATATCGATTCATCTGTTAAGAAAATCGCGCTTCAATCATTTAGATGAGATAGTCAACAAAGATGCAGCAAAACGTAGTTTGGGCGTGGCAAACCTCATTTGATTGGTCTCTTCATTTCCGTAGAAATTATTTATCTTTTATTAGTGTTCATTTTATCAAAGTTGTGAAAAGAACTTTGTTTAATATGAAAAAAGATGTAAAGTTATTTTTTTGTCACCACGCTTTATTAAATTTGATAAAATGAAACGAAAGTAATTTTAACAAAATCGATGGGGATACGCTAGCATGTACTTGTAATATGTTATGTGGTATTTTACTAAAGTCTGCAAACAGATGACATATTTTGGTCGTTGTTGATTTATTTATTATAATGTAGATTTGTCCAGAGTGAATATAAATTTAAAATCGCGTGATTTCATTTACCTTTAGCACCATTTGTTCCAAAAAATTCTATAAACTTGTTTCCATTTTTTTCAGTCTGTCTATCCAAAAACAAAATAAATTAAAAAACAACAAAAGTGCTAAAACACGGATGCTTCATATTTATTTAAAGCGATTAAATTAATTCCGTCGACTAATAATTTTTCCTTACTATTTAATTGATAAAATTATTCTTATTTTGTTTTATTTTTGCGACAATATAATATAAAACTTTCAAAATCTTGTTAGTTTTTTGTGTGGTATACCCGTAAACCTATAGACAAAAAACAATTTTCTGGCATTTCATCATGATTATAACTAACTTATTTTCCTCCTGACATATTAATATTTTAATTTTAAAAGGGCTACTAACCATATCTATTCGATATTTCGGTGATGCTCGCACAAA
The DNA here is from genome assembly GCA_039881145.1 of Druceiella hillmani. Taxonomy (NCBI): domain Eukaryota; kingdom Metazoa; phylum Arthropoda; class Insecta; order Lepidoptera; family Hepialidae; genus Druceiella; species Druceiella hillmani. Next base: position 121,317 of record JAYKKI010000041.1, read on the forward strand.
CCAAACTAGTTTTAAATATTTTGTATCTCTATAAACCTTTGACATCTTTTTTATTTTATGTTTAAGAAATTTCAGAAACTGAAGAATTTATCGAAAAAAAATATAACAGAACTAAAACTATTGTGTGAAAATTTATGAGAAAATGTAAATCAAAAAATAAGCAGAATAATTTTGGTTAACATATTCTTTACGTCTTAAATTACCAGACCAGCAGCGAAGAATTTACTCTTTTATATCTGATACAGATAAAAATTTTGCCAAGTAGATTTTTTTACCTCACAATCTATTTGCAAATACTTCCTTTTGTTTTTCTGTTAGCCTCTTTCTTCTATCGTAAAAGTAATAAATATTTATTTGGCCCTAATAATTCAAAACTTTTCTAAACTAAATTCGCTATCCCATCTCTTGCATGTATTATGAATATCATTTTATTGAGAGGTTAAATCTCATTTAGGGCGCCGATATTTTTTATTTATATTCTGAACTTCTTATCAGCCTTTTTCTCATCCAATGCATTCGTTTCCTAATGTATCCATTTTTCTTTGCTTCATTTTTTCGAAGTCTGTAAACAACTTTTCGTTTTCTTGCTCTTGGCCCGCTCGCGACTTCTGAGTTTATATCTTTTTCAGGAAACAATCAATGTAATCGCTTGATAGGTTTTACGTTGAAAGTATCAAAAGTGCTGTCATATTCGGATCATTTCATAGTAAAAGATAGGGCTAATAGGTTCCACAACTGTTGTCAAAGAGTGCAATTAGTACTACGCTTATAGTTTGATCAGGGTGTTTTTTATATAAGAAAGGATTATTTGCACGCATCTTATCAAAATAAGATGTTATATATGAAAAATTAATGAAAAATTATCTGTCTCCGCCTCTGAAAATTTCATAAATTTTTTACTTCATTGTTTATATCGCCGTCGAGAAAAAACTCTGATTTCTTTGTGCTTTTTTGCTCTTTTTCCTTGGCTGTGTTCATTTTTCAAAGGAAGTTACATACAAAAAAAAATGTTGGCACATACGCTGCAAAATTATAATCTTTGTTTTATTAAACTGCATTCGTTTTACTGAAAATACCCCTACTCTTGTAGTGCTTGGCTCCACGTTTTCGTGTTAAGATTGATCGAAAGTACGTATAACATTCTTTATCAAAATGGAAAGTTAAAGCCGAAGAAATGGGTAGGGGTCTTAAGTACAATAATATTTTTAAATCTGGCGTGAGTTTGCAAGCAAATACATAATTTGTTTAATCGTATTTATTTTTTATAATTTGAAAGCATTGTGATATTTATTTAACCTTTCGTAGGGACTTATAATAAAATGGGTCTCATATATAATATCACTGAATGATATAATTTAGTATGATTTTTAAATTTATATATAAATATTTTATTTATAAAAAATCTATCTTTATATTCCGAACTTTTATCAATATCTTTGGAAGATATTCCAGGAAATACCCGTTCTCATATCTGATTCTAGTATTTGAAAAACAAAATTTTCCCATTCTTAAAAGATTGGAAATAATACATTTCCAATCTTTTAAGAATGGGAAAATTTATTACATATCGGTAATTTTTGTTAATTTTTTGTGTTTTAAAATGGCATAAGCAAGATCATTCCATTTAAATTTATGAATAAAAAAGGTGATAATGTGTATTGTAAAGTGTATTGTTATATTGTAAAAATATTAATTTATACCAACCAAAACCTCCATAAATTTTTCTAATATCAGCGGCTTTTAAGAAAATGTCAATCATTACAATCTAACATCTAATTATTGGTTTAGTGTTTCGGTAAAAACAGTTGAGAATTAATCAAGTTCTTAAATATTGCATTGTAAATACGGTTTAGTTTTGTAATTAAAATAAAGCATATTCAAATTTAGTTGCCACGTGTTTAACTAAATTTTACAAAAAACAGAAGACCACGCTTATAGCTTTAGTCATCGTGTATATTGGGCTCGATAACTTTGTAGGAATGTTAGCTCAAGATAATACATACGAAGAACGCAATAATGGGAATTTTACTCAAGTGAAGTGGAATTCTAGAAGAATTTTCTTAGTGGCGATTTTGCAGTAGGTTTCTTGTCAAATATCAATATTAACATCATTGGTGCATAATATTCAATTATTATTCAGCGTACGAAAGACTTTAGACAGATATGCTATTGGTTAGTTACTTCTTTTGTTTATATACCTCCCTTATGAAAGGGCGTTTTTGTGTTGTTTATGTAATTAATGTTATAGTGGGTAAAGTAAAACCTATTTTTTTTGGATAGGCTAGGAAATATAGGAAAATTTGTTATTTCACTCCCTTAAATATTCTTCCCATTGCAGGCAGCTAACGTCAGCGGTTTTGTTTGTTGAACAGAGGTCTGAAAAATATTTCAATATACCTCTTTCGTTCATGGCGAGTTATAATTGAAGTCTCCACAAGGGTTATGTATGAAGTTATTTTTACTATTTTGATGTAGTCTGACTTTAACCCAGCATATCAGCCTTTTGAGTAGGGAATTTAGGAAAATTCCTTCTCATAAAAGGGTTGTTCGCTGCAAATTATTATGTGGTTGTTCCCTGCATTTCACATCTCGTAGTCCTTTTCATCTTCTTATAAATGACAAAGAAAACCGTAAAGTATGTGCTTTATACGTTACGTTCATACAGTTCAAATTAATGGTATCATCTAACTTTTTTCTCTATGCAAAACTTAAAAATTAATTTCGTCTTTTTATAGGTTGAAGTAAAAAAAAAATAAAAGTTCGTTCTTATTGTATATCTAATTCATTTGCAAAATATTCGTGCAAAATTTCTGGTTTTATGCCTATAGTTGTATCTATAAATTAGGTAGTGAGAAAGGAAATTACTTAAGGTATAATCAAATATTTACTCTTATTAAACATAATTATTATAAAATTGTTTTCATCTTTTTTAATAAGGTTAATAACTTTATGTAATAGTTTAATTACTGTTTTGATATATATATATATATATATATATATATATATATATATATATATATATATATACATATATATATATATATATATATATATATATATATATATATATATATATATATAAATATATGCATAAATAAAACCGGAGATATGTAGTATTAGTGGTATCACCTTGTTCTAACTTTCAGATACCCTTGCTTTTGTATAAATATATTACCGAGAATAACTCCCATTTCATTTTATTGCATACACCGGAACATTTACATTGTACAACCTCATATAATGACAACAATTTAATTTATTACCCTCACTAAAATACTAGTTTATCGTATAACTCTCGGAAATATAATAAAACCTACACCGTTCCCCTATAATAAACTCACTAACATAAGCAGTGGGAAAACCTACACAAACCCGACTTCCGCTATTGTGTTTTTAACATATAATGCTGTTGGATGTTCCTAAGAGTTAATCTTTGCTAATAGCCCACCTGAAGATGTTGTAATACAACGAAACCTAGGTCGTTCATTAAACGTCCATTTAATTGTGCATAATTCAACTGATAAGATCATAGATTTTATCAGTTTATAGATGTTTAGTAAGCTAAAAGCCCACCAAATATGTTATTACTTTTAAAAATCCTCCAGGTAAAAATAATTATTTAAAAATATTTCTTTTGTGCTCATGTGTGAATGAATTTTTATTTATGTTCCTAAACCGCTATATGTTAAACTTAAATCGAAGGTCAGAATTACGGATCTCTAGACGACAAAACCAGAATCACGATTCTGCTATCAATTAAATACTTATAAATGAAGTGGCATACAAATAATTTTAATTCATAAATATAGCAAAAATAAAGGATCACTTTACATAGTGTAGGTAAATTAAAGTAAAAAAATCTGAAACATATGTAATATATTTGGCAAAAAACTTAAATTTGTTTTGTTTTATTTAAAATATTTTACAATTATTTTTATTTAGAAAGCTTTGTGCTATTTCTAATTATTAAATGATCTTTTTTTCTATATATATGGTTGATGGACACTTTACTGCTTCATATAATCTATTTACAGAAAAGGTTGGTAATTTATACAGTTCTACATGACAAAAAATAAATTAGTTAAATTAATGTTGACAAGAAATTATTTTTGACAAGAAATTCGACTATATATTTATAAAATATTACACACTATTGTCTTACTTAATATTTTCGATCTTATTGTAGATATAAACATTCATTAACTAAACTCTTTTTTTTCAATCTAGTTTTTATACGTTATATATTGTTTTATTTACTATTTAACCGATTTATAATTTCTATACCCTTTTAGAGGGCTTTCCATACCATATTTGCTACTACTTCGAAACGGGATATGATAAATATCGCGTGAACTTGACACTTGGCCATCTACAAGGCATGCAATACATTAAGTAGTCATATTTTACTTTTTATTAAGTTTGCTGGAATTTAAATGAAATAAATTGTTCTTCTTAGAGGTTTATAAATATATGGTTTGGCCGCAGTGCATTAAGTTGCATACAAGGTATACGGCCTTTGACAGTGCAGCGCATCTCGGTGGACCAGGTTCGATTCCCAACCGCTCGTCGAGCGGACTGGACTGATATTCTGGTTGACTGTAAGAAGTTTACCTCGTAGCAATAAATTCGCAATATTTATTTATTTATTCATTCCACTGTCATGGAAATCTAAAGAATGTTGCACGAAAATTCTATTATATTTCCCACTGTCATGGAAATCTATAGAAAATTGTATGAAAAATCCTATCACGTTGTAAGGCGTCTAATAGGTTTCAATGAAACGGTTGTGAAATATTAGATAATTACCTATAATTATAACGTGATCCCAAACGGATGATATTCTTTCTGGCGCCGTTCCATTTAACTTGTAATTTCCCATCAAGGATACATGTTAGCCGGAATACGTAAACATTACGCATTTGCTCGATTCAGTTGTAGTTGGTTGCTCAAATCCCATTGAAATACTGAGTCAATATGACTTTGAATCAGCTCATAATCCGATTTATTTTTCACCTCGAGAATAGTTAAAAATCATCGGCAAACAGAAGGCAACGATTCTGACAACTGAAAGCAAATCATTAATCATAATGGGAAACAGAATGGGACATAAATTACTACCTTAGCTGAACCCAGATTGAGTAATATTTGATCTTGATTTGACATTTCTAAACGGAACATATTGATTTTAAGTTCTAAAGTAAATGGAGAAAAATTTTACCAGAGTGGAATACGTATCAGCTTCCAATAATTTTACTAGGAAAATATCATTGCCGATTCAGTCAAATACCTTCTTAAAGTTAAAAATAAAGCACATCTATCCAACGTCCACCACCTAACTCTCCAGCAACATAATCAACAATATTAGTGGGATTATTGACGGTAGATCACTGAGGACAGAAACCGCCCTGGTAATCCATCAGCCGGCACCGAATTTGAGCATATATGGGGCGATATAGAACGGTTTCAAATACTAGAATCAGATAATTTGATTTTTGATTGGAAATGTATTTCCGTGAAAGGAAATATAATTTGTGCAATGGAAAAGAAACAAAAAACTTGAAAAAGAATATTTTTTTGGAAATACTCAATCATCAGATATGAAAAGGTCTTGCATGGACTCCAAATAAATAAGCTGGCTTTTAACTTTGGCCTAAGTCCATAGTATATGTAATAAATTAATTGATGAAACACAGCGAAAAATATCGACTTTTTTGGCAAAAAATTAGTCGTAAATCGAATCCTTTTAATCGATAATCTTTTTAAGCTGGCCAAGGGGCATCGCGCTCTCCATATACTCGTATTTAAAGTGGATACTCGATTGAAGTGCATCCTTGATTGTTTCCTCGTGAAAAGGCATCCTCGATTATTTCTTTGCAATTAACTATTTGCATGCATTGTGCTTATTTTTGCTCGAAGCACTTATTCTGGAACGGAAATAATATTCGACGGTAGCACCTCGTAAATAACTTTACCTCTAACAAGTGAAAAATATCACAAGCTGAGGTTAAAAACTCTGACTTATAGCCAATCAAGTAAAATGGGATTGGGATTTGAATTTTCTGACTCGTATTAATTTATTTCTTATCAAAAGAAAGGAAGACAAAAAGGTAAGTGAAGGAGATTCCAACTTCATCAAAACGAAGCTATCGTTATCCGTTTATGTAATGATACAATTATTCAAGCAAAATACGTCTATATGAATATATTTACCTAGAGAAAATATTTTCTTAAGTTCCTACAAAAAAAAACATTAAATCCAATATAACTATATTATTTTTCTATCGTTTCTACCTTGTGTTTCTCCGTCGTACTTCTTTTCATTATTGTTTGGTAAGTTTAAAAAAGGCTAAGGGATTTTCTAATGTATGTATTCTTCAATTTTTGTAATATCAATGTGAAATGTCAGTGAAGACGTTTTTGTAATATCAGTAAAGAAAAGTAGGTCTAATCAGTATCAGTATACCGACCATTGTCGTTTAAGTTTGATAATATTGGTAAAATGACATCATGTCTTATATAAAGCGCCCAAGTAAGGCAGATAAATTATTTTGCTAGAAGTCAGAAAAGGTAATGTTAAGATGTATTCCATTATGTAATAAAGTAAATGTGTAAGTAAAAACATATATAAGAAAAAACAGATATTTGAAGCCAATTAAACTCATCTGTGTGGAAACAATACCAATGATAGTTAGAGTCCATGGTTTTTAATATTTCTTCTATTTATATGCTCAAGTCATACCGAATAGCCAAAATTGTCTCTGATCATCGGTATAAATTTTTAATTACTGGTACTACGAATGCAACTCCCAAAATGGTAATATATTAGTTACATGCTTAGACTGACGTTCACTGTCATCCTTATGAAAATGATGCGGGTCTCCCATATAGATTCAAAACGGTCTAGATAATAAATGTTCGTATAATGACTCATTTGACTATCGCATGATTTAGGACTTCGTTTATAGTTCACCATTATTAAGATTACATGTAATTTAGTGTCTAGTGCACATCTAGTGTAAATGTACTTGGTAAATTCTGGGAATGTTAGATCGTATAAGTGACTGGTTTTCTTCACTTATACATAATATACATATAAGTTGGTTTTATTAGAATGTTTACCAATTTATATCTTCGTAAATTTATCAATTTATACTCCATGTCATATATTATTTCCAAATCTAAGTTAAATCTTTGATGTGCAGAATTTCTATGCCTACACTTTTTATAATGCCAGTGTTTCGTGATCTTACAATCGTCAAATTTTTCCTACCAATAAAAGTACTCAAATAAAACGCCTTTAAAATAACTTAAACTAATAGAGCCATTTGCACAAAATTTTTCCATCACTTCAAAAAAAAAAAGGAAAAAGGCCTTAAATTCATTTCAGTCTATATACCCCGATATTTACGGCGTCTCCTTAGAATGTCATTTAATTTTGGTAAATATTTGTTCAAGAAATGAAAAATTACATTCAATTGTTTGAATATGCATAATATATATATATATATATATATATATATATATATATATATATATATGTATATATATATATATATATATATATCACATGAAAGAAAGTTCCACCTTAATGGCGACCTCTGATAAAAATTAATTTGCCTTTTTTGGTAGCTCATTTGTGTCGTTCAATGATGTTTATTTGTTATTTACCTATTATGTAATTATGAAAGCCTACATAAATGGTAATATATATCTAAAATAGCTTTAATAAGAAGACCTGAAGATTGAAAATGTACTCACAATTTTTTTTTGCGTACAGGTATGAATTTTTGACCTTACATATTATTTGAATTAATTTAGGCTTTAATACACTAAAAACTAATACGGTTAAAATGGAACACAGACTTCTGTATTTGCCGCATGTGTCCTAGAAAATATTGCATTTATTATTATATATTAAATTAAATTTATTTTCGTCTAGAAATAAAACAAACGTTGATAAACGCTGAAAGTACAATAAACCAAAAACAATTAAAACATGTGTGGAAATTGAAAGGTTTTATTCTTTCGATGCCTTTTAATATATTGATTAAGTGGTTCAAAAACTGTGTGAAAATACAATATAGCAAAGTAGACAAATATATTTTTCAAATATGCTTAGCTAATTAAACGTACATAGGACTCTATGTGAGATAAGTAGTTTAATTAAAGTGCTAAACGTTAGGTATAGATACGGTGTTCCATTCAAAAATTGTTCCTAAGATTTTTTTCGTTTATGAATAATAACGGATTTCTCCAGTTGTATAAAGATTTTAACAGGGAATGGTAATGAAATTAATAATACATTAACGGAAAAACCACCACCTGCAAGCGCAAATGCAGATGATTATTCGAACCACGTTGAAATGCGTTGCATGCGTTGAAAATACAAACTGCTGATCTCTTTAGGAAAGTGAAACTACTCTCGAAACAGCCTAGATCAATAACATGGGTAGTGAAAGACGAGAATGGAATTCGGTATCAAGATTTTAACGCGGTGGCAGAAATGTGGCGTAAATACTGTGAAGAGCTCTACAAAAACCGCCACGATAATCTATTGCCACATACATCACGTTATGGAAAAGCGATGTCGCTCCAGAACCTCCCGTACTTTCAGAATATAGTATATACTGAAGTTACGGCAGCGGTAGCTGCGCTCAAAGGTAGGAAAGTATCCGGACCAGACCAAATAACACCTGAGCTCATTAAGGCAATGGGAACGGCAAGTGCTAACGCAATACATAGATATGTGACTGGTGAATGGCCCTAAGATTGGACGAGATCAATCATACTTCTACTTTATAAAACACATCATTAAGAGCACAATCCGATACTTCTTGGAAATACCACAGGAGCAGGCTGGTTTCATTAAAAGTAAGGGGACTCGTGAGCAGATCTTGAATATCCACTAACTGATTGAGAAGTCGTACGATACTTATCATAGATCCCTTACCGAAGAACTGATATAAATAGATCGAATCTAACTTAGATATAGTTAGAAATTTCAGCCAAAAAATGGATACAGATGAGATAAAAGATTAAATGAAAGAGAAATGAGCACTCTCACACATCTTTATGAATATAAGTATTCATAAACTTGTTTTGTTTCGCTTAATTTTGTTTTACGTTAAGAAGCAAATATAAAAACATAAAATCTTTTAATTCGATATATTCACCAATAAACGGACACACATGAATACTTACACGGTGTACTCAAAACATACCTAAAGCTAGTTTGGTGGTTACCACATATATAAATACTTCAAAAACATTGTGTGTATTTGGATCTTACGAATAAACACAATCAAAAATAAATAGAATCTGCCAATGACAGTCCTTAGATTAATCTATTTATTTGCTTATGAATGGTCGTATCTAATTACTAACTGATGTTTACGATTTTTGTTTACAATGGTCGTTCATGACCGAAATCGATTTTTTAATTTAAATTTCCTTTACAAATGTACTATGCTAAAACTTCTTCTCCACTTTAGCTCTCATATTTGCAAACCCAGTCTGTACTTATCAAACAACTGTAACCTTAGTTGTCTGTATAATAAAAAATATTTTTGACCAAATTTAATTTAATGGGTAGTTTATTAAATGAAAACAATTTTCGGATATTGAATTAATAAAATCATCCATAATTGAAACGAGCATTTTTTTTAATATTCACGTTATTTGAAACCTTGAATAGAATCAAAAAAGTGCAACCATTCGTGGTGCAACATTTTCACTTAAATTATTTTTATAATCAATATAATAATAGTTTTGTTTTAAAAAATTATACCGTCGTTACTGCTAAGTGTTTAATGTTTTTCAGGTTAGAAGGAAAATAATATATACATATCCAAATATATATTTCTTTGCATTAATTGGCAGATAGTTTATAAAATGATACTATATTTTCCGCTTTTCTGTAGCTTCTCAATTACGCAGCATATCAGTTCGATATTGAATACTTGTAAATTCGATGGAAAATTTTCCATAATAATTTACGCCACATTTTATAGTGTGCGTTTACTTAACAGGATAATGATGCATATCTGTCCAATAATAAAAAATATAAAATTTTACATAAAATTTTTTTAAATTTAACCTGCATTCTTCGTCGAACTTTTTTAATTTTTGTATCGTCTAAATACGTCTATTAAGTCACATCATTAACTTCTTTAAGGTTTAATATTATTAACCGTATAAATGTAGAATTTCCGACTGTTCATAACGATATTTTATTATACAAAATATCTTATAAATTACATATCGAATTAATAATTTAACTTACATGACGAATTTCGAAAATTAGTCTTTGTTACGCATCTCACAAATTTGCACTGCACATCGAAAGTCAGTTTTGTATTTAAGTTTTTTAATAAATTAACTTGTTTCATCACACTATATATATATATATTTCTTTCTTCAATATTTTATTGAAAATAAGTTTCTCCTAGTATAAAAAATATGTCTACAAATCTACAGCTTTTGAAAATAAGGTCTTTTAACATTGAGAATGATTAAAAATTCACTTATCACTGTTTTGAATATTACTGCTTAACATAATTAGATATCAGCCATTATTATCTTTACCTTCTGTGCCGAAACATTTTTAGCTGTGACTTCATGAAATTATCACTTCTAAAGTTTTTTTATGATCTTAGTTTCACTTTGATCATTACGAAACATCGTATTTGATGAACAAAAAAGATGTCATCCTTTCATCGATATATTTTTCCTCTCTCTGAGATTATTATTTACACCTACCTTCCAACTACAACATTATTTTATAATTCCTACATAGTTATCGAAATTAAGTACAGCGAAAAAGTTACACATTTATACATAGACATGTAAAAGCCTTACAATTTTTCAATACCAGTTCATGCCGATCCTGCGAGAATACTTTTCGGAAGAGAAAATGTCAATGGAATTTTTACGTAATTGAATATTTAGTTATAAATGTCTTTTTTGCCCAAATAACCTGAGCACTTGTTAACGAAAATTCCATGTTTGAAATAAAAATGCGTCGATCAGTTGGATCTATATATTATATTTATAATTTGACAAGGAAACGTTAATGTTGAATTTTGTAAGGCCTTCTTGAGAAATTGTTTAAGATTGTATATTCAATATAAAGAAGAGTTCAAATTCTAGATGTATAAAAAATATACATCTAGATAAAAAATATCTTACCAAACATATTTTTTATTTATTTCATTACTCCTTATCAATACGTAATAAACATATGATCGTATATTTCAGCATCAACACAACACGTTTCTCTTTATAAACTAAATGAGAGACAATGAACAAATTATTTCCTAAAAATGTAGAAGATCAAGTAGGTATGAATAATACAAATATATTCATGTTTTAAATATCTGTTCCCCAATAATATTAATTTTTCCTCATTTACTTTTTCCATAATTTATGAATGAAATACAGTAATCGTTCATTACTCGTGCATTTGCTAATGTAATTTGTAAAAGAAATAATTAAAAAGGATAGCCTATCAGTGAGCCGACATTAGAAAATTACAATATGTCATATTCCCTAGCTAATAAGAAATGTAATAGTGGAATAAAACGCAGCTGTGAGCATTTATAGGATGTTACATTATGAATATGTATAATTTTTGAGACAATAATTTATTTAGAATTATATTGTAAAAATTACTGCAAAATTTAATTGTTTACATGCTACTATCTTATTTCTATGAACTTCACGGAACCACAATATTTCTATTGATTGAGAATTTTGATATTGAAAGTTTTCTTTTCCCCGGTAATTTTAAGAGATTTGACGTCCTCGAATTAAGGGATTACTCAATAATTTTTTTTCATAATTAGGAATTTTTATATACGCCGATTTATCTTTTAACTTTTGTTGCACGTAGCTTGTAAAACCGTAGTATACTTGACTGTTATGTTCCAAATTCTTCCATGTTTATGTTGCACCATTTACTGTTGTATGATGTAAACCATTTACTTGTTTTCAATAGGTGCCTATTTAAGCTGCCTTTGAGCCAATTTTAGGCTTACATTTATACATTACGTACTAATTTATATTCAATCAAATTATTGACGTATAAATAACAAGTTTAAAATTTAAGTAAGTATTATTGTAATGTGCTCACCGTCGTATAATTCTGATACCATCTCAAATCGAAGGCTTTTTGAACAAAAGTTCCTTAAATCTGTAAAAAATGTGAAACTAAGGAACTGTACATTTTACGAGCTGATGTCAGAACAGAACCAAAATATAGTCAATATTAAAAGTAGCCATAACGTATGGAAAATTACGTGCTGGCGTTTACAGTGTCCCTGAGTTTTTCATTTCTCATACGACGTTTATTTAGGCTAATATAGAAGTCACCCATAAACTCCGTAGTTCGATTTAAAAAAACACGACAAATATCAAAAATGTTCAAAATTAAGCATCAACATCAATTTTGAATATCAAAATACGATGTAATAAATGGACGTGAGCTTTGATTTAACTATTTATACACCTAAAATGAATGTGACAAAAACGTGCACCTGGAAATTAACAGCGTTTAAAAATAATCAATATTTATGGTCAAAACATGCATTGTGGTTTTAAGTAATATTTTTAATTTAGTGCTTCCAGACAGAACGCGTCATCGGCACGTCAATGGGCAAATCGATAATTTTGCCATTTCTTTATCGATGAGCAGGAAGAAACAAGTTATAATTTAAGAGGAACGCACACAGCTGCTTTAATAATAAAATAGAATTTTACTTTTCTTATTATTTTTGAAGAATACTGAAATTACTAACGATTTTGTATTTTATTCGGCGATATTTTAATGTTGCTAATATAACATAATAAGTTATAGGCATCACATAAGGCAAACTACTCTCTGATTAGAGAGAAAAGCCAATTAGCCGGAGTTTTTATAACCGACAGATTAGTTGTTAGTAATAGTAATAGTTAGTTAATATTTTAAGCTATAAATGTAATATAATTTATTTAATTATATAAAATAAAACACGCTTATATCTTTTATAATAGTAATAATAAGCAACATGGCAGTTGTATACAGAATATTTCCCAGGCTATATCAAATGGAGAGCAAAAATGATAGCATTGATTTTGGAGAAAGATATTTCTGTGAATAATTGTTTCTTTCTGAACAAACGTTCAATAGAATATTTTCCAGTACTTTTGTAAGGATTAATACCATAATCCATGACGAGTATCTCAATCAACAGTTTTCATCCTAAAACAGCTTAATGAATTTCAATGTAATTTTCTGTGCACCTAATATACATACTATTTGAAAAGTTAAGCTAAGTTAATTACGCTGTCACATACATGAGCAGACCGGTAAAAAGAAAAGTCGAAATATCAGGCTTGCGAAAAAAACTGTGCTGCCATTAATATGAAATTTACAGTTTGGAACGCTTACAAGATTACTAACCCGGAAATAATGCAAAGCAAGACTTGAAATTTGGCCCAATAATACATCTTGTGAACCCACATATTTAGCTGATTATATAAATTTAAGAGAAATTATTTAGATTTAATTAAAAATTAAAGAGGGATTAATAAAATGGGTAATTTTTTTTTTCTTTTAATATATTACATGAAAAACAATTGAAAGGGATTTTTACGTGGAACGCAATAATATATTTTTTATTTTAAATTGCGCATTTATGAGGATATTGTAAAAAAAACATGAAAAATAGTATCTTCTATTTATTTATTTATAATTGGCACACAAACAGTTTTATTACAATTTTGAAAATTTAATTCGAGAAAAATAATTGCATATATGTATCATTTTCTTGTGACAACACCAAAATCAGTGGGCACAGCGTGATTAATTTGGTGTTACCATTATCATATCATATTATTCCGAATTAGAAACATTTAAATTAATGTTAATAAATTCAATAAATGTTCAATAAGGGAGTTGATCAATAAAACGTGTTTTAAAATTTAAAATTAATTATAGTGAATTAAATAAGAATTAATAATGGAATTAATCAATAAAACATAGAGTCAAATAGACAAAATAATTGAAGTTAATAAACAAAGTTGTTCATCCTTTGTTTCAGAAACTAATGAACCAAAATCATAAGAAAAAGAGGGCAGGCAAAATCTGACTGGAAAATTTCAGAATAAAAATAGCAATTGATTTTATTATTTTTTAAATATGCACCATATTTTTGCACCTGTGCAATATATTTACGTTGTGGAAAATTAATATTTATAAATAGTGTTGTGGAATTACCATATATTTATAAGTGCCTAAATGTGTACGGAACCCTTCTAGTGCTAGGTTTACTTATATTTGATAGGTTTTTGTAACATGTTCCATTAATATTCTATTTGATATGCCAAATTCATGGGTTAATTATTGCAAGGTATTTTTGTGTAAGCTACTATCGCACATAATATTAACAGTCAGGTTCATCAAATAATTTCAAAATAATAATTGCCTTGTAACTACATAATCTACCTAATTGAAAAATTCACCTATTTCACTGCTATTATGCAATGCTGTTACAAATATAAAATGATTGAATTGTGTGACAGTCGACTACATCGTAGTATTCGAAAGCGATTAAGATATTTCATTTGCTTCTGTGCCAGATTTATGTTATCTCTTTTATTATCGTACTGGATTTTAATAGTAAGTATCTGTTATAAAATGAAATGAGCGACGCTTTGAAGAATTGTGAAAGACGAAAGAAATTTTGACATATTTAAATACTTTTTATTTTTCGTTTCCTTTAAAAAGTTTAATTACATTTACTTTTATTTGTTTTACATTGGTGCTTGGTTTCAATGACCTTTTCTCGAGTCCCTTTTATTAATTAATTTCATTCAATGGTGTTGAATCCAAAGGAAGTGTAAGCGACCCACCATCAATGCCACCGTTCAGTTTTTTGGAACAGATGATAAAGTTAACATTTTATAAAATTCGACTAATTTTCTTATATGATTAATTTTAAACAATTTTAGCTTTATTTGTACTTAGCTTAGTGAAATGTACATCATTATCTTTCTAAGATTCCGTAGCTAAATGACAAAAACGAAACCCTTGTAATTTCATTATATGTGTCTGTTTATCTATTTGTCTATACGACTAGACAGTCGTCCATCTGTCCGTCTGTCTGTCGTCGTATCTATCTGTCCGTCTGTCTGTCCATATGTCACAGTTATTTTTCTAAGAAACTGTTGGCACTATATAGATGAAATATGGGTGATAGGTGTCTTATATTTAAAAAATTATATTAGGTATAATACTCCAAACATATAACAGAGTTATGAAAAAAAATCCAGTGCACGTAAGCTTGTGGGGTATTATTAAAATTATATATGGTTTCCAAAATAACTTTATTATTTAAAACAATAGCTGGTGATACATGCGCTTCTTAAATCTTAGAAAGTGTGTTCCAAATAATTAGTAGTTTTTCAAATAATGTGTGAAAAATTAAAAAAAAATAAAGTAGTGGAAATTAAAATGAACTTTTAATGAAAATTAGTTCGAATTAAATGTATTGTGTAGTTTTTGAGATATGGGATATTTTTGGTAGTGACCGCAGCAATAACTTAGTTTTTCACAGTGTTTTTGAGAGATACAATCTCATAAGTAAAATATTGTTTGGTGTTGCGATAACCTTCGCGCCAAAACCTTCGTGCTTTAGCAATTGATGAAACCGGCTAAATCCGACTCACACTTGGCCGGTTTTATTAATTGCTACAAGTAATACATAACCTGCTAAAAATACTATTATTATGTCAATAGTATTTATTTCAGAATATTCAGCTACAAAAATTAAAGAAAATACACCTTCTCTGTATTCTATTTTGAATTATGAATATAATTACATTTCTTTTTCTGCCAAATCAAAAGATATTCAATTAGTTTTTATTAATCTTGAAGAAAATCACAAGAGATAAAGGAGAAATTAAATTAATAAATATTGAGTAAATTTGACAGTCCTTAAATTATCTTGTATTTAAAACTAATGTTTAAGAATAGACTTCATGAGAAATAACTAGTTGAAAAACAGCTCATAGTCCTCCTTGCTTATTTTTAATTTGAAGATCATTCAGCATTTTTAATTGAATGAATCACTGTTCCTATAAACATAAAAAAATTAATTACAATTCCATTAAAAGGGATAATAAATGAAATTAATAAAGAAATTCGAGAACAAAGGAACTTATTACAACATATTTTTTTAGAATGAACAAAACGAGAAAATCACCCTCTTATTATGTATATTTGATACCTTTGTAGTTTCCGTCTATTTAATATAAATGTGTTAACAAATATACAAACAATAAAAAAATATGGAAACGATTTTTTAAAACATGATGAATTTACGTTATAAATTAGCCATTCTTTCAAAATGCTTATTTCTAAGTTTTTTAGGAAAAATGTCTATCTAATATTTTCTAAACATCAAAAATGTGTTGAATAAAAACATTCCTTGGGGTCTAAAAATCTAAGTCTTAAAGGGAAAAATGTTTTAACAAACTGTTGCAGTAGTTCTCGCCAGAGCGGTTTGTTCTTTGTTGAGAATTTTGGACCCTTTTCACTAAGCCTTCGTCTGATTGGTCCCTCTGCTATTGGGATAGTACACGAGATAGTACAGAATATGATAGGTTCAAAACTTATATCTAAATAACTAATAAGACTATAGATAGTCTCGTCAATTATTTGGTTACTTCATTAGTCTCACTTAGATCACACGTGCCGCTTTACTTTGAGTTTGGTCAGAAATATGTAAATTTACTAAAAATTATGAAGAAAATTGTTTAAATATTTGAAGTAATGGAACTTGGACAAAGGTGACTTTTTTGTTATATGAATTGGTTTTTTCTGTCGGATGGTATGCTGGAAAAATTATTTCAATTTTTTTATATAATATAAATATTGTAGAGCTTGCAATTTACAAAGGAAAATAGAACTCTGAATAGTCTGAACAATATGTTAAATTGGGGGAATACGATAGTTAATCGAGAAACTCACAAATGAATATCCGATCTATTGTCGTTTAACAAATCGTTGTTATCATGATTCTGTGGAAAAAAATGAGTGATATTTGGGCCACATTACATCTTAAGAAACTTTCAACCGGCCATAAATCGTAATACAATCAATGACCCCTCGGTTAAAGTTCTTGGTATTCGTGTCAAAGAGCGTTTCATGTCGTGTTTGCTTCCATATAAAACCGTAAACATTTGTTCACAAATGTTTTTAATACGCATTATGTTACAAATGGTCGGAGTATTTAACGCTACGACAATATTGTGGACACATCGATGAAAATTTACAAATTTAAAAGAAATTAATATTATCAAATATATGTGAATATGTCGTGATTACTAAGTCATATGTTGTCAAAATGGGAAAAAGCAATGACGACGAAGAATCACGCTGATTCGTAAACTAACTTCATTATAATTTACAGAAAATGTTTTTTTAAATCGTTATCCTATGTGAGTATTGACTTTACAATTTATATAAGAGTTTAAAGTAAAAGTAATTTATATTTTATCTTTCATTTTCTACAATCTCGAAAATAATATATAGACGTTAAGTATTCAAGTGCACGTCATCATATATGTAAATATTTGAATTTTGATCGTGTTGGAAAGTGCACATCATTATATATGAAAATATTGGACTTTTGGTTGTGTTCGAAAATCCACCTGGATTATTTATTTACAGGGCACATTTATTTTTTTTGATAAGTTAATATTAATTACATCTTTACAGTAAGATATTATTTAAGCCTTTTTTCACATTTTTCTTCTTGTTCCATATGGAATATGGCGTCATATAAAAACCTCTGTAAAATAATTCCGAAAATATATCTGATGACAGTAAATAGTAATTGTAATATTTATTAATATACGTAAATATTTTATTATATGATCATAACATATTGCAGCTTTAATGGCTGCATAATACTCTTTAAAATCTTCTATTTTGGATAAAAGTGTTCTGTTGAATTAATGTATATATTAATAGACTATTATTTTTTTTGAAAAATTATAAAGTACAACTCTTATGTATCAACAATCCAACGTATTACAATATCATGAATAGTATGTTAATAGGGCATACCGTGCATACTATAATTATCATTTAAATATACGCAAGTTCCTTCATTTTATAAAGATAAACAAGATTGAATAAGGCTAAACGTCAACAGAAACTAACAGATATTTCATACTAATTGACCATATATATGCTTTTAACAGGAATTTTATAAAAAATAATGGATAGACCAAGAGCATGCAGCAAATGCATTAATATGGGTCCATAACCACGTCATAGGTCATAAACCAATGTAAATTATAAATCAAATTAAAATATAAAGGAAGCGACAAAAAATTAGAAGAAAAAAATACAGTGCATTTATAAGTATCATAGGGAATAATTATAGTTAAATTTGGTAGTCGGATAACACTGAAAATTTCAGGATATGCGATCAGTTTGTGTAGTCCTTTGAGTTAAACCTACATTTCAAGGAACTTCATTTCAAGATACTCCCGTAATTAATAAATACAGTCACGCACGGACACATCACCAGTACGATGAAAATATTTGCTCCTCTTCGATCACATGATTAGGCGCAGTATCTTCCTGTAGGATACTATTCAACAACTTATTATAGATTTTGGAGCATCAGAAAATGTACATAAAGGAAGCATTTAATTGTCATAAAAATCATTAAAGATTTTTTTACAATATAGTACGTCCCTACAGGAACGTGTACCCTCATAACATGTTCCTCGTGGGAAGGCGGTGCTTGTTACATTAACTTCATCTAACATCGGGTGACATGAGCTAAGTGTATTTAAGTAAAAGTAAAAGCGTGAGCATAGCGGTGAATCACGTGCGTCGTAGATTTTAATTGATTTATTATCACTTGATTTTTCTGATTCCATACTCAAAGAGTTCCAACAGAAACCTATTGTTCCGGCAATGCTTTCGGTCAGTGGGTTTTCAACTCTTAAACAAAATGAGACACTGACTTAAAATTTTCATGCATGCATGGCATGATATGGATATTCATAACCCAAAACTAGGAATCATATTTAAAAATATTAGAAATTGTATTTCGAGGGGGCGCATAAAGGCGGGATGATATTTTATTCCTCGGTACGAAAATGACAAGTATTATTAAAAAAATCTCTTCAAATAGATATTAAATTAGTTTCCTAATTTCTTTTTTTCGCTGAAAAAGAAGAATTTGGTGGACAATAAAATTTGCTATTTTGAGATCCGTAGTTTTACGAGGTTTATCTCTAAAATAGCATTACCTACAAAGTTATAATTCAGCTCTAATATTTTTCACATTACCTGTTTAAATACCAAATTAATGACAGTGAAAAAGTTATGAATAATGAAACCAAAAGATTTTTAGAAATATAGGGTAATGTTACTTCTATAAAAATAAACCAGGCAATATACTTGTATCGCGAAAAAGGTTATTAATAGTTGTAAATAGTTTAAGAGCAAATTTTAAGTTTGTTTCAATTTTTATATGTGCCAAGTACGTGTGAATCCCTAGTAATGTGAAATCTGCTTGTGCTTAACAGTTTTTCTTTTTGTTTTAGCCGCAAAAAGTACATCTTTGCATGTATGAAAGTAATGTTCTGAAATTATTTTCGTTGCACAATGTACTATACTTAGTAAAGGTTTAGGTGATTTAAAAGCACATAGTGTTTATATAATATTTAATTTAAGTTACCCAAAAAATTCATTGCATTGGCTACTAAACGTCATGATCGTGATTTTTCCTCCGTTTCACACGGATAGTTAATAAATTAAAGAGTAAGAAGGATACATTATTTTACATTTCAAGACGCATATCTCGCGACGATATAACATTTTGATATACGATATCTACTGCCTTTTAAAATACTGTTTTGACATCCTAGCCGACGGGGTCCGGTAAAAAAAATCCGCCCCCGGATTTGATGTAAGAGAAGGCCTTTAAAAAAACAAAAAAAGCGTTTTCTTTGTATATTGACGTAAGTAATCTGTGTATTCTTCTGACGTTTCATTACCACCGGACTTAAATTGAAAGTGTTATTACGTTATGAGATATGGATAGTAGAATATTTAAAAAGATAGACGTGGGTAATTATAAGGATTCCGTTTTTTATCATTCACGTACGGAACTCCAAAACCATTCAGCATTTGAAGCCAAATAAAGTTAATAATAATGAAACCTATTTCAACATGATTTTTGCATCGCTAACTTATATTATTCTGTATTTTGCACTTTTCCTTTCAATTTTTATGTCCTTACTGATTACTTTCCCTTTTTTCACTCTCTGTCCGTAGTATCTAAATGAATTCATTGATAATCTCGTGTACGTTTACATTTGATACCGTATATAATGGTTAATATTCTGAGGCCAATAAACTTATTTCACCTAAGAAGTTATCATTTCACCTAAGAAGTTATCATCTGCATCGTTTCCCGACCGAAATCTATTCGTCGTTGATAGTCAGCAGGTAGCATGGATCGCACTCATTGTACTTAGTACGGGTACAAATTATTTGTTCTTAAAATGCGGTTTACTGTACTTCTCGCGACACCAGCACATCGAGGAATACTAGTAGAGCTTCTTCCACTTCGGCCAGTACTTGACGCTTATCTATATTTCTAGGTCTTCCTTCAGGAACTATATTTCTAAATATGCGTTATTTACACGAACAAAGACTTTGTGATCGGGATAGCGTTCGCGATTAGGATAGCGCTTACGATATGTACGTGTAGCTAACCGTGAATTCCGATCACATAACCCGTAAATGAAATACATTTCTGCATATGCGTAGTTTAAGAAATGAGTACCAGTGGGTAAGGAAAATACAGCAACAAACACGTTGTTAGCTCCGAGCGATAAACAAGTTACTAAAGAAGCGAATTTGTTGAGGGAAGGAGCAAAGCAGGTCGATTGACGGCCCAAAATAATAAAAAGACTACACAAGTAGGAAAGAGATAGCGAAAAAATCTTGATAAGCAATTGCTCTGATTTTAAGAATTTCTGCGAATGCGGAGACACGGTTTACAGAATGAATGGTAACAATGTTACCTTTTGGAAATCTATGTGAAATGTAAATTAAGTTGTTATAAATTAAGTTGTAAATAAAGTTTTTGAAATGAAATTCCACCAGGTTATCATACATTTCTTTAAAAATCAAGAATTGTTCAAAAATCACTTTTCATGTTTTTTAGTTGAAAAATGCACTTGTTTCAGCGTTTAATTTTTATGTTACCAATAATAAGGAATGAATAACATTTTAATTAGGAAGGTGAATGTTGTCTTAAAGATCTTGGACAATAAACAAGCAGAATCAGTAATAACATCTAATAATGTTTTTTCATGCGCAGCAACAAAAATTGAAAAAAATCATCCACAAAACCGTTAGGCCTAGAATAATAACATTTGTTGTGTCGTATGTGTAGTAATCGTCACTATCACCAACATTTCGTTGGTCTACTCCTTACGGGACAACCTGTATACACACACACATACACACACACACACACGCGCGCGCACACACATATGTGTGTGTGTGTGTGTGCGTGTGTATGTTTGCATGTGTTTATATATATATATATATATATATATATATATATATATATATATAAACACACATAAATGTATACATAGAGTCGAAATTTTGAGTTTTTTTCGAAATGATTTACACCTCTGAGATTTGCTTGATCAAAAGCAAAAGGTTGTCCATTTTTCGTCTCTTAATTTCAGAATTGACATTAATGACATAATAAAGCAAAATTTATATTTATAAAACTTTTTTTCATGATTATTCATTAAATTAATTTAGTGTGATAATGTACCGTTTAATAATATTGGGAGCGAAGATTCAATGAATTCTGAACATAATCGTCGACTGATTAAAGAATATAGGTATATTTGTTCAAATCATACTTTACTTGTCAAATTAGTTTATTTACATCCTCTTTTGAACGGTAGTTTCATGCAAAATATATTACAGTAATAATATTTAAAAAAAATTGAACTAAACGCAGTAAACAACAGTCAAAATTAAGTATTAAGGACTAAAATATACTTCAAAAACTTTTCGGAATAAATTTGTTTCAATATTTAAGTTAAAGAGAAATATTTCATATATATTTCAGCTTAGTTAATAGGAACTATTGGCAGTCTACTTAAGTAAGAAGATTATAAAGTTGGGGTTTCAGAACCTGAAAACGATTTTTCAATATAGTAATGTCAATTATTTTATTATATATTAGCACCAGGATGAACTACGATAGATTACTTGTTATGCGATTAATTGTTTACGTTAACTTTGCTTAGCTGTATCTATATATTTTTGATTTTTTAATTCGTACTATGGTAGGCTGCTCTTCTAATTTACTGGTATCATAAATTATAAGTCGAATTGTTACTCGTTCGATTGACATCCTTTTATTATATTTAGTCATTTATTTGCTCTTTTAAATTCCATGCCAAAAATGTATTAATTTATGTGTTAACGAGTGTGAACCGTTTGAAAACGACTAATTTTGATAATGAATGTACTCGATAATGTTGTTTCAGAACACTTGTGAAATTCGTTAGTGGGAAAATGGAGAAAAAGAATGAAACATAATATTGAAGAAAAAATTAATGTGGAAAATATTGTTTTCCAGCCCGTGCGCTATTATAATTGCTTACACGATTCATACATAATACATACATTATATATATACATTATATATCCATACATAATACATAACAGAAATGTATTTGATTTTCAGCAACGTATGGCGCATTGTTCCATACGCGAATGTGAACAATGCGCCTTCAAATGTGCTAATTAAATAACTAAATAATTTTATTGTTTTACAAGTACTAAATTTCTGCGGGTTCACCCGCATAAAAGTGAATTGAAAACACATATATTTTTCAGACTTTTTTAAACTGTTGTAAACATAATGTTGTTAAAATTTCCTTCATGACTTTGGAAATTTTGGGTGTGTTTTGGTTTTATTAAAACATTTCATTTAGAAACCTCCTGATGTCTAAAAATTTATATTCCATAGTTTATCTCTTGGACATCAGGAACCTCTAGGATCATAACATAATTAAAATCTTCATTTTATATACACATATACATAGACAGTAACACTGATATAAAGTTGTAAAACTCCTATTTTTAACGTTTCTGCGAAAGAAGCAGGGTAGTTTTTGCGTACGATAGTACAAGCTTAAATAATGAACCGATTTTGTTGCATGAGGTGTTATTTAATTACTGCTGGATTCGCACGTACGGCTGAAGTCAAGTGCATTCGATTACAGCGAGCGGGGTAGAGCTTACATAAAACTAGAGCATTTGGTAAATAAATAGAAAACTTAATAAACAATATAGAAAAATCTATATAAGGAATTAATACAATTCCTTATATAGATTTTTAGGTACATGGAAAAGTAACACAAAACAACTTAATTAGCAAATATTACTAGTTATATAAATCGATTAATAGCAATGAATCGGTTTAAATTGATTTCATTTTATTTACTGAGATTAATTAAACGACGTACTTTTTGTACTTCATTGCAAAATTTCACAGATGGAAAATTTTGAATTATATTTTGCTACCGGAAATAAAATAAATCTCCTATCATAACAAAATATTGTTCTATTAAATGGAATTAACTAGGATTTGAAAACGAAAGTATTTAACACTATCGTTTCCAAAATTAGTAACTTATTTACAAGAAATATTTCATTCTTAAAATATGCTTTTAATCCATACTTACTTTAACACTCACTAGAATTAGAAAAATTAGAAAATTATTTCTTTCAAAAACATACATTTTGTGAGGGATTGTCTATTTATCTATTTGTTCAGTTTGGAATTGACAACTTGCTATTCAACCGTTCATACGCCCCTATTCAATGCCCGACATCATAAATAACGTACCAAATATGCCAAATCAGTGCGTGTAAAAAGCCAATTTCCATCAACGCAACGCCGCGCTGCTAGTTAGAAAAATACTAATTTAGTCCACATCTTTTTATATACCTTATTTATATATGTATATATATATATATATATATATATATATTCATACATAATACATAACAGAATCGCGTAAGCAATTATAATAGCGCACGGGCTAGAAAATGATATTTTGTACATTAATTTTTTATTCAATATTATATTTTATTCCTTTTCTCCATTTTCCCACCAACGAATTTTACAAGTGTTCTGAACCAACATTATTGAGTACATTCGTTATCAAAATTAGTCGTTTTCAAACGGTTCACACTCGTTAACACATAAATTAATACATTTTTGGCATGGAATTTAAAAGAGAAAATAAATGACTAAATGTAATAAAAGGATGTCAATCGAACGAGTAACAATTCGACTTATAATTTATGATACCAGTATATTAGAAGAGCAACCTACCATAGTACGAATTAAGAAATCAAATATATATATAGATACAGCTAAGAAAAGTTAACGTAAACAATTAATGTTATAACAAGTAATCTATCGTTGTTCATCCTGGTGCCAATATATAATAAAATAATTGACATTACTATATTGAAAAATCGTTTTCAGGTTCTGAAACCCCAACTTTATAATCTTGTTACTTAAGTAGACTGCCAATAGTTCCTATCAACTAAGCTGAAATATATATGAAATATTTCTCTTTAACTTAAATATTGAAGCAAATTTATTCGGAAAAGTTTTTGAAGTATATTTTAGTCCTTAATATTTAATTTTGACTGTTGTTTACATTTCATTTTGACTGTTGTTTATATATACATGTCCTCACACAAAATGAATAGCATTATGGATAAATAATAATTCAATTAGTTGAATTTACCTTTCTTGGCAAAATTGAACCCTCTGGTTAAAAAACATGAAGAAAGTAATATGAATGTTTTCAACAAATCATATTGCCTTTTTAGTCAATTTAAAAAATACTCTTTTGTGAAACAAGTTTCGAAAATTATGATGTTTAATTGAAACTCGATTAACAGTTTCTTGAAAAACTTCAGCTAAATCTTAATTTATTTCCAGTTGTACGCTTCGCCTTAACAAGAGTTTCGGGGAAAGTCCATATGAAATGTTATACACATACACGAAAATCTAATGTAGTTTTTAATTTTTTTATTTTGTTGTTTTTAAAACATCTTGACTAATATTAGAATTATCTTGAAAATAAATTTAAAGACATATTTTAAATGAGGTGTTTTTGTGGATGTTGTAAATTAAGTTATATTACACAGAAGTACGAAAAGGAGATTCGCGGAAGTAATCAAACTTATTTTTAAATACGTAACGTATATATAAGAAAATATTATGATTGAAAGATCATTACAGTAATTAAGTGTTATATTTTAATACTTGTCTTAATAGTTTGCATTCGTAGAATTATAATAAAATTTAACAATACATTTTGACGATCAATTTATTGCGTATATTTAAAAAAAATTGTAAGGAAAATATATACAGAAAGGATTTATGGTACCTATTATTAAAAATGTGCAAACGAATGTAGTTTTAACCCTGTATGCGTTTATAAATTAAACTATACTTATTTGAATTGGAGGGCCACACATATTAAAATTTATGAAAGTTGTATTGGATGTTACGTCCGGATAAGTACGAGTAAGTTGGACTTTACTAATAACATTAGGTATTCAAATATGTCAAGTGTTGTGAAAAGACAAATCAAACATACTCTTTTATTTATGGGTACAGGTGAAAAATGACACGGTGTGTAAATGCAGTTTATTCCTTGAAGTTTTCATTCAATCAATCTTTGAAAGGCTTTTTTAGATATTGTTTCAAATTTTTTATATTTATTTTGACAAAATAACAAAACGATATTAATTTCTTGCGTTTAAAATGACAAAAACGAAAGCTATTCTAAATATTCAAATTTTTCTTGATTATAAATCATTTGTAATAACATTTGTTTCCTTTTTTTAATATAAAAATCGTCAAACTACTACCACTACCTACGGACAGCATTTATAAATTACTTTAAGAATACTAGAAAAAGGCAGGCACAAAATGAGTCCCTATTATTCTGTTTTCCTGGCGCCAGAATGTACGAAAATTAAAGATTTGAAAAAACGATTTTCTTTATAAATTTTGCGGGTAATCTGTTCGTTACTTAAAAATAAAACAATATGTGAACGTTCATGTACATGAGCTAGAAACGACAGATAATCGGACAGAAAGAAAATATTTTGACCTACAAAGTTTTATATTAATTTATCCATTAGTTTTCTCTGTAATTTTTAATTTATTGATGGTACTAAGTTAAAATTATAAAAACGTATAATGTATAAATTCAATTATAGGTTTGTTGTATAAATTCAATTATAGGTATAAAAGTAAAAATTATAAAGGCATATATTGATTGCTAGCAAAACGGATTATCAATTTAATTAACTTAAACTGTCCGTCTTGTATAGTAAATTTTGCAAAAACGGCTATTTTTAACTGAAATAGACTTAATAATTTCATGAGAATTTCATCATTTCGTTATCATCAGCTAAATTTTATTTTTGCCAAATACCACGTTTTGTGTTTTCAAAATTTAGCTTGATTGCGCAGTTTTTAGCTTATTACATATGTATATATGTAATAAGCTAAAAACTTGCTGTGATAATTTATCACAGCAATTTTAAACAGATATAAGATCGGACGTATTTAATTGCGTACCTACTCTCCATTCCATTTCATAGGAGAATGTTTGTAAATAAACTGATTTGATTGTAAAAATATGGTTGACAACTATTTATAAAACTCATTATCTTATACCCACAATATTATTAAACTATATACCATATTAATAACTTATTTTCACACTATATTATAGAAATCAGTACTACAACATTATTTTACAATTATGAATTGAAAATTTAGGGAGGAAAAATGGACAACCCTTCTTTTAGATTAAGTAAAAATCAGACATATGAAACATTTCGTGAATATTTTTGAAACTTCGACACGAAAAACGTATGGATTATATACATTATTCCTTAATTTTATAAAAATTTAGAGTGAAATAGCTGCAATGAGTAAGCTTCCACTGTTACAGAAATATTTGATGGCGTTATATACAAATATACTTATATGACGTTTGACGCAAAAATCGTATTAGACATCATATTTAAATGTACGTAGGACTAACAATGTACGCCTATGTAAAGATAAATTGAATAAATCTGAGTATAGAAAACTAGTATAATTAATTGCGACCCTCATTATCTATGTATTCCCAGTGTCATACTAATTACGTTAGTATTCATTTAGATTCAGGTCGCCAATTTGATATTTTCGTTAGCTGTATGCGCACGAATATCAACTGAGCGCGTTTAGGGCACGCAGTCTACCAACATGACGGCGATCGGTCCACGAGGTCCACCAACGTAACCGCGATTAGTTTGCGTACTTAAGATTCAGCCTTTCATAAAATTATTTTGTGATGTATTATGTGTTATATTATTTTATGTTTTATAATGTAATTAAAATGGAAAATGTACCAAGGACCAATTAATATGCTAACATTTTCATCACCAATGAAACGACGCCTTAATCGAGAAGGAGAAGAAGACTTTGATAAACGTATATAAATACATATACAAGATTTTACCCAGGAAAAACCACATTCATAAAAAAAGTGTCGGTGCAAGCGACATGAATTATCTGAGTTGTTTTTACCACAGTAAAATAGACAGTATCACTTTGAACTAAACCCAATTGAGATGATTTGGATACTAATGAATGTGGTGAAAGAAAAAGCAAATTTTAAATTAAAAGATGTCATAATACTCCTACATAAAGCAAGTCCATTAAGCCCCACGACTTGGCAGAAATATTATACCAACTGACAAATTAATCACGCTAGTGTATGAGCAAAGATCATATTTGTTTCATAACTCCCTGCGGGCATTACACGCACCATGCGGCGGTTGGATAAAATTGTTTTTGTTATTCAATTTATAATCAATATTTATCGCGTAACAGTTTCAGTTCAAACCTATGCATGTGATCATATATTATCGGAAGATAAAAAGAAATTAGTAGAAAATGTTTAAGCCATTTAAACCTGACCATTAATAACATACTTCGCTAAGATCAGTTGAGTTTTGCATTAATTATAAGTAAAAGTTAAAATTTAGAATTGCAAAATAACGGCAAAACAAGTTAGTACATTTTAGAAAATAAATTAATAGTTTTATTGTTATTTTTATACTCATTTTAAAACAGTTAAAATTTTACTTGAAAAGAATAGAAAAGATTGACCTTTGTAATTAATTTTAAACTATTTTTTGGGATTCACACAAAAAATATAGAGATACTTTACATATTTGATTTAAAGGTGTAGGTCAGAATCAGAAAGTAGTAGTGAATAATGGGGACGTTGGGAATATATTGAGTCAGTAAATTGAAGATATTTTCTTACGAATGTTATGGGAAGTTAAGATTAAAATATTATTTAAAATGTATCAATGTCATTATTTTACCTGAGACATCTCATCAACAAATTCTATGAAGTATTTTGTGCATAATTTTCGTAAAAAAATAAATATAGAAAAAGATAAACATGCAAAAAATTATCGATTTCTTTTCTATAATTTATTCATATAGTCATTACGTTTTTTTTTAATTCATTATGTTTAAATTAATGTAAAAATATATTCAAGTTGGGGAGCAAAAATTTGCAATTTGTACAACAATCATACTAATCATTAACCAACAAAATAACGAGGCAGAATATTTTCTCTACTATCATACTATTTCCCAGATAAAAACTATACCCGCCTCTTATCTTAATACTTAACCTATGGACAAAATTGCACAGTAATTTACAGAGTTGGTTATACCTAAAACAAAGATATGAAAATTACATGTTACAATGAGTGAAAAAATTTAAACAAAATTTATTATTGCATAAGCCTTAATTCCTTTATTAATATCCATTTACAACTATCGGCTATTACTTATTCACCACACGACTTCATCGCTCTCAGACCTGAATTACGTTACAGTCGCTCTATTAAATTTTTGTAGCTGATTTTCAAGGCGACATATTTAAAAATTTGAAAGCTTTAATGATTTTTAGTCTTCGTTGCGAGATATTCTCCGAGGCATTGTAATAGCATTTATGGGATATTTAAATATATTAATATGTAAATATTTCATATTAATATCTAAATACTTCATTGCTATCTTAAATATTAAAGTTTTGATTACAGACAGTAAAACCCCCATGGAGAATATTTAAGAGGTGAACATAATTAACTATTACTTAATATTATTACGGTAAACTTGATTCAGAGCAATGAAGAACTAAACGCACACACACACACATGGTGCAAATTGGATATTACTGTAGATAT
The DNA here is from genome assembly GCA_039881145.1 of Druceiella hillmani. Taxonomy (NCBI): domain Eukaryota; kingdom Metazoa; phylum Arthropoda; class Insecta; order Lepidoptera; family Hepialidae; genus Druceiella; species Druceiella hillmani. Next base: position 150,730 of record JAYKKI010000041.1, read on the forward strand.
AAGTCCATGTGTAAGTTTAATTTAAATTTAAACACTATACCCTCCAGTAACACTACGCCTATTACACATATCGTCGAAATTTTGCGAAAGTTTGGGAAGGATAAAAATTGCGATTGCGATTTTCATATCCCACATGACATACGGCGCCAGACAAAAGAATTTTGATCACAAGTTCTGACATGAATATTTACTACTTATATTATTAAAAAACATAGACTTTTATGGATAAATGTATACCCTCTCACCTTTGCAGCGACTTTGCCAGTGTAGTATTTATTTATGATCATAGGGAAAAAACAGAGTTTCTAAGCGTTGGTAGTTTAAGAAGGCGAAGAAGTCGCTTAGTTAATAATTACATCAGCGGTGCTCTATGATAGTATCTAAGAGGTATTTTTCCCAACTTCAAAAAGGGCTGTTATTTTTTGGATAAAAACTCCTTTACATTAAAGTTATTAATCAGTATACTTCTGTACAAAATTGAAGAGTTACGATGAATTCCTTAAGAATTCAGATTACAGAAGTATTATCAATTTCTATGTTATTCGTCATAACATAATATACGTTATGGTGCTGGGCATCAAAAGGATGTAAACATTAGTAAATTTCTATAATTTGATAACCACCAAGAAAATATTTCCATTTCTCATGAAAAGAATATTGGTGGGCATTCACGGGGAAAAGAAATCATTCTCATTTATGTTGAAAAGTTTAAGTTTTCTTTACATCAGGATCTCCTTCCTCTAAACATGCAAACTGTATTCTTTTAATTTTTAAACTAGCAAAGTTGGAATTTATTACTTGTGAGAAAAATTTGTCTGAAGTTGAGTGTTAACATTTTCGCCTTCCATGCTGGCATAAAATGTAATATATGAAATCATTGTACATTATTTTCTACTAGAAAGAAACTTGTTACGATAACAGAATTTACTAATAATTATTATTTTTGATAGTTTATTGTTGTAAATTGTTTGTCACGAGTTTAAGTTTTTTTAATCAAAATAATGTAAAATAAAGTTTTGCTACTGGTGTATAACTTTTTAGTGAGTCACAACAGAGGATGTGTCACAACTCTCTATAATTTAACTTTTTGCATTAGCTTAAAACAAGAACTTCATTCTTCTCTCTTCAATTGACAAAAAAATTAACTTTAATTTAAAAAAGCATGGAGTGCTTGATATCAGTGGTCGTAAATTGCACCCCACCATTTTTGCGGTGTTTTTTTGTCTTATATTCTAACGAATAAAATATAACGGAATTGATGTTTGTAAATGAAATAGATAATTCATATTTAATTTTTTATATCCAAGTTTCTTTTCAAAAATATTAGACCTAACAGTAATTTACAATGGATCTTTTCTGCCAACATTAGGGTTACAAAATGTGAATCAAAGCCAGTTGAACTTTTATTTAAAAATATTTTGGTTAACTCACATCAACATTATCAAGAAATATAAAACTACTGCCGACCTCTATTTTATGCGTGCCCTATGCGTTATTAAATTTAAAACTTTTCGTCAAAGCAAATACTGTCATTTAGCGGAGAATCATAAAATTATATTAATTTGTCTTTTGATTTTTGCGTGATGCGCGCACAGATGCGGTCTCCATTTCATTATTTTATATATGGCTGATATTACGTTGGTTGAAATATTCGATGTAAATTTGAAATTGACTATTTTAATAGTTTTGACGTGTTTCAGTAAAAGGCAGCATTTATGTATTTACGTATTAGAGAGCATATATATATATATATTAAAGAGGGATGTTTTTATTAAGTGAAATAAATATTTTCCCATGTAGAAAAAAGGATTTGAATAATATTTTAAAAGTAAAAATATTGACGCCTATTTATACACATAGGATATAATCTAATTTTAATATTGTTATCGATTATCACTTGCAGATATTTTCCTCAATAGAATATGGGCAAATAATACTGACAAAGTGAGACCCCTTCGATATATATAGAAAAAAAAGGTTATGAAAATCGTAATCGAAGAGATTTATGAAATGGGAAATTTCTAATTTTTCAAGGGAGCTTCTAACCAAAATATGTGAATTTGTAGATAGCCTATATAAACATTTTTGGATAAACATGCCTATTTAAAAGTACGTTTACAAGATGAGAACTCATCATAAACATTGTGAACTCTATTGCAACTGCAGAAAACGTATAGAGGTAAAACTTCCAAACTTATGTTAAAATGTTTAAATCAATTTGTTAAGTTGAGAATATGTGTAAGTATTCATTTAAAACTTCTAAACTCGTATAAGTTCTAAACTCTTATATTTTAACTTCTAAACTCTTATATTAAAACTTCTAAACTTTTATATTTGAAGTTGTTTTTAATTGATGATAACAAGAAAATTTTGTTATTAAGGGTGTGAAAATTATTTTTTTTCAAATTCTCCGGCATACTTTTAACTGCACATTTTATTGAAAAACAAAATTTGACATAAAACATACAAATCTCTAATCATCAAAACTGAATATACTTTTAATACAACCAATATTTAAGACGTCAAATAAAATTATTAACCGTGTCAATTATAGTCTTATTCTATTTATTGTCATTATATCAATTTTCATTAAAATATTGGGGAAAATGAGATCTGATTAAATTATAATCAGTAGAATGGTATCGATACGTTTAGTTAATACCATTCAGTGTTAGCGCCTATTTTCTTTCTACTTTGACAACCTGATTTTAAAGTCCTATTTTGACTGAAAAAAAAAACATCTTCCAAACCGAAAAAAAAAGAATTGAGAAAAGTTAAAAAAAGTTACTTTGATGAGATTGGAAGACCGAACTTGCAGTCAATTAATTATTAAATGATGAATAATAGTGAAACATAATATACGATAAAGGAAAATTATTAAAACCGGTAGCAAGAATTTGAATAAAAATTCATCGTTTAATTTTAAATAACTACTTTTATCAAGAGCAAATAGCGTATCAAGAGGCAAGTTTTTCAAACAGCCAATTTTTCCTAATCTCTTCAATATACAAAAAATTATAAATTAATTGAACCAAATTTTACTGTTGAAATTAGTGCTAAATATCTAATCTAGTGCTAAATAGTGCAGTATCACCAATATACGCCCTGTTGGCGAAATATTAGTTTCCAAATAATGTGCATTGTACCACCTTGAAGTCTAATTTATCAACTCCAGGTTTAAAAAATATTTTAAAAATTCAGATAATGCCATTTGATTAGAATTTTTGAACAAAATATATTTTTGAAAATAGAAGTATTTTCATAGTCAATGTCAAAAAAAATATGGGTAACTACGGTATTTAACTATTTACGCATTCCGTCATGAACTTGGTCAATCTTTTGTTCCATATCGTGTTCGTAAATTCATGACGAGTTTAACTCTAGAAATTTGAATATAAACAAAATGATTATTCAACACAGGAAACTTAAATTAAGTCCTCCATTGGCTGCAATTTTTACTGCCTTTTAATGTCGGTGTACATCATTATCATTATGGTAATATTTTCCTATTAAACTGTACAACTAAAAATGTAGTTTAGTAAAATTTAAAAAGGTCTTTAGAAATTATATGTAGTAAAAACCAATGCGCCTTTTTTTTAAATATAAGATATAGTAACATACATTTTATTCAATAATGTTTCAGTTGAAACTTTAAATATAGTAATGAGGAAATTTTGTGTATAAATCTTATATTACAATCACTTGTTTTGTAGTTCCATTCCCAAATAACACAAACACTGATTAACCAGGAAGTTCATTCAAAAGTGACCACTATGTTAAAGTTTGTAAAAAACTTATTAAAATTTTGCAACACGAAAACATTTATATCGTGCATTACATTTCGCACAAAATTTTATCTAAAAATAAAATCAATATTTCAAAATTGTTGAGCCATTTGTTCAGTAAACCTATCAATCTTCATCAGTCAAAAAATACAATTACGGCGCAGATAAATTATGGGTATATAATATTATTTTACGATAAGCTATTTAAATGAATGATGTGATGTGTAGTAAGGTTTTTACTAGGTATCTAAATTTGCATCTTTCATCTTTCGTAACTGTTGATTTTATGCATAAAAATTGTGAGTATATTTTAAGCCCTGTGAACAGATTAAGGTTACAGTAAGTTTATTTCGATAGTTAAATTTGATGCACTCTTTATTCAGACAAGTATGATTGATTTTCACTTACAATTTTAGGAAAAAAAGTTTTTTTATCATTGAGTAGCTTCACGTTCTTTTCCAGAAACAGCTTGTGTTTGTGATGCCAGAACATGCTTAATAAAACACATTAAATCGTGTATGTATCAATAGTTGACACTCAAAATATTTGGAGAGGAATTTTTGAGCAGGCAAATTATCTACATGATTTTATTCAAATAACATCTATCATGTCAAGAAATTTATGCAAAAATATGTATTCCTCCCTGTTTTAGAAACTAATGACAATAACACTACTTATAGAAAATTATTTGAATTTTTCCGGAAAACTACAACAATTACCATACACATAGTTTTGGAGAAATTCACGATTTTTTTATACATATGAAAATTATAAGCAGCGAATTTTTATAGTGAAAAATACTATTTTGTTTGTCGATAATTTAATAGCAATACTATGCTTACGTAAATATTTACAATTTTGTAAATACCTTACGTATTGGATTACAATACCTGACGTGTGCGGAATCCTCACAGAATAAAATTTAATCGTTTTGAATAGTTTTTTTTCTAAGTATATCAATTTAATTTCAAATGAATGTACAATTAAAATAGTACGAATATTATGAACAAGTAATAGCTATTACAGGGGTTACATCATTGATTCACCTACACACACCTACGCGCACACATGAGTACTTAATCTTTCCATACTCATCAAATTTTTCAATATTTTTATAAAATAACAATGAAGTTTTTCCACTTCCAGAATTTTTTCCAGAATATATAATTTAGGTGGAGCACCAAAAAATTTCAGCAACCCGATCTACGGAGAGAGATTCTGGAGAAATAATTTTAGATATATTCTACAAAAATAACGAATGGTTTAAATTCTATGGAAACCACGTTTATTAGAATGGAATGAACTTGCTTTACAGAAACCAAATTTTAAAATAGTGGCTGGTAGAAAAGTGCACACAATAAATTTGCAAATTTTGCATGGTTATGAAAACCACTTTCGTACTATAACTTTTGTCTAAAATTTTTTTCATCACGTATTATAAAAAAACACCCTGAATTTTATTTCAACGTATACTTTAACCATACTCATGGCATGTGCATGCAAATTCACTTAATTAAATATTTCCTTTAAAAATTTGATTTATTAGTTTAGTGAATTTATTTCGCTAGGTAATTAAATAATATTCATACCTTCTTGTGTGGCTCAGACACTTCATTTAAGTTAGATATTCAGATAAATTGGTATAATAAAGTTATTTGTTAATATAATTTTGATTAAAAAATGGTGGTTAGTACATTTAAATAATTTTTGAAATTTTATGCACATTCTCTTTTATTTTTTAAATAATATTTTTGTGTAAAGCATCAAAATCTTCTACACCTATTTATGAATATATAATAACTGCCTCTTTAACGTAGGTTTAAATACGAATTAACAGAAAGAGGCGCAGAGAAATACTTTGTGTCCTTCAATTTTTAAATTTTTATACGTATATTAGTGCATATAGAACGGTAGTATTGCCTTTTGTACTTTATTCATTTATTTGAAACCTTTTGATATATTTTCAAGTTTGCATTTGCGATAACTATATAAATTTTCGATAAGAAAGTGACGATAAATCCCTTTGGTTGTGCGGTTCGTTCCCGTTATCTGCCGCAAAAATTTAACTTATCAATCGTGTACCTCTGTCGGTCGCACAATGCTGGAGCTTTCTTTGTTGCACGATATTCAATTAAACTTACTAATATCGTGCTTGAATATACTTTATATTTGTATCCTGTATATAATTGTAAAGTGTATTTGCATCTTTAAAAACCAATTGCTTTTTTATATTCCGAAGTTAATAAAGTACAACATATTAATTATTGACGCCATTGGACTTTAAAAATATCATTTCATCTACCATTTAGGTGAGATAAGGACACCACACTTCAATCATTGAGGTGAGATAGTCAGCAAAGATGCAACAAAACGTGGTAATGCTCATTCGATTGGTATCTTCATTTTCGCAAAAATTATTTATTTGTGATTAATGTTCAATATATCAACATTTTGGAACCTTTTTTTTAATGTATACCTGTAGATACATTTATGCATATTTTTCAAATGTATATTTTATCAATTAATTTATAAAACCTAATAAAAGTTTCCAATCCAAACAGAGTCAAGCTTTAGAATAAATTACAAATTGAGTTCAATTTAATTTTAATTTGAAAATCCCAAGTCAAAAATTATTGCGATTTATCTTCACAAAAGTATAAATAAATAGAAAAATATACGATAGAGAATTTAATACTATAAACAGTAATATAATTAAAATACCTTGTGTACTTAATAATAATTAAAACTGTAAATATAATTCCTCATGCTGAAATTTCTCTTGCATTGTATATTAATATTATTTATTTAAAGAGTTGAGTAGATGCAGGTATTTTGCTGTTACTCGTATTATTAGCTAAAATTATTTAAACGGTATTAAGCGATTTGATTGGATTGATTTTACGACATGAAACTACATTAAAAAATGAAGTCTTTTATTTATGAAAATACGAAGGATTTAAAATTTTCATAGCAAAATATTTCAGATATGCTGAAGAAGTTTAGTCTTAGATGAATACAAAAAGTTATAAAGTAATGTATTTAATATTACGCTTAATTAAATTTACCATGAGGATAGGGGTGTGTCTATAATATAGGTAACGCAATTTATTTTGCGGACTTGCGACTCGCATTTTGGACGTAACTGATTTTATTTATGATAATATAAATTTGTCTACAGCAGATGTAAATATACTCAATTTATAATAAGGCTTGGGTGGATAGTGATAATTCCCACGCTTTACTTCCTTTTCAACGGGTTTTCCATCATCACATAAAGGTCCTTTATCATGAAACAAGTTTGAATCAACTGTTTTGAATCAACTATTTTATGGGGATAATTCTGATAATTTTTCTAATAAGACTCTAAAATAGGACTTTATGATGTCATAAAGACATTACTGAAAAACTTTAACCTTTTTTATATTGTTGTCTGCCTGTCCCTCCGTCCGTCCGTCTGTCACAACCTGTGTTTCCATTATTTTAGACCTTTGTGAATTTAATTTTGCAAGTATATACTTAAAATTAAAGCCATAATTAATATGTAGAAAAATATTAAAATTTTTTTTTGATGTATATCTCCATTCAAATAAACCAGAGAAGAAACGTTTTCTCCGTAAAGTTGAGAATCCATTTACGTTTTTTGAATTTTGAACTCCATTTGTGAAATATCGAATTTCAAAGTAAAGTGCAATCGTCCTTTCTCTAATTTTAAAGAAAAATTTCAAAATATTCTTGGTAAGATAAATTTTATCTGTTAATTAGCGACAACCAATTTAAGACATAAAGACAACTATCAAGCTATACTTTTGGCGCATTAAGACGTATATTCGACAGCTTTACATATATGTATATATATATATATATATATATATATATACATATATATATATATATGTATATATATATATATACATATATACCTGATCTTTATTTGAACTGCGTAGAAAGTGCATAAATATACTTGTATTATGGACTGAATCCCTTCAATTAGACGTTCTCAAGAGTTATTTCGTTCCTATAGGCGTGCTCCTTAGTTTTTTTCTGTCTTATGGAAATTTTAGAAATAATGGAATTGAAGACGTTGAATGGCTCACAGTCCATTATAAAAAATATACTAAATATAATTGGTATTTACTTTTTCCCATTACTTTTAGGTTTTGTTTAAGTTTTCTTACAGTTTCAACACTTTGGGAGTAATAACATAAAATTAATAACTGTATAAATAAAAGTACGCAATTTATTTCTTAAAATTATTCGATATTTCATCGAAATAAACGTAAAGATTGTAAAGGAAATCAGTCAGCAGAAAAAGAAAGTTTTAAGAAGGAAATAAAGCGTAACAGTAAACGAATTTTTTTAAATAAATGTAAACTTATTTTTGGCTTCAATGCAAAATGTTAAAAGTATTCCAGATCACTTTATATAAAAGTGAAACTAATCAATGCATAGTGGAAACCAGTCGGAAAATATTATTAGTTATATTTTTTCATTTTTTCAATATTCGTACTAGGTAGACGAAATTTATGTTTATCATTATCGAAGGATTAATAAATAATTAATCGTTAAACAAATTATAAAATAATGTATTGTATGTAAATAGGGTTAAAATAGTATCTGAAATATGTCAAAAATAACATAAATTATTAAAGTAACTAAGAAAATATGCACAAAAATAATCGATTAAAGACATAAAAAAGAAGTAAAATATTATAAGCATTATCATCATAGTGACTATGTGTAATATCATGATGTTTTTATTTCGAATAGCCATGGAAATGGCGTGACGAGATATATACATAATAAAATTTAACATCAAATCAATCATTTGTTACAGCCATTTCGTGATATAAAGTTTAAATCAGAAATTGTGATTTTAGTTTATTAAAAAATAAACCATTATAAAAACATTATTTTCATATTTTTTCCAGTCTCAGCTACAATAAAATAAATAAAAAAAAACAATAAAATACAAGAAGACAGATTCATATTATTTTGAAGCGAATAAATTTCATTTGTGGAGAAATATTTTTTCTTTACATTTTAGCTAATAAAATCATTCTTATTTTATTTTGTTTTTGCGATAATGTATACTATACTATTTTAATTAAGATTTTGACACCGTATAACTTATACAGTATTCAAAATCTTATTAACATTTTTAGCAATTCTTTATGGTATATCCATAAATTAACAAACAGAGATAAATACAATCTTATTTGGCATTTAACCGAGACTATACCTAACTTAGTTATATTAATATTTATAAATTTAAAAGGGTTACTAACCAAATTATATAGTATTTTGATGGCGCTCGTACAAACCAAGAGCGAGACAACCATTTGAAAAACTTTCTTATCACTAGTTCATTTGTAGCTTTCAAACTATTTTTTTTTAATTTTGTAAACTATAAGCTTTTTATCCCTAAAAAAAATATCGGAAAATTAAAAATTCATCAAAATAAGTATAATTGAATTAAAAATATAGCGAAAGAAAAATGTAAGTAAAATAAATAAGTGAATCCATGTTTGTTAACAGGTTCTTCACATCTTGCATCACTAGGTAGTAGCGACAAATCCACTTTTATACCTAAAGTAGCTAAAAATATTGCCAAACCGAGTTTTCTCTTTCGCCATAAATTTTCAGATACTTTCTTTTGTTTTTCTGTTAGAATCTTGTTTTCACTATAAAAACAATGAGTATATTTTTAGCCATGATAATCCAAAATATTTCATAAATTCACTATGAAATCTCTTGCATATGCCATGAAAAATATTTTGGTAAGAGCACAATAAGTTAAACCACACTTAGGATACCAGATCTATTTGGGTTATAGTCCTGTCTATACTTATTGACGTTTTCATATTCAATATATTCATTTCCCTTTAAAGGGCATATTACCTTTTTTGTTTGCTTCTTTTTTCGAAGTCTGCCAGACAACTTTTAATTTTTTAGCTCTGACGCCCTCGCAAATTTTAACTTGATATCTCCACCAGGAAATAATCAATATCATCGCTTGATAGCCGTTACGTTGGAAAAATGCAAAGTGCTTCTTTTGCTGTATCTGTTCCAATATTCCATTATTCAATAAAGGGATAGGGCTAATGGGCTTCTAAATTGTAGTCCAAGAGTGAAATTATTAGTACACTTGTAGTTTGATCAGGGTGGCCTTTAATATAAGAATGGATTATTTGCACGCGTGTTGTCATAATGAGATGTTCTTTTTATGGACAGTTTTCTTACTTCGCAGCTAACATTTTCGTAAATTTACTTCACTATTGATATTGGCATGCAGTAAACTACCTGACTTTATTGCGCTTTTTGCTCTCTTTCCTTGAAAAATTCTTCCAAAAAAAGTATGTTAGCACATACACTTTAACACTTTAATCTTCTTTGTTTTATTAATCTGCATCACATTATTTTTAAACATCTCTGCTCTCGAGGTATTTGGCTTTACGTTGCTGTAATTAGTGGGCTCAAAATAGATGCGAGTTTTTCATCAAAAGAGGAAACAAAAACTAAAAAATGCAAAGGTATTTAAAAAAACATTGATTGCTGATTGATGATTTACCATAAATTTATAAAGGCTATTTCCTCATTAAAAAGTTTCTCGTAAATTTTTTGTTTAGACCAATTATTTATTTAGACAATTTTATTCTCAAGACAGATTTGACATTAAGATAAAATAATTGTGGAATTTATTTATAAAATTGATATGAAAAATGTAATTTCCTTAAAAATGCAATTAAAGTTTTGAATATTTTTGTATCGATATTTGGTAAATAGTTTTTTAGTATTAAATATTCATAATAATTTCATTACATTCATAATAATCTCATTACAAAAATGCCGAAATTTAAAAAACATTTCGAATCAAAAGTCATCAAAAACCGTGCACTTCGTGTCTGTGTCACCATTGTACCTGAGATATAAATATACAATTTCTAAGGAAATGTTTGACATGTTATTGATATTATTAGGATAAGAGCAGCCCTGATTTATTCGTATAGTGAAGGTTGGGTAATTACAAGCGGTCGATAATACCGCACTCTTAGACATCCGAATATCTACTAATATTATGAGAAAAATACGTATATAATATCGTATTTTGACATATACTAACTTCCCATGAGGCGAGATCATTGTACCTCAAATATCTAAATATGTAAAAATGCGTTCTTTGAAATTTCTCGCGCACTTACAATGACTATTTTTGTTCAGTTTTCCTTAAAAAGTAAGTAAGTTAATATGCCCTTTGTTCGCAAAACTTTATTGTTTGAATGTATTGTTGCAAGATATCCTTTAACATTTTTTGGACATAGATTATTGTATTAGATTTTTATTTCTTACGACTTTTTGGTATTGTAAAATAAAATAGTAGGGTTTGATAATTCCTTGCTCAAGTTAGCCCAAGGGTATTACAGAACCAATCGAAGTAAATATAAATGCTTTAAATTTGTTACTGGGACAAACATGTCTTGAAGATGTACCGACAAAAAAGTGCAGATAACTTCGACTGTTATTTACGGTCAAGATTTTTAGATTTAGCTTACAAATTTTCATCAGTTTTTCTAACAGGTAAGGATACAGTATTATCAAACCCGAGTGCGGGTTACATCGGGTATATATTGATAATTTTTTAGACATTTTTTTTCGCAATTGTATTTTTTAACTCTTTAATATTAACTTTGTTGCTTCAACCGAAAACTATTTAGACATTATTACTTACGCGCGCGCCATTTTCCAATTCCTCCTATTGTGGATATTCATACAATATACATACTAACAATTTGAATGTCGTTTTTATTTTTTACAACACATATATTACGCAGAATTTGGATGAAGTATTATTGTACTTAACTTATGTGTTAAGATAGCCTGTTAAAACAACTAATAAGTTTTTCTAAGTATACAGTGGCTTTACTAGTTTATATCATACCACGTTATAGCTAGTAGCAGTTTATATATTAATTATATTCATAATTTTGGATAAAAATAATCAAAAAAATTAATGAAGATGATGTTTTTAAACATATTTTAATATTTTGCGGATGAGAACTATATTTGCTTATTATTTAAATCTTAGCCTCTATTAATCTCGACTGTGATCTTCGAGTTGATGATACTAGAAATATTTAAATATTATATGTTAAATTAAGTGCCTAGACTTAATGTAATCGAGATTGATTATTTAATAAGCTTTAATTTCTTTAATAACCATAAACAAACACCGTATGTTTATGGAAATTGGGGAATTTTTTATTCCCCATACGCTTCGGTCCTCTCAGGTCTGAATAACATTACATTCTGGCTTGATTAGAACTTCACAGCCGATTTTCAAGACAACATAATTAAATGTTCGAAAGCTTAAAAGTTTCCTCAAGTCTATATTGCGAGATATTCTCCAAAGCTCTTAACAGTACTTGTACGAAATGTAATTTCATATCGATATTAAAGTTAGATTCTATACGTCTCACATACATTGATGAGAAATTACTTATGTTCAAATATTCTAAGTACGCGTTCGAGATGGAAGAGTGTTTTAAATATTTTTGTGTAATCGGATTTATTTTCACACATTTTGCATTATTTAGACATTTATTTAGTCTTCCAAAGGGGTTTGTAATAAAACCAATATCAGATATAATTTCCTTCAATTATATCATTTTGTATTTTCGTATCTAAATATTTCATTACAAGCATAAAGATTATAATATGGATTATTTAAAGTAAAACCAGCAAAGAAGATATTTAATGGATTAGAATATAATTAACTGTTACTCATTAAGTATATTAAACATTTTAGCAAATTTCAAGAATAAAATGAGCTAAAACGAGTCTCACCGGTCCTAGCAGCTTAGTAAAACATCGGGGATATTTAATCAAGCCTGCTCTGACATCTTTATCGAACCAATTATATTTATAATAAATCTACCATTATGTTCCATAATTGGAAGTTGTCCCGAGTAATACCTTTTCTCAAATCTGGTTCTAGGTCTAATTTATAAAATATAGGCCTTTAGCAGTGTTACCTGCATTCGCTAAATCATTAAAAACAACAAACAAAACCGTTTTATATTGCAGTATATGTGCTCAATTTTAGTGCCAGATGACGTACTGCCAACACTGTTTTCATCCTAAGCGGTCTATAGTCAATAATCTTATTAATGTTTTCGATTATGGTATTTGGGAACTACATGGTAGGCGGAGGGTAGATGTGGCTTATTTTGATTTTAAGAAGGTATTTGAGCAAGTCGGCAATAACTCTCTTAGTAAAATTATTGTATATTATAACACGTCTTCCACTTAAATAGAGTATTTTGCCAGTTACTTTTGAGCTCGAAAACAATGAATTTAGATGATGATTTCAAATCACGGTATTATACAGCTGGTCCAAAAGTTCGTTAACATTTCATACAATGATAAAAAAAAGTCATGTGAAAGAAAAAAATGTTTATTTATTCTGAAAATACACAATTTGGGATTTTATTTCTTAAAAATCACATCGTCCGTTCATTTTTTTTGATACTGCTGCAACCTGGAGCGGAAATTTTTAATAACCGACTGACAAGTGTTTCAGGAAATGTTTTTTATTTCTTCGCGAATATGAGCCTTTAATTCCTTAAGAGTTGCTGGATTGCTTTTACAGACTTTACTTTGAAGGTATCTCCAAAGGAAAAAATCCATTGGGGATAAGTCTGGGCTACGAGGTGGCCATTTAATCTCATCTCTTCAGGATATAATTTTTTTGGCCAAAACTTTTGCGAACTGCACTTAAAGAGTCGTCGGAAGTGTAGAATGTTGTCCTTTCTTGCTGAAACCACAATCGTTGATTGAAACTATAAACATCCTGAAGCGCTGTAACAGCGTTTTCTCTTTGATCTTCATAAAAATATGAACCAATAATGCCTCTTGCTCATAAAGCTGCCCATACAGTAACCTTGGGTGAATGCAGGTATTTTTGATGCTTCAATTTTGGGTTAGTGTCACTCCACTATCTGCAATTTTGTCTGTTTACATGTTCATTTAGGTGAAAATGGGCGATCGCCAAAGGTCAAAGGAATCGGTGAAGTGGGTGGTTCGCCAGCCCTTCATTTGAAAAGCTGGCGAATCTCTTTAGCATTTCGTTAGCAAACTGCAGCCTGTGAGCATAATCTTGAGGCTTTAACTGCTGAACCATTTGTATTTTGTAGGGATGCAAATATAGATCCTTGTGTAGAATGCGGTTTAAAGATGTTTTGGATACGTTTAAGATGCTAGACGGCTTTCGAGTAGAGAGTCCAGGTTGTTCACAAACAGACGCTCTAATATGCTCTATGTTTTTGGGATCCCGTGACGTTCTAGGTCGGCCAGATCATGGTTTATCTATTGTTGCACCAGTTTTTATTCAAAGTTCTGGACTAATTTTTTAATCGATTGAATCGATGGAGCTTTAATTTATGTCGTATATTGTAATGAGTGCAAAATTTTCGTTGCCCTAAAGTCTAAGAATCGTTGTTTCGATAGTACTTATGCAGAACTCACGTTGTTTCTCTTTGAATGACGCCATGGTACTACATTCCCATCGGCCGATCTAACATTCCATACCTCGCCCGCCCCATCTCTCCCTCACTGCTCGACGCAGCTGCTGATTCAAATATTAACGGACTTTTGGACCACCCGTATTATTAAATCTGGAGTCAGAAAAGGCAATAATTTATGACCTTTTTTTCTTTCTCGTTATGATTAAAGATTTGCCCTCTTTCGTTATTTCTGCTCATTGCCTTCTGTTTGCCGATAATTTGAAACTATTCCAGGGGTAGGAAAGCAATCTGAGTGTGAGCTATTTCGTTGTCACATCGACTCAGTATTTGAATGGACTATGGGCAATAAGCTAAAATTTTATGTGAGCAAATATGCAATGAGGACGCATTCCAGTCAGCTTATAGCTTTGATGCAAAATTATAAATCGACGCTTGAAAAGATATCATTCGTGCGGTATATCGAAGTAATTATGAATAATTATCTAAAATTTAACGAGCATATCATTGAAACCTGTAAGAAGGTCAAGAGGTTACTGGGATATGTCACGCGACATTTCCGCGATTATCATGACATTGGGTGTATTGTGACCTTTTTTAATTATCTAGTCCACATTATCCTTGAAGCAATACAGTTTCCTGGCCTCCACTTAAAGCGACTTATATACTAATGTTGAAGAAAATATTGAAAAAGTTAAATAGACTGTTGTATAAAATAATGTAATGGTGATGATCTTCATTTGTTTCCTTCATGTTATATAATTAGCATGATTTGATGATTTGATTTAATTCGCTTCAATTCCGACGGGAATGGTTTTCGGTTGCATATTTTTTTAAATTATTAATAATTCACAATTAAATGAAACTACGTGATGTAATATTATTTCTACTTTCTTTAATTTCTTTACCACGACCTAGGTTTCGTTGTATTACAACATCTTCAGGTGGTATATTAGCAAAGATCTTCAACGAAGCAAATATCATTACCAAAGATCTTCAACAGAGAATCTTTGCTAATATCCCACCAGAACATTTTGTAATACAACGAAACCTAGATCGTGGTAAAGAAATTAAAGAAAGTAGAAATAATACTACATCACGTAGTTTCATTTAATTGTGAATAATGAATTTCTACAAAATTAACGCCAAATATATTCAATTATTAATAATTGTCAACCCCTCAGTTTCGAATGCAGTAACGCTTTATACTCTTGGCTGTTACGTCAGAGGACTGAGTCAATGTTTATTTAACCCACCTAGAGCGCGCAAGAATATTTTGCAATCTTTACTAGTTATTCACACACCTATGTTAATCAACAGGGTACTGCGAGAAGCGCCAAATCTTGACATTATTTTCTGCTCCATTAGCCGCTTTTGGAATTCAATTATGAAGTTGTTTGGTAGTTCGATTTTAATATTATGTTAAATTTCAATTATTTCGTATTTTTTCCGTATTATGAATTATTACTTAACTGATATGTACTATAAATTGTGACTCTTTTAGTGTTTGCACATGCCCAGCGTTTTGAGGTAACTTGTAAATTGGACATGGGTTTTTTGATAAATAAATAAATAAATGAGTAAATATGGCAAGCTTATTACTACGAGAGCAACATCCTACAACTAACCAGAATGTCAATGTAGTTCTGCTCGATTACCTATCGGGAATCGATCTCGGATCTCTGCGTTGCGATGCACTGCCAAAGGTCGTATGCCTTGTAATCAACCCAACATACCACAGCCATACCATATATTATAATCTTTAAAAACAATTTATTTACTTTGATATGCAGCAAAGTTATTAGAAAATTAAATTTGTGTATTTAACATATCTCATGCCTTGTGGATGGGAAAGTATTATAAGTATTTGAGGAGACTTGAATATCTACTTAAGTTGCTTGAATTTTTTGAAGTTCCTGACGGTTTTTTATTCAATTTATTATTATCAAACCATATAATAAAGTAGGTAAATTAAAAGTTCAGCGAATGACATAAGGTAAAGTATTTTTTCTTATGTATAATAAGCACTGAAAACAAATTGCGTGATTATCAATTTCATAAGAACCTAGTTCAAGTTCGATCGATATCCATCATATTATGTGTCTAAATAGAAGCAAAAGGATCATGGAAAACCCGCTAAAAGGATATGGATATGTAATATTTTTATACGTATATATTTACTAATTATGTGTGTATTTTACTTCTGTATTTAAATTTATATTTATTACTTCCGCGTTACTATGCACTTGCAACAAAATTATGGCAAAACAAAGGTTATCAGTGAGCTTCAGCAAACTCGTTCAAAATAAATCTTGTAGGAAATAGAAAGTATTGCAGCAAAACTTATAACAAAAGTATTAAAAAAAGTGTTTCAGAAACGAGGTAAAATTACATTAAAAACTATGAGAGGTTAGACATAACAAAGAATTTTTCAAAACCAATATTGAAGCTCGAAAGTTTCATGATTTAATGATTGGAATAAGTAATTACTTCTTGCATTGGGTTTTGAAGTTATAAGTAGGTTAATAAAAAAAAACAGATATATATATATATATATATATATATATATATATATATATATATATATATATATATATATATAACGTTAAGAAAAATAAAAATATGTGCCATTAAAGAGAAAGCGTGTTCTATATTAGTTTTAAATAGAAAACGAATGGCCTAACGTCTATTAAAATAAATTCTTTAAATAGATCTTGTCAGTTTTAAGAAGTTTTCAGATTTAGAAATAACGAAAGCATAAAATTTAAATCTTAATCCCTATTCTGGTTTATATAAGTCTGGTAGTTGTGTTATTCAAACCACAGATGCGTCGAGTGAATAAACTTCAAGCATTGTTTTAAATAGTTTATAGTTATAATTACAGATTCGTGACTCATAGTACATAATCTGTGCTCATTCATATGTTAACTTTTTTGAAATATGTGAAAGGATGGTACTAAACAAATGTAAATTATTTCGATTGTACTATGAACCATTGTATGCAATCTGTCAGAAAATATATACATTTTCTTGCTATCTGTTAATTCTCTATTTGGATGTGGAATTATATGTCGGAATGTGGAGGCTCACTCTTTAGTAGACGAAAAAATAGCATATTTAAGTAAAAGTGTATTAGCATTTAAAAGCATTGAAACTATGCTAAGATTTTTCTGATCGTAAACTATGTGAAATAAAAAATTAATAAACATAAATATTTAATAAATTTTAAATATATTACTACTATATGACTACTTGGGTCAGGACCAGAGCTTTTAAGAGTTGCGGTTGGCAAGTTGTGTTAAAATAGAGCTACGGAAATGTAAAATAAAACGATCATCCAAGCTGGCAAGTAAATGGCAGTCAAATTAGTGTAGTAAATATTCTTTAATATTTTAGTTAGAACAACGAATGTAAAAATATAGTGAAATAAAATTTTTTCCGCTATCATCCATAGAGAAGATCAGGACTATTTATAAAAGGTCACATGATTTTAATTCCATATTACCTATATGCTATTACTTCTTTATATTATAAACTGATCTGATCCAGTTTTGGTATTTGAAGTTTTCTTCGTTGTTACCAGCTTTTTTACCTATTTTATATTCGTTCAGAACGTCTTTTAATTTATTGTCTTACTTTGCTTTATTTTCACTTACCCGGCCTTGTAACTTCATTTCAATTGTATATTGTAACATTTGTAGATGTTCTGAATTTATACATTAAAACATATAGTTGATAGTTCCTGTATCATGGACATCTTATATGAACGTATACTCTGCCTAGGTATCTTACCGAGAAAATTGCCAGAAACAAACTTGTTTATTTTGACATATCTCTTACAATTTTCTTGCAAAAATATGCAAGAAAGGAAATTTTAAAGGTAAATATTGACTAAGGTATGTGTCTGTTTCGTTTTTCCGCACATGGACTTAAATAAAAAATTATAAATAAAAATACTAGATATAATTCTATGAAACATTTAAATGAAATTGATGCGTAGTTGGCGATAATTATAATTTTGTATAAAAAGCGACGCTTTTTATATGATTGGGGGAAAGTAGGGAACGAACGATACAAATAAATGCTTATTCCTGATCATCACTGTAATATAATAATTATAACCTACTTATCTTTGCTCATTTGGTATTAATCAAATAATACCTAAATGAAGATTTCACTATCTTTATTAAGGATTAGTTATGAGATTATTTCGATAAATTTTCTGAGTATTTATCATAAAATAACAATTTTTAATTGCAGTTTGATTAAGCTTATCTATAAACAGATTTTATTAGACCATTTCCATTCTTCTAATATGATACGACTCTTCTGAAATGAATTATTTTGTGACCAAATGTGAAAATTCAGATTTACAGATCCTGACTTCAAGTATACAGTAAGACAACCATGATTACCGAATATCTTTAACTGCATCAGCTAAAAGTTGATGTTCATGAATTGATAGTAATTTAGACTTCGTAGCGAAGGATTTGAAGGATCCATAATATTAGCCCTTCCAGACAATTTGATCGCGAGAAGATTTAATTTTTTGATGCAATGTAAAATTTAAAATTATATTATGAAACAAATATTTTCCTAAATTATTTTTAGAACTGTAGTATCTGATATGTTTATTTATGTGTATTTTTATTAAAAAAACCTTTATATTGTACTATTTGCCAATTATGATAGTGTTGCGCCTAGGGATAACTAAACTAGAATTATTTTCAAACAGGCGCTAACATTAATTTAACTATTTTTTTTATAAGTTTAAAAAGCGTTCTTGATGAAATTAAATGTAAAATAACTTAAGTTTTTTGTCAAAAATATTACATATATCTCAGATGCTTTTAATTCAATTTAAGTAAATTTTGTAAAGTGGCCCTTTATTGTTATTTTATTTAATAATTAAAATTATTTTTATGTCACTCTAGCTATATATACATATATATATATATATATGTATATATATATATATATATATACATGTGTATATATATATATATATACATATATATATATATATATATATATATATATATATATATATATATATATATTATATATATGTGAGTATAACTATAAATTTACAGCCATAAAACTAGATAATTTTGCATGAATATTCAGAAAATTAATTAGGTACACATTAAGGAGGATCTCTTAAAATTCAACCCTTAATAAAGGAAATGGATTACGAGCTGCAAAATAAGAGAGAGATTTGAAAGAGATATTAATTTGCAGGTAACATCCCTCCTATGAAGAGAGGTTTTCCTAAATTACCCATTTTGAAATGATGATGGAGGTTCAAAGTTTACAGGCATCAAAATGTTAGAATATAACATGACTCCAGCTGATGATGATGATGGCAGCTTCAGTTGTATACCGCCAGTCGTGAAAACCTTGTAGTGAATCGGCTAAAAAAACCGATCACGTTGGCTGCTTGCAATATTGAAAATTTTCTACACATGAAGGCGGCTTTAATGTAAACGTAAATGGAGTAGATTTTAACCATCTTCAATCATTTTTTTGTAGACCTCCATCAATCCGCATCGTCTACTCCTTCATAATTGTTTGGTGATTCCTTACAATCTTGTTTTTTAAAAACATTTAACTCTCATATCTGTATTGAATAAGGTGTAACTGCAAAATACGCGTTTATTTAGAAAATAGTGAAAATTCATAGTTTAATCAGGAAAACTTGGTTATAAAGACCAACTAAAATTACAATTATGTCCTTTATCAAATTAGGTCAAATAGGGGTTTGCTCTGCTACGTCCTGACGTATCGGCATATTACGTTTGGAGCAATTGTTAAGTGGAAAAGAGGAATCAACACGACATCAATCGATTTGGTCGATGGAATATCAAATATTACGAAATAATATGCTCTTTGCAGAGGAAATAGGGAACACCCCAATATTACAGAGTGCTATTATTTCTGTATTCTTCGCCGTAATATCAACACCCGATATCACTTGAAGCATTATAAACAGCAAATAATACATCCTATCTCCCAATCTCCATGGCTTTAAGATCGCTTTTAAATAAACAAAACGGGCATGCAATACTGAAAGGCCACGCTTATTCTATCACCGTTTATTATGTGAATTTTCTCATTTATTTGTGAAAGTTAATTTGTTCCTTTATTTGTATCTTTTCTTGTCCTACTGTCATGACTCGAATCATAAAGCCTGTATCACTGAGATAAGAATCGAATAATCTTTGTCTCCACGAAAAATAATTATGCTTGAGCAAAGCAATGAGTAATAGTTCGTATATACATGCATATTCATAATCCATTAACCACCTACCATTTATATAATCATATAAATCCCGTCGTATTAATAATCATGAATATTTTTGTCTCCGAGTTTCGTATTGACTAATAAGTCACTCAAGCGACTGCGCGGTACTGAGGGGCGCAGGATAAATACACAGGAACGAATACTGTGTATTTATCCTGCGCCCCTTAGTACCGCGCAGTCGCTTGGCAAGGTTATACGTGCGCGCGTTTGTCTCAGTTGAGTAACAAACTACTGCCGCGCCTCTGACAAACTTCTGTTTGGTGGTTAGGTGATTTTTCTTTGATTGTGTATTTTTTATAGTTTAAGTTTAAAATGGCTCTCAGTGACAAATTTTTCAGACGACAAAAATATACCGAACAACGTGCGCAGCGATATGGAGTCTGATGTTGGGATAGACTATGTATTGAAAGAGGGTTTTGCATCTAATTCCGAACATGAAGAACGAAATACAGTGAGTAATGAACAAAATTCCCACAATGATGTTTCTTCTATTGTATATGGGAACCAAGATTTGAGATGTTCGTCTAAAAATGATGCCTTTATCTAAAATTAGATCGAGACCGAGAGGAAGAAGAATTATTTTGGAAAGGATTGCTTTCTTCGGTCTTCTGTCCCACCCTATTTACGATCGAGAACTTCGGAGCAAAATATAATGCAGGAAAGAAAAGGTATAAATCCAGCATGTTGGGGTGAGCTTACATCTCCATGAGATATTTGGCAGCTCTTTAACTCTTTTGTTGATCGCTGTCAATCCATTTATACAATAGACAGTTTCACTTTCATCGATGAGATGTTGATTGCATTTCAAGAAAGATGCAGTTTTAAAATATTTATGCCAAAGGAACCAGCCATACGGTATAAAAATTAAAAGTCTTACAGGCATAAAGTCGGGGTATCTACTCAATGCCTATATATACCTAGACAGAGATTCGGACGGGCGTAATTGATCAGCTGAATATTAGCGATTAAAGAAACCCACTCAAGCTGTAATACCTCTCATCCTTCAATGAAAAGATCTCACAGAAAAGTAACAACTGAAAACTGGTGTACTTCTCTTGAGTCAGTAGTGATTAAAAATGGAACAGCTAACGGGTGTTGAAACCTTAATGAAAAATTGAAAACGAATTCCTTAAGAATTCATGCCAGCTCGTCACTGAAAGATTGATCAGACGGTTTTTTTAATTTAATAAAGATTTCACTTTATCATCAGAGGTGCGAAAACAAAATAAAGCCGTCATCATAGTTTTGAGTATTCACCAGTTGCCCAATGTCGGTGAAACTGTCAAGAAACCGGAGGTAATATTATTTTATAACCAAACCAAAATTGGAGTAGATTTACTCGACCAAAAATGCTCGAAATACTCAACAGGTCATTGTACTCCTAGATGACCCTTGACAGTATTCTATCGACTACTTGACATTTCTGCCTCAAATTGCTGTGTAATGAACTTATCTATATACACAGCTGAACAGCTGACAAGGTCACACATAGAACGTCGTGAAACTAATGTGAAATTGAAGGGTGATGTACGACTTGGTATTCAACATATCTTCCATAGAAACAAGACCATTCCAACAACAGTTCTATGCAGCAGCAGTGATAAAGAAAGGTTGGCGGTTCATAAAACTGTTCAACTTGCACATACACAAAGAATCCCAAAACACAATACATGTGTTTCGAATGTAAAGCAACAATTTGCATTGAGTGCTTATACAAGTTTTGTTTTTGCTGTCGTGAAAAACTATAAATCAAGAGCCTGCAATTTCCTTTAATTTGTGATTTTAATGAGAATTTTATTTATTTGTTTTTAAAATATTTTTAAAAATATCCTATTCTGTAAGATAATTTTTATGTATGATCCTTTTCTGTATGATAATTTTTATTATATTTGAAGCCTAGTGTAAAAGATATTGAAAACTATTAACAATTATACAAATATAATGTTGATTTTTATGTGCCTTTTTTTCTTATAAAGGGTTTAATATGTTCCGAAACATACTTTCTCTTAATAACAAAACTTTTCATTACTAATTTATACAATCGTGAATTATTTTATTCTGGGGTCCAACAGATATATGACAGGTAGTTGTGTGACAATAATATGTGGTAGGTATAAAAGGGTTAAAGAGAAAATGTTTCAGAAAGTAAAACAAGAAATTATCCAACATTTCCTAGCATATTAAAAAGTAATTTTTAGCAAGTTTTACTCACAATAATATTAATTAAATAAATATGAAAATAACGATGACGAAGTGAAACAAGAAAGAAGTAACTAACCAATGGCACGTCTCTCTAAAGGCTTTTGTCTGAGTACTGTACATCAATGATGTAATATCCATATTCGATGGGAAAACTACCGCCAAACCGTCACTAAGAAAATATTTATAGTTTCACTTCACTCGAGTAAAATTCGTTATTGCGTGCTTCGTACATGTTATCTTGCACTAACATTTCTACGAAATCATTGAGTCTAATATACGTGATACCTAATGCCACAAGCGTGGTTTTTCTGTATTACATAAGATTTAGTTAAATGCGTCATTAATTAATTTGAATAAGTTTTTATTTAATTACAAAATATTCCATATTCTTAAGGAAGTCTTTACGAATTTTATTGATACTCAAAAGTTTTATTGGAGCACTGAACTAATTATTAGATATCGGAATGTAATATTTGAGGTTTTTTATAAATGCTGGCAGCATTTAAAAAAAATATGGAGGTTTTTGATTGGTATAAGTTAATATTCTTTATTATAACAATGTACTATACAATGCAATGCATATCATCTATTTTATTAATAATTTTCAGTGGATTTATCTTGCTTCCATATGCAACAAGAAAAGATATTTAAAGAGGGAATACCGTCTTAAAAGATAATCATTTTCAAAGATTCTTGAGAAACGGTTGATGGAATGTGGCGAGAAAACTCTTGTAAGGGCTAATTAAATTTCTAATATTTCTTACAAATTTGATCGATGTAAAATTTATAAAATTTATATATTTATGTAAAATCATAGAAATATATGATTAAATATTTGATCATTTACACGTTTTAGTAAATATTAAACCACTATGACTAATTATTACAAAATTTTCAACAGTTCATAAATTTTAAAACGATAAAATATATAACTAAAACAATGAAATTTCTACATTTATAATAATTAATCAAAAAGATTGCACTCTGGCACGGCTTCTAACAAATGAATGAACTTTTTTATATCTTAAATATTATGAGTAATTCCGCTATGTTTAACTTTTAAATTATGAGACAGCAAGAAATATGTTAACAAGCCAGTGTACAATATTATTGGGTAGAAAGAAAAAGGGTCTCATAAACTAAACTTGGTACAAGATTTCCACTCAATTAACCAAAAATAATAAAGAAAATATATTTTCTGATTCTCAAAAAATGGAAATTAATAGGCTCAATAAAAAACCAATAAAAATTTTAAAAGAAAACCTACATAATAAAATGGAAATACACATATTTAATGTAGATACACGCGTCCTAAACGTGATGTTTATATAATCGTAAATAATTTTTTGGACATATTTAATTATCAAATGTTACAAGGTCTTACATAGACTCTAAATAATTATGCTGGTTTTTAACTTGTTTATCCTAGGTAGTAAATTAATTGAAAAACGTATCGAAAAGTCTTGATATTTTTATGGAAAAAAAATTAGGCGTAAATTGAATCTAACTTTCACATCCATTACTTTCTTAAGCGGGCATAGGGGTATCGCAATCCTTATAAATTTATGCTCGAAATAAGCGCGCACTCAATTACTTGCTTGAAACAGAGCATTTAAATACAATTTGCTGCATTTTGCTCGAAGCACTCATTCCATCATTCCATTCATGGTATTAATATTAGAATAGAGTAACTTAAAATTAAGTACCAATGATAACTAGAGAGTCTATGGTTTTTAATATTTCTTCAATACCTCTACATACACGTCTTTGCTCAAGTCATAATGAATAGCCAAAATGCTTTCCTATCAGCGGTATGAATTGTTAATTACTGGTATATGTACTGTGAATGCGAATCCCAAAAAGGTAATATATTAGCTACGAGCTTAGATTAATATGGCAGAACGCGTGCCCTGTCATCCTTATATAAATGATGTGGGTTTCCCGTATGGACTTAAAACGGTGTAGATAATATATATTTGTACAACGACTCATTTGGCTGAAATCAATAACACACGAGCTATCACATGATTTATGAGCGTATGACTGATTTTCTTCAAGTTTCATCTTTGAGTAAATTTAAAACTTTTTATACTACATCTCGCACACACACCCACATACGCACGCACTCACGCACGCATATATTTCTTTCACATTTATTGCACATATTTTTTCTCTCGCGATTTATAGTTTGTTTTGTTTAATAAATATCAGATTACGTGTCTTTGTATTTGTCACCGAAATATATATACTCTCAATTTTAAAAAAATTTAAACGCTAATCCCAACCACTTTTAAAATATTTTTAACCACAAGTTTTTCCAATTTTTTTTATTTTTCCTTTGTTTCTACGATTGTCAAATTGGTATTTTTGATATATTCACCTGTTGCAGTAATTTCTAATGAAATGTCCTGAATGTACTGAAATATCCTCTAAAACATCTATTAAGGAAATTTAATTTAACCAGGATAAGAAAACAGAGTTTCATATGTATATATATATATATATGTGTATATATATATATATATATATATATATATATATATATATATATATATATATATATTGGTAGTGTAGATAAGGGTCGAATAGAGAAAGTTCTAATTTTTTTAACGGGGAGAGAAAATAATTTATTACACCTAAGGAAGTTCAACCTTAATATCGACCTCTGACAAAAACTCATTTTTCTTTTATTAATTGGTCACTTTTTTTTTAATGAAGCCCATCTATTACTTACCCATTATGTAATCATAAATTAATCTTTATCACTCATCTCATCAATCTATACTGTGCTTTGAAAGTGAGTCTTTTACATAAGTTTTTAAACAAATATACTTATTTTATCACACCACATATATTTCACTATTAAATATTCTATTGAAAATAAATATCTTGCATTAAAATATGTCTATTAATAAAACGCCATCAAAAGTTAGGCTTTTAATATTAAGGGAAATTAACAATTTCTTTATTCCTGGTTTGAAACTTAGTTCAGAACATAATTAGCTCTCAGCCATTATTACCTATGCCTTCTGCAACAAAATATTTTCAGTGGTGACTTCATAAAATCATACTATCGAAAGTATTTGTGATCTTATTTTCACCTTTACTATTACGGAATTGCATATTTCATGAACAAGTACGAGTAAGATGCAATCTTTACATTGATGTATTTTAACTACGTCTGTTCCATAACGAAGTCATACCTTCTAAATATTAATTTCTTTCATAATTCCTGCACATTTATCAATATGATTTACAAACGTAAAAAATTCCTTTCGTCTTTGTACACAAAAATTCTTTATGTCTACGTGCAGACCCACGAAAAATTTAAAATTTTTCAATGTGAGATATTACCGAATCTGCGAGAATACTTTTAAAAAGAAACTGTCAATGAAATTCCCTCGTAATTCGATATTCAATCATAAACGTCTTTTTTTCCTAATTCTATCAGAGTACTTGTTATGGAATACTATAATATTTAAATGCTGTTGAAAGTCTCTAAAAGTTAATCTTTGCTAATTGCCAACCTGAAGATATTGTACTACAACGAAACCTAGGTTTCAATAAATATCTTTAATGTATTGTCAATCAAACAAAACTATATGGTGGACAAGATAACAAGAAAATTACGTAGTACAAATAAAAATAATTTTAAATACAAAACCTGCCCCATGTATTTACGTAACAGTTTTTGATTCATTATACTATTTTTATTCACGTAAAAAATATTGTAAAGCATAGTCGAAAACAAAGTCGAAGCGCACAATGATCTAAAAACTAAGAAAAGTGTTGGGTTTCTAATATGTTCGAAGATATCGAAAAGGCGGTTCATGAATTGATATGAAATGACGTCGATGCAGCCTGAAAGCGCTAACACGTCTGCTAATAACTGGAAACTCGCACAAAATTATGACTTTGAAGTTAACCAAGCATATGGCCACGGCTTGCTCTTTTTTCGACATTTCTGAAGATATAGTTTGATACACTTGCAAACAAAATATAAAATTCACCGAAAGTGGAAAATTTAGTTGAGGATTTAAAGCTATTGTTTTTGAAATAAGCGGCAGCACGGTAATTCCGAGTTGACCGTTTGTTTATAAAACTTATGAATTAAATTGATGTTAGAAAGCGATGCAAAAGGAAAATAAAAGTCTTTATAGGTCTTTAGAGATTGACCGAATAATTCCTGAGGCAACAGAGATTTTGGTCAAAAAAGGAAACAAGTCTGCTAAAAGTTATGAAAAATAGTTTTATTTCAGGTGACAGAAATTAGAAAAGGTGACTTTTAGTTATTATGTGTTGATCTCTTTTATTGGGTGCTAAACTGGAAAAACCGGTTGAATTATTTTTAAGTAGTCTAAACAATGCAGAGCTTTCGATTAAAAAAAAGAAAACGGAACATTGAATAGTCTGAATGATATGTTAAAAGCGAGGGAAAAGATAATTAATCGGGAAACTAATAAATTAAATTTCAAAATATAATGATTCAGCGATTCGTTATATCAGGATTCTGTGATAAAAATGAAGAACGAAATCTGGGGGACATTATATCACTTTCAACGTGGTTTAAATTGTAATACGAGCAATGACTCCTCAGTGAAAGTTTTAGATGTTCGTGCCAAGATCGTTTCATGTCGTGTTTGATTCCAAAAAAATAAAACCATAAACTTGTTAACATTTTGTTTGCTTAACGTTCAAGGTTATAAAGTTGGAAGAATTAGTGATAAAATTTTGAAAGCACATTATTCTACGAATGGTCGGAGTATAAATTAACGTTATGACAATATCACGGGCACACCGATGAAAATTTATAAATTTAAAACACATTAATTATATTTTTAATTATCTGTCAATATTTCTTGACTAGTTAGTCGTATTTTACCAAAATGGAAAAAAGTAATGATAACACGCTGGCATGTAAACCGACTGCAGTATAATTTTATAGAGAATCCTTTTCTTAAATCGTTATGTTATGAGAATATTAACTCATTAATACATATTAAAGCCTAGAGTAATTTATATTTAATATCTCTCATTTTCTATAATATCTAAAATTTTAGGTAGACACTAAATAGTCAAAATGCGCATGTTATTATATATTATAATAATTGACTTTGGATTGTGTTGGAAAATCCACCTAGATTCTTTATTTACAGTTGATATTAATTTGATCTTGGCAGCAAGAGATCACTTAAATCTTTTTATATTTTACTTTTTGTTCCATAACGGTTATGTCGTCTCATAAACAACCTCCGTAAAAAATCTGAGAAAATGTACCTGACGACAGCAAATTTTAATTTTAATATTTAATAATATACCTAAATATTTAAAATAAATATTATGATTGCAGAATACTTTCTAAAATCTTCTATTCTAGATAAAAGTGTTCCGTTAAATTTGTCTACATAATACTAGACTAATTTTTCTTCTTGAAAAAATTATAAATACAACTCATATGTATCAACAATATAACGTATTATAATATCGTAAGTAGTAAAATAATATGGCATAAGTTGTATACTATGAATATCATTTAAATACACGCATGATCCTTCATTTTATAAATATAAAACAGATTTAACAAGCCGAAATTCCAACAGAAACTAACTGTTGGTTTATATTACGTATCCAAGATGCTTTTAACAGGAATTTTACAAAAAAATAATAGATGAGCCAAGAATATGTAGGATACGCATTAATAGAATTCCGTAACCATGTTATAGGTCGTAAATCAATGTAAATGAAAATATAAAAGAAAGACAAAAGTTATAAAGAAGAAAGTATAGTGCATTCACAAGTATTTATAGGGAATGATGAAAATTAAATTTGGCAGCCGGATAATACTGAAAATTTCCGGATATACGATCTGTTTGTGTCCCTGTATAATTTTCGTAACTAATAAATATAGTGTCGCACCGGCACATCACTACCGCAAAGAAAATATATATCAATATATAAATACACGAACAGGCGTAGTATTTTCCGGTAGTATACAATTTAAAAACAATTTTATAGGTTTTTCGGAACACTAGGTAATATATATATATATATATATATATATATATATATATATATATATATATATATAAAGGAAGCAGGTTGATAACAATAGCGTAAAAAAATATAAAATGGTAAAATAATTATTTACAATATTTCACATCCCACAGCAACTAGTGCCCTCCCGACGTCTATGTTCTTCTTTCGGATAGCGGCGCTGGTTGAATTAACTTCGGCTAACATCGAGTGACATCAGCTAAGTGTATTTATAAGTAAACGGGAAAGCGCAGTGCAGTGGTTGGACCGGGGGAAGGGTGAGCATAGTGACCGATTGAGAACATTGTATTTTTACTTGATTTATTACAGCTTGATTTTTTACCAAAGACTTCCAACTTCTTACCAAAATGAGATATTGACTTGAAATTTAAGCATGAGATGATAATTTTAAACCAAAACTAGAAATTTTGTTTAAAACTATTACAAATTGTATTTTGACGTGTAAAGGCAGGTTGAAACTTTTTCCTCGGTATTAAAATGACAAGTATAATTGGAAAGATGTCTTTAAATTGATATTAACTTTGTCTTCTTAGTTTATTTTCATAGAAAAATAAAGATTGGGTTAACGATTAAAATTGTCATTTTTAGATCCATATTTTTACCAGGTCTATCTCAAAAACGGTAATACATATTAAGCTGTAATTCGGCTCTTGTGTTTTTTATATTTCATATTTAACTCCATAACAGTGCAAATTTTATTTTAACGACAGAAATATGCCAAGCAATATAAATATATCAAAAAAATATTATTAATGGTTGTAATATTTTAATAGCGAATACAATGTTTGTTTAAACGTTTACATATTCGAAGTGCGTACGAATCTATCGTAATGTGAATTACACTCACGATTTTCTATTTATTAAGCCGTTAAAAGTACATGTTCGTATGAATGAAAATAACGTTCTGAAATTATTTTCGTGACACTATGTTTAGTAATTATTAAGATAATTTATAAGTATGTTTAAATATCATTTAATATACACTTTAGGTAAAATGTATGCGAATTAGAAGTATAATCTGCTATAAAGGTAGTACGAAGCTAATTACGAGTAGTGAACATGACCGCCTATCTCTTCAGTTTATTGACGTAAGTCGACCAAACAAAAATGCATTGCATTGTTTCTTTAATGCCACGACCGTGATTTTTACCAACTTCACATGGATAGTTAATTCATTAGAGGGTAGGAAGGAGACTTTAAGTGACTCATCGAGACTCGCATCTCATGACGGGGACATCGTATCGATATGACATTTCACAATATGATATCGATTGTCTTTTAAAAGACCTTTTCGACGACATCCTGCCCGATGAGACCCGATAAAAAATTGTAGGTTTTTTACTTTTAACGTAAATAATCTACATATTTTTGTGATATTTCATTACAATAGGATTTAAATTGAAAGTGTTATTTTGATATGAGATATAGATTGACGAATATGTAAAAAGTTAGACATGAAGTAATTATAAAGATTCCGTTCTTTATCATTCAGGTAGGGAAGTATAAAAAACTCCCAAATAAATTTAATAATGCAGAAAGTGTAACGTGATTTTTACATCATTCGCTTATATTATTCGGTGTCTTGAACTTTTCCTTTTCAATTTTTAGTCTTTAATGATTGCTTTTCACTTTACCAGCTCTCTGGCCGTAATTAAAAAATCCGTCAACAATCTGCATGTACGTTTGAAAACGTCCATAATGGCCAAAAACTCACTTCGTCCAAGTAGTTAACAAAGTAGTATGTGGACAAGTTGTGGGCGTAACGGGCTCCAATATGAATTGATCCATTCTCATCGCTATGAATGGAAGACGAAACACGTGTCATATTGACATTTCAAAGGGACAAAGTCGGTAGCTATTGATATTAATATATTGTATTCAGGAGATAAGTTCTACGTAGTCACTTTCTTTGTGGATTTTCATTACGTTAGTACATTTAAGGAGTTTAAGAGAAGCCCCAGATACATTAAGGTAGCTAATTTCATGAAATTTTAAACTCCCCGAAATTAAAATTTTCTGAAACTTTTAAATTCTATCAAAATAGATCAAAATTATAATGTACAATCAAATGTTTATAAATGCCTAAATGTGCATGGAACCCTGCTAGTGCAGGTGCCACTCGCATTGAACAGGTCCTTTTATATATTATTAATTATTGACATAATCCGAAAAATGTTATTATAACACACATTCTCCTTCGACGTAAATTAATAAGCTTAGGAAAACATGACCTCACTATTCTAAAATGTTAACATAGGCATATCTGTTCACTGAAGATTGGTGAAATATATTATTTAAGCTTTTTCAAAAACGGATAAGCACTTGAATACTTCATGGCGTATATAAATAAAAATTAAAAATTTTGGGGTATTTCCTTTCTCTAATAAATATTTTCAGGAAGATGTTTTGTTGGTCTATTTTTGTTTACAGGTATATTTCTGAGCCAAAATACTCCGACTAAAAACCCATTTGAATGAAACATTCTATGAAATAATGTTTAAAGTACGAATTTTAATCTAAATGTTTTTTTTTATGAAAAAAACTTGAATTTTAATTGATAATACCCAGAAACTAAGACTAAGTGCTGGGCAATAACTTTTAATAATAATAGTGATGAAAATAAATTCTTGAGGATATTACAGCGATTGGGCTTAAAGCCCAAGCTAACATAAAACGTAGTTTTATAATGGTATTTCAATGTAGTCTAGGGATCTTTTAGACATCATTTTGTTCTTAAAATATAAATTATTTCTATTCCGATAAATGGTATTTTTCAGAAGAAAATTTAATTATTGGACAAACACTTTGACGTGAGGATAAAAAATATAGATTAGAGAAACTGCGGCCAAAAGCTAAAGAGAGAATAAGGACATATATATATATATATATATATATATATAAATATATATATCTCAAACATGGTTTTTGTCGTTACGCCATATTTCCTTTAATGTTTCATCAAAACTAATCATTGAGCTGGTCATAATACACTACCAATGATGTTTTTAGTTTATGGACATATGAACTTCATTTTACTTATGTTTGATAAGTAAATTTTAATTCTATAACAATACTGAATTTAATGTTAGAAACAAATATAGAGTACAATATACAAACTCAAGCATAAAATTACATACGAAGCCAATTTTTGTGCCCAATAAATAATTTATACCACAAACGCGTGATCAAAATCCCTAAAATAAGGTATTATAAAGTATTTTAAACAATGAAAGCTATAAAGCAATCTCAGGTTAAAACTAATAAATGCGACCTTATTCTGGATGAATTTGACTTTGGCTTTCAGTACGATGTACAGTAAGCAATCCTTATATGCTAGTAAACAAAATATATTCTTTTCCATATCACGGTTCCTGTTATACATAATTTAAAGCTAGATTAAATACCTTTACTTAATTCTATTTCTTTACTTTTCACAGGATTCTCATAAATTTGCATATATCTTATTATTAACCATATTACCTGAACATAATTCGACAAAACTTGCGGTCCACATAGCTTATAGAGCATCGCCTTATAATTCAATGATTTACAATTTATACCGTTTCCTTTATAATGGTGGTTCATTCTGAATAATTGGTCCGCTTGTTTGAGTATAATACTAAAATTTTAACATTTCAATAAACCACACATACAATTACAATTACGGTAAATGCTATGTATTATTCTTATCCATATTTTCCGAAAGAAATTTAACAAAACTTTCTGTCCTCTTAGGTAGTGGAATATCGCTTTTCACCTCAACGATTTGCGATGTACATCGTTTCGTTTAAAAAGGTAGTTCCTTTTGAATAGTTCATCCACTTGTCCGAATATAAGGCTAAAATTTTAAAATTACCGTATGTAAATAACTAGCAGGTTAGATGAGGTCAGATTAGATTAGGTGGAGTTAGTTCGATTTAGGACATATTAGGTTAAGTTTGGACATGTCGGATTAGGTTGTGTTAGGGTTGTGTTGTATTTTAATCCGTTATATTATTTGGATTAGATCAAATTAAGTTAGGTTGGATTATGGCAGTAAATTGGTTAATGTTAGGTTATATTGAGTTAGGTTAAATTGGACTATGTTATTTTGCTTTGATATAATTATATTATGTTAGGCTGTGTTACGTTAGGTTAGGTTAGGATATGTTGGATAAAGTAATGTGGATTTTAGTTGCATAATAGTGGGCGGGGTAAGTTATGTTAAATTGGAATATGCAAGGTTGGGTTAGGTTAAGTTCGTTTATTGCAGGTTAGGTTTGTTCAAACTGAATTAAGTTAGGTCCATATGGACAATGTTGAGTTAGATTAGGTTTGTTAAATTAAGTTTGCTAAGATAGGTTGATTTTAGCTGGGATATACTGAGGCAAGTAATGTAAGGTTAGGTTAAATATGGTAACATCACATAACCGATACTTTATGTAAATTCATGTTGGGTAATTTCATGTTTTATAGATTGGGTAGTTTTGGGTGAGGTTATTTTTGAGATAAAAACATTATTCTTGAGGAAAACACTATAAGTTCTTCCTCTGAAATAAAGAAATACGTATTTGAAGCCGCGACCAAAGGCTAGTTTTCTATATAAGCGAAATACGCATTTGAATCAAAATGTTTTTACAATAAATGGTCATTGGTTATGAACTTAAAATTATTCCACAAATGCAGGCAAATTCGTAAATAAACAATTTTTGAGTCACAAAAAATAATTTTTGGTATGTAATCTATTTGAATACTAAAACTGGATCCTTATACCGCGTTAATTAATTAAGTAATTTCCATATGCTCTCTCAATTCGTAATGTAATTAGCGGAAGCGTTAAGCATCCTCAAGTCATAAAGATTTGAGGAAAATTTGAAATAGAAAATTATTATTTCATGTGAAGCGGCTAAGTTATGTATGTAATATTTAGGCAAAAATATATGTCGTAATGTTTTAATACGATGAGGTAAAATGTTTGTAAAATTTGAAAACAAATTAGCGTACATAATTTTTAATTTACCTTATTGGTATATAGAGAATCTTCTGCTGAGGCAGTTTATTCTATTAACATGGTATGTAAAGCAATGCTTCCCTTACATTTATTTCACCTAAATAGGTTTATATAATTTAATTATCCGATTTCTCTCATGTGTGTTTTTATAGGCTGTATCGTATTTCCGCGGTAGTAAAAGTAGAACAAAAAAGTGATAAAGAAAGATTAACACATATAGTCGAAAAAAATAATGTGAAAAACAAAATAATTATAAAAAATTATTAAATGAAAAATGAGATTTGAATAAAATGAAATAATAATGAAGCTAACTTTAAAGCCGTTGGTGTAGAGTTAAACATGTGTTTAACAACTTGTACGCTGTGATTAAATGATCGTAATGAACATTCATTAATGAATCATGATATTTACATCCTTTTCTAAATATATTTGCTCTAACCACGTCATTTTTATCATATTTTTAATGCTTTTACCCTTTTTTTTTACCTCAAAAATAAAAGCGGACCTTATAAAACTACACACCAGTACGTATATCTATCTTTAATAACTATTTTTCTAGAAAGTTTTCTTTAAAAAAAAAAAAAAATTTCATATCTTATGAAAGAAAAATTATATTTAATTATTAATTATTAGAAAAATTTAATTCAATTATTAAATTTTGCTCCAGAAATGACAGCTCAAATATGTAAATTTCTTACTTAAATAATTTTACAGATAACTAAGAGAAAGTTTGTAAAATTTTATATTTTGACGACCTTCAAAAAATGTTGCCCTCATGGACATAAACAATTTTCGTTATTAATGTTTAATTGTATCTGTTATCATCGAATTCGGCAAGTATTCCTTACACTTAACAAATATATTTACCATTATATCATTTATATGTGTTAGCTTTATTTTGAAGTAATATCAGGTTGGGTAATAAGTAAAAAGTGTTTTAAATCAAAATTTCTGGGATTTTTGGAAATTTTCATGGACATCCTACGGTCGAAAGGGAATAGGGCATGTTAAGGGAATATTGCATCATTTGATGTCATTTACGCGTAACGTAGATGACCAACAATAATTGGAATAAAAATTTGAACATATGATATTTATTATTAACGCGCATGTCCTATAAAAGTCGGTCCAAAAGAAACAAGTTACGAAATCATATTTTCATACTTATATTTACTTAAATCTGCCCAACAGTTTAGTCGGAATTGAGTAACAAACAAGCATTCAAATTTTTACATTTGTAATTAGGGAAATTAACATGCAGAAGGGAAAAAAGGGTAGTATAGGAGAATTTGCTTTCAAACCACAAATACCAGTTCGTACGTAGCTTCTAATCAGAAAATTATAATTGTTTGCTTTCTATTAAACTTTCCCAAAAACGATCATCCATCATATTAAAATTAAAATAACCAAGCAAAAATTAAATAAATTGCGTACGAATAATTAAAATTAACAGTAGGAAAATTAACTTTGTCATAAATATTTATATGTCATTAGTCAAACGGCGACCTCTGCAGGGATGTATTTCTTATTCAACGCAATAATAATAAAATAAATAATTCGGAAAAATTGTTATTGCAGAATGAACATCATGACGCGTTTTTTTCATTAATCAATAAAAACAGACCTGTAAATACATACAATAATATGTAATGTTATAATAAATAAACATTAATATTTGCAATTAAATTTTTAATTAATATAATTACTTTTCTCATTACAGCAAAACAACGTAAGATATTCAATGAAGTCTGAGTTTTGGTTTAAAAGAAATACATATTTACTGACATCATGATTTCATTGTGTCTTTCTTAATCAAATATAATTTTTCTGAAACTATTAATTGGGCGACATAACTAAAATATATTTTTATTTAACCCAATCGAAATTATGCTCTTTGAACCATAGATGGAAAAAATAAAACTGTAATATTTAGGCAAAAATATATGTCGTAATGTTTCAATACGATATCGATTCATTTAGTTAATTTTAGTGTACTAACATTTTATTATTATAATGCATGATGTGAAACAATATTGGGAGCTGCTGAATTTCATTCAAACCACAAAATTGTTTATGAACTGTGTAAGGAACTATGTATTCTGCTGTAATACTATAAAATAGAATACTACGGTAAAACGCTTAAAATTAGTGCACTTTTCACGATGTTATGCAGTTGATATTGTTGTGTATTTTAATTACATAATAGGCTATTCCCAAAAATTCATGCATCTGTTTTAAATTTATGCTAGAAAATAAATAATATATAAGTAGAAAAATAATCTAAAACACATATATTTTCTTTATTTCGCCCTACTACAAAACAGGTTTAAAACACCCTTAATAATGAAATAATAATAAAGTAGAGTAAAGTTTTTGGGAAGGTTTCTGACCTTTCAAAAAATACTTTGACATCAAAAATGGGTTTCCATAGCAAGCTAGGCTAAATTACATTACAAATTCTAATGCATTTTTGTATGCAAATTTAGTACATACATATTTTTATTATATTATATGTTTTTTATGAAATTATACGCCAAAGTTGTGGATTGATAGTGAGAGTTAAATTATTTTTATTTAATATAAATCTTGAAATGAATAAACACATTAAGAACTCTCGATTTTTTGTTCTTGAGAATCTAATAAATCTGTATTATTTTAATAAAAATACAGTATATGTTACAACTCAATGTGATGCAAGATTCAAAAGATGTTCAATGACTTGATAATCAGTAGAAACGTATAAATATTGGACCCCAAAAGTTTGTAGGTGGCTTAACGTAAATTGTCTTACTATTTTTTCTCGTACTAGCGTAACAAATTAACATGAATGATAATAGAGTCGAAAGCTGTATAAGTTTTAAGCTCACTCTGAAAGCAAAATAAATGGCGGTCTACTTCTATTTTATTTCAGTGTCATATTTAAACCAGTTTACGACTTCTGTCAAATTTCGAAATTGTTATATGATTATGCCCTATGAAGCTAAGGAACACACAAGAGTACAAATAATAAAACGGATAAAATACGTCCATTACGATAGCTGCAATGTCGAAACGTAAATATTTTTTTATCAAATACAAGAATAAGATTAGCCGTAAATGAATTTGGATTGCCATTACAATTAGATTTGTACGAATACTATATAAATACTCTTTTGATATTTCACGAATACTATATAAATACTCTTGATATTTATAGGTAAGAATGTGCATTTTAAATTATACTATACACTATAATCGCCCTCACACATTTTTACCTTCAATATAATCCCTGATGCTATAATAAACAAGCACGTGTTTAACATGCGTTTTAAATTTAAATATGGGAAGGTTTATTACATCCTCTGGTATCTTGTTAAAAAGAGCGGACCCCATTACACAGGAAAGCTTTATTGGTGATTTGTAATGTAAATTTAATATTATGAGTTTTATTATTATTTCTTGTATTAAGAGCATGGATATCAGACCTTTTAACAAAGAAATTTAACTTTTTTAACATATAATAGATTTTCATAGATACATAATGACGACAAGGTCAGAATAATGCCTGTTTAAATAGACTCTCTGCTGATTCTCGAGATTTCATACTATACAGAGCTCGAACTGCTTTCTTTTGCAGAATAAAAATAATTTTAATATTTGCAACACTGCCCTACAGCATAATACCATACGACCTATTGCTATGGAATTCGTCAATAATATATCATTAATCAAAGCAAGTAAGCTAATGAACCTGTTGATTTAATCAGAAAATGCAAATTGTTATACAGATTTTTAACATCACACCAACGGCTTTAAGGTTAGCGTCATTATTATTGTATTTCGATTAAAACTAATTTTTCTTAATTATTTTTGTTCTTCGCCTAGAATTAATTTTGTATGCCACATGTTTTTATCTTTTTTGTCACTTTTCTTTCACTTTTAACACCGCAGAAATATAACACAGTCTATAAAAACATTTGACAGAAAATGGAACTGGAAACTTGATCCATATTTCGATATGTTGTTGTTGCTTATTACTTGAAAAGGGAATTAAATTAGATAAACTCATTGGGGTAAAATTAATTTGTAGAATACATTGCCTTACAAAGCACGTTAATAGCTTATACTGTCTCGGAAGAAAACAGTTTTTTTATATACTAGAAAGATAGAATACCCATGACACAAGCCAAATTGTTTTTAAGATTTATAGAAATTTAAAGCTCATTCTAATATCACCTTGCTGTTTCATACATGATAATAATCTCCTAATTCAAATTATTCTCAAGTCATTACCGCTCTTCCTAATTACTTTAGAGAGCGGAGGGAAATTATTTAATTAGTTAATGCCCTATAAGAATTCAGTATTATTATACATACACATTATGTATAGAAAAGTATGTTGTTAATGACTCGCAAATAGCTTATTTACTTGTAGTTTTGGAATAATTTAATGTTCATAACCAATGACCATTTAATGCATAAACATTTTGATTGAAATGCAAATATCGCTTATATACAAAATTGACTTTCGATCGCGGCTTCAATCACATCGTATTTTTCTTTATTTCCAGAGCAAAATCTCACAGGATTTTCTTCGAGAAATAATATATTCTTCTCAAAGATTACCTATCCCAAGAAACTTAACTTTTCTTAACTCACCTTATTCCAAATTAACAAAACACAAATTTAACCAACATAACCTAAGCATATCAATTTACATAACATATGGGATGTGTGATGTTACCGTATTTATCTTAACCGAATCCAACATTACCTCGTTCAACATGACCTAACCCAACCTAATGTAACGCAGCTTAACCTAACATTATCCAATCTAACCAAAATGACATAATATAAACTACTCTGAACCAATCTAAACTAATATTAACAAATTTACAGTCAAAACTCAACCTGATTTAAAGTGACCTAATCCAATATACCCCAACATAATCCATCTAAACACAACCATAATCGGATAAAAAACTAAATTAATCTAACCTCATCTAACCGAATAGTCATTTTATGTACCTTAATATTAAAATTTAAAAATTTAAAAAATGAAAATCTCATAAAAGTGCAGGAACATCATTGAGTAAATGTTAAATCACCAACTTAAAAATATCTAATACGACTCCGTGATATGTGAAACAGCGTGTTTTGTTTGTGAGCATAACAAAACAGTTTACTGTACATAGTAGTCAAACCTAGCCATACAGATAAAAGTCCCATATATCCGCCTTCAGCTGAGATTGTTTCAGAGTTTGCCACTGTTTAATATACTCCATCTTGTTTTACG
Organism: Druceiella hillmani; assembly: GCA_039881145.1. Classification (NCBI taxonomy): domain Eukaryota; kingdom Metazoa; phylum Arthropoda; class Insecta; order Lepidoptera; family Hepialidae; genus Druceiella; species Druceiella hillmani. Next base: position 189,857 of record JAYKKI010000041.1, read on the forward strand.
TATTTTCATCACGCGCTCATGGCATAAATTATATGTTGGGCACAAAAACTAGTCTCGTATTTAATTTTATACTGAAATTTGGATTTTAGAATTTGGAAGTTTCTCTTTTTCATATGTCCATAATAATTATATTATGGCCAAAAACGTCTCTTAAATTTTATAAATAATATAAATCCATAGTCTTAAAAGAAAACTTATGAGTCCTGATTGAAATATTTATGTTTTATAAATAGAAAAGAAAATTCCTATTCTTGCACTTCGTAATAATTTGATTTCCCATTTAGTACTTTTGTATTTAATATTAAAATAAATCTTCTGATACTTTAAATAATAAAAATGATATTGTTTTGAAAGATGAAAAATGAGCACCAACCCAAAATTATTAGCTAATTCGTTACGACCTAAATTGAAATAAATAATTTCGTTGCGCTTTTAAATTTGAATAAAGCAAGTGTGAAATGTATATATATATATATATATATATATATATATATATATATATATATATATTTATATATATATATATACACGTTTGAAAAACTGACAAAATAGTGTTAATTGGTTTAATACAAATTTACGTCATTACTTAAATTAATATTTAAATACGAAGAAAAATATCATTACATGACTGATCCTTTTATTCTATCACTAGTTTCTGGTTGCAGCTTCTATAGCCTATATTTTTTATCTTTACGGCGAAGTTTTTGTCCCATAACAAAAATCTCCTTGAAAATACATACATTGAAATAATAGAAATTTAGATTTTAGGTTGGATAAGAAAGTTGTGTTTAAAAGAACCCTATACCTTGTTGAAATAAAATTATAAAATTATCTTTTATTCTAACTAGAGATTTAAGCCCAATAGTCGCCGTAATAGTCTAGAATTTATATTCATCACTTCTATTATTAAAGGTAATGTCCAGCATTTGGTCTTAGCGCCTGGGTGTAAATAAATAAATTTCAAATTATTTTGATAAAAAAACCTATAGATTCAAATTCGTACTTTAAACATTTTTTCACTGAATATTTCATTCAAATTGACCTAGTTGTTTTAGATGTAGCATTTTGGTTCAAAAATATAAATATTTAAAGAAAGCCGATAGACAGACAAACGTCGTTCAAGAAATATTTTAAAGAAAAAGAAAGTACCCTAAATTTTAGTTTCAACATATTAATAATTATTCCAGTTCCTATGAGTCCAGTAGCATTTGGATGATAATTAGCTATAAAAGTATATTTACCTAACCTTCATTGTACAGATATATCTATGTTACAGTTTTATAATAGTTAAGTAATATTTTTCTGAGCTTACTTTTCCACATCTAAGGAGAATGTGCATTAAAATAAGATTTTTCGAATTATGTAAATTTTAGGAATACATGAACAAACATTAAAAAGTTTAAAATTTAATTAAATCAGCTACTTCTTCTTTAAATTCTCGAAATAAAATAATACAATGAAGACTCACAAATAAAAAAATTACATTCAACTTATGTCATTAATCAAGTAAAGTAATATCCAATAGCTACTAACATTTCTACCTTTCAAATTTCGATATGACGACATCCGTTGCTTCTTCCATTCATAGCGATAAGAATGAATCGATTCATGTTAGGCTCCATTATGCCAACAGTTTGTCCAAAATATTTTGTTGACTGCTTGGGTAAAGTGAATTCATTAGCCTCGATACAGGTATCAAATCCGGTACGGTATCAAATGTAAAGATAATCGAGATAGATTGTGGACGAATTTATTTAGGTACTAGTGGCAGAGACTTAAAGAGGAGAAAAGGAATTATTGAAGACCAAAGAATTGAAAGAATAAGTGCCACGGAATAATATAAGTTGGCGATGCAAAAATCATGTCAAAGCAAGTTTCTGCATTATTAAATTTATTTGGAAGCAAATGCGGAATAGTTTTAGCGTTTCGTTCCTGAATGGTAAAAAACGGATACGTTACTTATAATTACCTTATGTGTATCTTTATATGTATTCGTCTACCTATATCTTATAACATAATAACACTTTCAATTTAAGCCTGACGGTAATGAAATTTCAGAGGAACACGCAGATTATTTACGTCCATATACAAAGAAAATACATTTTAAATGGTTTTAAGGCCCTCCTCTTCCATCAAACTAGGGGTAGAATTGTTTACCGAACCCCTTCGGATAAGGTGACAGAAAATGTATTTTAAAAGGCAATCGATGTCATATTGTCAAATTACACATTGATACGATGTCTCTGTCGTAAGATGTGAGTCTCGAAAAGTCAAATGACGCCTCCTTCCTACCCTCCAATTCATTAATCAACGATCATGCCATTTAGTAGCCAATGCCATGATTTTTTTTAACTTAAATTAAATAAAATTTAAACACTATGTGCTTATAAATTACTTTTATATTTACTAACCATAGTACATTATGTCACGAAAATACTTTCGGGATATTAATTTCATACATGCAAACGTGTATTTTTTACGGTTTAAATAAAAAGGAAATCTATTAATATAGAGATTCGCACACACTTATAAACGCACACAAACCTTGAAAAAAACATAGCATTTATTATTAAACTATTTACAAACATTAATAATATTTTTCGCAATACAAGTATATGGCTTAGTATATGCATAGTATCTAGTAAAATACCGTGAATTTCTGAAAAATATTTAGCTTTGACTGTTCATAGCTTTTTGACTATTGTACATATATTTTTATAGTTCTATTGATTTATTTAAATACGGGATATAAGAAATATAAGAGCCGAATTACAGCTTTGTAAGTAATGCCGTTTTTGAGATAGACCTGGTAAAAATAGGGGTTTGAAAATGGCAAATGTAATCGTCCACCAAATTTTTTTCAGTAAACAAAATTCATAAAACCAATTTGATATCTACTTGAATAGATCCTTCCAATAATAGTTGTCATCTTCATACCAAAGCAAACAATTTCAACCCGCTTTTACACAACGTCCCGAAATATAATTTGTAATAGTTTTAAATAAAATTTCTAGTTTGGTTTAAGAACCTCCATTCTATGCTTAAATTTTAAGTCAACATCTTATTTTTTTGGAATTTAAAGCCTTGGCTGGACAGATCCACGGACCGAAAGCATTGCCAGAATAACAGGTCTCTGATCGGATGTTTGGAATCATAGAAAAACAAGTAATAATAAATCAAGCAAAATTTGTATATGTACATGCCTTATTTACGTATATTGCCAAATATTATAATTACTATTCGCTTTCCTCAGATATATTTTCTCTGAATTTTTTTACAAAGCTTGTTATCAGATGGCATAACCTTTAGAGAATGAGAAGTAAAATGGAAAAAAGTTTCAAATTATCTCTCGCTCTCGGGATCTAATTAATATCTTGTTAAAAATTTAAAATTTATATGCCCTATAAATGAAGAATCCAACAAAATCCAAAGTAAAATATTTTCATTTATAAAGACATGCCTTGACTTGACATTGACTACTTAAATTCGAACAATTATTTTTGAGATTGTGGAAAATGAGAAGCATTAAATACAAATTACTCTTGGCTTTAATATATATTGTAGAGTCAATCACCTCACAGCGTAATAAATTAATAAAAGGATTTCTGCAGTTGGCGTACGCTTCCGCCTGGCTCTCTGTTATCATTGCTTATTCCCATTTGGTAGTACATGATGTAGTAATCAAGATATAATAACAGTTATTTAAAAATATAATTAATTTCTTTTAAATTTATAAATTTGCATCGTTGTGCATATGATGTCATGAGGTTAATTTATACTCCGAATATTTGTAACATAATCCGTGTTAATTAGTTTGTGTTTCAATTCATTTAACTTTATGACCCTTAACATTAAACAAACAAAATATTAGCAAATTTGTGGTTTTCTTTGGAATTCAACACGATATAAAACGCACTTTGACAAGAGTACCAAAAACTTTCACTGAGGATACATTGCTAGTATTATAGCTTATAACCGGATGAAAGCTTGTGATTTAATGCCCAGATTTCGTTCTATTGTTTTTTCTTTCGGAATCTTGATTACGACGAATCGGTAAAATACTTTAGATCACTGTAAACTATACGCACTACGGAATTGTTTTTTATTATTATTTATTATATTTTTAACATAAATAAAAATAATTTATGGAATATACTAGGCATTAATCTTGTAGAGATTCTTTATCTACAACTAAATGAAACTATGTGATGTAGTATTATTTCTACTTTATTTAAATTCTTTACCACGACCTAGGTTTCGTTTTATGACATCTTTTGGTGAGTAATTAGCAAAGATCTTTGCTAATTGCTCACCTGAATATGTTGTCATATAATAAACCTAGGTCGTGGCAAAGAATTTAAAAAAGTAAAAATAATACTACATCACGTAGTTCCATTTAGTTGTGAAAAATACTTTAATGAAAAAAAATATTACGTCAACACACAGGGCAGGTTTTATATTGAAAGTCCTACTGGATTTGTTTGCGCCTTTTATTTGTACTGTCAGTAGTTTTATTACTATTAGTGACTCACCGTGTAGTTTTCTTTGATTATCAGTTCTTTAAGGATTTTTATTCTGATTTTGTGTTGATTAGGGAACAAGACTAGCATCGTTTATTATAAATGTGTGTTTTCCAGATATCCACAACAACATCTATAATCAAATGTAACCTTTTAGTCTTTTTTTAACAAGAAATACCCAAATAACTTTATTACCTAATCGCGCATAACGTTCCCATGAACGTTTCCGATATCAAAACAAACAGAAAGTAGAGCACAACCACGTATAATCTATGTGAGACTGTTGAAATTGACCATATTAGCTGAATGAATGTGATTTACTATAAGTTTTAAATATATCATGATTTATAATATCTGGTGTGTCATCACGGTGACGTAATGCGCACCATAGAACTAGCCGCTCTGGCGAAAACAGATAGTTAAACATTTTCGTTTAAAGGTTTTAAGATCCTAAGGAATTTTTTAAGTCAACAAATTTTGATTTCTATAATATATATCACACACATATATATATGTATATATATATATATATATATATATATATATATATATATGTGTGTCATTCTCCCGTTTGTTTTTTTCATTTTTGAAACACATTTGAAATAAGCTACTTTGTCGTTGAATTTATTTCCCTTTTCTTCAGTAATTATCAAATTCAATATAAATATTTTTCTAAACATTTTTAATAAGAATTTAATATTTTATTTTATAAGAAATGGAACTATCATAAAGAAGAAGGATCATACAGCAACTTTAATTGAATACAATTTAAGTTGCTGTATGATCCTCAAATTCAAATTAAATATGTTTATTAGGAGGATAACGAGAATTTTTATAAAGTTTGCTTTAATAACCTTTGATTTTTATTACGGGAAAACTTAATGAATATGGAGATTATTTAAGATTTACTCATTCAGTTTCTTCTTAATCTTTTTGTTTTATTTTGATGAAGATTAGCAGAAACTAAACGAAAAACTTTTGATTTCGCCGAAGGAGAAATAAAATTGTAATCAAAATTGAAAATATAATACAGATAAGGTAAATTTTCTTTCATTTTCATAACTTAATACTCTAGAAATAAATCTACAACAATATTATTTGTAATAACGTTACCAATAGGTTTATTTACTTTTAGCAACTAAAAAAGATTATGATTAAAATTTAACTAAGTTAAGTAGAAATAAAACTCAAATTATTTAGGATTAATCGCATAATATAACTAATCAAATTGTGTTTTCCATTTCCATTCAAAACTTACAGAACAAAAAAATACTTCCCTTCTCATTATTTATTATGTCAATTTAAGTTACGTAATTTTGAATTGTTTTAATGTCATTAAATTTCTTAATTTTATGTTTTATTCGGTTTTACCCGCCATTTTACCCGCATGGTGTTAGAACAATTTCAAAAAACTTATGTACAAGAAATAAATAAATATTTCACTTTGGCCAGTTATGTATTTACGAGGTAATTATGATTTTGATAATAGCCAAGAATACAATACCATGCAAGTATTAATTCGCAAATTTGGCATGTTAAATATAACACGTTACAATACTTTAAAAAACCTGTCAAGTACAAGTAAACCTAGCACTACATTAATTCCTTATATATGTAGGTAACAATGGTACCCAGTATTTCTATTACACCTTTTAAAAGTATTGATTTTCCATAACGTAAATAGATTGCCTGTATCTTTTATAGGTGTAATAAACATAGTGCATATGTCAAAAATTATAAGATCTGTGGTAATCGCTATAGTTTTCCTGTAATTTTCCAGTCGGATTTTGCCGACATGTTTTTTCTCATAATTCTTGGTTCATTAGTTTCATATGGAAATGGGGAGATATTCTATTTTAACATATTTTTTAAAAAAGCTTAAATGTAAAATTAGAAGTTCTGAAAAAAAATTATTATATTCCTGGTGAAAAGTCCTTTCAATTGATGTCCCGTAGAATATATAAAACGGAAAAAAAACTGCGCAATTTATTTACTAAGTTTTTAATTTTTTATGAATATTTCAAAAGAATCATAATGTGCCAAATTTCAAGTAACTACATTGCATACTTTCCAAAAAAGATGCTGCCGAAAAGCTGCGACAGACGAACAGATACACTGTAAGTGTTCTTATTAGAGTTTCATTTCTCTTTTGAGGTACGAAACTACAACACATGTTAATGGCAGCACGGTTTTTCGTTCATAAACATAATTTTTTAGTTTTTAGTTTACTTGTCGACTCCTGTATTATAGCGTAATAATACATTTATATTTTCATCTACGATGCTTAATAAAACACACATCTTATTAGCGAACACAGTTTTAAACCTTCATTCCCTTCGACAATGTTCATTATGATGCTCATGTATTTTTAAGACGATAATCCTTCCAAAAGTCCTGGAAAATATTCTATTGAACGTTTATTTAGAGGGAAATAATTATTCAGAAAAATATCTTTCTCCAATCTTAATGCTGTTTTCTTTCCTCGCCATTTGATGTATCCTGGGAAGCTCACTCCTCAGCCGTCCATTTATTATTTCGTGTCTTGATATTTGAAATCGATGTTAATACTTGATTTTGGAGATTTCTGACATTTGTCGTGTTTTTATATCGATTTAGGGCTTTCATGGGTGACATCTATACTTGGCTAATTAAACGTCATATGAGAAATGAAAAACTCAGGGACATCGTAAACGCCAGCAAACTCGCTACTTTAAATACATTGTTGCTATCTTTGACCATATTTTCATCCTCTTCTGGAATCACTTCGTAAAATTGTTAGCTTCTAAATCTCACATTTTTTTATGGATTCTAGGACATTTGTCAAAATCTTCGTTTTTGATACGATATGAAAAGTAAGCGATGGCAAACAGGTTCCAATAATACTTTCTAAAATTTTAAATTTGCTAATCAGCAAGTCATTACTTTAAATATAAATTAGTAGTTAATGTATAAATGTAATCCAAGAAATATTTCATAGGCAGCCTGTATATGTATTTATAAAAAAATGAATGGTTTGCTATGCAACATAAATATAGATAAAATCTGATTATGACATTCAATTCCACTACAAATTCAAGAGCAACATGAAACAAAATTAGAAGGTAAATCTGCATATCAAAATACTTTAAACGATAAAATCTTATTTAGTGAGTAAACTTCTGTGATCGAAGGCGCCAATTCCTTTAAAATTATGGGGCACAATAGATTGGGTTCTGCAAAATTTACAGAAATAATATAATAGTATGTAAAATCATTAATTTACACAGTATTTTTGCAATGAAAAATTTTAAATGTAACAACTGCACATACTGATAGCTATATCTTGTTCTTCAGTAGCTTCTATTACATATTATAATAATAAGGAAATATAATGTATTGTTATTTTTCAAGTGTTGGCTCACCAATAATTTTCAACGATTTCTTCTCCAAATTACATTAACATATGCGCAAATATCGAGAAAATAATGTATCACATTCATAAATTTATGGAAAAAGAAAGAAAAAAATCAATGTTGTTGGAGAATAGATATTTAACACATAAATATAGTTATGATTTTTTATGCATACTTGAGCTCCCACATTTTTAGTAACTGATTGGTTCATTATTTCACAATTGGTTTGCAAAGGGAAAATGGGCAAAAATACATAATAATATGATTATTACATATTACAAAAGAAGTAATAGAATAAATAAAAAATACATTTAATAAAGTATGTTTATACATGTCGAATTTAAACTCTCGTCTGCTTGAAAATATAATCATAAAAATTATCTCAAGGAGGCATTACAAAAAACCAATATTAAAGTTTCCCTACTCATTCAACTTCGAAGTTGTAATTTTCGATAACAAGAGCTCAGGTAGAATTAGGCAAAAAAGACGTTTATAAATGAATATTGAATTACGAGCAAATTCCGTTGATATTTTCTTTTCTTAAAGTATTCTAGCGGTAATGGCTAATATTTAATAATTTTAAGGCTTTTAAGTATATGCACGTAGACATAAAGAATTTTTGTGTACAAAGACGAAGGGCATTTTTTACGTTTATATTTAATTTTGATTAATATTTAGGAATTATGAAATAAATATTTAATTTGGAAGATATGAGTTCGTTAAGTAACAGAGATAGTCAAAATATTTCAATCTAAAGATTGTAACTTACTTGTTCATCAGGTATAGAATTCCATAGCAATGCTACGGAATTCTAAGTGAAAATAAGATCACAAAAACTTTAGATATTATGATTTCATGAAGTCACCGCTGAAATTGTTTTGGTACAGAAGGCATATGTAGCTAATGGTTGATAGCTAATTATGTTCTGAACTAAGGCATATGTAGCTAATGGCTGATAGCTAATTATGTTCTGAACTGAGGCATATGTAGCTAATGGCTGATAGCTAATTATGTTCTGAACTGAGGCATATGTAGCTAATGGCTGATAGCTAATTATGTTCTGAACTAAGGCATATGTAGCTAATGGCTGATAGCTAATTATGTTCTGAACTGAGGCATATGTAGCTAATGGCTGATAGCTAATTATGTTCTGAACTAAGGCATATGTAGCTAATGGTTGATAGCTAATTATGTTCTGAACTAAGGCATATGTAGCTAATGGCTGATAGCTAATTATGTTCTGAACTAACCTTCCAACTAGGAATAAAAAATTGTTGATATTCCTTAATATTTAATGCCTAATTTTCGATAGCACTAGATTTGTAGACATATTTTAATACATAAAGATATTTATTTTCAATGGAATATTAAACAATGGAATATATGTGGTGTGATGAAAGAAGCCCATTTGTTTAAAACTTGTGCGAGAGACTGACGTTAGAAGTATAGATTTGTGAGATGAGTGATAAAGACTAATTTTTGAAATTTTTCACGTCTTTTAAATTATATATTGGATTCATAATTTATGAAATATTTTGTTTAATAAAATATTGTTATTAACAAACTGAAATTCTAAATTTCCACGTAAAATAGTATTAAAGTTCAAAGAAGTTAATGGCGTAGCTTAATAACCGTATTTGACGATCAAAAATTTAAAAACATTCCAACGGAGAAAGGAAATTCAGTTGTAAAAGAATCTATCAATATGTTATTCTTTAAATAATATTTTATTTCTATCATTGATTATACTTTGAATCATTTATAATCATTGGCCAGAATACGCTACACTATCCTGAGATGTTAATGCACACTGTAAAATGTGGCGTCAAATATTATGGTAAATTATATCTGAGAAAATTACACGAAGAGCTCACAAGTATCTTATATCGGACTTATATACGTGCACAGGCATATCATTACGATATTAAATGAAGCTACACTAAAGCGGAAAAGAAAATATCATTTTATAGATTATCTACCAATTAATGCAAGGAAATTTACATTTGAAAACGTATAAAAACAGATTCAAACTATTTTTCTTGAAACATGAAAGTTATTAGACCAGGCAATAATAAGGTTAGATTTTTTTAAAACAAAATTAATTAATATTAGTGCACAGTAGAAGTCATCGACTCTCTTTGCATTTATGCATATTGATTATATCAATAATTTAGCTGAAAAGGTTGTGTCATGCATCGTTACATTTTTCTGATTCTATTTAAGGTTTCCAATACCTTGAATGTCATAAAAATAGCTCGTTTAAATTATTGGTGATTTTTAAATTGTCATACTGAAGTAGCTACTGATGAATTTACTATTCATTCAATTAATTTTTTCAAATATATTTTTAAAATAGAGGTAACTAAGGTTACAGTTTTTTTTAAGTTTGGCTGGGTTTGGAAATATAAGCAGCTAGAGTGGAGGAGAAATTTTAGCCCGGTACATTTGTAGAGGAATATTAAATTAAGAAACAGATTTCGTTCATGAACGATCAGCGTAAAGCAAACACAAATATTACCGTAAAGAAACGTCAGTTTGTAATTAGAAACGTTCGTCATTTACGGTACCTTCATTCCCTTTTACATTTTATAAGCAAATATATAGATTAATCCAAGGACTGTCGCAAGCAGGTTCTATTTATTTTTTATTGTATTTATTCGCAAAATGCAAATATTCATAACGTTTTTACAGTAATATGGTTTTAGTATATAACCGCCGAATTAGCCGTAGGTATGTTTATGGGTACGTTGTGTTAATATCCGTGTGCGTCCGTTTATTGCTGAATAAATTGAATTAAATTATTTTATATGTATTAAGTCAATTTTTTGAAGTAAAAAAATTAAACAAAACAAAACAAAGATAAAAATACTTATATCCATAAAGATGAAAAATTTATGCTTATTTGTACCTTTACATTCCTTTCTTTCATTTGATCTTTATTCTTATCTCATCTAAACTAGTTTCGTCTTATTTAAATCAGTTCTACAATCAAAGATAATTTGTCAGATCATAGATCTGATCCCCGATCTTCATTAAGTAACCAAATAAACTGTATACTTTGTGCCTTAATGCTAATCTACAACACGTATCATAATTTTTAATTATTCGAAATTCTCTCCAGCCAGAAACATAACGTCAGACACAAAACTTTTTTTAAAAACTAATTTAAATATTAAAATTATTAATAAACGTAATAAGTATTTACGCTTCCACTCTTATGAAATGTTGCTCTTGTATCTTGCACAATTTGTGAATGGGGATGTGGAAGATATAAAATCAACATTTATTTCGGGATATTTGAATGTCATTTATTAAAAATGCGGTTTACATACGTACTGCTAACTTAAGATTGTCCCCTGTTTTCAACAATCAGTAATCATAAATCAAATCTACTTGAGTAATAGAAACATGTAAGAGATAAAACAATATGTTCTTTTCCAGCTACTCGTATTAGTCCATTTTGGGTTAGCGCTTATTATTCTACATATTACTTATTATAGTAACGGTTCATTAAATTTCATTTGACAATTAGTCGATGAAATAAAACTTTTTACATCTGTAGTGATTAAATAAAATTGTCACGCGTTAAATAATAATTATTTTGAACGACGATTCTGTTATTTTAATTTTCTCAAACCAAATAGTCGTTAAGTGTTTATTTTTTCTGTTAACATGTTAAGTCACTTTATTTAACTGGAGAGTTCCATTACTATTAATAAAGGGATAAAACGGAAACTATACCTATGGACCATTTAATTTGCAGACGTGACGTGGTGTTTTAACAAATTGAAAAAAAATTAGTAAGTTCTCCATTCGACCCGTGCATATACAAAATACATACATATATATATATATATATATATATATATATATATATATATATATATATATATATATATTATTTTTTCAAGCATGTTCACACTTTTATCTTTTGACTGAGTAGACTGATTTTAAAAAATATTAATTTTAACGGTAACTTCCCAGCTTGTCCCACATAAATATAGTCCGGTAATTGTAAAAATTGTGGAGATATCTTTGTGGAGTACCGTCTTCATAAATACCTTCACCACAGATGGTGGCAAGGGTCTCATGATAAAATCAAAAGACGGTGAGAGAACTTCTCAATCGCGAGTAATTTAAACGACTTTGAGCTTGTTTCACTTATCTTGAGAGTCCTTTGGTTATAAATGATGACTAGGATCTGATAATAGAGACGAAAAATGGTGACAGGACTTCTGCAATAGGAAGTGAACAACTGGAGTATGAACCCTTACGAGCTGTCGTGAAAGTGACAAAATATTTAAATATTTTGTCACTTTCACGTGAACCATGGAATATGATTAAGTCATAAGTGAACAACGTTACTGGCATGTTCATATGTATCACGTATATGAGCATATATTCGTATATGTGAATGTATCCATGTTCACTGAAGGAAAGAAACGTGAGTTTCGATTTCAGAAACTCAGATGTTACTGAATTATTCGAGATTTTTTAAACAATAAATGGAAAATAAAGCTAAATGGAAAAAGGTAAACTTTTTGCATTTGTTGAGCATTAATTGGAAACTATAATACATACTAAAAGGAATATTTAACTAATCGCTTCAAATAGTCACTTAATAAGAAACACACAGAAAAGGATATTTCATACAGAAAAATGTAAATTGCTTATGAAATGAGGAAGGAAAAAGAATAACATTTTATCAAAAAAGTCCAGTTAAAAGAGAAAAAATTATACCCCTTTTTTATAGATCTTCTGATTGATACAAGATTAAAAGTAGGTGCAAATAGACAAATAAAAGTAGGTGCAATAGATAGTATTTATCTGCTTATTTACAAATGTCTATTTAATTTTTTTTTAAATGGGCGCCCGCTTGCCTCGTATTGTTTGACACACAACTTCAGAAATAATGTTAAACCATACAGTTAAACATTAATAATATAAATAATGTTAAACAAAATTTAATTAGTTTATTTTAATAATACTTAATTTTGTTACATAAATAACACAGTGCTATCCTCTGGTAGAAACTTAGCGTTAATTAATTATCTTTTACGAATTTACCTACAAATATAGTGTAGAAGTTTAGATGGTGTTTAACTATTTAGCGATATTTTCTTTGTGAATGTAGTAAAATATTTAATATAATATTCCATTTCTTTAACAAATATTTATCAAAGTGAAATTGACATTCTATTCACATGCCCTACGTAACGTGGGCATATAGGTTGAAATACAGTTCCGGGCGTTATCCTTTGTTTTTACTAAATTAACATGTAATAATAATAACAAATTGTATATGAGGTCATAAATCATGCGATAGTTTGCGCGTTATTGATTTTAGGCAAATTAGTCATTATACAAATATCTATTGTCTGTGCCGTTTTGAATCGATACGGGAGACCCACGTCATTTACATAAGGATGACAGTGAACGCGCTCTCGCAACATATCTGTATAAGCTAGCAGCTAATATATTACCATTTTGGGAGTCGGATTTACAGTACATATACCAGTAATTAACAATTCATACAGAATTTTGGCTATTTATATATATATATATATATATATATATATATATATATATATATATAATTAATTGGCTTTAAATATTTTTCTAATTACCATGGGATCTCAAATTTATATTTTTTATTGTTTACGTTGGTAGTGAATTTGTTTTCTTACGTCTTCGCGACATTGACATCAATGTAATTTTAAGTCTTTCTTTTACGCATCTAAATATATTGCCAATTTCCGTAAAAATAGTCTAAAAAGCGAGTAGGAAACCCGAAAGTGACACATCGATTTTTCCACATGCACACATTTTTTCTTACCTGTTGATAATATAATAGCACATAAGATTTTTATATTGAATAGATCTCTTCATATGTGCTTATAATATTTAATGAAATATGAATTATATTATAAAAATTGGGTAATAAAAACAAACATTGAGAAACCTATTGAAACTTTCTTAAACTCACTAAACAATCATGAAAAGAAGTACGACCGAAAAGCATACAGTTGAAATGATAGGAAGTAATTCTTCGAAAAATTGTGTGGTTATTTTGAACTTAACATTTTTTTTCGTAACTAAAAAAATTGTTTTTCTCTAGAGAAAGATATTGATACAATGCATATTAATGGATGATAGATTCGATTTAGTGAACCCGGAATCTCCCTGTCGCTTATTTTTTTCTCTTCGCTTCTTGCGAAAAGAAATAAATTTATACGAGTTTGGAATTCTAAACTGTTTTGTATGACTTAATTTAAACTAGAGATTAAACCTAAACTTCAACTATTTTTTTCAATTCTTAGAGGTAAAATAATTGACGAGTGCTGCAGTCTGATACAATACCATCATAGGATACGCGCTTTGAGCAAAATGCAACACAATATGTACAAATGCTCAATGGTAAACAAACAATTGAGAATGCGCTTCTTTCGAGTACAAACATATGGTTGTACTCTAAAAAGTTATCGATTTGAAAGCCGATTTAATAAAGTTATTGATTTGAAAGTTAAAGAAATAAATAATTTCCGATGTGTTTCTTCTATTAATCGACTACGTACATGGTCGTACATATTTACTAGGTATGATCGTAGTGCAAAGCAAGTTAAAACCCCGCTTGATTATTTGGAGTCCATGTAAGACTTTGTAACATCTGATGAGTATGTCCAAAAAATGATCCTATGGCTATACAAATATCGAAACGAAGTCGAAAAAGTTTTCGATTTGAAAGCCGATTTAAGAAAGTTATTGATTTGAAAGTTAAAGAAATAAAGAATTTTCGATGTGTTTCTTCAATTAATTGACTACGTACGATCGTAGTGAAAAGCAAGTTAAAAGCCAGCTTGATTATTTGGAGTGTATATAAAACTTTGTAACAGCTGATGCTTGAGTATGTCCAAAATATGATTCTACGGCTATACAAATATCGAAACGACAAGCTATTTCTTTTCATAAAACGTTATGTTTACTTCATTTTAAAATTTGTTATTGATATTTTGTTAGGCATATTAGACTTCTATTCTTTAAGAATCAGAAAATATATTTCCATTATGAAGTGTCTTTTTCGATTGAGTGGAAACATTTTGTATCAAGTTTTGTTTATGACTCGCTTTTTGTCCCTACCCAATAATTTTTTACACTTGCCTAGTTATCATATCCTTGCTGCACCATAATCCATAGCATATACATAGCGGAATTACTAAAAGTTATACGATATTAAGTAAATCATTTTCCAGTTTCAGGTCGTACCAGATTGTAATATTTTTACGATTAATTATAATAAATGTTTTGAAATATATCATCATTATAAATATATTTTTTATTGAAATAGAATTTAGAAATCGTTGCAAATTTTATAAAGTCCTCTAATGCTTACAAAACCGCATAGGTTTTTAAAAACCTAAATAAATATTTGTGTAATTTTACGTAAATAAATGAATTTTACATATTT
The DNA here is from genome assembly GCA_039881145.1 of Druceiella hillmani. Classification (NCBI taxonomy): domain Eukaryota; kingdom Metazoa; phylum Arthropoda; class Insecta; order Lepidoptera; family Hepialidae; genus Druceiella; species Druceiella hillmani. The sequence goes on from JAYKKI010000041.1 coordinate 205,234, forward strand.
TCTAGTAATAACTATTATATGAAGAATTACATATTTAATTAGCTTTTAGAAGAATTCATTTTTCATCAACCATTTTTCAAAATCTTGGAAAATGATTCTTAAATTTGAAGACGGTATTTTCTTTCATTTTTCGTATTACCAGTAGTTTCTAAAAAGAAATAAGCAAAATAATTCATCTTAAATTTATGAATAAAAAAGGTAAATATGCGTTGTAAAGTGTATTTTTACATTACAAAAATATTAAATTACACCAATTGAAATCCTCTATAAATTGATATATTAGCGACATCAAAATAAAACGTCAAATTTTGTAATCCGACATTTAATAATTAGTTTAATGGTCCAGGAAAACTGCTGAGAATCAATCAACTTCGTAAATGATTCGTTATAAATATGACTCATTTGGTAATTAAATGAAACCGTATACAAATATATTTACCACGAGTTTAACTAAATTGTACATAACACAGAAGATGACGCTTATAGCTTTAAGCATCATGTACGGTAGGCTCAATGACTTCGTAGGAATGTTAGCGCAAGATAACATGTACGTCGAAGACAATAATGAGAATTTTACTCAAGTGCAGTGAAACTTTAAAAATATTTTCATAGTGACGTTTGACGGTATGACTGTATGACGGTTTTTCCATCGAATATCAATATCGACATAATTGATGCGTAGTATTCTGCGTACAAAGAACCATAAACAGACGTGTTATTGGTTAGTTGCTTCTTTGTTTCGCCAAGAATAATTAAGATTGGCCGTCGTTTTCTTGTTTATTTAATTACAGCCATTGTGGGTAAAAACAATACAGGGTGAAAACAATAACATAATTTTCTCGTATAGGCTAGGAAATGTTAGATAATTTGTTGTTTTACCTTCTAAAACCTTCTCACTGTAATAATTTATGGACAATTTTGTTTGTTATCAATCAAATAAATATATTACTATTAGATATAGTTACGTTGCATTACGCTAACAACTATAGTTATTGTTTCAAGGTTTAGTTTTGACTTTTAATTTAATTTACTCGATTTATATTTTAAGTTTGAATTGAATGTTTATATCGACTTTAAAAATATTAATGGTTCTTCCCGTAAATAAATTTAATTTGATTCCATCAAGAAGATAGAAGATATATTTATGACAGTTGTTGCTAGTGGGTTTGCCCACTAGAATTATTTTCACGAAATAAAATGGTATTCGATATTTATCCCCATACAGAGTAAGTAAAAACACAATAAGGCTATAAAAATACGTTCTGATATACAATAACTATAAAAGATTGTAAACACGCAGAAAACTTCAAAGACCGAAGGTGGATCAGATCAATATCAGGTAATAACATATAATATAACTAATCTTTCTTACAAAAGAACTCTTGAAATAAGGATGCAAGAACCTATCGACGTGGCCTTTCCTTAAAACTCCATATCTTCTCTATGGAAGAAAGCTGGAAAAATACAATTTGAATATATTTCTACGTTTATTTCTGTAACTAGAATATTAAAGAATATTTACCACACTAATTTTACTTTTCTTCGCAACCGGTTCAGATGGCCATTTTATTTTAAATTTCTCTAGCTCTATCTTACCACAAAGTGCCAATCACTAGTTTTAAAGGGTGGTCCCAAGTTGTGGTAAAAGTAGTGAAAAGAAATATAAGGTTTCGAAAATATTTCTATGCTGGGAGAGATATTTGGAATCCTTGCATAGCTGCAATGCTTTTAAATGCTGAACGATTATGTATTTAAAATAGAAATGCAATACAATCGCAAATTATTATCACGGTATCGCAATTAGATAACGACTGAGGGCAAAGACGTGTAGTATTTTCAAAAATATGCTATTTTGTGGTCTACTGGGGAATGAGAATATACAATTGAATATTGATCAAAAATTCCATGTATCAATCAATACATTTGAAAATCATTCAAATTTCAAATATATGCGGCTTAAGGTTCAAAAATAAATAGATGCGTTAGACGTCTTCATATACAGTATTATTATTCGATAGTAAGGATATGTACATATTTTACGTACAGTTGGCTTACTAAGGTTCATCTTTCAATCGAAATAATTTACGTTTCACATATTTAAAAAAAAGTTAACATATGAATGAGCACAGATTATGATGAGTCATGAATCTGTAATAATAACTACAAACTATTTAAAACAATGCTTGAAGTTTCTATTTTTCTTTTGTTCACTTAACGCGTCTATAGTTTGAATAACACAACTATCGGACCTACACCAACCAGAAAAGGGATTAAGATTTTACAAATATACTTTCAATGTTTCTAAATCTGAAAACTTTTCGGAACTGATAAGATATATTTATTAGAAGTTTTAAAGAAAATTAGGCGATTTACCTTCTCTTTATTATAATATTTTCAAATTATCGGCTAACAGTGGGCAACTTGCAGAGATAACGACTGAGGGCAAATCAATAATCATAACGAGGAAGAAAAAACGAACTAAATTAATGTCCCGTCTGACTCCAGATTGAATAATATAATGCCACAATTTGAAGTTTTTAAATTGAACATATTGCTTTTGATCTCGAAAGTACGTGGCGTAATATTTCACTTCAGTGGAAGACATTTCAGCCTCCAATAAATTTACTAGGAGAATATTATTGCCGACTCGATCAAATGCTTTCTTAAACTCAAAATAAGCTACTTTTAACATCCGTCCCCCATCCAACTCCCCAATACCATAATCGACAAAATTAATAAGATTAGTGACTGCTTAGGATGAAAACCGTGCTGGCAGTTCATCAGCTGGCACTAAACTTGAATACATATACGGCGATACAAAACGGTTTCAAATACTTTAGCCAATGTTGGTAACGCTGCTCTAGGTCTATAATTTGTACATTAGACCTAGAACCAGATTTGAGAACGAGTATTACCTGGAACACCTTCCAGATCATGGATAAATTTTGGAACATAATGATTGATTTATTATAAACGTAATCGAGATGTCAGAACAGGCAATGATTACATATGGAGATAGGCTCTTAGGGCCGGGGGAAAAAAATTTTGGCTCATTTAGTTCTTAAATTTGCTGAAATATAATTATTAAAATGTTAAATTTCTATATTTGGAAAAGTAAATCGATCGTTACATCTCTGCAAGCGTACGTTAAATCTATGCAAAGGTCGTATTGCTTCGTTGGAAGAAAATTAGCCAAGTCATCACTTGAACGTAATGATAATTAAATTAAGTAATAGCGAACGACATTCTAGTCTATTAAATATTCTCTTTATTGGTTTTACTTTAAATATTCCATATTATATTATTTAAGCCAGTAATGGTATATTTAGATATGAAGTCATATATCTGAATGATGTCGTACTAAATGATATTATTTAACTAAATTATGTTTGAGACCCGTTTTATTACAAAGCCGTTTGAAAGGGTAAATAAATGTCACTATATTTACAAACGTCAAAAATAAATCCAATTAGACAAAAATTTGTAAAACACTTTCGTCTTGAGGATGCACTTAGAATATTTGAACAAAAGTCAATTTTCACCAATTTACGTGAAACGAATAGAATCTTCCTTTAACATTTGATATAAAATTATATTTCGTATAGGTGTTATTAAAAGCTTTGGAGAATATATCGTAATATTGACTTGAGGAATCTTTGAAACTTACGAATGTTTAATTATATCGTCTTGATAATCGCTTGTGTAATTTAAATCAAGTCAGAATGTAATGACATTCAGGTCTGTAAGAATTGAAGTCGTGTGATGAATAAGTAATATCAGATACATATGAGCGGGTATCGTTGAAGAAATTAATCAATAATCACTCTCGGTTACATTAAGTCTTTAAATCTTGCAAGTATAACCAACTCCGGAGATCACAATACAAATTTACAAAGACCGAAAATATTTAAAAAGAAGGGAAAACCTCATTTTTCTTAACGTATTGACTATTTTTATCAAAAATTGTGAAAATAATTAATAAATAAGCTGCTACTAGCTATAACGTGGTATGATTTAAACTGATAAAGCCACAATACACGTAGAATAACAAATTAGTTGTTTAACAGATTATCTTAACTCGTAAGTTAAGTAGATACATAATTCTACTTAATTTATGTGTTATCAAAAATAAAGACGATATTCAAATTGTTATTATATATACTAACACAATAGGAAGGAATTTCAAAACGGAACTTCCTTAAGTAGAAATGTCATCATATTATTAAATGAAAATGTCAAAATAAGTTAAGAGTTAAAAAAATAATTACGAACAAAAATATAGAAAAATTCGTTGATACGTATCCGAAAATACAGCACGTCCGTGACCGTAAATAACAGTCGAAGTTTTCTGTAGAGTTTTTTGAAGTAAATACCTCTTTAGGTGCATTGAGTGATTGTGTGTGTGTGTGTGTGTGTGTTTGTGTGTGTGTGTGTGTGTGTCCGTGTGTGTGTGTGTGTGTGCTCGTGTGTGTGTGTGTGTGTTTGTGTGTTTGTGTGTGTGTGTGTGTGTGTGTATGTGTGTGTGTGTGTGTGTGTGTGTGTGTGTGTGTGTGTGTGTGTATGTGTGTGTGTGTATCTGTGTGTGTCTCTGTGTGTGTGTGTGTGTCTGTGTGTGTGTGTGTCTGTGTGTGTGTGTGTGTCTCTCTGTGTGTGTGTGTCTGTGTGTGTGTGTCTGTGTGTGTGTGTATCTGTGTGTGTGTCTGTGTGTGTGTGTCTGTGTGTGTGTGTCTGTGTGTGTGTGTGTGTGTCTGTGTGTGTCTGCGTGTGTCTGTGTGTGTGTGTGTGTGGCTGTGTGTGGGTGTGTGTCTGTGTGTGTGTGTGTGTGCGCGCGCGTGTGAGCGTGTGCGCGTGTGTGCGTGTGCGCGTGTGTGCGTGTGTGCGCGTGTGCGTGTGTGCATGTGTGCGTGTGCGCGTGTGCGCGAGTGCGCGCGTGCGGGCGTGCGTGCGTGCGCGCGTGCGTGCGTGCGTGCGTGCGTGCGTGCGTGCGTGCGTGCGCCCGCGCGAGGGCGCGGGCGCGGTCGCGGGCGCGGGCGCGTTCGCGTGCGCGTGCGCGTGCGCGTGCGTGTGCGTGTGCGTGTGTGTGTGTGTGTGCATATATATGCTGTTTGTTATATTAATTGTTTAATTGTAGGAACAGTGTGCAGTACAACAGTGAGTATCAGATACATTAATATTATTATTATTATATGGAAAAATTATTAAGAGAAACAAAGCACTTGTGTCAAAATATGTCTAATATTCGTATCAACATTTGCGCTCAAAAATTTGATATTATTTATTTCATTAATATTTGACTTCTGCAATATATCGTGTGATTAGTATTTGTTACATCATAGTTTGATGTTTTCATTACTGTCGGCAGTCGCCATGGCTGCCTATTTTTTTTTAGTTTTGTCGTTACCTCTTCAGTATATAATCGTCCTCGTAACAAATTAGAAGCATTTTTGCATTCGCTCTCATCGGGTCTCCAATGTCCGTTGCAAGAAATTATCTAACCCTGCCCTTTTATTTTACGTCCAAAAAAGTTTAAAATATATCTTGCGAAAGTAAAAATAACTATGAAAGTGTACAAGAAATTCCAATGGATGCAATATTTACATATGTATATACTTGAGGTACGCTGATCTCGCCTATTGGGGGGTCATTACATGTCAAAGTACGATGTTACATATGTATTTTTCTCATAATATTAATAGATATTCCTATGCATAAGAGTGCGGTATTACCTATTAACCTTCCCTTAACGAATATATCAGGGCTATTATTATTTTAATAATATCAATAAAATATTAAAAATTTTCATGTAAATTGAGTATTCATATCTCAGGTACAATGGCGACACAGATACCAAGTACACGATTTTTAATGACTTAATTCGAAACCTTTTTTAAACATCAGCATTTGAAATAATGAGTTTATTACGAATACTTACTATTACGAGATTGTATACCAAATAACGACACAACGGATAGGACCACTGGTCCAAATGTTTAAAATTTTAAGGTTAAAGCAGTTGCGCTATAGGTGTAATAATATATCGTAATATGAAGGGATTCAGCCAAGAAAAAATGTATTATTATATTAAAAAATGTATTTAAGAAAATTTACAACAAAATCTTAATTGCATTTATCACGAAACTATATTTTTCAAGTCATTTTTTTTAAATAAGTTCCACAATTTTTACCCTTATGTGATTTTTTTTAAATTTAAACTAAATAAATAGGTAACTAATATTTTTACCAAGCAATTTATAAAGAAACTTTTATTGAGAAAATGGATTTTGTTATTCTTAAAATCTTTCTATTTTGATGAAAACTTACATCTATTTTGAGCATTCTAAACGCTTGGTACAAAGTACCTTGAAAGCAGAGGTATTTTCAAATAGGGGTTTAATAGAACAAGGAAGATTGTATTGTTGCAGTGTATGTTCAAATAACTTTTTGTGGATAAGTTTTCATTAAAATAGGAACATATTAATGGAAGAAGAGCAATAAAGAGCAATGACGTCAGAAATTTTGCTGCATGGCAATATCAATAGTGAAATTGTAAATTTACGAAAACGTCAGCGGCGGAGTGAGAAAATTACGCATAAGAAGACCATCTTTTCTTGACAACATGCGTGCAAATAATCCATTCTTACATCAAAAACTAACCTGATCAAACTACAAGCGTACTAAAAGTTTTACTCTTTGACTATAGTTTTGGAAGCAACTAGCCCTATCCTTTCACTGTACAAACAAGTACAAACAGAATTATAACCTGCATAGATCTGGCGTCCTAAGTGTGGTATAACTTATTGTGCTCTCAATAAAATATTGTTCATAGCACATATAAGAGATGAGAGAGCGAATTTACGAAAGATTTTGGATTATCATAGGTAAAAAAATATTTATTGGTTTCATGGTAAAAACAAGAGACTAACAGAAAAACAAAAGAAAGTATCTGCAAATAGATGATCAAAAGGAAACGTCTGTTCGGCAACATTTTTTGCTACATTAGGTATAATAGTGGACTGTTCGCTACCGGCCGTATGTTGTTTATGTTGCCATAAAATGTGAAAAATCTGTTAACGAACACGAATCTGCTTATTTTTTACTTATTTTTTTTCATATTTGCATTTCAGTATAGTTTTATTAAAACTATATTTATTTCGATGAATTATTCATTTTCTGATAATTTTTTAGACAAATATATTTAAACATGAAATAAAAAGAGTTTTAAAGTTTATGCAGTACTAAATGTAAAAAAAAATTGTTTGCAAGCTATAAATTAATTATTGAAAAGGAAATCTTTTAAATGATTTTCTGGCTCTTTGTTTGTTTGTACGAGCGTCACCAAAAAAACTGGATTTATTTCGTTTGTAACCCTTTTAAATTTATAAATATTAATATATCAGAAATAATAAAAATTCGGTATAGTCTCGGTGAAATGCCAAAGCGTCTATATTTTTCTCTGTTTGTTGGTTTGTGGATATATGGCATAAAAGATGCTAAAAAATATCAATACGATTTTGAATACTGTATACCTAATAAATTTTGAATACTATCGCAAAAATAAAACCAAACAAGAATGATTTTATTAATTAAATTGTAAGGAAAATATGTTGGTCCACAGATAAAATTTAATCGCTTCAAATTAGCATGAAATAATCTGTCTTTTTGTACTTTTATTTTTTTTTTCATTTATTTTATTTGTGGCTAAGTAGACATAAAATATGAAAATAATGTTAAGGGATGACAGGGTATTAAACTTTTTATACTATTTCAAATTGGATGTAACAAATGTTGCCAAAGGTAAAATAAGTTGCACGATCAAAATCAGTCACTGTAGGCTAAAATTAGTTTGATATGAAAGAGGAAAAAGTTTCACTTACAAAGGTTATATACCAATGGTTAGTTTTGTAATAAACTAATAGCACAATTTATGCCTAAAACCTAATATCACCAAATGGCCGTTACATGTGATAGATGTCATGTTAAATTTTATCATATATGTATTTATCTTGTCACGCCGTTTCCATCGGGATACGAAATAAAAACATCGTGAAACTATACATTCTATGTGAATATTGCTAATAAAATTGTACTCCTTTTTTATGTGTTAGTCGATTAATTTTAACGAGACTTTCATGTACATATGAGTCTCGTTAAAATTAATCGACTATCGTTAAATGAAATTTTTTTTTAATTCCTCCAATAATTTATGATCTATTTGACATATTTCAGATGACATACAATGTATTATATTATTAATTTTCATAACATTTAATTCTTCATTAACCCTTCGATAATGATAGTCTTTTTGGTAGCGGGTAATAATGTTATGCGTTAGTTTTGTATACATAATATGATTACTAAATAATGAAGAAAACATAGCCATAAAATATTATCCGGCCTTTGTTATAAACCAATATTCACCCATCAATAACTTCACTTTTATATCAAACGATGTACAATACTTTTAACATTTTGCAATAAAGTCAAAAATAAGTTTATATTTATCACAAAAAAATTCGCACCCCGTTACATTTTACTTCCTTCTTAAAACTTTCTTGTGCGGTCTGATTTCCTTTACAAACCTTTTTATTTATTTAGAGCAAATATCGAATAATTTTAAGTAATAAATTATGTCCTTTTACAAATTAAAATTTAAAATCCTAATTTGAATCTCAACTTGATGAACAAAAAATAATCTCCTCTGTTTTATTTACATGGAGAGTTACATCAAAAATTATTTCTAATAATTTTTCTTTAATTATTATCCAAATTTGAAATTTATATACTTAAAAAATGTAATTAACATATGTATCATCACCGAAGGATGGACGGAGGGATAGACGTATGAACTATTGAAAACCTGACACGCATATACTTATTTTATATAAAGGATTACAGTTTTTCAGTCATGCATTTAGTAAATGTAGGGATAAATATTTAACAACTAACTTCGATTCAAGGTATCTAAGACATCTTGAAGTCCTGTGGAACAAAATATTTACCATTTTACGGACTGTTGAAAAAATTACCTAACTTATTCTCATAAAACTCTTGGTCCAGAAGATATTTCATGATAAAGGACTTTTATTAGATGATAAGAAGCCCATCAAAAAAAGTATGGCATAGACACTATCAATATCCACTCAAGCTTTGTTAATAATATTGTTAATTTATATTCACTCTAGACATATCTACGTTATCATAAATAAAGTCTGCTACGTTCAAAACATATAATATTAATCGTGTACGTTATACTTACACGCGTATCACTAACGCACTTTTAATAAAAGGTCTTAAATAATTAATTACTTTATACCTTTTTATATTCATCTAAGACTAAACTTCCTCACCATGTTTCGATAATTTTGGCAAAAAAGTTTTGAATCCTTCATATTTTCGTAATTACAAGAAAATTTAATTTTTTAATTCATTTTCTGTCGCGAAATCAATCCGATCAAATCGCTCTATGTCGTTGAAATAATTTACACTCATAGACGAGTAACAGCAAAATACTTGCAGCTACTCAGCCCTTTATATAAATAGTATTGTTATACTATGCACGAGAAATTATACTCACAGTTTTAATTTTTGTTAAATACGTTAATTCTTTTAATTAAATGACTCTTTATAGTATGTAATTATGCATCGAATATTTTTCTACACAATTATTTATACTTTTGTGAATAAGAAATCGCTATAATTTTTAACAATCGATTTTCAAATTAAAATTAATTTAAACTCAATTTGCCCCTTCTTGTAATATTAGAAAGTATATTTTATTCTAGGGTTCTTGGTTCTGTTTGGATTGGAAAATGTTGTTTCGTTTTTTGTTGAATTTAACCTATGAAAGATAATTTTGAAAATTTGCATAAATGTATATGCAGGTACATATTTAAAAAAAGGTTTCATAATTTTGGTATAATAAACATTAATAATGCATAAATAATGTATACGGAAATGAAGAGAACAATCATATGATGGTTACCAGGTCCAAGCCACGTTTTGCTGCAGCTTTGCTGACTATCTGAAAATGAGCTTTACTGACTATCTGTTTTCTTAAAATTCTAATTGGTATTATTAAGATATAACGGAGTCAATAATTAATATATAATAATTTATTAACTTCAAAATATTAAAAGTATTTTGTTTCCAAAGCGAATACACTTTCTATTAATATATAAGATTTAAATGTGTAGTGTATCCAAAAACAGTCAAAATAAGGTTATTTGAATTTTATTTAACAAAGAGAGCTCCCGCATCGTGCAGCCAACAGCCGTATATATTAATGTTTGCGGTAGACAACGGGAACGAGCCGCACAACAAAGGGGATTCATCGTCACTTTCTTATCGACAATTTATGTTGTTATCGCAAATGCAAACTTCAAATGATAGTGAATATAAAGATATATCAAAATGTGTGAAATAAATGAATAAATTTCCTGCCTCATTTTCACTATTATTCTTTAATAATATTTTCATCATTGCAAGTAAAAGAAAAATTGGCTTGAAAAATAAAGAAAACAGTAAAAGTATTACAAGTATTCTAAATACATTAGTGTGAGTATAGAAATTTAAACATATAAGCACACAAAGTATTTTTTCTAGGTCTCATTCTGTTAATTCGTATTTAAACTTACGTTAAAGAGGCTCTTACTATATACTCAAAAATGAAAGGAAGAAAATATTATTGTTTCATACACAAATCTTATTGAAAATTAAAAAAGAATGAGAATGAAATTTCAAAAAGAATGAAAATGTCGTGTTAAATGAGGTATTGAATGAAACTAGGTATTAAACGACTTAATATTATGCAATTTAGTAATGTAGCAAAATAAAACGATTTCCATTTTATTATTTATTCTCTTAAGTATTTTTATTAAACTGATTCAAATATTAATAATGTTTTTTACTCCATAAATATATTGCCTATTACATCTTTGTCAGGTGTAAGTTAAATAATTACTTATCTATAACTCGTTAATTTATTAATGCAGATTTATCTAAATAATTTTCAACTGAAATACTTAATTATGTTACCTAATTTTTTCAGATTTTTGACATACGTGTTTCAAAGTTTGGTTGACACACTTCAAAGCACGTCAGAGACCCTTGTCTGGAAAAAGCGCCATATAAAAAAATTCTTAAACGTTAAATTTCGCATTGTAAAAACCTCTTTAATGGAACGTCAAACTATTGGGTTGTTAAAATAATCACCCCAAAACTTTAAACAAAGAATTAAACACATTTTTTTCTTGTCATTTTTTTTAAAATGAACTTCACCTTCCTATAGAGTTTCCTTAGTCTTAAATTAAAAGAGCAATGATGCTACGGGCTGTATCATGTTGTAACATTTAGGAAATAGTATCACCGTTTTTGTGATTATGCTAAAGAACTCTTAAACATTCAAGACTTATTAAGTCTTGTTTAGGTTATGGTATATGTACATAACATTTTCGCAAATTTTATATTTTATTAATGTGAACAGAAATGTTATAAACATTTCCGTTCATACTACTAAAATCAACTGCTTTCTTTATATAGGCATGCATATTAGACATATTAGAATACAAACTATCATGGAGTGTAATGTGGATTTGCTTTTTTTTCATGAAGCTCGAGATAGTGTATGTTATTGTTTTTGAATATGCCTTATGAATATCAAGTATTTCATTAATTTATTAATGCTAATTTATCTAAATAATTTTCTTTTCAAATACTGAATGACGTCACCTTACTTTTAAATTTTTGATGTACTTTATTAAAACATTGGATGGCACACTGCAAAGTATGTCAGAGATTTGAAAAAAGGGCGATATAAAATATTCTTAAACATTTGAAGTTGCAGTATAAAAGACCCCTTTAATGGAACGTCAATCTATTGGGTTATTAAAAAAAATCACCCTAATATTTTAAATGAATAATTAAATAAAATTTTATTCTCATTTGTTGTTTTTTCTAATAAACTTCACTTTTTATAAAATTTCATCAATCTTAAATTGAAAGAGCTACGATGCTATGACAAACGGGATCTATAATGTTGTAACATTTAGGAAATAGGAGCACCGTTCTATTAAATATACATTATTAAGACTGGCTTAGGTTATGGTATATGCACCTGATATTTACGCGAATTTAAAATTTTAGTAATTTGAACAGGAATATACATTTTAATTTTCCAAAAATTAAATTCCGGAGAGTCACTGCGAAAAAAATTTAGTGAGAAAAATTTTTGTTGCTGCAAATTTTTTAAACTTCAACTAAATTGAATATTCTGTAGAAATCTGAAGATGAAAAGAATCTCCACTTTTTAGTTCATCTCAATGAAGTGATTGCAATAAAAATATATTATTGCCAAATATATTGGGTGAAATTTATATTAATTTACTCAATTTTACAGTGGAATATAATATAATGATGTTCCGAATCATGGTATTGCATAATTTGATTCTTCCAAAATATTGGTAACTAACGTCGATATTAAAGGTCAACCCCTAATGTTATTATTATTGCAGACGACCCGTAGATTTTTTTAAATATTAAAAAAAAGCAAATTGCCAGTTGCTACAGTGTGACATTAATAACTTTTTTAAATGGAGCGCTGTGTGTAGATTACGGGTACAGACAAGCAATGCAGCGGCGAACTGTATATAATTGAGCGTGCTCTCTTTCGAGTACAAATATACCACTTCTTATTAGTGACATGCCTTTACGTTGTCTGAATAGGGTCATTGATTTAGGAGTGACAATTGATTCACGCCTGAATTTTTGTGAGAATATGGTGAATGTCACCAAAACTTAGCTCAGTACTTGATATCAAAAATGGCCCGAAGGTATTCAAAAATATTTTTTCAATGGTTGTATGTTAGATAAAGTCTAGTTACTTCTTTATTTTATTCAGTACTCATTTTTTTTCGAGCGTGCTTTTCTTGAGGCTTAGAAAATATAGTTTTGCTTAAGATAATTGAATGGAAATATTTCATGCTCTTTTTTTTTATTGTGAAGACTTTAGCTCCCAGCGGCTAATAATTTCTAGGGCTGGTAAAATCGCCATTTTTTAAATATTAGCATTTAGAACTGAGCATTTCCTTATTTTCGTCATGAAATTTATAGCTTGTTATATATAAAATAAAATACGTACTGTTCATGATATTAAAATTTGTGGGTGTATATCTATTTCATAAATCAATTTTATTATATCTTTAATTTAATTTCATCTACATATTATTATAAGAAATATTGATATCCGCCATGTTACAATTTACTAGAATACAAATATTCATAAAAATATGTCTACTTCAAAGAAATTTTGAAGAATCGAAAAATTGTAGGTACTTTCCTCGTTTTTTAAACCTTTGGCCAGATATTTTATTTTTTCTTTATTATCATATATTTTCATTGGCAACAAATTTTCCAAATGAAACAAAGCTATTCTGTAATCGAGTTCAATAATTAATGGTATTAAAATGTAAGGTAAATTGCGAATAGGAAGATGGGAAGAGAAATATATTTGTTGCACTTAAGTATGGTTTGATTTTTTTTAATTTAAAGTTTTATTAATTTCACACAATTTTTTAAACCTCAGTCATTATTTATTTTTGGGTTAAATACTATATTTTTAACATAACATGTAGGTATGTATATATTGCAAACGTAATACTGCAAGAGTAATGTATTATAATCAAGCATAGCGAAGTAATTAAAAAAATCATTCCGAGGGAGCCTAAAAAATCTAGAAATGTTTATTAAATCAGATGTAGTTTATTTTTTCAGGCTGAAGGACATAATTAGTTTAACCATTGATTTTATTGAAGTCCAAGTATATTTACAATAAATACGTGCTTAAAACAGGCTAAAATGATATCAGATGTAAATGTACATCATTATGAGATTTAAATAACTTATATGGTTAACTTCCTAATATTTTAATAAATGTATGTAGTGAAGTCACCAGATCAAATTTTTTATATATGAAAAAACGCGCTCATTTTCATTCCACAAATTTTTATCGATATGCGTATTATATCTTTTATCAGATATACTTATAATATATGTTATTGGACGAGGTCTGTATTTATATTGTCTATAGTTTAATGATTGATGGTTATTAGATATTTTTTTTAGAATCTATTTATAAAAAAAAATATTGTTGCGAATAAATATGGAACTGTAGTCACTGACAAGACGAAAAGATAAATGTAATAAAGTATTAAAGTAGCATCAACGAAATCTCTTTTCGAAGTATTAAGCATTTGGCTGGTCTCATTTAGAAGATAAAACTGTAAAAACATGTCTATATAATTTGTAAAAGTCATATCCTGAATATATTTTTATGGAAAAGGAATAAAAAGAAAATTACAGAAGTATAAAAAAATATTTGTACTTAAGACCACACTGTAGAAGATAAAATTTAGATAACCAATATTATCGTACCTCGTATATTGGAATTTTTCATATGAAAATTGAGAAAACTAAAATTATTACCATTGTTAGTAGTCGTGCATTAGCAATAAATTCACATAGACATGTGAATAAACCAAGATAATGCGGTACATATTCAACTGATCATATTTTATCCACTTCAACACCAAATGACATCATAATAAATATGATACATTAATGCCTGCATATACATTAATATAATTTGAAACAATTTTGCATTATGTTATCAATTAAAATAAAATGCATCATATGATAAATAAATACATTTGTCTAAAGAGAAAATATACGTCGTCACTTTAAACGTCATTATGTATTGAGAACTCATATGAAACATTTCATTCTTGGCTGGCCTACCGCCGAATACATTCGAAGCGCATCAAGCTTAGCGTGACGCCAAATGGCAAATATTTTCCCATCAAAAAATCAAAGTGGGCTAAAAGAGGTTATCACTTCAATAAACTTAAATACGAAATAACTATAATGAGACTTTGAAAGATATAGATTGATACATTATTAGTAGCATTATAATTACATAAAAATACATACTAAAATAAACAACATATAATATGACTATATTTTTAGTTTTTACGTATATTCATTTACATAATACCTATTTAAGCAATTGATATAAATAGAAAAACCAAAGCTATAAAATTACTTCCAGTCATTAGAAGAGGTTTATGTTCATTTTTCGTAGTAGCCTTCCGTATAATTAAAAAACATTAAATAAATTCTCGTTTCAAATGGTCATTTCCTTACTGCAATGCTTCACTTGAAAAATGTTTTCCGGCAAAATTTTAGGTGAAAATAGCTTGCAGTATCTTTTTCTTCCTTTGCTTCCAGTATCTTACTGGACAACCTCCAAATTTTCTAAGATATCAAGATATACAGCAGCGATAAGATTATGATAGTTTGCCAGCTAATTATTTATAAATTATGGCATCGACCAGGCAAAAAACTTTTCATCGATTCCAATAATGACGCTAACCAAGTTTATTTGAACTTAAGAACAAAGAAAGGGTTAACTGAGAGTCAATGGTGGATATATGACTCGCAAACTTGCTGCTAAACTAGACCGCTTTATCCTCAGATTTTGATCCTCCAATTTCTTTAGTTACATCAATAGATAAACCGTTTGACTATCGATTGTAATCCTGTATATTGTTATTCATAAGAAAAATATTTTGACACTGTTTCGAATTATGACTTTGGCTAAAAATTAATGCGCTTTTTTTAATAAAATATCTAAAATTTTTGAGAAACTTCGTAAACATCCCATGGCCGAGTACATATAAAAAAAAGCTGTGTTCTTCAACGTCATTTACAACTTGATTATTAATGAGTCAACATTGAAGAAATAAGGAGGAAGGCAAATCCGTGTGCGTGACTAACTTGCTATAATAATTTGAATCTGGTTATCCTCTAGTAGAAGCCATCCGCAGCTCTGTCAAAGAGGAGCTCCGGGTGTTGTTTCTGAAGACGTAGTATCTTCAGACGATGATCCCAGCTATTCCGTAGGGGCGATTACACGTTAAGGGACAAACCCAAGTTCGGCCAACTGGTTGATTCCGATATTGTTCGTCAACACATCTTACTACGCAAGCTTTATTTGTTGTTTTTTTTGGTGATCATATCAATCACCTTAAAACTAAGAATCGTAAGTAGTTTAAATACGTGAATCATACCTTTAGATGCCAGTATTTGGTTCAAAATTACTTGAGCTAAATACTCAATCTGGCTTAAATTGCTAAACATTTTTCTAAGTGAGCTTAAAAACTATTTTGCATCAAAAAAGGAAGAAATGTCTTTGGTAGCATATCCATGGAGTCATATAATATACTTTTTAGTAATTTAACTAATATCGCAAAGGTGTGATGCGTCATCTTTAAAATTTTGAAATTTTGCATCTGTAAAAAACTTCCCTTACACAAACAAGTCCTTTTTGATATTTTTGGAGCTGAGGTTGGAAATAATTTCACGTCCTCTTTATTCGTTATATCAAGCAACGCCAGCGATTTTGCGTAATTAGATAATTTAAAAATACTTTGCATGGACAAAAAATGTCTATTTTATTTTTTAAACTAATTGCAGAAATTTATACATTTTCATTTCACTATAACTTTTCTAACACTAAATAAGTCCACGCAGTTGCATTTAAACTTGCAAAATATACAGTATAAGACAAATTTATATAATTGAATTGATTAAATAATAATCTTATGTCACTCAAAATTTAAACGCGTTAATTTAAATTGTAGATCAACGTAGATCTCAGTACATTAGCCACGCGCTTTTGCATTATAATTTTTATGTTGTTGCTTTTTTAATAAATATTTCTCTCATACTTAGACAAAACACACTTCTTTAACAATACAAGTAATAACTTTGCATAAACTTTGTTATTTAGTAATAACAACTAATAACAATTCAATTGAATTGACATTTATTTACAGAACCCATAAAATTTTTGTTAGAAACTAATCACTCACTTGAAGGTAAAGTCACTTCACTCGTCACTTGAATGTAAAGTAAATATGACGGGTGATATGTAAATAGGCTGCCAGGGTAAACACTACAGCAACCATGATTTATTTATATTGAATGTAGGTGATGTCTTTCATTGAATATTCTTTTCAAATGGAAATCATTTTACAAATGTTATTTGCCCTTATGAAATCAAATATTATCAATTTTAATCTTGAATGGAATGGTCAACAGGATTGTATTAAAATATATGTATTGAAATTGTATACAGTTTTACACTTATTAGATATTTTAAATTTCACAATGACACGAGATACTTATAGGTGCATAACCGTTAAAAAATTATAAAAGTTGATTAACCGTAATAAATATATAAAAGTAAATATATCTTTTAGGATATTTTTAATGATACATAAAAATCCTTTTTATAATACGTACACGCAGAAAATATTAAATGGATTAAAAAGTGTCATTTGATTTTGATATTTGTAGTAAAATCATATTATGACTTGTATGCAACCGGACGTCAGAAAAAAATAATTTGAATTACCAGATACTTTGCTCCAGCATGTGAAATATACTGATCATTGGTAAAAAAACGAATATCACTCAAAAATCTAAATAACACTGAGACATTTAAACTATGGATATTTTTCAATAAAAACCAAAACATGGTTTTCTTTCAAGGCGATGCTCAAGAAAAAAGAAATTAGTTTAAATTCCCACCTCTTTCTGCCTATATTCTAACTATAATTATTATGAAACGTACAATGTTTAAATTTTATTATCAAATTTTAGACCTTCCTTATAACTTTTCGACGTAGTATATAATAATATAATTTTTCGAGAAACTATATTTTGGAACCATTAAGAGAAGAATAGGATTAACTTTTTTATGTGTTTCTCCATGACCGTTTTCAAAATAGTTACATCAGTTATGTTAGTAAAATGAATAAAAATTGGAAGTAACAAATATTTTTTGTCGATAACAGTTAAAACAAAAATAAGTCCTCTACGGTTCGTTTTATTATTTCACCCTCATATTACCATATCTAGATTTCGTCATTTTGTACAATACCCAATACTTGATTTGACTACCCTTATTCTAATTTATGTAACAATTAGTTACACTAGTTTAGATGATGATATTTTCCAGCTTTGATTGAATTATGAAATTATGTAATATCTTATATTTTAAATAATGTCAAAATAAGGAAATTTAAAAACAACTAAAGAATTGCACTAATGCTCTATAACAGGAATTACTCAAAGTAATTAAATTTACTAAAAAGTTTACAGCAATGCATTGCTATTTCCAATAAGGGGTAATATAAATATTCTCAAATGTTGTCCTTACCGTAATGAGGAATGAACTGCGAATGAACTCCCTTCACAAATTTAGAACCGTGAAGTTCACCAACTTAAAATTTCGAATGATTATTGCTGTGAGACATATTTATTTTAAATTTTGATTTATGCGCTTATAAAACTTCAATAAACAAATCAGCTTTTTCTTTGAAAGATCTATGAATATTATTTCAAAAAACAAATTTTAGTGATAAATAAAAATGTTCAATATCATGTCAATTGTAAGTTTTATTTTCCAGACGAGTATAAATAAAAATATAGATAGTAGTATATTTTCAGCGTGAGTAGATAAGTGCGAATCACGCTGGAATCTATAGAAATATACGTAAAAAATAAGATCTCGGTAGATATGAAAAAACATGTGAAAAATCTAAAGGAAGCGTGGACTCTTTTTTAGATAACTGAACTTTTTCAGATAACAAGCGGAAACCATCATAAGTCTCCAAAATTATGATTATAACAATTTCATTTCCCTATTTTGTGCACGAATATATCTTTTCATCCCAACTTTTATTTCATTATCAGTCCATACTGACGCGTAATTCCTCGAATCCTCAATTTGTCTAGACCACCGCTGATAATACACTTGAATTATTTTTGGTTAAGAGTAAATACGTCTACGGTCAGCCCGATTCGCAATCCCTCCCTTTGGCCGGATGAATCAAAATGAAGTACGAAGGGAAATTGAATAAAAAAATGTTAGACGAGTCATGTTTTCTTTTCGTGAACAAAAAATTGTCCGTTGTTAGGTTAAGTAAGTTTTTTAAGTAATCGGTGAATAAACGATTTGGGGAAAATGGATAGATTTAACAATTTAACTTACACTATATTTGTTGTTAATACTGTCACCTTATTTTATTCATAATGTCACTTGTACTTTGATTGTGGTCGCTTATTATTAAAACTTCTCTCATAGCCAATCATCAGCAAATATCCAATTCGATTTGCTCACACATTGTACACCCTTCCACCGAAGTTTTATTTGTTTATTTTACATAAATACATATGTGAATATGTTTCTTTTAATGCCTTATGGGAAATTTGTAACGTAAGGTTTAGGAAGTTTGATATCATGCTATTTTTCCTATCTTTTTTGTTTACATCCTCATTGATTAGACGTTGGTATGGAACAGTATAATTTTGAATATTTTAAACGTGTATGAAATAATTATTAAACAGTATAGTTATTTTTAATCAGCAAAACGATTTTAAATAAATTAATTGTTTTATTTATTATGTACCAGTTACTATCCTGTGTGAGTGTAATTTTCTCTAAATCGTCATGCCAAGTAAAATTATCCCTTATGATTTAAATACTTATTACTCTTAATTCCTGTTTCTTCTTTAACCTTAACTAGGAAATGTGGTTTCATCTGGTAAGTTATTTATTTATTTATAAGCCTTTGTCCCCAAATACTGTTGGGTATGCTTTTAACCAATGTGGTAAAATTTTTCTCCACTACTGCCAAAAACCCACAGTTTTCCATTCATAATATTACTAAGTGGGATAACGGTAGTAAAGACTGTAACAGAGACAGCAGATGATCATTTATTATTATATGACACTTATATATCACACTGTGGACTTTGCCAAGAATTTATGTGTGACGCAACAATATAAGATAACGATACTAAAAAAAAATCACGTTCAGTTGACAGTCCGTCGATATCTTTATCTCTATAATAATATCTAAATATAGACACCGTTTGAGTAGCAAAGTTCTAAACTTAATAAATTAGAAATTCAAAATTTTGACAGAGGAATGTAAAACGTCTATTATTTCGGAATATTATAAATACATGAATAATTGCAATATTTCATTGAACTTCCCTTAATTGATCAGTTGAATCAAACGAAAACGTTAATTCAACTAATTAATTGTTTTAATGGATAAATGTTTTGTTGTGTTTTATTAGTGCTATATTTTAATAATTTATGTACAGCATATTGATGTGTATATAAAGTAGAAAATAATAGCAATATTGCTTCAATGTAAATTAAAGAAAGATATTTTGGGGAATATAAGCTACGTGTTCAAAAGGTTACTTACAATAGAACTTTATTTATATAATGATAAAAAGAACATTCAACAACAGAAAATTCTAAATTACATAGATATTAATCTAACCGCGTACTACATAAAACAATATGAAAGTGGAGGTTAAGAATATCGAAAAGAAAGTCACGCAAAAATAAAAATATTCAGTCCCGCAGGCAGATTAAAATTCAATTATATTGATTCACAATCGATAACTAATTAGGTACTGAATAATTCAATATATCACGAGAATAGTCTACAGGTCTAGAATTGGGCACCAGGAAATGATGAAGTGTGACTATACTCATATATGCCAGATTTAATCAATTATATCCTACGTATGATCCGTGTTACAGAGGCGGTGCACATATCGCAAGCTAAAGAGGTAATTGCGTTAAGAAATTGAGGCCTTTAATAAGTAGACATTTTAAAATATAAAAACACGAGCAATCAATGTAGTGAAGATTTAAATTCCACTAGAATTGGCATTGATTCCAGTATTAATATACATAATGTTTGTCAAGTTAGAAGTATTTTATGTAACTTGTGAATAAAATGAATTAATTAAAGGTACATATTGATACAACTATAGCCGGTTACTAGAATGATTGCTAGTTGATATTTATTCATATTACTGCGAGTTTGTTGCTGAATTGTATTGTATTTCTCCGTGAGTTTATTATCTTATTCGTTATTATTTCTTAACTGTTTGCCATATGTTTCTTCTCATGTCCAGCGCTTTGGATAAATCTGTAAGTTGCGCGTGTAGTTATCAAGAAATAAATATATAAATAAGATACGACGTAATTTGAGCTATTTTACTAGGATCTTATGTAACTTTTGAATAATATGGACTATGCAAGCATCCCAAGAAATAATTTAAAGCGAAAGCTAAAGGAAGATAATGTTAAGGTCTATCCGAAAAACTGATGTTTATAGATTTTTGAGAGTGGTCTATAGTTTTGAATTTTTGTAGCTAAACTCGTAGGTTGGGTATACAAACATTTACTTATATAAGTCTTAACATGGCATCCAGAAATTATCATAACAATAGAAGCGAGATTTTAAAAATACCCGATTTTGAACTTTCACGTCATTTTTTCCAAAAAGTTCATACGATTTTTTCAAATT
The DNA here is from genome assembly GCA_039881145.1 of Druceiella hillmani. NCBI lineage: Eukaryota > Metazoa > Arthropoda > Insecta > Lepidoptera > Hepialidae > Druceiella > Druceiella hillmani. Next base: position 226,692 of record JAYKKI010000041.1, read on the forward strand.
CTACTTCAAAAACGTTCCAATTTCAATGGTTTTTGGTTCAGAAATTTGACATTGTTATATTTGCGGTTTCGCCCTAAAAGTCTAGTAAGTAATCAGAAGATAATGTCAAATTTTGTGTTCAAAAATTTGATGTATTAAAAATAGGTTTTTGAAATAGGTTATCAAAATAAGTTAATTCATCCTTACCAACAAAATTAGGTTTAACATATGGTGTTGGAATGTCTCGGTTTTCCATTAAATTTTGGCGCTATGTTAAGATGAAACTAAATGTTTATATTCCGAATTGACCAGTTAGTCAAGTTGTTGATGAAAAAAATTAATTTTCCATCACTATTATTCATGTGGTAAAAGGTATTTGTCCTTTTATGAGTTTATTTGAAAAAAAATCCCAAACCAAGTTTATAAATATAAAATTATCAAAAATCGCTAAACGGACGCTGGAGGTGTTTCGATAAGGGATTGATAGTCTCTATCTCTTTGTGCACAAAGATAGCTGAGAAATTTGATATGTAAAATATATAGAAGATAACATAATATTCATACGAAATATCCTGGTTAGAATCAAGGAACAGTAACGAAATAAAGTGAATTTCTTATACTAGTTCTTAATATTAAATCGATGCTACTTCAGTATTTGTATGGTATTAAAGATAATTTGCAAAAAAAATTAGGCCTAATATCGTTATGTATATTATGAAAAACTGACATCGTGCAGCTACTAGGCATTCTATGTAGATCGCATAGATAGGGTTATAAACCTGCAAGGTTGCGTGACCTTGTTTATCTCCTTTTAGGGCGGCTAACTTACGGGTAACGTGGGTATATTAACGCCCGAAAACGTTCAAGAATGGAATATTAACACCGAAAAAGGCCTCCAATTATCTAGAGAATTTGCTTGATATAAAGAAAGAAGTAGCAAATATGACATGAAATCACTTAGTAAATATATCTAAAGATTAGTACTTACTAAGGTAAATTTGTAAAACGAGACAAATATTCCAAATTATTTAAAATCCTAGGATAATATATTTCGCCAAAAATAAAAAAAAAATTGGGGAAATATGATTAAATTTCAGGATAATTATGTTTTTCTTTCTCTTTCTTCAAATTAATAATTTAAAGCTTGTGTAAGTAAAATAACATTTTTTAATGAGCATTTAATACTAACAATTTTAAAAAATGTTAGAATAATTTGAGCGTGCTTTGGGAACGTAATCACGTAAATAACTGACGAAAGACAAGAAGGTTTGGGAAATAGACGGTCATAAAACTATTAATAACATAGTTGAAACGAGTTCAGGAGTCAGAAGAATTTCTAGTTTCACCAGAAGTCTTAATGAAAATCAGAGGAGTATTAGTTGTAGGTACAACCGCTCTTACTTTAAATTCATAAGAAAAAAAATCTAGAATAACGGGCGACTTTATCTGGACTATAGATGATAATTATAATATTTTATTACCTAAAGTATTAAGGCAAATACTTTAGAATGACTTAATTGAATAATGATATTTTGATGAAATCGTGGTCACAAACCTTACATTGCCAATTCGAATGCACACACTTTTGCGATTTATTTCTACTTTTATTTTCTTCTCGATTTATTTGGATTCTGTAATTCCCTGTACCAATAATTTGTTTATATTCCCGCAGACGTCAAAAAAGAATACTGTAAAAAGCTCTTTCGTCCTAACTATTATTTCTTACCTAAAAGGATTAATGAAATAGGGTGGAATAGAAATTGTTAGAAGGACCAAATTTTCACGTAGGCAAAGAGCGGTCTATTGCAAGCAAAAGTTTTGTATATAGGCCTAAAATAAAAGAAAATACTCAAGCTCCAAATGACATGGCTAGTTTTAATGTATAATATTTATAATGACAAAGTTATTATTATTATTTTTTGTAAATTTCTGCTCTTTTATTAGCATTGTCACTTACTGTTATGTCTGCTACTTTATTGTCTTTCAGCAAATACTTGAATTCAGCCACATACTACATAACTTTCCAAGCTCTCTTATATTTTCACTTAGCATAAAATATTTTTTTTGTATTTTATTAATACACTATTACACTTGTATGATCCTGGAAAAATACCTACGTAACCATAATATTACAACACAACAATCACGAAATCTTCCTAATTAAACTATTGCAATAGTAAAGTACTAGAACAACAAAATAGGTGCAAAGTTTTAAATATTATGTAGACATAAATGTGTCTCATAATAGTGTTTAATTTTATTACGATATAAAATATAATATGAATCTAATATCACTAGAATATAGTGGTACTAAATTTTTAGATTTCGCACAAAATTTTTACAAATATTGTTATTTCTCTGAACCCATGTTTAGAGATTACTACCTCTTTAAATAATATGGCATTGATTGAAACTATCTTTATGCAAATTTATATATATATATATATATATATATATATATATATTATTTGCATATAAAAGCCATAAATTATAAGTAATAATGAAATTTAAAAAATCGAAAGTTGGGTTATGGACATTTTCAAGTGGGATCCCTTTTTAACAAAAAAAAAAATTCAAGTAGATTTGATAAAATATATTACAAATATACAACTCATCAGCTCTCGCTCCGTCCTGGTTTTTGAAGCGCCATTTCGGAATAATTCGTGTTGAAATTGTTAGCGTGTGGAAGTGGACTTCGTATAAATGTAAATGTGAAGCATAACCTTTCAATATTTCAGCTATTATCAGGTTAAATCTCAACAATGTTCTAGATGATTCACTATTGGAGGAAAATTTTGGAAATTCCGTTAAATAAAATTATATTGAAAGCTATGATCTATTAATCGTGAAGATCAGGCAAAAAGTCAAATATTCACTATCAATTTTCAATTTAATTGTATGATTAATAATTTTTAAATATATATGTATATACAGATGTGTGTATGTGAGTGTGCGTGCGTGCGTACTTGCATGCGAGCGTTCTTGCGTGCATGTGTTTACGTGTGCGTGTGTTCCTGCAAACAAATTTGAAACTGACAAATATTTAAAAAAAATTATCTTCAAATCTCTATGGTGAAATTTTGATCAAAGATTTTATTTATATATTTCAAGGCCCAATTCATAGATAAAAAGAATAATAGCTGCTAATATTTTGAAATTATTTTTTTAAAAATTTCCACCGTTTTTTAAGCCAACAATTCCAATAAGGTTTAGTTTTCATATGTAAATTTAAACGTCATACGCAATATTAATGAAAACATTAACACTTAACTACATTATTTGAAGATGTAACTATATCTGAAATAACTGTGCGAAATAATTGATAACAGTTATTTTTAAAATTTTTAAATTAACCTTTATTTGGAAATGAAATGATTTGTTACGAAAAATTAATAGTGTAGGTTTAACATACATTTGACTAGTACATTTATTATATTAAAATTTAACTTATAAAAATAACAACAAATTTGCATTTATGTATCGCAACTGTAAAAAAGTAAAACCCGTATTTGAACAAATAAGTGAAAAACTGTACTAAAGAAATTAATGTATATTAAAAATTATCTAATAAATTATGACTAAGCATTAAATATAGAAAAACTTTGATCAACTTATGTAATTAATTGGATATGTACCTCAATATACATTAAGAATTGAATTCTGGATATCTGGAAGGAAAACAAATCGTAAAACGCAAGGTCAAATTATTAATTTGGCCGTCATTCATATTCTTTATGGCTATCCCAATATATATCCTTGTTTATTGTAGGGACAGAAAAACACATATACCTTGCCTGACTCCGTATTAAGTAACGTAAGGTCGAGTTTCAAAATTTCCAAGTCGGATGTATTGTCTATGAGCCCGAAAGTAATTGGCGAAAAATATTATTAGAGCAGGAGACATACCTGTTTCTGATAATTTCACTAGTAGAATATCATTGTCGACTCGGTCAAGTGCCTTTTTGAAATCAAAAAAGGCTACATCATCTTTACGACTTGATCTAATTAGATTGAGATTAGTGACGGTGGAACGCTTTGGATGAAAACCGTGCTGGTAATCCAATAACTGGGATTGGACATGAAAATAAATGCGGTAATGTAAAACAGTTTCAAATACTTTGCGAATAAAGATAATACAGCTATAAGCCGATAATTTTATACATCAGGCCTGGGACAAGATTTAAAACCCGTAGTTACACGGGAAGCCTTTTAAACAGATGGATAAATTTCAGAATGTAATGAAAGATTTACTATAAATGTAAGTGGTTTGACGAATATATCAGAACAGGCCTGGATAACGTATGGAGATAAACCATCAGCACCGCTATATTTGTAAACATTGTCCCACGTTAAAGTTTTTAATTTCGAAAATATTTAAAAAAATTAGTACTACAATATCAGAAGCTGTACCGCAAGTCATCATTTATTTCAACAAAACTGTTGGTCCTACGTGCTTCATGGAAAAATATCCTATGCCAATGGATTTTGGTATTTTCGCCCACATTGTGCAGAATAATTAGTGCAAGTGGTGGGGGTAAGCGGTGGTGGCTATCACTAATACAGGCATCGGTTATGTCATGGGATATAATATTATTATTTAGTCCTTAGATATAGTTAGCGTAAGTGGTGGGGGCTATCACTAATGCAGGCATCGGTTAGAGCATTGTCCCAATGTTGATCAAACCACGCGCTCTACTTGCGATATGGAATGCAGGATATTTTATATAATTTGCCGTTTTTAAGTCAATAAAGCCTTGGTGTCCCCGCACAAAATGTTATAGCATGGGTAAATGATAGCATTCAACTATTTTCGGGTAACGATATATACACATCGGATAATATATTCCCTAAAAACATCCACTGCACCTTCCGAAAGAATACCACGTCGTCGACGGTTGAAATGTCATACACTGAACTTTCGCTGGAATCTATTGTATGGGAACTTTAAATACTGAATATGTAGTTTTATCACCGTGTAATAATATTGCCGCCATAGTTGAAGACGCCACATTCGTAGCTATTTTTTGATGACTTTGGAGTTCGGCTAAAACGCTTTTGGTAAGGTATGCTTGTCCGGTAATTCCAACTTATATTAAGATTTGTCTAAACCAATATTACTATTATTCTTTTATATATGTCTAAAATATCTTTGAGTATAGTTTCTTTGAGTATAGTACCATATCCTAATATATTTGTGACAATAAAGTTGATTAAAAACGCCAATGGCATCCATTGTCAATACTATATCGTAATATATCTGTGAGTATAAAGTTTATTAAAACGTTAAGAGATAACGTTGAAAGTACCAATATCGTAATACTCACGAATTAACTTTTTTTTTAAATCTATACTATGCAGATAAAAATATCCTACATGTTGCAAGAAGATATTATTACCGTACCGTATTTCATTAAAATACGTTCATTAAATTTTGTATGATTGACGAACAAATTAGCATACATACAGATAGAGAGACAGACAAAAATTCTAAAAGTAGGTTTTCTTGCTTCTATTATCATTCTATACGCTAAAGCAATCATTCGTTTTCAAATAATATCCATGTACAGAATTCACTCTTTTACAATTTTATTACATGCATCGATTTAAGAAGAACAAGCAAAGTGATTCTGTTCATATTATTAGAAAAGTTAGGTTTTGAAACTATTTAGCGTAATATATATTAAATTACACAAGTAGTTTCCTTAGGTTTGTTTCAGACTATACTATTTTTACTGTATGATGAAAAGTCGGTACGACTTCGCCCTACCCCAATGTTTAAGACCACTAAAACACACCGATTTTACTATAAAAATATATTTACCGTCCTGTCTAAAATATACATTATCATTTTAATACCGAAGACTTACGATAAAATTGTCCCTTGACTTTTTATTTACAATAAAAACAAAATAATATGAAAGGAGCCTTACAATAATTCTGATCCATATTCTACAATGTACATAAGTACGCATGACCACACGTTCAATATTTGGGATCAATTTGATAGTTAAATCAAAGTAGAAAATATTTCAAAAATCAATTTTTAACTTTGAGTATTCACTCGTGTTACAAAATACTTGTGCCGTTTAGTGCTTAAAAGCTTTTATTGAAACTAGCTTTTTTTCGTGTCTTTGGTTAATTTCTCTTACTACTGAATTGTTCCCCATTTGTTTGAGTGATAATACCTGAAGCTATTGCACTGGCAATTCCAATGAGTGCTAATAATTCTAATTTCATAGGCAATATTCCACACAAAAAAAAGATTTTAATCAGAGCCTTGAGCATTATCTGAGGAAATTTTGATTCAAATCGATCTATATGTGTATAGGTAAAATGATACTCAAAAAAACAAACAGACAATTAGAATGTAGATAGACAAAACGTTTCTCACACTTTCTTTCTCAGTAAAAATTCAAATGATATTAAATTTTAATTTGGATCCCAAAGATTATGCCACTTAAATTTAGTTATAATCGGTTGGCAGTTCAGTGAACATCGAACAAACAGACATTCTTGTAAAACATAATTCTAAAAAATCGGTTTTTTTTTCAGGTATACATAGTATATCATACTAATTTTTTCACAAATCATTTTATCAGATAGATTTTGATTTAGAGAGATATCAAATGTAGCTTGAATCAATTTATGTAATTATAACACGGTGCGTGAAGAGCTAGGGGATCTTGATCAGACGCGCATCGATTTTCCCTAACTTTACCAATCGCTTTCCTTAGATTTCTTACTGAATGGCTTAACTTAAATTAAACTTTCAGTTTTATTTTAAATTAAACTTAAATTACAAGGCATTTGAATGACGGGGTCCTGTGATAACTAAAAACCGTTTTTCATAAAGTAACTTTTTTTTTACACCGAAATCTTAATAAAATTGAAGGCGAGGGAAGATTGAAAATTGGACGACGTGACTCACAATCGCGATGAAAACGATAATAATGACTGTGATCAATGGTTACGGGAAAATTAATACTACCAGAAAGCAAGGTTGTTGAGAGTGATTAAATTTACAATTAAAATAAGAGTAGCTTGTCCATCAGGAAACCGTTTCAATAAGCGGACACTTCAAGTAATTTTTCTTTAATTTTGTTTATGTGTAATAAATCCTTGATTGGAGTATAAAGTAACAAAAGTAAAGGTATCTAGAGAGGAGGAATACATGGTAACACTTCAAAAATGTAAATCCAATCTGCTGGTAAAATTTATCACGAATGTATCAAAATATAGGAAATAATCACAAATTTGTGATACAAAAAAATCTACAATTAGAGAAGTACAAGACTTATGTGTTTAATCCCATAAAACAAAACTGTTCTGAATAGTTTTAGAGAAATATTTATTATTAATGTATAAGCTTAAGAATTGGTCTTTTCAGACTGATTTTAGTTCATTTTGTTAGCGATCATATGATATTAACAATTTTTTTAGTGAAACAAAAAAAAATTCAATTAGAGAAGTACAAGACTTATATGTGTTCAATCCCATAAAACAAAATTGTCCTGAAAAGTTTTAGAGAAATATTTACTATTATTGTATAAGCTTAACAACTGTTCTTTTTAGACTGTTTTAGTTTATTTTGTTAGTGATCATATAATATTAAACTTTTTTTAGTAATTGAGAACAAAGTGTGTGTTGACTTAAAAAAAATAAAAATATTTTTAGTTGTTTTAATTATTTTCTTGCCTACATACTCATAATTAATCATACCAACTTTTATAATACATGGAGTTTACTTTATATTGAGTAATTCATGTTTCACAAACTTTTATTTCTCCCCCTGCGAAAAAGTTATTTTTAACAACAAAAGTTTATTCACTATTCTACTCTTACCTCAGGGCCAACAAATTTCAAAAATTTTAAAAAAGGACTGACCTTTCCTGAAAGTTGCTAAAGAATGTTCAACATTTTTGATAGGCTGGAAAATTAAGCAAAAGGAATAAAATTATTTGTTTTCCTCTCTACGTCAATCGGGAAGTATAGTAGATATAAATACAAAATATGTTAAACACCGTTGATTCGCATCTAATGTCATATTTCGAGTTACATAAAGATGAAAATATTAAATTCTTTAATTTTTATGGTCTATTACCTCTAAAGGAAAAATAGAAAATCTCATGACATCGTATTTTTCATAGTGACTTTTCTCAGAAAACTTCATCGAGGTAGTATAACATGTTAATCCATATATATAAACCATATATAGTATAACATGTTAATACATACATATAAACAGTAAACACTGAAAAATAAATCTTTTCTTTACTTCATGCGTCGTGTTAAATATCGCATGAAAAGATTAGAAAGGCCTTAATTGTTTCATAATTTCAAATATTATCATACATCCTAAAATATAAAAAAAATTATATTCATCCTATAGAGGAGATGTCTTTCTTTTTATTTCAGAAAACTAATGCCCTTAAAATAATTTCTCCTAGAAGCTTATTTTAACTTTAAAGGGAAACAAATTATAGTCTTGAGTCATATATTTACCGTTAAGTTAAAACATTTTAGTAGTCCTATTTAGTTCTGGAGAAATTATTTTTACGCTTGTAAAACATATACGGCAAAACGTTATATTTGTATATAATTTAATGAAAGTACAACAGCCATCTTTACCAGGTTTATTATCAAAAAGTCTTAACAATGTCCCACATTACATGCTACCTTATTTTATAAGTGACTATTTTCCACGTAACATAGCTATAAAAGTTACCAGGGAAAAGTGTGTGGAGCTAAGTTAAATCAATATCCTTGTCAAGCAAATTGGTGATGACACGATACTTCTCTCCTCTTTTTTAACTTACAAGTATATTGACACTCATACACTTGTCATCAACCCCAAACATCTTTAGCAGTAACAGTACTGTGCAAATTTATGTTCGGAGACGATGTTGTATCATAAAACTTCCTTCTATCTTCATTATTTTAAACTTTTCAGTGCATTTCTCATTCGGTAGTTATTTGAATTTGGTTAAATTTTTTTTGTAATATTCCATATTACTCAGAATTCCAAGAACTTGAGGTGAACACGATATCAATGATATCTTAATAATAACATCGGTACAAACATCTAGATACATACATGCGTTTGAACTTACACACACATATATATTTACGTACGGAATTATAAATCATATTCCGTCTTTAGGCTTCCCTGTAGTCAATGCTTCAAGCCAGTTGTTTTTTTGTTTACTATATATTCGCCGACTAATATTCTAGTTGGTTTATATTTTGGTTCATACCTGTATATACTTACTTGCCTACCTACCTAAGTCCCAATGTTTAATCAATTCATGGATAGGTTAATTTAATTGCTTTATGTCTTTTTATGTATCTTTATATACTTACCTACCCATTTAATTTCTTAATTTCTTGCTTACGTCCACACAAGTGAAACGAGTCCATGCTGGATGAGTTTACCACTCAAAATACTAAAAATTGCAGATCTATAAACGCAATCACGATTATAGCACGATTAAACCAAGTAATACTCCTACAGCGTCAAGCCTGAAAATTCGGAACTCAGAGTTTAAATGTAGTCTCCGCTTGAGACCCCCAACACTGACTTAACAACAGAAGATCTTCATTTCTCAAGATTTAAGCAGGCAATATTAGAACTGCATCATGACTCAGGAGTTGGAAGCAAAAGTTTAGTGACAGACTCTACTTCAGACACAAAACATTATATTCTGTTTTAACAGCCGATCCTGAAGTCTCACCGTTTAAATAGACAGTGCTCATGTAGCATCAGGGTTGAGGAGTAGGAACTCGGAATTTAATGACGGTATGCCTGCTTGTAACCCAAAATATTATTTTAAAAATAACAGATCATCAAGTCCCAAAGTTTGGTCAGGCAATAACCCTGTAGAATCAGGACGGAATCCGAAATTTCATGGTAGAGTGTCCGCTTGTGACCGATAAGATTATATAAAAACCGCAGATTCTCAAATTTATGGAAAACAACAGACGTGTAGTACCACAACTGAGGATTTGGAATCCGGAATTCAATGATAGAGTCTTTGATTAAAACCCATGATATTAAATTAAAAACAGCATAATCTCAAGTCTCTCGCTTTAAGCAGGAAGTAACCTTACAACATCAAAATTGCGGGATTGGAACCCGAAGTTTAGTGACAAAGTCTTTACTTGCGAGCCATATTACTAATTTAAAAACTTAAATCCTCAAGTGTTACGGTTTACACAGGTATTACTCCTGCAGCATCAAGACAGGTGTATTGGAAACCAGAGTTCAATAACCCTTGATTGCTTTTTGCTGCCACAATATCATTGTAGAAACAGCAGATCTTCAAATATCATAACTGAGGCGGGAAGCGCATTTGAAGTTTCGAAACTGAGGAACCAAAGCCCGGAATTAATGACAGTCTCACCTTAAAAGTCACAATAATAACTTAAATAGAAAAGATTCTCAAATCTGACGATTTAAGCAGGCTGTACCCCGACAGCGTCAGACTGAGGAGTTGGAACCAGACGTTTAGTGTTAGTCTTTGCTTGAGAGTCCAAATACTAATTTAAAAATATTAGATCCTGAAGTTTCATGATTCAGGCCGGCAGTACTACTGCAAAATCAGGACTGAGGAATTGGAATATAGAATTTGTTGATAGAGTTTCGGCTTGAAACCCACAATTCTACATTAAAAACACCAGATCTTTAATTATCACTGCTTCGGTTTATGGATTAAAGATTAAATTTATATTGTAATTACCTGTGTGTATTTACGTATTTATTTAGACTATTAACTTTTTGCAACGTCAAAAAAAATCAGATGTATTCAAATTCAATGAGTTTGCTCCGCATTACTGTAGAGTTCCTGGTATCACTATAACCTTCCAGCTTCATCATTGTACTTTGATTTTACTAAAGAGCAAATTTATGTGACGTTAGTCGTGTCTTACTTTATATTATTAAAAGTAAATCATCTAAACTCGTTGCAGCACCTGTGCTGTTCAATGATAAGAAATTCTATGCTATATCTTCAATTTCTATGGTCAAATTCTAACTAAGCTTTCATAAGAATATATCTTTAACCTTCTCCTTTTTTGAATTGAGTTTTATAAATATGGCTACTATACTCGTTGTTGATAATAATACATTCAAGAGCATAATTATGAATCCAACAGTCAGTCATATGCAGATCATCTTCATTTGCTATCTCTCAGAGTGCTAATTAGTATATTTATAAACGCAAATATCTTCTTTTGCGTAGGTATCATAATAATTTGAGGGAAGTTTGAAATTAATTAAAAACACTAATGTTTTAAAAGGAATTTTACATTAACCTAAACTAGGGTTCCTTATTCAACTAACATATAAGCCACAAAAATATGTTGGTTCATCAAATTGGAGTAAATTTCTTAAAATATGGCCAAGAATAAGGAAATGAGTAAATAGGCTGATTAGAAAGATATTTTGTCCAAGTGAAATATAAGAAACTGGAATGAACTTCAATATAACTTAAATCTCATTCGAGATAAGCACTTTCGGGGCAAAAGTTTCATCTTTGAGTTAATATTCTGCTAATGTTACATATTATTTAGTGATTAAAAGTTATATAAATTTATATGGTTCTATTTCGTAAATAATGTTTATAAACTTCGCAAACTGGTTATATAAATCATATCTACCAATATTTAATCTCAATTTCATAGCTATATGTTAAATTTTACAGCTATATGTAACTCAGTTCCTCGTTGAGCAAGCACATTTCTCTTTATAAAATTATAGCTGTTCTTTAATTACGATCGGAAAGAAAGCATTAATACAGCACATATTCAGCTGCAATTAGAAATATAATTATAATATATTTAAATTTGATGCCTGCTGTGAAGGAAAGCTGTAATTATAGATATTTATTATTAAGAAATATACTGCGATTAAAAGTAAAATGAACCAAGCAAACTCTAGGCAAACATTTGTGGAAAAATGAAACATTCAGTATATTCACCGAATTTGTTTAATCCCATTACTTACGTAGATTGACTTTAAGGTTCTGTACCTGAATTGTCCGAACGAAAACAAAACAAAGTCAAACTGCTAAACGAAGTTAAAGAGTTCTTATCTTAGTAGAATGCAAATCCGTCTTCCCATTTTATTCCCTGTGAAATTACAATTTGCATAAATATCAAAATTGTCATTTTTAGACTTATTCTCTTACAAGGTCTATTTCATAAATGAGGTTGCGTAAAAGTTATAATTCAGTTTTAGTATCCTTTTAATCCTATTGTTAAACTAGTGTTGAAGAGAACTAAACATCACATATTATAATAAAAAATCATGTGTAACAAAACTAAAGTATTTTTTGTGGAAATCACGATATTTTTACGTCTATAAAATAGAGATGGTTTATATAGTTTCATAAAGAAAATGCCAGTAATATTTGTAAAAAGTTTAACAGGTATTTATTTTTTATACATAGGTGTGTAAGGAATATTCGTATTGTGAGTTCTATTCGCACTTAACATTTTGTTTAGGTTTAACTAGGCCGTTTATTACCAGTTTCACCTAACATTACGATAATTTATCCCTTAATTACGATCCCTTCCCGATTTGCATATAATTATCTATTATATGTTTAAGAGATGTATAATTAATAGATAATGATTTACATATTTTGGTGCTACTAATGTCCATCGTTATTATTACTTGAGGAAAACGTCCGTTAGAAGAGGGTGTGAGTGCATGTAGGTGTACGCATCTGCAAGTGTGTGTACTCGATAGCGGCAAAAAGATAAACATTCATGTTCGCTAAAGGGATTTAAAAATAGATAATTTTTTAAATGGTCCAAAAATATCGCTTTCATTAGTAATACAAAAAGGGTTAAAGACGGTAGGCACATATAGGGTTAGGTTCAATGAAATGGGGGGGGGGGTTCAATTAAATGAAAACGTAACAAAAGTATCTTTAAGAAGGGTTTATTTAGACTTCATGGCAATACATTATCCATAAACTGTAGGTTGACATTATTTATCACTTTGAATTATAGCATTAAGCAAGGTTGAGGGAGGGTGTACTAATGAATTAGGCGGTCAGGGATAATGAACGCTATATTTTGTTTATATCTATATTTCTTTCTCTTACAAGACAATATTTATGACGATTAAGCGCCAATCGATCAGCTATTGTACACGGTAATAATTTTTTATATTGTGCTACACTGATATAATAATAATAGCAAAAATAAATTATATACTAATTTACAAATTATAATTTCTATTTAATTGTGGCATTGTCGGGCCGTTGCAATTACACATGCAGGTATAATAAACTGCCGCCATGGTCCCAAATACTTGTGATAAAATTTAATGAAGAAATTAATAATTTACCATAAAACTTCAAAATATTGAATAAAATTATTTAAACTGATGTTACGAATAAAGAATGTAGACTTGCAAAGAGTAGGCTGAGGACAGGAATATGTAAGGTACTGTATCTGAAATTAAAAAAGTAACCAACTAAATAATTGAAGTAATAAAAAGACATAGGCAATTAGATTAGTTACCCTATTCACATATATTTATTAGTTAGGGGTTTATTTTAAAGATTGAAATATGACGATATTATCGCAGACCAAAACATAAATAAATATGGCCATTAAATTTTTTTAATTGTATTTAATGTACACAAATATTAATAATTTTCCGAAAGGTAGAAAAACTATTTTTTATCTGTTTAGACATCACGGTCTGCCACTTACCGAAAAATGGCTATAACGCAGAGTAACATTCCAAATGAATTGATATCTAATTTAATCGTCCCGTGAGAGAATTCTGTTTAAGAGATATGCTGTGGAAAGTAGTTACTATTTCCGCCACCGCTTAGAATTCTAATTCAAATTGTCACCTTCACTGCAATATTAAATCATTGATAAAATTAAAAGTCTCAATACGTGTTTTCTCCCTAATCAATATTATTTCAACTTAATATAATACACTTATTCTCATAGTACATATTTATTAATGCGATAAGTTCACATTAGTTTACTATGATAAATAATCGGATAAAAATAAATGAAAAATTAAAACCATAAAGCACACCTTTAGCAACATACCTTATAAAAAGTAAGTGGTTAAAAAAACAGGAAGCAGGAAGAGGGGAAAGTAAATCCGCATAAAACGGGAAGAGTCGTTGAGCATGCTGGCAGGGCGTTTTTGTAGAAGATCGCTATAAAAATCGGTTAAGTAAGAGTAGAGCTCGCACTACGAAGCCTCCATGGGCACTTAGTCGTGTGTAAATAGTTAAGAAAATATAGTATTTTCCTTTAAACTATTTAGGGAAATTGAGTAAAACTGTATATACAAGAAGTATATAAGTAATATTTAAGGGCTCATAACTTCATGTGTAAATAATAAATTTGAATATTAATAAATAGTTGTTACGATTTAATAGAAAAGATGATGTTATTATAAGCCATTTTGTTATCATTACCAATATCTTAATTTGACAACTTCGGAATATATAACTTTTTAACAAAAAATTACATTTGTCGAATTTTTTCATCAGATTGGATTTTACTTTACTAATCCAGTCTTCTAAAATTACTATTATTAAAAAAATGTACAATATAAAAAGACAAGTTATTTTTGGAGTTCTACTAACTTATTTATGTGGAGTTTTTACAAACTTTTTGCAGACCCAAATACATATCTAAGTTTGGAGACTATTATTCGTAAACGTATAGGTAAAGTCTACTGATCTATAATAATAATCCTTCTAATTTAGTTATATGGATTACTGTTGTGAATACTTTCTAAAAATTTCAAAGTGTGAGCAGGTAACTCTAACAAAAATTACGACTTTAAAGTTTAACGTTTCGTGAATGGATCCCTTTATCGAAAATGCGTTCACAACGTACCCCCAATATTTTTTAAATGTTTATATAACCATACTTTACACAATAGGGTAGACTATTAAAAAGACATCCCTATTTAAAAATTGCAGGGTTAATTTTAAAAAAATTAGAAATTTTGTATTTTAAGGTGTTTATTGTAATAATGACGTATGAAATCGCTAAACATTATAAATTACATTAAAAAAATCTACTTCAAAAACAACCTTTTTATGAATGACTGAAAAATTAAAAATAATTCATATTTACCCTTACTATGTAAAATATAAATGTATATCGACTTTACGTCATCATATATCAGAAGCGCTCAATGACTATATGAATAATGCAGTTTTTATGCAAGGAATTAAAGGTGGAAAAAAAGGAAAAATTTGCGATCCGATTTTACCTTAAGAAATGATTACCTTTGTAAATTACCTTCAAAGTTTTTCTTACGAATTCTCCTTTTCCTGTTTATTGTTCACAAATTTTCTAGTAAAAATACACTAATATATAATAAAATGAATGCATAAAATACCTAAAGAATGGTTATTTAATATAAATAATGGCTATTTTATAGGATGATCTTGGCGCAGAATGTAGTAAAATTGCGTTTGTAAACAAACCCTATTGCTAGTCGTTTTTCCTTAGGTCATTTTGAAGAAAATAATTATAAGTATATTGTAATAAAGTTTTTCGATATATATATATATATATATATATGTATGTATATATATATATATATATATATATATATATATATATATATATATATATATATATATATATATATATATGTATAATTACTAATTTTTAAGAAGATAAATAATTTGCGTACTACATCTTATTTATCTACTTTATGTGTCAAATTGATACATTTGGTGGTCTTATTGCTACGGGGCAATCTCTTACAGTCAGTCAAAACACCCATCCAGCCCAGCTCGAAGAACGGCCAGGAATCGAATTCGGGTCTCGGCGTCCTCAAACGCCGTATACCTTATGATCGACCCAAGACATCACGGCGATGACATCTTTTACATACGTATATCCCAAAAAAAAGTATAATCCTGATAGAATTAAAAATAACTGAATTTTGGGTTTTTCACTTTACTTGTTGTCGTATAACTCCACACTATGTCGACTTTCCAGATTGTACGTCGACCAGAAGTATTCTATAAGTTTTGATTATCTGTGAGTACCCTGTGAATAAAGGAAAAATACTTCTATATCTTTTCGTTGCGTGAAACTCTAAAATTTTTTAAAACAACGTAAGGCCACGGACTTCAATATTTTATATTAATCAACTTGATATTTCAAGCAGTTTCTTTATGGACTGTCTTTAACAGAGAGACAAACTGAAGTGCAGCCAATTTGTCCTAAAAATATCGTTTTTTTTCATTTTAAGGGAGGGACGCCTAAATAAAAATAAAACACAAGGAATCCCCAAAAATATAGGAAAACACATTTATTTATTAATTTATTCACATAAGAATTTAGTAATACCTACTAAAATATCCGGCATAGGTTTGTATTTGTTTTCGTTTCTTGCGCATTATGTTTTATTTCCTCCGAAGGTTATCAAAATTTAACACAGAATTCGTTATTGTTTCAACTGTCATTAATTCCTTATCTAGTCCTAAATAACTTTTTAAAATGTAACAAAAATAAACAAACATTATAAAACATAAGTAAATTTAAAAAAAATTTGGTTTACATATTTGTAGTGTACAAATTCATCCCTTAAAGAATAACAAGAATAAATCAAACGAATCATTTTTATAAACAGAAAATAAGTTTAACCAAGAATTGTTAACATTTTCATTTTGAGATTATAAACCAGCAAAATTTTTTCACATTTCAGCGCAATAGCTGAATTAAATACTATTTTTTACAACTTACACTACACCAAGTATGCTCGTAGTACTTATATTTAATATTTAAACACAGAAAAAAATATTCGCCGAAGACCTGAAATGGTTTGTGAAATAAATTAATATATCATATATTTATTTATTTCATAAACAATTTCCGGTCTGCGGCGAATATTTTTTTATATGTTAAAATATTAATTTAATCCAAAATCAAGTTCAACACTATTTGGGACCGGTAACGAGGAGGTAATTTACCCATAATTATTTTAATCTATTTCAAAACCCATACATCCGTCAAATGTGCGAAAATATGTTCCAGCAATAATTGACTAGAAAAAAAAGGAAATTAACAAAAACATGTTGAATTATTTCGCTTTGTTTGTATTTTCTCAATATAAATAACACGTTAAAAATAGGCCAAATACCAAAACTTATTCAATTTAGAGAAAGAGTTTGTAATAAATATTCTTTGACAACTAATTGAGTCAACAATCTTTTAATCAACGGTTTTATTTCTCTCATCTATTAAGTTCACGGAGATATAATTTTGAGGGAATATTCCTTACTCGTTTAGATATTAAATAGAATTCACTACGGTAGTATCCTCAGCTCATTAATGGTTGTGATAAGTAAAAAATATCATCGTTTTTCCAAAAAAAGTTTAATTTAGAACACTGCACATAAAAGATTTTCATCCAAAGCCTTAATATACGAAACTAAATTCAAGTTAAATAATATATGTTACACTTTGATTTGCTTTAGATAAGGACCCAATGACAGTAATCATTAACTGATGTTGCAATTAAATCGAAATAATTTCCTTTCTGCAGCTCTATTTGTGATAATTATAATTTTTTGCATATATAATTTTAAAATGAGGTACAAAAATGAATTTAAAACAACTGAAAATATTTTATTCGAGCACAGATAGCAATTTTAGATAAAAAAAAAACTAAATTAAGTTCTTAGAATTATTGGGATTAAAATAGTTGTGATTAAAGGATATTTTCAAATTACATCAAAATGTACATAAATTATTTTTTAATTTGTAATGATCGCTAAGAAAATATAGGCCGTGTATACATACCAATTTTGGTAAAAAATCCTTCTTACTTTAGATGTATAAAATGCCTATAAAGAAACAAAAATTAAAAAATAGCAAATGAACGTAATATATTTTCAAAGTCTTACTCCCATTATGTATATTCATTTCTTGTGACTACAAAATAGGTTACGTTAATTGGTAATAAACCGACACACAAAATACAGCTTAACTAGATGTGTAAACGAATTACGAAGTTTCTCGAGGTTCGGAAGCTTTAACTGCTTAATCACATTTTAATAAATGAAGCTCAGTCGAGTGCGAAGGAAATTACGTTGGTGGAACGCAGCTTGCTAAGAAGCGACGCGGTTTACCCCATGTAAATAAAGATAAAGTGTTAAAGTGAAAATAATAAATAGTTTCAAATCGCCATGTCTCCATAAAGAAATGAAAGGTCGTCGGAGACGTTGTTTAATGAAATTGGTGCCACTATGTGATGTTAATATTTAAGTGATTTTTGATAATTATAACATACGAAAATCATATTTGCTCTGAAGTTATATAGTTTTGGGAGGACTAATATATTTAATTTTCTTCTAGATTAAACATAAATTTTGCTGTTTTTATATATCAATATATATAAAGCCACAATTGTGATAAAGAAGCAATTAATTTTTAGAGTCATAAATTAAACAAGCTTGTAATAAGTAAAATGTAAATTGAAAGAAACAATTTTGATTTGTTTTAGTCGAAATACACAAGATTAACTTAAAAATGCGCTGCTTGTAAAAACACGTTGAGAAGAGTAAAGGAACATGTATTTGTATCTTATTAAAATTCAAACTCTCAACCAATATTATTGCAAGCACTTTTGGATGTGAACTTAATAAGTGCTAGAGATAGTAAAACATAATCAAATTTAATGTGTTTCATCAAATTAAAACTTGTCAAGCACGAGTGGAACTCGCACTACGAGGGTTCCGTGTATATTTAGGTATGTATAAATATTTAATGGTATGAAATATTTAAAAAAATTAAATTGTTTAATATGAAAGTATTTTCCCTATTTCCCACATATTTAAAAAAAATATTTTTTTTAAATATATTAACAATTTTCGAATTTTTTCCTTTACTTGTGCTATGAGACCTTGCTTTTTGTCAAATTTCATTTTTCTAGGTTAACGGGAAGTATCCTATAAGTTTTGATTGATTTGCGAGTGTCAGAATTTGCAGCGTAAATGGCCGGAGGAAAAAATATTGCCTTGCTTATATCTTCCATAGGCGAATATTTAAAGAAATATGTTTTTATTTTATATAACTATAAATTAACGGATTTTTTTCCTTTATGAGCTGTGAGATCTTTCTTTTTATTTTCATGATTATAAGTCAACGGTCAAGGGGGAAATACCTTATAGATTTTAATTTGATCTGTTTGGGTTTGTCAAAAAGTGCGGCATAAATGGCCGTATTTTAAGATTTTATTTACATCCTTGACTTAGAAGATTGATTTTTTAATAGCTCCAAGGGAACAAAGGGAGACTTAAGTATTCGATATCAATGTTAACAGGATATCTGTACGCGTTCCTGAAAAAAAGGGTCCTGAAAGATATACAAACAGACAGAAGAGGAACGAAGTGATCTTATAAGGGTTCCTTTTGACGGATGAAACCCTAAAAACGTGTCTATTCACTGATGGAGTTAATTCATACATGTGTGTGTGTAATTATTAGGTACTAAGAGTTGCGCGAAGGGGGAACCTGTTTGAAGATAGAAATGCATAAATCTACGAGAATGTAAAAAAAATTCATTTGATAATAAACTTTTGACAATAAGCTATTTGATGATAGACGAACAAATAAGAATCCTTCTTTTTACTTTTTTATGTGTATTTATATTTATATTGAATTGCTGTTTAATACGTCAAGAAGTAGATGTAAACCTTATGAGCTAGGAAGCTAAGTCAGATGTCATAAAAAAAGAACGAATAGAAAATCGCAGTACGATAAATGTAGTAGAATACTTCTGGCACAGGATTTTGAAAAATATGTTGCACGTGAGTACATGCATGCGTGCGGGCGTGCATGCGTGGGTGCGTGCGTGCGTGCTGAATGGTATTGTTAAGAATGTCCAAAAATTTTTCTCAGCAAAATAAATTGAATTTAATCTATCATGTGCGATATGAATTGAAAGAGAAAGTTATGAGGATTCTAAAACAACTTCCTCGAGAATTTCATGTTAGACAGTTCTAGACTTATTGTTAATAATCTCCTTAAAATATCTATACACACCCAAAAATGGAAGGAAGGGATCCTTCCTTTATCCCTAGAACTGCCAAAATTAAAACAATGGAAAAACAGACTTACTAAAAATTTATCCAAACTTTGCTGGAAAACTAAAATGGCCAAATTTTACAGCATTTGAGTTACTCACGATACTCGTGACGATTTTAAAAGTTATACTATGTCAAATATCTGTATGGTAAAAAATAATACCTGTGAATAATTTAATAAAAAATTATATATGCGCATAAATGTTTACATTTGCCTAAGTATCTATGGAACCCTCGCAGTGCGAAGTTCTACTGGTACTTAACAAGTTTATTTACTTTGTATTCATAGTTCTGCGGAACCTGCAATTAAAAGAACAATTTTTTTTAGTTAAAAAGAGAAAAAACTACATACTGCCAGAAAAATTAAACACACAGTAAGCTTTTCATAAGCGCCCCGTTTTTCTTCTTTTTGATGCCGAGCTCCAAAAGAGATATAAAATTAAAATTATAAAGCTATCCTCCATCATTAATGTAACTGCTATCACAGCCAGACATATTTTTTAAACGTTAACTTTGCATGTCCAGTACTACGGTTACCAGTAAATAAGCATTCTCTTTACTGTGATATTTCAAGTTTATTACCCAGCCCGACCTAGGTGTATATATATATATATATATATATATATATATATATGTATATAAGTACATATAATAAATAAAATATAATATAACTTTTGATATTTATTTTAATGACGAACAGAAATAATTTTTGCTATCTTCCCAAAAACGAATTAAACGTTTTTACTAATAATTTATGAAATTATTATCCTACATTTTTTAATACAAAAATTTTACCAAAATTAAAACTTTTCAAAACGAGAAAATGAAAGCCATTTAATTTAGCGATTATTTATTTATAAATTAATTATTGTTTCAATTTTAATTTTTCTGTCGATTAACGACAACAAATTGTGATAAATGTTTTATTTGTTATTATTGTTATATTATAGTTACCTCGAAGCATTATTAGTTATATCATTGAAATTGACGTAACAGAACTTTGTAACATCTTCATTCAATGAAATAAAATGGGATCAATTCAAATGATTTCGAATGCTCGCTAATTTGTGTACAGAAATTTTATTTACCACAATGTAAACAATTGTAATTTGTCGACAGAATATAATTTTATATTAACTTGCTCAAATTATTTGCTTCAAGCTATAAATTGGAAAAGAATGCTCTTGACGAAAATGTAAATGAATATAATAAAATTCATAATAATTTAATTCAAAACCTTCCTTTTCACATTACTTCCCGCATCTGGAGTAAACACATTTGAATACATAGTAAAATTTGGAGAGTTATTGCTCAATCTACGGTCTGATATTATGCATAGCTTTCAGGCTTCAAAAATACATAATATAACTAAAAGCCATATTTCATTACCTATTTTACTGCTTCGAATAACATGACTCAATTAATTTGTGGATTTACCATTACATCAATGCAAGAAGGAATATTTGTTTACCCCGTGTTAATACAATACGATAAAACTTTTATTCAAACTTTTTTAGTTATTCATTTAATGATGTAAGAAATAGATTAAATCCCGAAACGCGCTTTTAATTTCGGAATATTCAAATGCTCAAACTTTCCTATAACAGTAATTAATGAAGGTAAGTAATTTCAAATTATTATTGGGTATTTTAATAAAATAAATAATTTTTTAATCTTAAGCCTAGAAGCATTTCGTAAATGAAAAAAAAAACTTGAAACTTGGATGTTATTCACGTAGACATAATATGTTAGTGATATAAATAAAAGACACCTCGTTTATCTATCGGTCTGGATAATTCTGCAAAGATAATGACGGAAAGAAATTGCTTTAACGACTTTTAATTGGTTTTCTGATTTAGGTTATATTTCTTACAATTTCCAATAAAAATAATTGAAGAACTGAAGTAGATGTGAATCCCAAAAATGCAAATATGAAATTTAATATTAGTTCAAAATACACTTTATAGATATTTAAATGAGAATTTTATTGTAAATGTTACGTCTTTAAAAACTCCGTAATTTTCAAATAGTAACTATTTGTCAAAGAAAATATTTAATAATGAATATTTAATTTATTACAATAATTTAGTAAATTTTACTGAAATGTTCATAATGCCGGGATTTCGAATTTTCAATTTCGAGCCGATTTCTCCATTATAGTTCTCAGGTACTAAATTCCAAATCAGCTTGGCAATTTATATATATAACTGTGGATTACAGAAACGCTAAAATTATTCGCACAATAGAAATACACAAGTGATGTATTGTTACATAAAACTTTTGAAATCCTACAGCTTGGGTATAAAAAAATGCTTGCCATTTTTATAAACTGTATTTAAACCTATATGTGCATGGTACTTACGGCATCTACATATAACGTTATTTAATTTTAGTATGTATTTCTTTGTTATATTATACTGAATTATATATTTTAGAGAACGAATTAATATAAATTTCGTTAATTAAATATTGAATATTTGTTCTTCCTCCTGTAGGGTAGGTCGATACACTAGCTAAACTAATTAGATAACGTCACATAATAAAATTAACGTTATAAGTTTTCTTGTCAAGGTTCTGCTAGAAGATATTGTCCTACTTTCATAAAACAAAAAAAAATAAAATGTTTATTTTAAAAAAATAAGTTTCCACTGAACGTCAGCTAGTCGGTGCTACACTAGTGTTTTGCTTTGTTTTATTTTTTACAAATTTTTGGGGAAATAATAAAGCATCAATTCAACTTTGGACGTTTATTTCTTCATTATAACTTTTCTCTTAACGATATGAAAACATAGGCAATTAAGAACTCTGCGAAATTTACCTTTTAAGTTGTCATTAATCTTATTTGATTAACGTGTAAATAAAAAAAAAATATTTTTACACTGCATTTTATTTATTTAAAACATTACATTTTAACATTACATTTTACATTAATATTTTTAATATAATAGCTTACCTTTTTACGAAAATAAAGACATAAAAATGTTCACGGCATGCATATTCTGTGAACTCAATTAAGATACAAGTATAAAGAAGTGTTTAAAAACAGTTACCGCTTTGTACTTAGGTAACTTTGACATTATTCATATTTAAATTAATACAGTTTTTAAATCATTAGTTATAGAAAAATACGCGTGTTTGTGTTAAGAATATTTTTCTTAAAATATAATTTGTGATAAATATTTTAGGTTTTGCTGTATCCATTGGTAAAGTATATGAACTACATAAGATTTAATAAACCATTTTATTGAAATTAAAATATACTTGCAAATATACAAATGTTTAAAAATACGTATAAATACGTGTAAAAACGAAATGTTTTAAAGTTTGTATTGAATTTTTTCAAGTCTTAAAAGAAATTCCTATCAGGTACTAAACTTGTACGCATTTCGAATCGGAAACATATAGACGCAAACATTTTCAATTTAATAACACTTTGAAATTTAAGGACTAGCTCTCATTCCTTTTCAACAATGGAGAAAATTGAAGAAAGAAAAAATATACAGAAACACACGCACACGCACATACACGTATATATATATATATATATATATATATATATATATATATATATATATTTATATACGTAAAAAAATATTTTTACATATGTCAGGTCTGTGATGCTCCGTTTTTTTATTTAGCAAGGGTGTCAAGGATTCTACCAGGAGTTTGTCTTTTTCTGGATTTGAAGTAATGATTTTAGTTGTGACTCTTTTCTTGAATTGTTTCTGTTTGCGGAGCGGTACCAGGGAATGGGTGCACTATTTACGAACATGACAGCTGACGTCGATGGCACAGGATTATTGTACACCGATTCCATAACAGATGTTAATAATACAGTTATATCAGTCCCTAAGTTTATATTCATTACAGTCGTTAGCAAGCCAAGAACTTCACATTTTTATTATGAATCGTTACAAAAATTGATAAAATCTACAAATACTAATGAGGATGTAGGCTGTGTCTGTAAACGACAAGTATCTACTGGTGAGGTAGACTGGTTCCAATGTTAAGTTTGTCAAAAATGGACAAATATTATCAGTGTCAATGTACTTAAGTTTAAACAAACCTTTATAAGATTAATTGTTGACTTCAAATCCTGTGTGCGATAAAAATATTCCAAAAATGATTATGTATGTATAGGCCATACAAGAATTTCTATAATAATTGTTAAGAATTTTTTAATTTTAGGTTTTATTCCAATATGCCCCTTTCATGACTATCAAGGTCCTCATGAATGTCCCATTCATGACTTCTAAATTAAGATTTCTTAATTTGCCTTTAATGCACAAATGTTTTAAGAAAATTCTGTTCTTCATTTATATTTTCAAAGCTGACTAAATATAGTTACGATATAAATAAAAATTTCTTTATTATACCTCATTTATTGCTCAAAATCTTTCAGTTTAAAAAAATGGTCCCATTCATGGCACCTGTCCCCTATATGCATCATTATCTTTTTAAAATCTCTTTTATTATGATATATTCTTTACTGTTCGCCAAAAAAAGTTTGTTCCTCTAAAATTATGTTTGTATGACCAGGTTTGAATTTTTAAATTTTATAAATTTGTATTTTCATGACAAGCAACTTCGTTGTCATTTGATAAAGATTGAACAATTATAAATATGTTAAAGTATGTATATATATGTACACATGGTTGTGTGTACGTGAACCAATGTTGTAACCCCTTTAATAGTTATTACTTGGACGTAAAGTTTATACTATTTTAATCGAATTTTCATCTACCATTATAATGATGTACTTAGAAAAACAATTCAGAACGAATAAGGTTTATTCTGTCAGGATTCCGCACACGGTTATGGACATATAAAATTGTAAATATTTAAACGTGCATAGAATATCTATAAAATTATGGACAAACAAAATATTATTTTCCACTTTCATGACATGACGGATAATATTTTTAAAAAATCACGTCGGTAATTTGCCTGCCCAAAAATGTCTATCCAAATATTTTGAGTATCAACTGTCATATATAGATGAGTTAAATGTTAGAGTTAATGTATATAAGATGTTTTGACATTACGAACACCAGCTGTTTATGAGAAACGACCGTGAAAAGTTTTTTTTCCTTAAAATGTAAATAAAAATCCATCATACATGTATGAATAAAGAGAGCATCGAAATCTAACTATCGAAATAAACTTACTGTAACCTTAGTCTGTTCATAAGGCCACAAATATTCTCATAATATTTATGCATAAAAGCAAACAGTTATCAAGGATAAAATTACCAAAATAAGATATCTAACAGTGAATTTATATCACATCACTAATTTGAATAGTGTATCGTAAAATAATATTACATACCCATAATCTATCTGCGTCGTAGTGGTATTTCTTGGCTGATGAATTAAATGACAGTGATTTAAATGTTTCTGTGTTGCATAATTTAAATTAGTTTTTTTGCAAAAACCAACTTTTAGACAATTTTCAAATAAACTTCCTGGGTAATCAGTATTTGTATTGATTAGAAATAGAATGTTCTAAATAAGTTACAATAATGCAAGATTAAGAAAAAAAAATTTCTTTTAAAAATTTATTTAAAATATGTTGTACTATATTTTCCATTTAAAAAACTCGCCTCAGTTTTTGTTTCAGTATATTTCTAAAATCCTTTCTTAAATTTTATTAAACTACATTTCAGTTGTACAGTTTAGTCGTCAACATTAACCATAATGGTAATGATGTTTACCGTCATGGAAAGACATTAAAAATTCTAGTCAATGGTAGACTAACTTAAATTAAATTTCTTGCATCGAATTTAACAATTATTATTTTACAATAAAATTAATTTAAAGTTGAATTGGGCATGAATTTAAGAACTCAGTATGAAACAAAAGTCGACTAAGTGCGTGATGGAATGCGCAAATAGTTAAATACCGCAGTTTTCCATATTTTTCGAGATTGAATACGAAAGTGATTCTGTTACAAAATATTTTGTTCGAAAATTTTAATCAAATGGCACTGTCTTAAATGTTGTTATATTTTTCAATTATATATATATATATATATATATATATATGTATATATGTATATATATTTGGCTCTTGATACGATATTTGCCTATGATTAGAATGATTATTTAAAATGACACAATGGATATTCTTTGTATTAAATTATAGGTTGCAATAAAAGTGTATTATACTTTAAAGATTAGACGGTTTTAATTTAATACTTATATAAAATTGCTGGTATTCAATAAAATATATAAATAAATATGCAGTATATAAGAGAAAATGGCCCTCGATTAAAGAAATTGAATGTAATTTAAAAAGGTGATATTTTTAAGAATCATAGATATATACAGTTCATAGATATATAAATATGTGACATCTATATATAAAAGATGTATCAAGACATAATCAACACCTAATTTTATTTTATGGCTTCAAAGATTTTCGATTAAGTTTAAAAAAATTAAAAATTTCTTAATTCGTCTGATTTGAAATTTAAATACTTAAGGGATACATTTTAATTTTTTTCTGTCATTTTTTCTTAAACCAACTTTACGGAATACCAACTTTATGGGTACCAATTACCAATAATATATAGAATAATACTGGTCTCCTTTTAATAACGTTTGTATGGTACAAAAGAAGTATTGTCTCAAATGTAATTTTTAGATTTTAATCGGTCTTCGTCAACCTCTAAAAACACTGCACAGTTAAGAAAATATTAAATTTACATCAATTTAATACTTTCTTAATATCCAGAAGTAAATTATTAATTTATTGGATTCAAAATAATGCTCTTGATTAAGAACGAATATTCCCTACATTAAATTTAAATAAATACTGGCACATAAAATTTAAGTAAACACTAAAAGGCGGGTAAAAATATATATAATAAGAAAATATTTTTTGAATTGCCTGAATGGAACAGCGCACATATGCCGAGCGCAGATTCTACACCAATTTTAACACCAATGCACAATAACAGTGATTCGCCGGATGTAGACATCTATTTCAGTTCCGCCACGTTGTGTTGTTACTCATAATAGTCATTAACATTTCTTAAAAAATACTAGACCACGATTTAAAACCTAGACTTTTCAAGTTATATAAACTATTATAGAACTGTTTTAGTTATAGAAACGAAAATAACCTAAGAGTATGCTATTGCTAAACACAATTATGATCACTGAACTGAGAATACTATTTATATATGGACAACTCGATGCAATATATCCCATTTTTATATTCCAAACAAGCAAATGTTTGCATCCTTTTTTAGTAAGGATTTACTATGATTGCGAGTTACCCGAGCACCAACCGCTAGTTATCTACGTTTCGGTAGGCCCATACATGTTATCCGGGAATAGATATCGGACAAAGAAAGCCGATATTCGTTGGCTATAAAGGAATTTATTGTCTTGGAAATAAAACGTAAAACACACCTTTTTCTCATTGAGTATAAAAAATATTGTACATGACTCCCTTAACACACCCAATACTTGCCCGGAGTGCGCGTTTACCAGCAATGGCGATGTCTTCGCAGCTGTTCGCGGGTTATTCTTCCAAACGGCGCTGAACAATGTGCGCTACTATCGTATGTACGAAAAAGATGACAAATAATTATGAATATTATTTTCAATTTTGATATGTCTTTATTCTCCCTGAGTGATTAAGATTTCAGTCACTTGATTGAGATCTATTGGGTAATTTTATGTAAGTCTGGTGGAATGTCACACATAATATAGAACATAAATGTATGACATACCGTTTTGAAAATAAAGTAATAAATTTCATATTTCCATTAAAACAATTCCTTAATTATTTCTGAACTTTTATATAAACTATCTGTTTTAATATATATTCTTTCATTTAATACACAAGAAATAATGAATTCATATTAAAAAAACCGATTGAAATAAAAATGTTTTGTACAATTAGTGGTTTTTGGCAGTTGATTTAAATTACGCCGTAATATCAAATCCTTGTAAACGTCTATTTTTACCTTTTTTAATTGTATTACTTCATATTAATACTTTTGTGCATCTTAAGTGTGTATTGTCTAATAATAAATTCATTGCAAAATTAGTAAAAAAAGTTACAAACTTACCAATTTGAAGACATTTCTCACGAGTAATTTTTTTTCGATCAATTTTTTTAGCTAATAGCGAAACGCAACATATTTTATAATACGTCCATTTCAATGAATATTCTTTCACGTCTTGTTAAAATATCATTAGAGTTACACTGCAAAAATAATAAATTATTTCATTTTTTACCGTTTAACATTACGTTTTCGTTTATTACCATCGCACTGGCTAAAGTGTTAAACAA
Organism: Druceiella hillmani; assembly: GCA_039881145.1. Taxonomy (NCBI): domain Eukaryota; kingdom Metazoa; phylum Arthropoda; class Insecta; order Lepidoptera; family Hepialidae; genus Druceiella; species Druceiella hillmani. Next base: position 255,075 of record JAYKKI010000041.1, read on the forward strand.
GTTAAAATCGATTTTTATTAAATTTAATTCCATTTAATGTTTGACATATTTCAAATATTAAATGGCTTCTATTCTCAAAACGATATATTTGATATCGAAATATTTCTAGTTCTTTTTCATCACAAATACCGTATTTTCGTTCTAGCGTTTTTGATAATAAAGCCATCAAGCAACCCACAAAATAGTTTCATTAATTCCGTGTCAAATGCATGTGGATTTGTTGCTCCGAATTCAATTTTCTACCTTAGAACTTTGTATATTTTCATTGAAATCCTAGTCTAGGTTAAATTTTGATAACAGAACGACCAGTGGTTTTTACTAATCTAAAAGTGAAGGCCGCTACTTTAATAAACATTTTTATGTATATGTAGTACTAGTATATCCTGTATGATTAATTTTTTTTTACATGGAATTTTTTTAAACGGCATTTAACTTGTCTAATTCTATAACTTAGATATATTTTTGTTTCAAGGAAGGGAGACAATTTTGCGAGACGAAGTTAATAGACGTTAACATCTTTCAAAATACCTTTAGAAAAGAACTGGGATATCTTAACTTGATAAACAAGATGACAATATTAAAAATGAAGCTTAGATAAAATTAATGAAAAATATTTCCATAAGAGAGATAATATTTAAAATATTTTCATCATCTTAGTACAAATGATATATAGAAATATTTTGTAACGGCCTCGTTACTATAACCATCGTTATATGTTGTAACAGCCTCGTTGCTATAACCATCGTGATATCGTTTGTTGGTCATCTTCCGCACATATTTTTCAATGTTATACGTATTAGTTATGAGCTTACTTTGCATCTTCAATTTGTTTAACGTTTGAATCTGTTTCTCATTATTCACAGCTTAATTACTTTGGTAGTTTTAGTACAGGTATGTATATATTTCATTGTTACGTACTTTATTGTTTATTCGTATTATAAAACTGCGAAATTGGCGTGTCTCTATATTGAAGGTATGTGTGAATAACTTTTTAATGGAACATAATAAAGTAATAGAATAAAATATAATAGAAAAAAAAGAAATTTGTTTCTGGAAAGTTTGTCTAATGATACGTGAGCCTAAATATGTACTTACTAAATATTTAATTATATTTTGAAAGACGTATGTAAGATACTGATCTAATAAATAATGACAAATTCACAATTAAATGAAACTATGTGATGCAGTATTATTTCTACCTTGTTTAAATTCTTTACCACGACTTTGATTTCGTTGTATAACAATATATTCAGGTCGGCAATTAGCAAACATCTTTGTTAATTGCCCACGTGAAGACGCTGAAATACAACGAAACGTAGGTCGTGGTAAAGAATTTAAATAAAGTAGGAATAATACTACATCACATAGTTTCATTTAATTATGAATAATGAATTTCTACAAAATTAACGCCAAATTTAAGCTTTTGATCGATCAGTAGGCCCAGGTTTTTAACAATTATTGTATTATTTAGCACCAATTTTGGTAAACTAGGTAGGTTTAGTTTAGAAATCAGTCTTTGACTACCAATGATGGTAGCTTGAGACTTGCTTGGGTTAACCAAAAGACCCATTTCATGAGTCCACTGACCAATTGAAGCGAGATATCGATTAAGGATATCGATAGTTTTTTTATAAGGAATGGAGGTCCGTATGCGCAAAGATTTGTAGAGTATTAGTATAGAAATGATAATTACTACAGATATTCTTAACAACATCATCAATAAATACTGAGAAAAGGAGAAGAGACAGAACTCCACCTTGAAGTTCACCAGATATAAGATCAGTTCACCCAGAATACAACTCTGACAACTTAACCTATTGCCTGCATACATGGAGATATGAGCTGAACCACTCAAGTGAATGTTGGAATATATTAATTTATTTCAAACGGGCAAGAAGAATATCAAATCAACAGAATTGAACGCACTGCTGATATCAAAAAGCACAAGGACAGTGACTTGTGTTATCCATAGCTAAACGTATATCAACAGTAATTTTAACAAGGGTATTGAGGCACTGTGACTAGTTTTAAAACCAGATTGGAGTGGATTCAGAAACTTGTAAGTTTCTAAATCCACTTGAAGAAAGTAACGATTTGACCATGAATAATACATGCAAAGATTTTGGGTAGAAGCGTTAGGATGGATATGGGCCGAAAATACTTGGGTTGCGTAGGTAATAAAATTTTGGGTGCGGGCACAATATAGGTTTTTCTCCACTTCAAAACGAAGATAGCAATTGCCAAAGAGGTATTAAAAATATCAGCGGTGACCAGGGCTACAATATCTATTATTGATTTAAAAGCATTAATATTTAAGCTATCAATTCCCATGGATTTGGATTTTGTCGCAAGATGACTAGCTTCAAATTTGAACTCACAGGTCACTATTAGCGTAAACTGATGTTCCCTAGAAAAAGATAAAGACGAGATACCGTTCATAATTGCAGACTTCAAAGCTGGGTCAAGTACCACGGGTGGCGTAGAAAAGTGTGAATTTAATTGGTCGATATCTAATCGCCAGCTCTCTAAAGCTATAGAAGATTTTTCAATATTTGGAAATTTATGGGTTCTAGGAGTACCCAGAAATTTTCAAATATTATTAGGAGTACAATATCGTAATGATGTAAAAATATATTGTTTTTTTCGCATTTCTGCACATTTTCGAACATTTATTTCTAACCCCTCTAAAATTCTCCCCGCGATTTGGACTGGAATCAGTCTTATATTTCGCTTTAGTGTGATCCTATTTGGCCATCATTTTTCTTATGGAATTGTTTAGCCAAAGAGCAGCTCTCCGCTTAATTTTGATAAGTTTTTGGGGAACATGAAGATAAAAGATCTTTATAAATTGCCCACCTGAAGATGTTGTCACACAACGAAACCTAGGTCGTAGTAAAGAATTTACATAAAGTAGAAATAAAACTACATCACGTAGTTTCATGTAGTTATGAAAAATTAAAAGACGTCGGTAATTAAATATAAAAATAAACCATAAAATATACAGATATTAAACGTTTTGTTGAATTTATATTTACATTGGTACACTTTTATTTCTTACACCTCTTATTAAATCGATTATCGACACCGACTGTTTCTTCAGTAAAATCGATAATTTAAAATTTTGTGCTTGATGTAAATTTATCAAAATTAAAATAATTAATATTTCAAGAAAATGTAGTTACAAAATGCTCATATCCTTTGAATGATGTAGACAATAGATAAACAATGCCCTCAATTGGTTTGATACATATTTACTTACTTTACTTTCTTGAGATATTTTATAATATAAGCGAGGATAAATAATTAAAGAAAAATTCAAAAGCTTTCCAGAGTATAAAATATAAGTACATAATAAGAAACTATTTTTAGTTCCCAAATGAAAAATAACACAAAATAACAATAAACATAATTAATTGCTCTATCTCAAGGACTATGTGACATGTTTTCACATAGTCCTTGAGATAGAGCAATTAATTCTGTGGAGGTGCAAAACTTAGGACCAAAATTAATTTTAGCCATTTGCTGCAATAGTAAGGTTTAATGTGAGAATAAATTTCGTAATCTTGGTTTAAAGTTATTAATATTCTTTGGGAATGCTATTTAACTAGGGTGCCAGCTTCTGGCTTATTTAAAATGAAAGGCGAGTATAATTAAAATCTGTATATCATCTTCTTGGTAAGGTAGAGTGCTAACATATAGTTTTAGGTGAATTAAGTTTAGAAAATATCTGCAAATATTATAGTGTAAGGCATTTAATAATAAAAAAACGAGCAATATTCAGGGATCAACGAAATATTTATTATAATGAGGTTGATATTTTTTCTAAAATATTTCGCTTCTTACCAAGTCAAATAATTAGCTAAATCTCTCAAAAAAAGCTCGTTATATTAAAGCTCTTTTCGTCACAAAGACGATATAACTAACCATGATCTCAAACCGAAATAGAGTAGGCATTGACGAAGCAATGGCTAAGACTTGGACACTGAAATTTATTGTATTATTTTGCGAAGATCTCTGTTATAAGATATATAATTTATATCTAGTGATTTTTAAATTTATATCTAGTGATATCAATATCAATAATAAATGAGCTTTTGTGCTAATTATTATTTACATTTGTATGTATGTCAAATCACGGTATTTTGAAGTTTTTAAAAGACGGGCATAATAGTAAATACATATTATTGATATAATTTTCCCCGTATATTTTTTAATTAATTGTGTATTCATATTTCATTAATTATCTAAACGTCTTTTTCTATTATAACTTTAAACGATAATTAGTTCACATATTTTATCGCTTTCTTTTAAACAATAAGATATAAGTACACAAAATATTTACATACAAATGTAATAAAATAAATGCAAACTTTACATCCTTCCAGTACGTTTTACTAAAATGTCCAAAAGAAATTTTTAAAAGTATAGTGGAAGAAAGAACACTAATAGCATTTATTTTAAGAATATTAAATATATCAAAAATATTTTAACATAATTGGCAATTGGGGAAAATTATTCCATATGTCTTCAAAACACAAAATAGATACTAACTGGCTCACAGCAAGTACGTAGAAATATAGTTTTAATACAATTAATTATATAGTTGCCTAAGGAGACCTATGATAAATATTAGGGCTGAAAATAAAGAACAAATTAAGTTAAACCTGAATGCTAATAAAAATTTTATGAACATATTTTCTATCCTATTACCAAGTGCAAAAACAACTAGACACCAATGATAAAAGTTTAAAACCAGTTAATCATTATTTTATATACGAATTCCGAATAGTATTATAATTATTAGGCGAGGAAAATAAACATAGGAAAATAGTCGTTCACTTCTTGTATTATAAAGACATCAATTGTAATTTGATTTTCACCCTAACTGTATGTGTCACGGTACCTACCATAGGGGTATTTGGAAACAAAACGGCTAAAATTTTATTCGTTGCATACGTTTATTGGAAAAGTTTAATTTCAACAAGTAATATAAAATTTAATTAAATCATATAAAACTTTGGTAGAATTAACAAAATGGAAACGGGCGTCATAGTTAAACATCAAAAGTGAAATTAGGTTAATTTAACTTTTAATGACGTCATCTTATTGGGACCAAATGACGTATAATTAACATCTAGTAATACAATAGTCTCAAATTTGTTCAAAAAGTATCAGTGAATCACGGTGTGAAAAGTAATGGTGGTTGAAAGAGGAAAAGGCAAAGACTTGCAAAATAAGAATAGGAAATATGTTACAGAATAAGTTGACAATTTCTTTTATTTAAGAAGTTTTCTTTCGATTATCCTACAGAAAGAAAATGATATAAAGTGACAAGCACATACGGCTGACAAATGAATGACGTCCTTATAATTGTAGCAAAAATTAAACTAAGTGAGAGAAAGCTGGAATAGCTGCACACACTCATACTAACAATTTTATACATAAGTGAGTTATTATGAATAATGGGAAAAGAAGACTGTAAGAAAAAAAGTAAATTCGTTTTACGCACGGAAGCATCAATCTGAACAGTGGGCAAACGGGCATACTTCATGTGTCGAGAACTTGTCAATATTTGACATAATTTTTGTATGCGAGCGCATGTTACAGCCAGTCACATTTCAACTTGAGTCGAGCTGTGTGTGTTGATAAAAAATAAAGAGTATTGTGAAAAAAACTTCGAAACTCAATAACAATATTACTTGTTGTAAATAAGTCGAATTCTATTTAATTTTTTAAGGTATATTATTCCTGGATAATTAACAGCCATTTGAAGTTAATAAAATTTTACGTGACCTACCTTATATTGATAATTTAAAATTAGAAAATATGATATAGTTTAATATTCTGTATTGAATATTTTGATATTGTACTATTTTTAACGCACTGGATTCTAGATCAAAATTTTATGTACACTCATATGGTAATTACAAATTTTGTTGTTCTAGTTTAAATATGCAATATATCGAACATCATTTCGTTAATGTTGTCAATGGCATTACCGAAAATCTTTCAATGCTGACATAAAGTTTTAGATAGAATAATAATTTTAATTTAACAGTGAATTCATTCTTTTATCAACACGTACTTAAACAAAAATATTTCGGTATTCCAATGAGTAATTTATTACAAGCAAAATATGATATGAAAAGGTATAAAATAACTCCCGATGTTATATAAAATAAATGATTTCATTTTTTATAATAGTGAATTTTCAACTTTCTTTGTGCTAGTATTAAATTATTTTTCTTGTAGCAATTGTGTTGGGGTTTCCACCCTTTTTAAGTTACTTTCTAGCATTATATTTTTTTAACACCTGTGTGTAGAAATGCTATAATCCTTACATTTTTACTGTTTGTATAATTTATAATTTAGGTTAAAGATTCCCAAAAGACTTAGGGAGACATGGATAAACAGTTTGAAATATTATACTGATAACTGGTTACAAATGAAAAAAAATACCGCTTGCTTGCAACATTTCACAACTGCCTGCTTTGCAATAGGTGAAATAGGAAACAAATTTTTTTAATTTGCAGTTCTTTGACTAAATTTATACTATCAAACAAATATTTGTTGAAATGAAATAGCTGTTTTATTTTTTTTAAATACTATAGTTACACATTATTTGGAACGTTTTTAGCTTCACTTAATATGGAATAGACACAAAATGCTTTTAAACATTTTGTACATTTTTTTTTATTTATCGAAATAACATACCATACGAAAGAAAATGTTTGAGAAAAATATTGAATAAATCTATATTGTCGGAATTGGCGAAATGGAGTGTTTTGAAAATATGCTTACATTGGGTTTAACATCTGGGTTTAGCATAGTTTAACATACATTTATATCAACTAAAGTTAGAAAAATATAATTTTTTTATCACAAGGAAATTTAAATAAACTAACTTCATCCGACATTGAGGAAAAATGGATTATCTGTCTTCTAAAATATTTAAACCCATTAATTACAATATTTAAATTATTCATGTGTACGGCTATTTCTCTTATTTTTGCAAAGAATGGAATGTGAGCTACTTATTGTAGAAAGTCGATACAAATATTCCGCTAGAAAATAACAACACTAAATGAAATGGGATGTATACCGCCATAAAGAATTAAATTTTATGTAATATTTATGAGAACTTTTTGAAAAAATAAAATAAAACAGTTTATAATAAATTATAAAATTTTTAGCAACTCGTATAAAAAATTCTGATATCACCGCTGCGTAAACATTTCGAATGCTGTCTATAAATAATGGAACGAGATCACAGATTTATCATAAATCTGTGAATGAGACTGAGCGTATCGTTGACAATGTCATGTACTTTTGTCGAAAGTATTAATGCGAGTAATAGTTTTTGAATACCCTTGTCGATTTATAAGTAAAACTTTGAACAATTAACAGTTTTCGCTTATTTCAAGTGGATTGTAGCGTAATAGCTGAAGAATTTTAGTACAATTGTGGCACACTGCACGACTCTTTCGTTCAGATGTATGTGTCACTAGACAGTAACTACAAAATTTGTATAAAGCTTTGAAGTTTATAATATAGTTAACTTAAGTTTATAGTATAATTACGAAAGAACTAGGAGAAAGACAGATATACTGAAATTCTGAATGTAATCCAAACATCAATAATTATTCAAAAGTATCAAAAATTTGTTGGTAAATGCGGAAGTTATTTAGATTTGGAAAATATGTTAATATCATATTTATTATAAGTTAATGCTAAATATCATCATTTACTTTCTGCAATATTAAACAATTTTTTTAAAAGCAATTAAAATCATGAAGTAAATTTTCTTTCTTCTGACTATTATTCCTGAAATTATGAAAAAAAGGACTGTATAACTTTCCTTGAAATGTAAGAGGAAAAAAAATTAGCCAATGAAAGAAAAAATAATAGTAAAACGTAGGAGACAGCGCTATATTCTTGTGGTTTAAAAATAACATTTAAAATTTGTATGTGAAAATCCACTTGACGTCTGTGATCCATCAAAACTTTTATCATTATTAAGTATAATCATCCTCTTGATTCACCATTTCAAATGAATTTAAAAATATTCGATAATGTGAATATTGTGCACAAACATAGGATAATAAATACACAATTCTCTTACTTTGTTCTATAAAACAGCAGTCCGATTTGTTAAAAAGAAAAAATATAATTAAATTGTAATTCACTGTAGTGGAGTTTCAGGCTTTCTTTTTCATGTTCACAAATAAAACATGCCTCTAGTAAACTGACCATTTCAAATTATTGACTTCGAATCTTAACATGGTTCCATGTGCATTATTTACGTGTTTTCGTGTAATGTTTCATTAGTTTCATCAAATTAAACATTTCTAAAATCTACACGTCGTTCTTGGTTGACAAAAACAAAAGCTCCTAATCTTTCTTTAAACATTTAGGATTATTTTGGAAACACAAAAATGTTAATAGCTCTGAAAATATCTTCACCATTTTTTAAACTTACAAGTGGGATTTTTTCACATATTCCTCATAAAAAAGGAGTAAATTTAACTTCATAATTTTTCATAAGTTTAATTTAAATTCAAATCTCCTTCATAAATTAAACTTGAACTGTTAAAAAAAATAGCTTTCATTAAATTTATTTTTTAATCTCACTATCTGCAAATTATTTTGATTGAGACTTCATTATTTTTTATATAACATTTTAAACTTTAAACGTTATTTTATGTGTTGTAGACAAAATAATATTTTAAACTTTAAAGGTTATTTTATGTGTTGTAGACAAAATAATATTACCAAAATTATTATCTTCTGTTCGAAAACGTATCGTCATGTAAGTAAAATATTATTCAATTTTTTAACGATTTTCTTATTAAAATATCTGAGCAGCAGCGCCAAACTGTGTCCATTGTTACATTAAAATTAGTTTTTCCCATTAAAAGTTTTACCAGTCTGTATGCTTTATTAACAAGATGCATCGAAATTGTAACTTGTGAACTTACTTCTTATATCAAAATTTGTATTTTTTAATAACTCACTAATAATTCAATTAATTTCTAGTTTCGATAAAATTTCAACTTTGTATCTTTTTAAACTTTATTATAAACTTAATTTATTTGAGAAGAAGGTTAGTTGAAACGCAATATAAATATACTTACTGACAAGAATTCGTAAATAATCGTATAATTTAACTTAAGGATGGATCCAGTACTTGACTCTTTGGCTCCGATGTATGTATAATTGGGTCAATTGTGAAAGAAAATAATAAAATAGTAACATATTATTATATGTAAGTAACATAATATAAAAAAAAAAATTCTATGACCGTCTTTCAAGTTTACAATATTTACTTATCCATAGTAATTAGAATAATTTAAAAAATATGTATTGGTGACGAAGTCAATTAAAAGATTATTTTCATCGCTCCAAAAATAAAACTAAATTCTTTATGCATCGTGATTTCATCGTACCCGAAAATAATTTGAGATAATTCGTAAAAAACGTCAGAGGAAGATTACAATTTTTCTAGTTCTTTAAACCCCAGGAGTTGCCGTACCTTGCTGGCCTAACAAATAATGAAAGGTGAGACGCTGGTTAGCATAAAATATGGAATGAACAATTGATGTTACGTTATAAAATTTTACAGATATATCGTTAGGATACATCAAAAGTTTTGAAATGCGTAAATTCTTTAAGCAAATAGTCAATATAACAATAAAAAATGTTCGCTTACAAAGTTTTGATTTACTTTTACATTCTATAATCTATTATCGCCTTCATCGAGACAATTAAAAAATTCGTACCAAACAGGAAATTATTTATTCTACAACTCTTGAAAATGAATGAATACACACATTGCATACAATTTATTTATAACATGTTCATATATTAGTCACTTTACGATTAATGGTTGCAAGCCGAAAGTTCTTTCATTATTTGTGGTAGGAACGTTCTTTAATATGTAATATAAATTCCATTAGAAACTTTTAAAATAAATATTAAAAATATTCAACTCTACAATAATAAAAATTTATATACCTCAAAAGAAATTATCATTTTAATGTAAATATTGACATGTAAATATTTATAGACTAAAATTAAAAACGGTGAAAAACTTGCCCATCATCATGGAATCCCCGTCATAGTCGAATTACCTCTGAGTACCATTACATCTGTCATTTTAAGACCTATAAATAAAAAAACCCATGAATATTGTGTTAAATGAATTGGATATTGTAAAACAATAACAAAAAGTTTATAAAATTAAAACGATCAGGCTACCTATTAGAAGATTACGTGTAATGGTTACCGCAGTTGACAGATGTTTGTATTTTGTAAGGCGTGTATAATAAACGTTAACTTTACGTGCCTAGCACCAAGGCAACGAATAAATAAGCATTCTGTTTGTGATCTTTTCAAGTTTATTCCCTGGCTTGCGAGAAATGTGCTCAAATGGTATTTTTATAGAAGCACCTTTGTTTTATATATAAATAAAGAGATATATTTATTATATATATATATATATATATATATATATATATATATATTTATATATATATATATATATATATATATATATATATACATATATATATATATATATATGTACATATATATATATATATATATATATATATATATATATATATTTATATATATATATATATATATATATATATATATATATATATACATATATATATATATATATGTACATATATATATATATATATATATATATATATAAACAATAACATATATATTAAATACAAATTTTAATATATATCACACCAGACATAACACACATGCATGCACGCCAGTAAGCATGCCCACCTGCTCGCACGCACGACTCAATTACGAATTTCATATTAGACTATTTTAGAAATTTGTTGCCCTCTATTTCTGTAATATCTAAAATCAAAATTATAAAAAAAAACAAGAGTTGGCAGAAGTTTATTTAATATTTACTCTGAAATGAATTTTATAGTATTTGAGATATTTATTTTATTGTTACGTCTATAATAATGTTCCAGACAATTATTTATGTATATAGTGACGTGCATGCTTGCGTATATAACGTTAAACAATATTAACATTTCTTGATAGTTTAATAACAGATAGTACGTAACCGTAAATGTTTACATTTCCCTAAGTGTGTACAGATCCCCGGTTTTTCGACAAATAGAGGTTAAATTAAAAAGAAAAACTCAGAAAGACTAAAACACACAGTAAACTTTCCGTAAATGAACCCCTTTTTCTCTGAATGAGATATTTAAGGGTCCCATTTCTTGTCGAGGAACTCTAAAAATTTATAAAATTAAAACGATCAGGCTACCCATTAGAAGATTAGACGTTTGTATTTTGTAAGGCGTGTATAATAAACGTTAACTTTACGTGCCTAGCACCAAGGCTACGAATAAATAAGCATTCTGTTTGTGATATTTTCAAGTTTATTCCCTGGCTTGCGAGAAATGTGCTTAAATGGTATTTTTATAGAAGCACCTTTGGTTTATATATAAATAAAGAGATATATTTATTATATATATATATATATATATATATATATATATATATATATATATATATATATATATATATATATATATATATATATATATATGTATATAAATAAAGAGATAATTCTGATCATTGCTATTATAGTTATACCGAAGCATCATCAGTTATAACATCCAAACCGTTCATATAGAACACTGATTCCCAAAGTATTCTGTATCGACACCCCACCCCCCAAGGGTCGACGACTGGAAGAGGGTCAATGTCAAGAAAAAAATTGGGGTACCATGAAATATAAATTTGATGCACGATAATGGATGTCATTTAATTTTGATGCAAATTCAAATTCACTCTGACATATATATATATATATATGTGCATTAGCCCGTTCGACATTAAATTAATCATATAGTGTTCCTCAACCGTACACCAAAAATGAATTAACCAAATTCGGTAGTTTAGTTACAGCAACAGTTTTAAAGTGATTTGTAATTATAAGCATGATGTGAGTAATTTCAAACATGCCGCACTACTTTGCTACCAGTGCCGACAAAAACAACAACCGCGCGCTGTCGCCGTTGTTGTTTTGTAAATGGTGTTTACGTTTAATTTGTATTAAAATTCTATTTAATTTTTTTTATTCTGGGCCTATATGTTTATTCTACTATTTTAAAACTACTTGTACCAATAAAAGAGGTAACTTTCTAAGTAAAGAAGAACAAAGCGAAGTTCGTGCCATTCACTTTCTATGAATGTAGTTAATATAAAATAATAAAACAAGTGAACAGAAGTGTGCGAAATACTATCTTCACCCAAATAAGTTTTATGTAATGCATATTTATATTTTTAAGGTTTTCCTTTCATTGGTTAGAGAAAAAAAGTGGTAAGGAAATATTTTAGATATTTTATTTTTGGCTGCGCTTATTTTTTTATCGTGTATGAAACCATCTGAATCAAATCCATTTTACCACGAAAACGCTTTTATTTCATACAAATATGGAAAGGTTTAAAAATAGGTAGACACAGGAAAAATAATTGATTTTATGAGAACTTGATACTCTCTTAAGTATGTGGGTATACGAGAGTATAAATGTTTAATGGTGCGTAATATTTCCATTAACTTATCTACAAACAAATATATTACTGCATAGAATTTCTTTCAGAGGTATACAAATATTTAAAATTATATTACATATGATTATATCTGTAATTTTTGAGTAAGGCATTAAAAAAAAACCTATTAACGGAAATATATTATTTTTCCACTTTTTGAACTCTTTCCGGAGATATGCTGATTAAAACAATAGGAAAAATAATCTCTTTTAACAACTGCAATTACTTCAAATTAATTAATCTACAACATACTGCAATTAACTGTGCTTAATTTTCTCCTCCAAACTTTCCATACTATAATATGTTGAGTGCCAATTATTGAAGTAAAGACGAGTTAACATGCTTTATCATTATGTTAAATTTCATATTCAAACGTCCACGTTAAGTTCTTTACTATTCAGAGAAACGTGACCGTGATTGATATATGCACCACTAATATTGGAGGTTTCTATTTTTTTTGTTTTTTAGGTACGAAACTCCAAAAAGACTTGTATTCAGATATAATATTAGAGTGATATAGCCAAATGGAAAATGTACAAAACAAAATTACAAGTAGCAATATATTTCTTACAAAACACTAAATTAAATATGTGAAAACTTATAAAGAAAAATGTAGGTTTAGCCCCGTTGAATTAACTCACAAAAATAGATGTAAAGAAAATAAATGTACCTGAAAAATGAGGAAGTCAACAAAAGCGGATTAGGAAATATTTAGGAAAGGAAGAAATAGGTAATTTTAATAATAAAAGGAAATTGCACAGTAAGCACGAAGTTAATCATGATTAACTTATTAAGCTTCTGGCTTATTAGTTTGATTGTGGATTATTAGTTTGATTGGAAACGAACGTGAAGTTCAAGATATAATCAGTCAGTTCGTCCGTCTTTTTTTCATTTAATGATATGAAAAAAGGACGGACGAACTGACTTATTATATCTTAAAGATTCGTTGTTTCATCGCTAAACCCCAAAAACTAATAAAATAACAGGTTTGATACCATTTATAAATTTGATGCCGGTTTTTAAAATGAGGCCTAATTTTGGTGATGTTGAATTACTGATTCAGTCCAATTACCATTTTTCTAATCTAACAAGATCAGGAAAAAACTGGTAACTTTAATGAGTTGCATCTCGATACGCTAAAAATTATAGTGATTGATTAAAATAACAGAAAGGGTATTTGATATCAATTCTTGTAAATCGGTTTTATCGGTTTTTTCGTGTAACCATCAGTAAGAATTTATTGTGCACGTATTCATAATGAGCGCGTTGAAATTTTACGTCTAAATTAAACGTACTGCAACTTCATCTGTTGACAAGGTTAAAGACATTCTCACAATTCTATGCACAGTATCAAACCAATACAAATGATGAGGCATCAAAATTAGACATCTAATTAGGACCTTCCAACGCATCATATCGCTCATTTAAATAGCGTATTGTAAAATAATATTTTGTACTCATCTTTTATTTGCACCGTAGTGAAAATTATCCACCGACTTACTGAACAGTTTGCGCAACAGTTTAGAGATATGGATTATATTTTCAGATAAAATTGTTTCCGAAATGTAATATACGATCCAAATATTGTTTTTGTGTTAAATAATTTTAATCAATTGTTCCTAAATTTCAACGTTGTTGGGGCATTTTAAATCAATTTTCTGGTAAATCAGTCTTTGTGTTTATGAGAAATGGCATAAACAAAGCAAATTAATGTAATGTGAGATTGATAAAAAAATGTTCTTTAATTTTGATGGAACTATCTAAAACTTTTAACTTAATTGTTAGTGGATGAAATATATGTATATATCTTACATCTTTAAAACATTTATAATTTCTAAAGCCTTTTTTAAATCTGACTATACTATATTCTTCTTTGTCGACTTTAGTAAGGAGCACTGACCCTAATGTATACCAACATCGAGTGGCAGTAAAAATAAGTAGAATATGGTAGATGGACTAAATTTCAATTTCTTGTTTGAGCTTTATATTTAAATTACAGATGATAACAACACCAACAATAATTTTTTTTAAAACCAACTTTTTATTTATACATTTACACTAAGAAGTAACACTATTCCGAATAGCAAATTTCCAATACATTTTTTTCGATTCACACTAATACACCCCCAAACATATACATACACATACACACACATTTATACATCTAAATATATATGTATATGTGTGTATATATATATATATATATATATATATATACATATATGTGCACACATTAATTACCATACCCTAAAATTCATTAATGTTATTTGAAAATAAAAACTTTTATCAGTATTTTAATTCAACCAATACATTTGAATGCGGGATAAATCCTAGAAATGAAAATGCCAATTTAAAATAAAGGTATTTTTTAATTTAAAATAGGCACACAGATAATTACAAGACTTAATAGATGAAAGGTTGCACAAAAGTTTACTTTTAAATTTTTATGTCTAGAACTTTTTATATATAATTTAGTATAATGCAATCAAGTTGAAATCTAATATCCACACTATTCAAAGAAGGCAAAACAGTTCATACGCTCTGGATAGAACATCGGAAATTATCACAATTTTTACTATTCTAATTCAAGATATACAACAATGTGAACGGAAAACAATTAAAAATATGATTTTACAAGTTATTTTTCTACTTACAATTTTACACGCGCTTACCCGGACAATGGCATTTAGAGAAATTCTCGAATACTTACGCTTGTTCTCAACTTAATACAACAATTTAAATATTTTAACATAAGTTTGTAAATTTTACCCCGGAGAATTTTCTCTTATTAAAGTATATATGTTCAGGAGTTGTAAAATAGTTTATATTCTTATGGTAAGTGCTCAGCGTTTGAATGTTTTTCTCAATCGGTATGTACATTCAAAGATGTTTGTTTACATCAATTCCACCAAGTTAATTATTATAGCTAAAAAGCTTCCTGAGAAAAATAATAACTTAGATTAGATTTTCTATTCTTATAAACCCAATCCTTAAAATTAGTTTAACCAACAAATTTGTAAATTTTATTGACTTCGCATACCTGCAAGTGATTATCAGTAACAATATTAAAATTGGTTTACTGTCTGCCAGTATTCATAAGTGTTGATTTTTTTCTTCTCGAGGACGATTTAAATTTCAGCACTTTGTGCTTTTCCTAGTTCTAGAAATGAAAATATGAGCATGTCATTATTAAATGAATTTATGCTCACTCTACTGAGATAACCGTTATTATACTCCGTTTGTGAGATTTTTCACTTAAAATTTCGACTTGGATCATTTCGCTTTAGCTACCAACAATAGTCTGCCATCATCTTTTATTTCACCCTCCCTTATAGCGATGTACTATTTCTTTCCAATACTGATGAAACCTTTCACCTTGATCTTCACTTACGTCTCCCAAGTTATTAGGAATATAGTCCAAGTGCGAATTAAGGAAGTAAAGTTTAATATTCATCAAATAGCCAATTTTTCCGAAATTTTAAATAATTTTCTTTATAATTTCCTCATAATTTGAGCTGTTATGGTTTCCTAGAAAATTATTCACTACTTTCCTAAAAGATTTCCAGGCTTCTAATTCAATTTCACTTAATTTTTCATCGAAAGTTGTGTCTTTCATAAATTTTCTTCTTTTCGGGCCAACGAAAACACCTTCCTTCACTTTAGTTTCAGATAGATATGGGAAAAAATTATGTAGATATTTAAAAACTTCTCCTTTTTTATTCATCACCTTCGCAAATTGTTTCATTATTCTCAATTTTATGTGTAAATACGTAGCAAAACTTTTTCCCAGGGGACTAAAATTGTCTGTCGCAACATTTTTTGATTTCAAGTATTAGTTCAATCCTCTATAGCCACTATTTCTTCGTCCAATGTTGTCCTCTACCTCGACTATCACACTAGAAGAGAAAGCAAGGGTATTTTGTATTGCCACCTCATTGACCGCGCTTACTTAACCTAGTTGACCACTTTCAGATCTTAACTTTCAGATCTTCGTAGGCTACCTAACCGTGTTGTACCTACTTTATTTTATCCAACACATTTTTTAAATTGTCGTAATATTTTTTTCAAATGTACAGAATGGGCGACTGGTAGTAAAGCGTACTTATTACCATTATACAAAAGGACTGCTTTCGAACTTTGCTTTGATGAGTCTATCAACAATCTCCATTTGTTCGCGTCATATTCGATGTTAAACATTTTCACTAAGCCAGGAATATCTTTTCAATACACTAAATCACGATGTTCAGCAAAATGGGGTACAAAGCATTTTTATTTGTTTTGATACCAATAAAATAAGGTGGCAGGAGCATATTCTTTTCCGATAGTCTTGATTAGAGGAGTTCAGCTGCATCTTTTGGCAAGCTTAGATATCTCGTTAAGTCGTTCAGTTTTGACTGTGAAAATAACTGTATTCCGTACAAATGTTATGTGGGCTCCAATGTTTGTCTTGGTTAGAGTTTTGGCTAAAATACATGTTATAACGTTACTTATGAATCCAGAGATGTTACGCAGCTGTCTTTTTTGCATACACTGCTCATAAAAATAACAAAAATTATCCGATGAATTTAAACACTTTCGCAATGACATCTTTTACGTGAGCATTATGGATTGCAGGGAAGTACTGATTTTGTAAAAACAATGATGTTGCTATTTATACAAAAATCTATTCATTTACCATCATGAACCCTCTACTAATGATTCAAGTTAATGAATTAAACGGGGTCTTTAGCAAATGACCTAAAAATCCACCTTTTTTCCAATAACAAGTGTATGCCACTTTGTTAATTACGTTATATTTAACTAACCATTTGTGAGAAATTATTTATTGTTGTCTACTGCCGTTTATGTTTTTTGTTCAATAGGAAACATATAAAATGAAATATCAAAATTATGCTAAGTAACTAAAAATCTTGATGTGATGGAATTTTTTAACATTTTTTTCGCCCCAAAATTTATCAAAAATAATCAAATCTGAAAGAAGAAAAACCTCTGATTAATTTATATATAAGTTTAGAATTATTATAATTGATTTCTTAACAATGATTAAAAAATGAAATATAATGCATTGATACAATTGGAAGTTTCAACAGCAATAACCTATAATCCAAATACCAAAATGTCTCCTAGCTTTGGCTTTAAAGAAAGGGAACTCCCAAAGAGTAATAGCCGTAATAGCCTAAGGTAGGAAGTGTCTAATAATGCTAATGTAAGAATTCTCTAAGAAGTCCCAAAGGCTAATAGCCAGAATAAGGAGTCCCAAAGGCTCCTCAGCTTAGCTCAAAAACACATGTATTGAAATATTTCTAGTTCTTTTTATTGCAAATATCGTATTTCCGCTAGAGCGTTTGTTAGTAGTTAGCAAGTGACAAAAAAAACAGTTGATTCCGTGTCGAATGCATTTATTTTAGAAGTACTTTGTTGAAGCTAGTAGTGGTAATAGTGCCAATGAAATGTTGGTAGCATAGATAGTCCGGTTAATTTAGACATAAAAATAGTGATCAAATAACAAAAATTCCCATAAAGCTAAATTTTTTAGATACCTTGGGTTGATCATTACAAATAAAGTGTCGAAAGTCCCCATCGATCCCATGTGTGCTAAAAAAGTTATTACGGGTCAAAGGTCAAAATTTTAAGTTTTTTGGATTTTTCTCGGAAACGGTAAATTTTATCGAAAAAGTACTTCAAACCAAAGTTGTAGAGCTCAAAATTGTCTATAAAAATAGTTCTTATGATTATTTCTCTTAGACCAACCATTTTCCAGATATTGCGCTTGTAAGAATCACGTTCTACATAATCTGCACCCATATGCCACGTATATACATATTCAGGTACGTAAACAAACAAAAATGCCTACTTGTGTCTCTTTCATGTATACATTATACTATTCTAAGGAAATATACTCTCAAAAGACAGCCAGTCTTCCAGAATCCCCTCTACTCGCATGGCCTTGAATAACATCTGCCTATTCTATTGTCCGTATGGCGTCGTTCACGTACCTGCTTCTTTTAGTGTTAGACGTATAGTTCGGGTGAATAAACGTGTCTATTTTAAGCGCTTACTGTGTTGATCAATATTAAAAAAATGTCACAATTTTGTTTTATTTGTAATAAACTTTTGACTGTAGGTGAAACTGTTGTGGTGTTGCAAAGTTTAATCGATGCAAATGTCGCGAGAAATGATGATTTTGCTGATTATTTACGAAGCCAGAAGTCCGTTGTAATTCACGTGGATTGCCGTAAATCATATACCCGGAAAAGTTCTATCTCTGCAGCAAAAAGACAACGTGAAGATCAACAGGCCAGTACTTCAAAAGTAAGTCCACCTCGTACTAGAGCGCGATTAAGTGAATCTGAATCCACCTTTTGTTTTAAAAAACATTGCTTATTTTGTGGCGAAGAAGCGGATGAAGAGGCTGAGAAGAAGAAAGCGCTGAATTATCGCCGAAAAATTCATAAAGTTTCTACACTTACATTCAAAGAATCCCTTTTAAAAGATCTAAAGATCGTTCTGATGATCTATCAAAAACTGTCCTTGCACGTATTAATTTTGAGTATGATTTAGTCGCTGCTTATACTAAATATCATGGCAGTTGTTATACATCGTTCCTGAAACCTAATACTGGCAGTAAAACTGGTCGTCCTCAAAGTGAGGATATAAACTCTGCAATGGAGGAAATTTTCAATTTCATTGAAAGTAGCGATGACTGCCAGTTTACATTGGATGAATTAAAGAATGTTTGCCAAAATGTAGATTTAGAATACAGAATTATAAAAATACGATTGAAGTTAAAGTATAGTAGTAGAATTATTATTACAGAGAAGCCAGGAAAATTAACATTTATTTGTTTTGTTGACAATTACCAAGACATTTTAAATCAAGCCTGGTCTGATAACAAAAACTTGAATGAAAATTAAAAACGTCGGAAAGCTTTAGAAGGTGCGGCAGAAATTATTCGAAAAGATATTCAATCTTGTGTGTTCGATAATACTATGTACCCACCACCGGGTAGGATGTTTGAGAATATAAATAACGATATTCCCGAATCATTATCATATTTTTTGGAACAAGTCATTCTTAAAAACAAGCGTCATAATTTGGATCATTTGAAATTAGTTTGTACAAATATTAGTCATAGCATAATGACTGCTGTTCGGCCTAGAACCTTCAAATCTAAACTACAATTAGGTCTTTCAGTTTTTTTCCATCGACGGTTTGGTTCAAAACACCTTATACAAATTTTCTCGTCATTTGGATTATGCGCATCTTACAGTGAGACAATGAACTATGAAGCAGCAGCAGTTTTCAGTCGCCCACCTCACATTTTATCACCAGAAAGTGGCACATTTATTCAATATGTCGCAGATAATGCTGACATTAATGTAAATACTTTGGACGGCAATAATACGCTTCATATAATGGGTATTATACAAATTGTAACTCCCAAAGATTCAGTCTTACTAGAAGAGCCGATGCCGCGAGTAACTGAAGTTCTTTCAGCTAAAGATTTTGCAGCCAAGGCTCATGTACCTATACAGGTTTATCAAAATACTGTCATAATAGGATACAGAAAAATAAATGTGCGAGATTTTAAATACGAAAATAAAACAAAAGTATCTTTTATAAAAAAAGTTGATGTAATATGGTTTTATGGAAAATGCAAAAATTTTCTTTTACCTGGTTGGAATGGTTACATTGAACACGTGACTAGTAATATTGTAAATTTTTCGAAATCAAAAATTACATTTCTGCCATTTGTTCATCAACCTGCAAGTAATTACAGTACTATATATACAACTTTACTTTGTGCTTTAGAAGATGCTAAACGTTACAACCATAGAGTTTGCATAATTACTTTTGATCAACCTCTGTACGCGAAAGCTCGCGAATCTGCTGCACCTGAAGGATCGGAATTATCAAAGATTGTAGTTAGACTCGGTGGATTTCATTTGTTATTGTCATTTTTCGGCGCAATAGGTTATATTATGCAAGGAAGTGGTTTAAAAGAAGTACTTTCGGAGATTTATGCACCTAAGTCTTTAGAGAAAATGCTTAATGGCCATGCTTATGCGAGAGCAGTTCGAGCTCACACGTTACTTCAACTCACTTTAGCATTAATAATATTAAAAGAACTAGCTATTGATGATATTATGGATGCAAATATTATCATTACAGTTGAAAATATTCTCAATAAAACTCTTTCATACTATGATATTGAAGATGATGAGGAAGTATCTGGACCTTTACTTGATTTATTTAATGAAAAATTAACAGAATATCAGAAACGAGGACCAACTGCACAATTATGGGTTCAATATTTTAGAACGGTGTTTATTGCAAAGGAATTTTTAAGAGCTGAACGTATGGGAGATTGTCAAGCACATTTGAACACCATTAAAGAAATGCTTCCTTACTTCCATGCATCGGGGCATTTACCTTACGCCAAGTCTGCGCACCTATACTTGCAGGATATGCTTCAATTAGAAAAGGTAATTGATCCTAGTGTTTATCAAAGGTTTACCGAAGGATTTTTTACTGTTCGACGTTCTGATAAACATAGTTGTGGAACTTCAACAGATATGATTATCGAGCAGTCAATAATGAAAGTCATGAAGACAGAAGGAGGTCTTTCTCGAGGAAGAAGTACAAAAGAAAGTGTGATAAGCAAATGGGTTTACGGAATGCATGCAATGAACACAGTGTGTGACGGGTTGGAAGTTCTTGCTAATGTTCGAATGGACACGACAGATCAATATGTAGATGCGAGTGATTCAAGAGTTAAGTAAGATGTTAAAGATATCAAAACACTCCTTGACTGGTTTTCATCACATGATCCTTTTCCCAAAATAAATAAAATCTTATCTATTGCTTCCATAAGTCGTTGGTGATGATAAAATTAATTGTCATAAAGCTCGTGAAGTTGGAATTGCCTTCATGTCTAAAATGACAGGTCAAAGTTTCAATAATATAAAACTAAAACGCTCTGAGAAAGTGCTTCCTCTTTTAGCTGCAAGTAGCACTGTGAAAGTTCACGAAGAAGAAGTACCAATAGACCCAGTATTATTATTTCAACGTATGAGTGTCACTAAGGCTTTTGAAGATGAGATTGAAAAATTCTTCGCATATGAATTAGCTCCTTACCCGTTATCACTTTTCGATGCAGCTGGAATGGGTAAAACAATGAAGTCAGCTATTTACGACTACTTTCAAGCAATCTATGATGAAGTTTATTGTACAAACGCTGCTTACATTATTGATGGAGGATATCTACTGCATCGCGTTGTGTGGGATCGAGAAGAAATCTTTAATGTAATTTTTGAAAAATATGTTCAGTATTTAAATAATGTCTACGCATTATGGTCATTCAGTGACCGTAGTATTTGATGGCTATAGTGACACAACAAAGGGTATAAAAGCTGCAGAACAACGTCGTCGAGCTACTAAAACATCCTCAGGTTCCGACATAATCTTTGATGAATTTATGACTGTTCCAGCAAACCAACAACAATTTTTTGCAAACAATAAAAATAAATCTCGTTTTATTTCCATGTTAAGTAACAAATTGACAGCTCAAAATATTACTGTGAAACAAGCTCAAAATGATGCCGATGTCCTCATAATTGAAACAGCAATAGAAAAATGTAATGATACAGACACCACTATTGTAGTGGGTGAAGATGTTGATTTGTTAGTACTACTCACTGCAAGGACTCCATCTGATAAAATTATTTACATTTTGAAACCTGGAAAGGCGCAACAACGAACAGAAATATATTCTTCAAAAAGTTTATCAACTTATCCAAAATGCCAAAACTATATTTGATTTTTGCATGCGATAACCGGCTACGATACTACGTCAGCAATGTTCAGAAGAGGAAAAAATTCAGTATTAAAATTATTTGAAAAAAAACATTCGATTGACTGCGCAAAAGTATTTACAGAAATTGATTCTTCACCTCAAACTATAATTACAAAAGGAATTCGGTTTCTTCTTGCTGTTTATGGAGCTCCAAAAAAATTGATTGTATAGATATTTAACATTTGTGAAAAATACAAAAAACAAGTACAACTATCTTGTCTTCCTCCAACATCGGCATCTGCTATTCAACACTTGTATCGAGTATACTATCAAGTTCAGACGTGGCAAGGCAATCAATTGAACCCTGAAGACTCGGGTTGGAAATTAATAAATAATATTTTGGAACCGATTCAAACATTATTGCCCCCTGCTCCAGAAAAACTTCTTAACACTATTTTTTGCAATTGCAAAAAAGATTGTAGTGCCAAATGTGGCTGTAGAAAAGTAGGGTTACAGTGATCTTCAGCGTGTACTAATTGCCAAGGTCTGTCTTGCGCAAATGTTGAATTGAATACAAGAGAGGAAGATTTATATGATTCTGATCAAGATACAACTGATTTATCTTCATTTCAACAATTTTTAAACATTCAGCAAGAGGAAGAAGAAGAAAAAGAAGAAGAAGAAGAAATCGAAGAAAACATGGTTGTTGAAGTTAACTATGAAGAGTATGAATCAGATTAAAGTATCAAAAAAAAATTAAAATGATATTATATACTTATTGTATTGCACTATATATACTGTATTGTATTGAATATATACTTTATAAGTGTTAAATCTCATATTTTGCTTATTTTCTTTTACCTCATATTAATATTCCTTCTATTATTATTAACAATAACGTCATAAAGATTCGTGAAATATACCTACCGGGGAAACTACGTTAAAAAATAAGCGCCGAGTACACTACCTCATAGGCGGTGTGGCACATGGGTGCAGATTATGTAGAGCGTGAATCCTACAAGCGCAATTTCTGGAAAATGGTAAGTCTGAGAGAAAAAATTATAAAAACAATTTTTATAGAAAATTTTGAGCTCTACAACTTTGGTCTGAGGTACTTTTTTGATAAAATTTACCGTTTTCAAGAAAAATCCAAAAAACCTAAAATTTTTACCTTTGACCCCGAATAACTTTTTTAGCTCACATGGGATCGATGGGGACTTTTGACACTTCATTTATAATGGTCAACCCAAGGTCTCTACAAAAATTTAGCTTTATGGGAATTTTCGCTATTTCAATTGTCTAAATTAAACGGACTAAGAGGTCAGTACTTTTTTATTATTCTAAAATTAAAGCAGCAAATTTATTAAATATTTCTTCTTTATATGTACTGCCTGTGAATAGACAAGTATGATTACAATTTTATTATAGTGATTTTAGCTTATCTAATTCTTTTAATGTCTGTTTACATCGAGACAGGAATTAAATTTCGTAAAGAAAAATTTAAACAGATATTCGCTAAAGTATTTCAAAACACTTATAGTATGATATCTTTGAGTTACTGTCTTTATAGGCAATGGGACAAAATTAAAAGCAAAAGTTGAGTAAAAGTAACAAAAAGTTCTTTAAATTAATTCCGAAAAATCATTCAAAGATTCAATTCAAGAAACAATCCTAAAAATATTTTCAGCATTTTTGTACCCACAACATATATAAAATATTTTGTAACAGCGTTCTTGCTACGACTACTAATTTCAGAAAAAGACTAATTAAACTGCATTCGAAGGGTTAAGGCTTATATAGTGCCTTTGTACTTTCTAGGCTAAGAAGTTTCCAAATTTACTTCAATAGTAAAAATTGCCTGACATCTACCAAAAGCTGCATAGCCGATCTCGAAGAAGTACGGTCCCAGAGCACCGATTAGGCCAAAGAGTCCCTGCGGAAATTCAATGAGAGGAAATAATTCCAGCACTGCGAGAAGCATGTACATCGTGCGGTCCCTGCGAAAGGATCACAACGCACTTGCTACGGTCGCCGCAATCTGGCACTTTGGGTAGGCTTGATCTGTTCAGTATAGATAGGTTCATTTCCTTATTTATTTATATTAAAGTCAATCTGTACCTCAAGGCTTATTTGAACATATTATGAAGTTAAATATAAAAAAAAATCGTAATTGTTTTTGTATTGAAATAGTTTTAATGTTTAAACAGCTTGAAATTTATTTCATTAAATTTGGCAAATAAGAGATTCAACAACTATCAATGGGCAGGAAAATATATTAAGAATGAATGACCGTTAAATAGAAGTACATTTAGCAATAACAAATTTTGATATACTTACTCTCTAAATTCTTACTAACCAAATAGTAAAGTCTCATTGTCGGAAGCTTCCATACATGCATAAATATTCTCCTCGAAGCCTATATTGAAATTCATAAATCATACATGATGACGATAAAAAGTCTGCTGATGTAAATATATACGTCACAATTTGACGCAGCTGTAACTTCTCGGGGGAAGGGGAAGGGGAAGGGGAAGGGGAAGGGGAAGGGGAAGGGGAAGGGGAAGGGGAAGGGGAAGGGGAAGGGGAAGGGGAAGGGGAAGGGGAAGGGGAAGGGGAAGGGGAAGGGGAAGGGGAAGGGGAAGGGGAAGGGGAAGGGGAAGGGGAAGGGGAAGGGGAAGGGGAAGGGGAAGGGGAAGGGGAAGGGGAAGGGGAAGGGGAAGGGGAAGGGGAAGGGGAAGGGGAAGGGGAAGGGGAAGGGGAAGGGGAAGGGGAAGGGGAAGGGGAAGGGGAAGGGGAAGGGGAAGGGAAATAAAAAATTGATACTAAACTTAAAAACTACAATTTAAAATTTTTGAAGGTTTTACTTCTACCACGTGTGAATTGCACACATGATTTTTATTTTATTACACCTTTTTTGTCTCCAAATAATTTTTTAGTGACAGCTGTATTTTAAATATAGAGATTGAACAATTTTTTTTCTAAATTTTGTCATCATTGTTTTTTGATAAATGTAGTAAATTATTCATTGCAATCTTAGTTAACTCCTTGGTAAATATTTAGTTTAGCTGATATTATGGATAAAACTAACATAGATACTAATCTATTTGTACTAACAAAGTGCCTTTATTAGACTTCCTTCTACGTTTTGGAATTATTTCATCACGGCGATCTTCCAAATATATATACATACATACATATGTACATATATATATACATATATATATATATATATATATATATATATATATATATATATATATATACACATATGTTTTTATTGAACTGCGACATTTATTAAGCCGATGAGTTTCATTATGAAGCTGTTCAGAGTTCCATAAAAACATTTTTTTTCTTTGTCTGTCTAAAAATTCTTTCATTTTATTTTATATAAAATGGTTTCATAAGCTCACCCCGCATCTTCAATAAGCCAATATTTTATTTTGTAATTTTCACGTAACATCCATGGTTATTATTGACACAGAAATAACAGGAAAACCGCTATTTTTGTAAGCTTAATAGTTCCTGAATAAAATATATATTTTGTAATATTAACCAAAACAGAATATTTTTGCAATCGCAAAACTAGAACACGCAAACCAATATCCAATAGCTACTAACTACCTATATAGAAGATAAGGAAAGAATAATTTTGAATAACTCTGAAAACTTTAATCTAGTATCGTTATGTTTTGCATATCTTTTTGTATTCTGTGTTAACTATTAACATTTTATAAATAAATTGCCTATATACGAAGTCTTATTTACCAATTTCATATTTGCTTTATTTTCCTTGAGGTTATTTTCTAATTTAAAATACTATAGTATAATATTTTAATAATTCTTTTCTATATTATTTTCATTTCATAAAGCAAAAATACTTTTACTTAAGCGGAACTAGACGGAATTAAATATTCGAATATTCGTACCTTTGAGCTCTGGTGAATATAAAACTAATCTCTATTTAATTTAGTTAATTGACGGATGGTCTCATTTCTTATAGTTTTAGATTTAAAAACATCTTCATTTTGGATTAATTTTCCATGTCATTAGAAATAATAATGCAAAAAGCTGTTGAGGTTATTATTCAGAATGCAATTTTAAAGATTTTGCATTTTTTTGCATTTTGATATATTTGGAGTTATAAACTTCGTCTGCATAAAGAGCCGAATTATAAGTATTCATGTAACAATTTTGTAAAAAAATTTATTACCTAGTATTAAAATTCCTTCAGGATATTGATTGACTTTCAAGTCATGATTTGTATTTGAAATCTGACTGTAAAATATCAATGTGGGTTTGTGTGAGTGTATGTGTGGCTGTGTATATATGTATATATGTATATATATATATATATATATATATATATATATGTATAATATATTTATATATATATATATATATATATATATGTATATATATATATATATATATATATATATATATATGTATATGTATATATATATATATATATATATATATATATATATATATATATATATATTTCAATGTTTGAAAAATTGTAAAAAAAAACTACACCTCTAATACAAAGTAGGTTTATTTTAACTTTATAACAACAAATGCGGATTTCATTTTTTTAAAACCACGTTTTCCAAATGGCGGCAATCGAGTCTGACACACTCTTCGAGTCTAGCACGCATGTTTTCAAAAACGCGTTTGCAGAGCTACTGGGGTATCCTACTGACTTCGGCTCTAATATTTTCTTTAAGCTGTGTCACAGTGCTCGGATTTGTTTTGTAAACAAAGGATTTTAAGTATCCCCATAAGAAAAAGTCACATGGGCTTAAATCGGGTGACCTATGTGGCCACGGTACGGTACCGTTTCGGGATATGTTTTTTTCTGGAAATAACTGCCGCACTGCATTCATGGACACATTAGCAGTGTGAGCTGTGGCCCCGTCCTGCTGGAACCATGTGTTTTGGTTGAAGGATGGACTATTCTGTAGTTCTACTCTGAAAAAGTCATTTAACATCTGGGCATATCTCTTCGAATTCACAGTTACAATTTGGCCACGTTGATTTTCAAAGAAATAAGGTCCTATGATTGCAGATGCAGACATGGCACACCAGACTGTTACTTTAGGCTCTTGATGCATTTGTCTTGGGTTGTGGACATCCCAGTAACGAAAGTTCTGCTTATTCACATATCCTCCAATGTGGAAGTGAGCTTCGTCACTAAAGAATATGTTGCCCAT
The DNA here is from genome assembly GCA_039881145.1 of Druceiella hillmani. NCBI lineage: Eukaryota > Metazoa > Arthropoda > Insecta > Lepidoptera > Hepialidae > Druceiella > Druceiella hillmani. The sequence goes on from JAYKKI010000041.1 coordinate 282,687, forward strand.
CCGGGTAGCAGTACGAAATCTCAACAACATCACCTCCGCGTAAATTTTTCTTAATTTAAAATCAGAATCGTGTAAATCTTGAACAATTTGAATTTTATATGGATGGAACTTGAACTTTTTTTGCATTATTACCTGTAAAGTTGATTTCGGAATTCCCAATATCGATGAACGTGTACGCAATGATAAACGGGGATTTTCAACGACAGAAACCAAAACACGCTCGACATATTCATCCGTGGCTACCAATAGTGTAGGTCCTGGCCTGGGCCTATTTAATGTTGATCCTGTAGCTCTGAACCTTGCTACCCATGACTGAATGAGGTTGATCGATGGTCCATCACGTAATCAACGAATACTGTAACGATTATTAAATCGACGGCGTGCTACAGACAGCAAAAATCCACTCGAAATGTACGCCTCGACGGCAAAAGCGCGGTGCTCTCCACTCCACTGTTCTATGGCTACTAAAACATCCGCACCGCTTGCGCTTCTAACGACGCCCCCGCGCGCCTCTTATGTGTTGCGTTCAGAAACTATGTTTGTTCAAACTTTGAAATCTACCACTGGACATCCTGTATATATATATATATATGCACACACATGTATATATTTATAATTATATTAAACAAATATACAGTGTTAAAAGTTAAAAAGGTTCTAATGCCATTTTCATTTTATAATATATGGAATAATAAAAAGCTTTTCTAGAAATTATATCGTTTAAGTTAGGTAACTGACCGAAATAGAAAAGTTAGACCCTCGAAACTTATTGAGATCTCTTACATATATTTGCAAAATCCAATAATAAATCAGATTTTATTTAATGGAGATACCATGGCTCCATGATATTTGAAAACGACACATGGTTTCAAGAATTAAAGACAATATTATATTTAAATAGATGTATCTAAAAGTTATGTTAATGTAAATGTGTACTGAATGTTGCATTGAATTTGTTGTTAATAGAAATAAACAATATGATTAATATGGATACTTGGTACCAGAAAACAATATATGTGATTTCGTTCCTTTTTGAACTTTGTTAAAGTAATCAGAGTTTATTGAAGTAATAAATTTAATAAATTTTATTTATCTTATTTCTATTATGTTCAACGCGAAAGCAAAAATGTTGACAAAATTCAAATAGGAACTATATAAAGGACGGAAACGGAAACTAACGTTTGAGAGGAAGTATGATAGAATTATGATAAAAACAAAACCTACGTTACTAAATCCCTTACCTTCATTATACATTTATTTATCTTTGCTAGAAAGGGTATCAGTGTCCTTGTTATAGGGGCGACAGTAACAAGCTGTTCTATATTCCATTAAAATGAAACTCGCTGTGATAAATACATGCTATTACAAAACACTCTAGTACAGGAAAATTGTTCCGCTTAGTAATCTTTGCCAAATTGACAGTGGCTTAAAGTTGTAGTAGAAAATAGATGAAATTTAAACATTTATAATAAACAAAATATTAAATATAAAATTATTTTAATTTGCCCTATCAAAAACGTTGGCGTCAATAGAAACTATCTTTCTATGTTTAAAGGATATGCTTCTTTCATGTTTTTTTTAACTTCAGAACACTGGTTTGAAATGTGGAAGTAATATGGACTTTTAACCTAACCTAACCTAAACCAACCCAACCTAACCCAATCCTATCTAACCTAACATAACCTAATCAAACCTAAGCTAATATAACATAAACCAATTTAACCTAACAGGACCAAACCTAAGCTAATATGACATAGCCTAACCTAACCTAACATAACCCGTGTCTTCCGGTTTGATGCTTTCTTCCTCAAAAAGAGAATAAAAAATTTAATTTAAATACATTCAAAGTTACGAAGAAAAAAATATTTATATTTAAAGTGTCGGATATCGTTTGAAAGGGTTTGTTATAAGAGATATACTTAAGAAATTTTGTTTTTCACAATCGTAGATACATCGGATATATATTGATAAATAGGCAAAAGAAGTAGGTTCTCTCGCTTGTTTTTCTAACTAATCCAGCTAAAATTTTTAAAGAAATCATTTTTTTAAGTCTATGCAAAGTTTCTAGGAAATCTATATCACAATTAAATGAAACTACGTGATGTAGTATTATTTCTACATTCTTTAAGTTCTTTACCACGACCTAGATTTCGTTGTATTACAACATCTTCAGGTGGACTATTAGCAAATATTTTTGCTTTCATTTAATTGTGAATAATGAATTTCTACAAAATGAACGCCCAATATATTCAAAATCTATATCAATTATCCTACATTTCATAATTTTTTAAATATATATATTCATATTATGCAAAATTAATATTTTTAAAATAGTTTTAATGAACGATAAAATAAATACATTTTCAGGGTCCTAAAGATGTAAATAGCCCACTCTGCAGGATTTAAGAACCGTGTGTTTCTGAAAAATGACCTTTCGAACGTTATAAGTTTGAAATATATAGCAGACCAATCAGACCTTAATGAGATGCAGAAGCATAATGAGTTTCTTATTAGATAAATATTCTTGGGCTAATAAACACAAATGCAACGTGATGGGCTGATAAACATAGACACGTGCGTGTGTGCGCGAGCGCGCGAGAGCGTGGGTGAGCGTCCTCGTGCGTGCACGCATGCGTGCGTGAGTGTGCGCGCGTGTACGTACACAGTCATGTTTGCGCACATGTTTGCTTGCTTGCATGCGTGCGTGAAAAAAATATTTAGAAAAGTGGTTTCTCTAATAAACTTTCAATTATAGTACTTATTGTATTTTATTTATAAATAATTTTTATTTATTCCACAATCTATATTTCTGACTAACATAGCTATTAAACTTTGGCAACATTACCTGAAATCCTACATTTTTTTCAAATTTATTTCAAAGATTTTGGACACATTTTTGTACACTAATATTTAAAGATAATAAAACAAACAAAAATAAAAAATTTCATTGGCTTCTCACATACCTATAACCATTTTATATATTTATTAATATATAGTATTAATTTAATAAATGGGAACCATTTGTTCGATATGTTAAGTCTTGTATTGACTTATATAATACATAGTGCGATATTCCTTATTTCCTTAGCTGCATTTTATTATAAAATCGCGATCTTTGGCGTATAATGGTAATATTTAACACTGATATCAATCTGACATTCTTGTAAAAACTTTTCATAAATCATTAGGATGCAATATTTCACTTGAATTTCTACATTCTATAAATCTTAAATATAAATGTATAATTCCTCTCGTTACAATTATATTTCTTCAATTATATTTTTTTTGTTTTCACGCCGAGTTTTAAGTTATTCACTTTTATTCATTTCACATTATGTAACCTTACTCTTCGGTAATATTTTAAATACACAATTTCCTCTGTTATGGTTTTATTGCTACCATGTTACTATTATTTTAAGATAATCAACGTTTTCTACTTTTTCCTTCAATATTATATGTAATATCAAAAAAAGACACGTAAAAATTCATCATTCGATACTCCAAACTCCCGACACACCACATTGCGATAGAACCTCCGAGACAGCAAATGCAATATTCGCTAGTAATATCTTAGGAGTCGAAGTAAATTCAATACCGTGAGATTCTGCGCTTTGATGACGGCAAATTTCAGTTCAACAAACTTCGAATTCAGAATACTCTTAGTTGACTCTAAAGCCGTATTATACAGTTAAAATCTTCGTCGAAATACCCAATTAACATTCTAATCGTTTTTTTCATTTATAACTAAAAAATCCAGAAATACAACAATGTTATAATTCTTCACCACGACACGTAGAGTTATATATATTCAAAATAAGATAATTTTTATTTTTCTATTAGTAACTTTTGAATATTTACGATTAATAACGTGATAATAAACTAATGAATAATTTTGCTTTGTAACTAGTCTCAAAAACAATAAAACGATAATATCTAATAATTAACTTGTACTGTCAATTGTAATCATTTTGTTTTTGTAATTAAAATTAACAATGGGTCAATTGCACGGTTTTTGTAAATTTTTATTCGCAATGTTTATTTACACATAGTGTAATTTATTTTGCAGCTATCTACATTAAATATCAATAGGAAAGGACCTTGGTCATTGCAAGCGAATGCAGAAGAGAATGTCATTGATATAAGTGTTATTTAAGAAAGAACGAAAAAAAACAAACAACCATGACTAAGAACTAGTGAAAGGTTGTAAAACAGAATCGAATCCATATATCTGGTCATTGTTGGAAAAAAACGTATGTTTCACGTTAAATAAATAAACCATATTATGTTACCAGTTAAATTATAAAGTAATTTTATGAGTGAACTAGTTTTAAATTTATTCAGTTTTTGCCCATTTTGAAAACACTAAAATTATTTTTCAAGAAATTTTAAACTGTTTCAAATACTATGAGTTTTGCAAAATTTTCTATGTTGTTTTGTAAATTTGATTATATTAATATTTTTGTAAAATAATTAATTTTGTGCTTTGGTTATGCGTTGACCAAAATGTTTGTTTTTTTTCATGCTACGTATAATAGCCGGGAAACTAGACTAAATAATAGTGATAGTACCAAAATTCATTTCCTTGTTTTCATATGATATAATTTAATTTTTTTTAAGGTTTTCCCAAATGTTTATTTGTTACTGCAATACTTCTTTGTAATATAAGGTGTCATTTCATTAGTATTGGCTTTACATATTTGACAGAATATTTGTATAAAATGTTATTTCATTATCTGAAATTCAATAGCATAATCACGAGTGCATTCATCCAATGTGAGCGGAATAATTAGAATAAATATAAAGTTTAAAAACTCCAATTGGGCTAAAAAGTGCAAAGCTATTGTTTTCAAATAATTAAAGATTAAGCAAACATTTTGGGTGGCATCAAATTACAAGTAATAAATCTCTACGCATGGATTTAATTTGTATAAATATGTACAATAGTTATCATACTCGGTCTCGCATGGACCTATATAAATATGTTAACCATTATTTAGTTCCTTCATTATCATGATATTAGATTGTTTCTTTGTTTGGGAGTTTACATACAATTCGTTAATTATTTCACGGAGTGACACCTGGTATACAGACACATTCTTTACTATCGCTGCTATAAACATAAAAGTAGACCACGCCGATGGCCTAGAAGAATACTTTCATATTAGGTATTAAATTTCTTTATTTACTCGAATATTTTATAAAGTTATTGAAATGTTTGGAAAAATTATATTTATCAAATTAATAATTTCAGATTACTTTTGTAAGTCATCATATTTTTAAAATTTTGTATTTTACTACGTTTTGTCTACAGCTTCTACACCTGCCGTTATAATAAGGTTATAACATTTTATTCCAAGAAATAAATATGGACTTAAATCAGACTGTTATGTAAACATAATTCGTAGAATCTGACTATTACCATTTTTACTTACTAAAATGTGTAATAATCAACCCGTGAATTTGGTATGTAAAATGGAACTTGTTCCAATATTAAAAATTAAATGAATGTCAGTAAGTTTTTCTTACATGGACACGATTTTCTTAAACTTTTATGGACGCTGTTCTGCTCCTTAAAGATATGTAATTGTAAATAGCTTAGGTGTTAATCTTGGGTAAATATTATCTGCATATACAATTTTATGGAATTCGTTGGATCATTAAAAAGTTAAGAAGTACTAAAGATCAAAGATAAATAAATAATACTAAGTTGCTTTTTATTAAATTAGTAGGAATATTTTTATTCTGTCTTTAATACATTTTATTTATTTCTTTAAATGTTTTTCTTTTGTGGGTACTGCAATTTACTTTTAAGTGAATTTGCTTTACTTTAAGGGGACACCTTTCGCCTGTATAAAACATACTTTAGCTTCTTTGTCAATATGTTAATAATATTCGCTTTAATTTTTTAAATTCATAATCTTAGTTCACTACTCAGCTGCTTCGTTAATAAGGTACTCCATCTTTTTAAAGACTATTTGTTTAAACTCTTACTCCCTGGAAAACCGATCGTAATAGTGCTCACAAATTTTCAAGACAATAATCCTTTAAAAATATGTAGTACTTCATATTTTCTTCCAGAAAATAACATTTATTCATAATTTTTCAATAAATATTCTTAGAATATAGCTGAAAGTCTCATGCATATATACATGTATATATATATATATATATATATATATATATATATATATATATATATATATACATATACATATATATATATATATATATATATATATATATATATATGTATATATATGTATATGTATATATAAAAGTAAATAAAAGTAGATTCCAACTGTCGAATAAACTAAATTTTTAAGAGCTATATAAAATGAAAAAACATATCAAAAAATAAAGAGTCAATCACTTTTAGTGGTGCTTTGGAAATATATGTTTAGAGAATTCGCGTGCGTGAAGTTTCTTAAAATTACTGCGAATAATGAAATTGCGAATGGCAAAACACTAAATGAATAGCGCATATTTAAATACGTAGTAGAATTTAAACTCTCGTTGTAATGAAAATACATTGCTAAACGTCGTCTTAAGGGGGCTTTATATAAAATTTATATTAACATCTCCTTCAAAATCTTCAAATGTAGATCCAGTCAATTGACTCATTTGATCTCAAAGTTCTTTAACAAGTGCTCAGGTGGTATTAGACAAAAAATACATTTGTAACTAAATATTGGATTACGAGGGAATTTCCTTTTTGTCTGAAAAGTAATACCACAGGACCGGCAAGAGCAAATGTTGAAACATTTTAACGCTTTCTCGTTTTATCTGCGAGTAAAAGTAAATAATATTTGTGTAAAAAGAGGAAAAAAATTTCTTACATTGTACAAAATTTCGATAAAATATGTAGGATTATGAAATACGTGTAATATAATACAGAGAGGGAAAATATATCAACGTAAAAAAAATAATTAAACGTGAAATTTCGTTACATAACTAACATTAACTCTTTTCATGTATATCCATTATATTAATAGTCTAATTTAAGACTTCATGCCCTGCATCATTAAACTTTTCTGTCACTTTATTTACTCATTAGACAGCGATTCAAATAACTGGAACATTAAAATATAGACATTTCATATTGTTAATAATATTTAAATCAACATACTAAATAACATCCTAATATTATTGAATATGCTATACGTAAAATTATTTTTTTTCGAAAATGTTTAAAAACACATATCCGTTATAGCTTATAATAGTACAGACTGGATTACAAAATGTAAAAAGCTGTAATGATGAAAAAGATCAAAATGTACGTAACGTATTACGGTACTCATATATTACGTTACGGTATTCATATATGTTTCTAGTAAGAAACCACCGGACTAGCCTTGTTTTTGCTGAAAAAATGAAATAAAATCTTATGTTTTTACGATATTTTTTTAGTTACTTATGATAATAAAAAAATAAGTAAACGAAAGATAAGAACAGACTATAATTTATAAAGCTATTTACAAATAAATACATTCACAGATCGGAGTGTAAGTCACACATTTATATAAGTACTTTTATAAACAAAAATTAAGAATTTCTATTCATATAAACATTTACATTATTGTTTTTTACGCCGACTGTATTGCTTTATCAGTTTTGCGGTTACATTTTCACCTATATCTAAACTAGTTTTATCATATTTTTATTACTCCTGAGATTAAAAATTCTGTGCCAGATCTATCTTCGTTAAATATCCGACTAAACTGAACACTTGTTGCATTCATGCAAACCTACGACATTTATAATTGAATACAAATATTCGCAATTCTATCTGAACAAACACATCACGTCAGTTAAATTTTAAATTCAAATATTGTAAGCTCACCTCGAAGTAGAGTAACGAGATGGCAGGTAAGGATTTGTTTATCTAAACTCATGTCATATATGTGGATAATATCTCCACGGCTGCGAGAATCTATATAACATCGTATATTTTGTCACGCTATTAACATCTACCGAGATAAATTCAAATTCGTTGGCAAATATTTTTAGGAACTTATCGTAGTGTTCAATGTTGACTGCTGATACATTATTTCAAAATCGTTTATCTTAAAGTTATAAGTGAACGTAACAAGATCTTATCCACAATTGTTATGTTGTAAATATTGCACTTATATCGTGTTCATTTTGGAAATGAAGAAGTATATTTGAATTTGAAAAGTTGAGTGAAAAATTTAACTGAAGTAATTAAAAATAAAGGCAATGGTTTCCACAACACGGACTTCGAATAAGGAAATAATCCTTTTAGATTAATGTTTAACCGATTCTATATGTACGTATATATATATATATATATATATATATATATATATATATATATATATATATATAAGTAATAATAATTAATGTTACGCGAAATATTACAGCACAAAATACTTGACTTCTGGAAGAAATTTAATATTTTTTTAATAACATTTAAATTAAATTTCTTTTACGAAACTAACGCAGTGTGATCTTCTGGTAGAGACTTGTCTATTTGTTTTTGATTTAATAAGTTGTATACGTATAAACTTTAGATATTTCAAGGGCGTTTCATTAATTAGAGAAATTTTCTTTATGGTTGCACTAAAATATAGAATCAAATTTAAGATATGTTCTCTAGAAAATATTTATCAATATATAATAGCATTGTTTGAACGTACAGTCAAATGCTTAGGATTAGTGGCAAATTAAGAAACCACTTTACACGACAAGGTTTCTGAACAACGAAAACAAATTTTGAAGGAGATATGCAAGACATTCATTTTATTAATGATAAAATTGCAAGTAATATTCGGCGGATTTAAATATTTCTTTGCCAAAATATAATACATTTTTTAAAATTCAATAAGAAAAACAAGATAAATAAAATATTTTTAATATTATTGAATTTATTTTAGACGGATAAGTTAAAATGAATCTTGTGAAATATGGTATAGATTCCCAATTTATTCAAAAGTGAAAATACCGAAACACTAATTAAAACAGCTTGTGTATAGAATGTATATCAGTGAAAAATATTGTACGATTAAAAATATATGAACATTACTACGTATGTATATATATATATATATATATATATATATATATATATATATATATATATATATATATATAAGATAAACACAAGCCAAGGCTTTGTAGGATGTCATACTAAGGCTATGTTTGTTATGATAATAATAGTAACTATCTTTAATGTCATAAATCATACGATAGTTTGATAGTTACTGATTTCAGGCAAATGAGTCATTATAGAAAATTTCTACTATCTACACAACGTGTTTGAATCGATATGAAAAGCTTACAAATTACAAATTTGGAAGTTGTATTCACAATATATGTACTAGTAATTTTATATTCATACTTCTGATCGGAGAGAAATATGGTTATTAAATATCACTTTATTAAAGGCACATACGTGGAGGTTTATCTGAGAAATACGTTATTAAAAAACGTAAAATTTGTAGTTGTTGTTAAAATTAAGTATATAGAAATGTACTTTGTACGTTATAAATACACAAGTTATAAATATATGATTGGTGCCAATTGTCTAATTATAATTTTCAGTCCAATATGTATAATAAGGACGCGCCTTCTTAAATGTAATTTTTTTGGCGTAAGTTTTTAGCGTCGTTCTTCTGTCTACAAATAATATAAATTTGTACTAAAATAATTTAGAAGGCGAATAAGGAGTCAAATAGGCCATTCGTCGCTTGTTTCTTCAAATGCACACATTCCTTCTCACATTTTTACTTGTTGTGTTAATAATCAAATAATTTATGTTCATGTTATATAATTTTATATATATATATATATATATATATATATATATATATATATATATATATATAATGTAGAATTTATCTGTAATTTTCCATCAATCATTTTTAAATATATTTCCAAAAAATATCTGCTATTTTAAAATTACATTCTTTCTTGTTTGAAATTCCTTTCATTTTTGCACAATAAGATTAACAAGTAATGCAATAAAAATATGCCATTTGTTTTTGGCACTTTTTTTAATATCTCAGAATTACTTGTATAATGAACTGTTCTATATCCTAAAAAATTATACCTTAGAAAATTTTATGCAATCATTCATTGTTTTGGCAACATGTATGTTACTACATTGAATCCCATTTCAGATTGTGTAATCAAGAAAGCTAAGTGATTAAATATTTCAATGTATTTTACTATTTATAAAAATTATTAAACTAGGATTATTATATATATATATATATATATATATATATATATTATAAAAATCCTAATTTTACCAACGAGAAATTACGGTATATTTGATTGATGTTAGTATCGTTTAAAAAAATGTCAATTATATCAGTTTTATATCTAACAACTAAAATATTGTTGAATTAAAAATAGTTGAGAATCAACCAAGTCAATGAATATTTCTTTATAAACAGTGCATTTTGAAAATAAACGCAAACGTATTCAGGCTTAGTTACCACACGTTTAACTAAATTCTTCGTAACACGGAAAACCCACACTTATAGCTTTAGGCATTTTAGGCGTTTAGTTTAATGATTTTGTAGGACTGTTAGACGCAAGATAATATGTACGAAGAACACCATAACGGGAACTTTCCTGAAGCGAAGTGAAACATTAGAGACGTAATTGTTTGGCAATGGTTTCCTTATCGAATATCGATTCCTTCGTGAATATCATTAGTGTTCGCGTACAAAAAGCATAAGATAGATATGTTAGTGGTTATTTGCTTTTTTGTGTTGCTATCTATATTAACAATGAGCATTGTTTTCTGGTTTACAAACTTATAAATACTCATTGTTCTGTTTCGTTTTCATAATCACGTCTCGCATTAACTTCTTACTATTAAAGAAACAAATTATTTCTGTATTTATTTTTGATTTCTAATACAATTCAAATCTAAGTTTAAATTGAGTTTTCATGTCGAAATACCAAATTGCATATGTACCATTCACTTTTCCAAACTGCATATATACTATTCACTTCCACACACGTTAATTTCAACTTTTTCGTTTTCTATAGCCCAGGTACCCCACTCAGATACCAAATTTTGCATTTTTAAAAACTTATTTTATCGATTTAACGGAACTACGCAGTATGTTAGAGGTAAATGTTGTTATTAGGACAGGATTGTAAGTATTCGTTCAATAGTTATGAAGATCTGCTTCATTTATATTTGCAATAAAGCCGCAGTTATCGTTCCTTTTGCTGAGAGCTTAAAATGTATTTTACTGTAAGTCTTTCATGCGCGGCTACTCATGATCGACTCATCTCACCATTTTGATTAGAGATAAATTGCATGAATTTTGGAAAATCCTTTTTTTATAAGAGATACTTCTTACATTTACTTAACAATTTTAATCCACTATAAATTTCGAACTTTCTTTTCATCTTTTAGGGATTGGTACTGAATGAAGCTATGAAATACATGTTTAACTATCTATTTTTAATAGATTAAAAAAAGGAGGAAGTTCTCAATTCGTCGGAATATTTTTTTAAATGTATGTTCAGCGATCATAATCCTTTACTGAATTGACCGATTTCGATGATTTTTTTTTCTTCGAAAGAAGATACTTTAAGGGTATTTCCATAAAAATATGATTATTATCTGATTATGAGGTCCGGAATTAAACAATGGAACTCCCTAACGAGTGGCAGTAAATAAACTATGATTACGAAAAACAACTTCACCTTGTCAGGTTCTGACGACAAGTCTTGTAAATGAACAATGATATTCCTTAAAGAATATAAGTGACTCAACCGCGATTAAATATATTTACTACTAGTAGTTTTTACTTTACAAAATAACCACACCGTCGACCAGACCAGGGTCTGATATTGAGTTCCAGAGATGAAGAATGGAACTCCTTAACGGATGGCAGTAAACTACATATGACTCAGAATTCTTGCTACTGGTAGCAGTTATTTTGCAAAATAACTACACCATCGACCATATTAAAGTCTGATGATGCATTCTCGAGATGAACAATGGAAATACTTAACGTAGTAAATTAAACGTAATTCTATATATTTGCTTCTAATAGTTTTTACTTTCCAAAATAAATATGCCACTGATCATGTCAGAGTCCGATGATTCGTTCTGGAGACGAACAATAGAACTCCTTATCGAATAGTAATAAATCAACCGTGATACACATTAAAATATTTGATAATGGTAGTTGGTACTTTGCAAAATAACTAGACTATCAACCATGTCAGAGTCTGACGATATGTTCTTGAGATGAACCATGGAACTCCTTAACGTATGGTAGTAAATTAAACCTAATTCAACATATTTGTTGCAAGTAGATATTGCTTTGCAAAATATCTGCACCTCTGATCTAGTCAGGGTCTGACGATGAGTTTTGGAGATGAAAAATGCAATTTTTTAATAGATGGTAGCAAACAAATCATGTTTCAAGATATTTGTTACTGGTTAGTTATTACTTTTTAAAGTATGATTTTGGGCTTCGTATATTGAGAACGAAACTCCCCAAGGGGTAGTTGCTACTTTGCAAAATTTGATATTGGAGAATGGAACTTCTTAACGACTAACACTGGCGGCTACTACTCTCGCTTTGTTTCTGTGCGTTGTTGACAACCAATTTTAGACAAAGAGGAAGTTATTTGTATATTAGTTTTTGCTCGTGACTTTTAATATTTACACAATATTCTGAGAAAGAAACAATATTCTGGGAAAGATAATTTAATGTTAGTTATAGCATGATGGTTAATAATATTAATCAGTAAACATTCTAAACTAAAACATCTTTTAAAAAACCGACTTCAAAAAAAGTACATACTGAAAAATAACCAATAATTCCTTATTATCCCAATAACCTACTTATTACCAATAAATAACTAAGCTACTTCTATTTGAAATCGATGCCTGCACCGCCGATCGACTTTAAGAAGGTTTATCATGGTTTATCAAAAAGGTTCTCTTTTGTTCGATATTAAATTTGTAAATAAAAATTATTCTGGTGAATTTACATGCTAGAAGCACTCCCTACTTTGCAGTAAACAATGAAAGAGCCGTGTTTTGGCCGGGTATCTATAGATGGCATTGAATACAGATTATTTTAGTTCATATTTAAAATAACAGCTGACAGAAAGTAAATTTGATATAAACATTTGGAAAACATCTTAAAATATTTGCAAGATGCTTTTAGGGATGTTAAAAAAAGAATATTTTGTGTATTTTTAAAGTTAAATAACACTTTTTTTTAATATAAATTTAAGGAATATTTAATCATTTAGTATAACTAATTGTAAGATTTTGATAACTTGTTTATTTTTGTATCAAAAATGTTTGATCAATTAGTTGAAATAGGTACAGAACTTTCGTTAAGTATATGATAGTTAATTATTCATCGGTGTTATACATGAAGGTCAATAATATATTAAAGCTTCTTTTTATTAAAGTTATTTAGAAAAATATTTGGTACCTAATATAATTTATAACCTTAGACTTCAATATTTTGCCAAACAATTAAATCCACCCAAAATTGTATCGTCATCTCAGAACGGCGCAAACTGTGAATTTTTCAAAAACATTCACAAAATCTAAACTTCTGCCAACGACAATAAAAAAAGCATTCTCATTCATAAACTGACGATCAGAAAAATTTGTTTAGTACGCTAGTCTTACTAAATTAATGTATCAGAATTGATAAATTTGGAGAGATTCCAAAAAAATAATTCATATATTAAATATTAACATAATTTCAACTGAGTACTGTAGATCAGGTTTAATTAATTAAAATTTAGTGTAGTTAAGCTTAGTCGACCTTTATTTAAAGAATTTGATTGTATGATCAATGACTCATAATAAATATTAAAATAACGTCATAACTATTCCTTAACGATGGTAATGAGCGCATAATTTATATATTATGAGATGAATACCACATGAGCTGCAAAAGACAGATTGTCATGAAAATATACTTAATAGGCTCTTTTTCTTACACCTGTGATAAGGTACTCCTCATAATACATTTTTTTATCATTCATTTACAATATTAGGCTAATCATAAGAAAACTTTTTATACGAAATTATAATTATAGAATAACTTCAAATTAAATTATATGGACTGTACAATTGAAATATAAAATGAAATGGACTGTACAATTTAAATAGAGCGGTATTTGAAATCTGTTACATCTATTATTAGGATTGCATAGGTTTTACAAAACACAGTTATTTAAAACTTGTTATATCGAAAACTGCATTAGAGTTTTGTTTCGACCTAATTCAATGTACCGTAGTTAATTATCATCTTTAAAATTTACTTTTTTGCCTTTATTTGCAAAAAAACTAAAAGAAACAGGTTAAGAGAAAGAAATGTATCTCTAGCTAGTATTTTTGCGCATTACATATATAGAAGAATATGTGAAGGCACAAAAGTACATCCATGTGATATTCATGATAAATAAAGATCTAAGTTCGTCTCTTAATCTAAAAGTACAGAATATCAACAAATTATTAAAATATAAACCAAAAATAAAGTTAAAATATAAAGTAACTAACAACGGCGCAATATAAAGACAGGAAGGGGAATACTTGGAGAACTTCACAGAAAAGAGTCGGTCATTCTCTTAAAATTACCCAACTGAAGATGTTGTCATACAATGAAATCAAAGTCGTGGTTAAAAAATTAAATAAAGTAGATACAATACTACATCATGTAGTTTCATTTAGTTAAATTGTAATAAAATAAGTCATAAACTATTGTTACATTCAAATATTGTCACACCGCAAGTCAATCTCAGAAATTAGAACGTAAGTTTCAGTGTTTTTAAATTCGAAACGATTTTACGTACATTTAAATTATAAACGCACGCAGACACAAATTCAGCTAAAAATCATCAAAATCATCAATTCATTCGAGCTAAAAATGTCTAACACCTTTAAAAGGATTGTAGAATTCAGAACGAGTTTGAGAAGAGGAGTAAAACGCATAAATAATTTTTAAAATATGCTACTCTCTGATCTAATGGAAAATGAGAAAGTGTAAAATTTGGTCAACATTTTCCTCTGCCAATGCTTACAAAACCATTTGAAATTCATATATATATATACGGTTAAAAGTTCAATGCGTAATACAAAAACGAAACAGACACCTTATATACTGGCGATATACGATGTTATTATTTGAATAATGAAAATATGAAAACGTTTTATATTTTACGAGTGTTCGTTGTTCAATTGCAATAATATCGGTTCTTTAGTATCACCTTTTACATATTTAAAAAAATCTCTACGTGAATAAGCGCAGATAATAATTAGTGAATCCTATAATATCTATAAACTTTAAAAAGGATACTTAAAGCTTTTTTGTAACTTTTATACATTGAATGCATCTATATTTTGAATAACACAATTTTACCGACCTGTAAAGCATGTGTACGAAAGAAAATTTTGTAATTATAATTTCTGTGTTTCGGAATTTGAAAATATTTTTGAAAATTAATAAGATTGGTTTAATCGTTACTATATGAATTGATAGTAATAAATAGCCGGCAAAATTGTCAAGACCTACGGAAAACTGAAGCAACTCAATCAATGAATGTGTAGTTCGAATAACACAACTGTTGTACCTGTAAAACAAGTGTACGGATTAACATTTTCCAGCTATAATTTGTATGTTTCTGAATCTGAAAATATTTTCGAAACTAAAAAGATTCGTTTGAATATCAACACATAAATTAATGAAAGGTAAACAAATTCGTCAAAACCTCCCAAAAACTCGTGCATCTAAATTAATTTAAATACAGGTTAACTCAATTACTTTTATTATCAACCTCGCTGTACTTCAAGTTAAGTAACTTAATTTTTTTTTATTTAGTTGGAATATATGATTGGTCCACTCTATAATATATGTTGTATTATTTTAAACGGTTTTTTTTCCAGTAACCGGTACTAAAAAATAATTTCATTTTAGTGAATCTTTAACTGAATCAATGCTATTTAAATTCAAATCACAGACAGTCCATGGAATTATGAAAAATATGGATATTAAAGATTTAATTTTTTATTGTTATTTAATTTGGAAAAATTATATTGTAACAATTAAGTATATTACGATGGACTGTATTTTGTGTACTGCAATATTTAACAGGTCAGGTAATAAATAATAACTGGGCAAGACATATTAAATTCAATTGTTACGCAAAACCTCAGTTATTGGAGTTAATTTCATAATAATTCACACCATTGTTCAATGTACGATTATAATTGCAATTATTAAAAGTGAACCTTTAATAACTTTTTACTAAATGACAAATTATGTTATAATACAAGTAATAACAGTAATAGTTTTCTTTAGTGTTTAAAGGAAAGGACAATAAAGCGTCTTATGTATTCCGAGAAAATGATGTCAGTTTATAATTGTATGATCAAGGCATTCGCTATTTTATTTACTCACTGTCTTTTTATTCCTATCTTGACTATCCACAGTGTATACTTACTTTTGTTTTAAACACACTTCTATTAGGTTGACTAATAACTTCATAATATTGTTACAACAAACTCACTTTTCATCCACTTTTAACTGTTACGACGAATTGAAACTTGAGCTTACATAATGATGGGAAAAGGGGATTGTTATAGTAAGTTCTCAATGGCTAACAGTAAATCTGTTGAGATTGGACTCGTTTGATATGTCTCAAAGAGCCCTTTGGTTACATATTGTAACCAGAAGAGTCTGACGACGGAGGAGGGTAGTGGTCATGGCTACTTCTCAATGCTTAACGGTACGCGTCGAGTTTGGGCTAGTTTGATTTATCTCAGTAAGTCCTTTGGAATTATGAATTTTATTTATTTCATTGCCAATTTTACGTAAAACAAACAAATTATACAGAAAATACTTGACCATACTCGTAAATATACAAGTTACTATTTATTAATTTCGTGATTATTTATTTTACCTATGTTTGCTTTTATTTTTGCATTATTATTTATTTATAATATTTGATTTTGCTAATTTATAAATATACGTGTACATTATATATTTAGGAAATTTATATATTTTTTTTGATACGATGAGAATTTAATCTTACAAAATTATGAGAATATTAGTAATGAAGGAAGCTAAAACATTTTTTTGAAATCATTACGAAAAAAATATTAATAAAAAAACATCTTCAGTACGAGTATAAGTCACACTACGGAAGTTGCGTTCAAATTTAAGTACATATAATATTTAAAATGACATATTATTTTTATTAAACTATTTATAAAATTGTAATGTTTCACCACCTAACTACATCGACCACTACATCCTTGAAAGGCGTAGAAAAGTGATCCATATTGCTAAAATTATAAGATCTACGATGATTGCTATAGTTTTCTTTTAATCTTTTAACCAGATTTAACTAACTCTTTTTTCGTAGTTTCGGAAAACAGGGATAAATTTTCTATTTTAATAGATTTTTAAAAAAATTTTCAAATTTTCAAACCAAAATTACAAAAAACCAATAACCACTTTCAATTTGTACAACAAGAAGTATATTAAAAAAATTGCGCACTTTATTTATTTTTTCTTCAATTCCTATATGAATTTTTTTAGAAAGGGAGCAAAATAAGACGGAATGTTCAATATTTGCGATAATATTATTAGTATTACCGTACCAATTTTCAAGTTTCTACGTAACGAAGTTACAATTGCTAAGTACTTCGGTGGAATGGCTTAATAATTTCACCAAATCTGCTTATATTTTTATTTACGTTTATGTAATGGTCTTATCTCCATCACATTTATTTCGATGAATTGTTCATTTTCAGATAAAATTTTTCATAGAAAAATTAAATACATTTTTAAATACATAATAAAAAACCTGTCAAGTACAAGTGGAACCCGTACCATGAGTAGGTAAAGAACGTAAAGAAAGTAGAAATAATACTACATCACGGAGTTTCATTTAATTGTCAATAATGAATTTCTACAAAATTAACGCCAAATATATTCAATACTTTACTTTTTCCTTCCTTCGCTTCATTAATTTTCCTACGATTATTCTCATCTTACAATTTACCAAAAAGTTTCGTAAATGTAAAAAAATTAAGCGATGTTAAAAACTAATAGGAAAGTGACAACCTATCACTTTTTATAGAATTTTTTTAATAATTGACCGTGAGTCGCGCAATAACTCCATTTACATTATCTCTTAAATTTCATTGAAGTAGAAAAAATCATGACCGCTCGCATCAGTGAATTTATCAATAAAAGCACGCCTAAAGCAGACGAGTACTGAGTCCGCAAAACATTTGCATACTTTCGCAAAACATTTGTACAAGTCAAATAATGAGTGAATTTATTATAAAAAATCGATAAAGTGAGTAATGGATTACGCATAGTCCAGGATTTCGTGGTTGCATATATTTCCTAAAATTGTTGGCCGAAGTTAACCGAAATAACGTATTTGAAAGTTGGTATCGAGAATATATTACATATCACCTTAGGGTTTAAAACCGAGCCTTAGTGCTTTTAGCACAATCTGACAAATTAAAGCAGGTAAATGGAACCACGACTTTATTTTAAAAGACGTATCCACAATATGAAGTATTTTTCCTGTAAAATTTCATTCACTTAAATCTAAATATAGAAACTGTGAGGGTATGATAGACAGATGATGGACATCGTGAAGTTATAAGGGTTTGTCATTATAGAATATTATAGAAATTTAGAGGATAAAAACAATGTCCATGGTATTGTTTTAATTAAGTTTACATCTAATAAACATTTAAAGTTTGGATATTATTTTTTTAGAAATCATCGATATATAAAGAAATATTTTCTGTACTTCTGGCAATTTAGAAAAAGGACGTTAAACTCATCAAGTAAGATAATAAAAAAAGGAAAAAAATAAAAGTTTCTCAATCTGTCACAATAATTAAGTAAATTATATGGAGAAATAATGAATTATAAAGATTGTTAAGATATCAAGACGTCCTTTTGACCCTAAAATCAAACTTACAATTTTGCAAAGCACTATCATATAAAACAATACAAAAAACAATTTAAAGAACACATCTAGCGCATTCATATGAAATGAAACGTTCGCTTCATACCGTATATTATGATAAGAGGTCTTTATCAAATAATGACAAGCTCATTGAAGAGCAAGTACAGTGTAGACATTGTCCATCGAAGCTTTATGAGAAATAAAGTAAAGCTACTTGTATTGTGTGGATATCTGTATGTATAGCCCATTCTTAAAATTTACTGTTAATGCCGATATTTTTTAATTACTCTCAAAGCGGTGAAAGCTGATTTCACAAATTATCCGGTTGTACAGCGAGTGTTGATCAACTGTTAACTGTTATGGTAAACAGCGTTGACTATAGATGCACGTTAAGGTTGAGCGTTCACTGTTAAATACTTTTTGACACAGCTTTAGTAATATCATAATCGGCGGAACCGATTTAGCTGCCAGCGTCATTTATTAGCGTTTTTTGTATACTTTAATCAACAATTCTGAGAGAAAAAAAAAACACAAAAAATTCCTGATAACTTCTCAATCCGAATTCCACGCAAGGAAAGTCGCGGGTACAGCTAGTACAAATATATACATATATATATATATATATATATATATATATATATATATATATATATATATATATATACATATATATATATATATATATATATATATAGTTTCCAGTAACTAATTCGAATATCTCAGAGGGAGATTTGAATGAAACATTACGTTGGATCATTGCGAGCAGTTAACGATATAAGGCAAGCAAATCTTAAGTGATGAACTATGTACAGCTGAGCATGGTTCTTTTGAGCCAAATTATAATATTAGCGGCACGCCCCTATGTCGACGTAATGAGTTCAGCGATTTAGGAATCATAGTCGATTCGCTCTTGAGTTTTTGGGATTAAAGTTATGTGATGAACATAGCAAAAAATTAGCTCATTTATTTGAGATTAAAAATACACTAAAGATTGAACGTCTTCAAAAATTTCCATTCAATATTTGTACATCTATTAAAGTATAGTTACTTTCCTTTTCCATTTACTATTGACTTTATTCCGGTTTTTATTCCTTATACCTTAAAAAAGACATTTTACTTATGACATTTATTATATGATTATTGATTGGAAAATTTTATGTCCTTTTTAGTTATGACGTCTTTAACTCTCTGTACCTAATAGCTTCTTTCGTTCGCGTAATGGTCATCTTTCTTAATCTGAATTATTTCCTCTTTTCCCACTGTATTTAACTACTTAATCACATAGTCCTGTTAGCACCAAGTTGTGAGTTATGATGAGCGAAAGTCAATCAATTAATCCATTACATAGTTGAGTGCTTTAGTGCCATGGAACATAAATAATTTTACTTGTAGCATAAAATTCGAGCTGCTCATTATATTAAAACTCTAGTGGCTGTATATATCCAAAAATACTGTTTGCAATGCTGCATGAATTTTATTTAATTATAACTTAAATGAGCTCTGCCACAATTTATTTGAATGTTAGTATCAACACAAATATGTTAGTTTTAAAGAAGTAATCGTGATTGAGATTCCCATATGTTAGATGAAATTTAAAAAAAGGGCTAGTACAACCTCTAGCATATATATAAATAAATTTATTTTTTAGCATTTCTGCCAGGACTAAATAAATTCTACCAGACTCCATTCAGCATATATAGTTGTTATAATCCCTCCGCAGTTGCAGGTGTGGCGTAAGTAAATCTCTACATACTCGTAGGTTAATCGGAGATTACCCAAAATTGAGCCAAGTGTCCAAATGTTGATCGATATATTTCCGTTTGACTATATAATACGTTTTATACTGGCTATGCATTCGAGATAATGTTGGGTAACTTAGTAATTGTATCTGAATATCGATAATTGATTAAATTATTTCGTAAATAAACCTGTAAATTATAAGAATAAATTACGTTAAGAGGTTCCGTAGGCTACGTAATTTTGTAAACCTAAAGCAACTCTACGTTTTTAAGAGTTGAGAAATAGAGAGTATAAATAATTGGAGTGTCTTCGAATATTTATTACATTTAATGGCAAATCTTCATTACTCTACCGTTAATAATATTGAAAATATAAGCAAAGAGTTTATATTTTCGTTGTATTGTGCTCTGGAAGTGACTCCGAACAAGGAAGTCTCCATCAAAATTTTAAGTTTAGTAAGTGGCTCCGTAGATCATCAGAGAATGATAATAAAGAGCAATTTTTCATAACTAATGTATAGATTTTAAACGAGTTTCATGTTTCCGGTGTAAAAACAATGTCACGTAAAACCAAAGACTAAATTTTTTTGCAAATCAACAAATAATATATTCCATAACTGAGTTCATGCACGTCAAGATAAAAGATTAACTGCCAAAGTTATTAATTTTTCCTTAGTCGATTTTTTTTATAGAGAAATATAATTAGATTGACCACTAATTTCATTAAAAGCCAGGTATATTACATCGTTATCGCGTGTTTAAAAAATTACAAAATAGTGTCAAATAATAATAAAATTACGTTAAATCCGCATCATTAATTATTAATACTTTATTAGGATCTAATAAGTTCGCTGTATTTGTCCCAATTATTTTTAAAAATGACAGGCGTATCTGTTAGCCGTCGAGGTTGTGGGAAATTATATTACCTTTTATTTATAAAGCATTTTTTTAAAACACATTACCACAAACTCTTAAACATAATACAGTATTAATATCCATACAAAGCGAAAAGGTTGAAGTTATTAAAATTAAAATTTAAACCTTTACGAAAAAGAAAAGTGTGAATTGCGACAAATTATGGAAATGTCGTTATTGACTCGGCAAAAAGATAATTGTAATATACAGTATATAAGAACAAGAGCGTGCAGAAAGCGTGTTTGGCTAATATTACGTAAGAAAGGGCAATAGCAAGAACATATTTATAACGTTGGTAAAAATTATTTCCGGCATATATTGAAATATATATGGTGATGATTTAATAAATTAATAGTTTAAAAAAGTAAAAAAAAATGTTTTTAAGATTACTACATTAAAAAACAAAGAAAATATTACAGAAACTCTTTTCTCTGTCTACTCAGTAAGGACTTTATTGTAAGCTACGTTTGTTATTGAGTTTAAAATTTAATGTTGAAGCGTGCGCCGCTTTAAATCTCAAAAATAGATGATTTTGCTTCTCAAATTAATATTACGTAAATGTAAATGTTTAACATTTCAGTTATATTTCAAGACAACGCGTTCTATGCTTTTACACTCAAATATTATAATCAATAACAAACGTGGCTTACACTAAAGTCCTTACTGAGTCGACAGAGAAAACAGATTCGATAATTATTTTCTGCCTTTCAATGCAGTATTTCTAAAATCGTCTTTTCTTTTAGTTTTTTAACTATTAATTTATTTTTTATTTTTTAATTTCATATTATCAACAAAGCATATTTTTTAGTTTTTTGAATTAAAAATATTTCCCCTTTTTTAGTGTTTTTTGTTTTGAAACTGATTTTTTATTTTAGGAAATTATTGTATTGTTATTGGTTCTTAATACGTATGCAATATTTAAATAATTTGAACGTATGGAAGTAGCTGAAAAAAAGGAATTTTCTTACTTAATAAAATTATCATATTGGTATCGATTATTGATGGGTGTCCAAATTTTCAAAATAATTTAGACGTCTGAAAGTGGGTGAAAATTTAATTGAAAAACTCCTTTATTCTTTTTAATTTAAAACTAAAAAGTGTGTTTTGAATTTTCTGAAATTATTGTGTTATCAGAACTACATTATTTATCATTACATGTATTTATCATCAGAAGATGTATTTGTCATCAGAACTAAAAAAACGGTCAAATTTCATGATAATGTAACAATTAAAAATGCATGAAATGAAGTTTCTCAGATTCCATTATATAGTTACAAGACGACCTAATAAAAGCGTGTTAAAAAGATAAAAACCGTACAATAGTTAAAAAACAAAAAAATTACAAAAGTGTAAAAGTCTTTGAAATACGTAGATTATTATATTATAAATATTATTCTAGTTAAATCAAAAATTTAAATAACATGAAATATGCCTAGCTAGTCAGGTTTCATGAGAACTGTATACGTATAATATATTGTTAATATTCTTCAAACCTTACGTAATACGTATTCAACTGATATAAATCAATACACGTGTGTCAGACAAATTCTGTCGGTGATTAGGAATAATTTGCGTTCATTTCCTCTGGGACCTTCTATATTATTAAATAGCATTAAATCAATTTTCATTTCAAATAGTTCTTTCCCTACCGCACCATTGCGTACATAGAATCGTACCAGCAAAGTTTTATATCTGAATAGCTTTCAGAAGTTTTTTATTGTCCATGACCATCTCTAAATTTACTAAGATATCAAGTTATATATCAGCAATAATATTATGAAAGTTTGCTAGCCAATAATTCATAAATTGTGAGGTCGACGGGGCAAAAAAGTCGGAAATGGTTCCATCATTTCCAAGCAGCGGGAGCATTGTAACGACGCTGACTTGGTCTTAAGGTTGAGGTATTAAAGGACAAAAAAGGGATTAAATGGGAGGTAGATAAATGAATGGCAAACTTACTTCCAAAGTAAACTGCTTTAACCTCAGATTTAGGCTTGTAATTCCTTTAGTCCTACATTTACTACATTTAAAAATGTTTTTAATAAAATAATTTTTCATGAGTCACTTTTTATCTGAAAAAATTTACATTTTTTGCTTTAAAGTTATTCAAAAATATGTATTGTGATTTCAATATAACATTTCCAACATTAATTATTGAATTTAAGTAACCGTATTTTTACAAATAAAGCAATATTATATGACGAAGTTACAGAATAATTTTGTTGATTTTATAATAAATTTTTATCCCTCCAAATTAAAACGCGTAAAGTTTATTAATGAAAGAAAACAAGATGAAAGTGCAAGACGCATAAAAACCAGCATGGATTTTTATCTGACATCAGCCGCGCATATTTGGATAATAATTTTTTTATTGTTGCTTTTTTCATTGTTTTTCCACTTATACCTAAAACGTATCTAAAAAAACACTTCATTTATAATAAGTAAGTAAATTTGACGTAAGACGTAAGCTATGTTTATTTCCTGTCGTCATATATTTTATTATTATTCTGTACTAAAATCACAACGTCATTGATTCCATTAAACTTCAATTAAATTCAAAAGACACATACATAGCTCCAGATTTATTATTTGAAAGTAAAATAAATGCGACGAGTGATATGCAAATAGGCCGCCAATATAATCTCACCGGCGACCATGATGTATTTATATTAAATCTAGATGACATCTCAATGAATATTCTCTTTAATTTGAACCTATATTATAAACGACATCATTCTATTTAAATTTTACGGTTTGAATTTTTGACCATTGGTGTTTACACTAAGAATTAACATAAGCGACCCACTTTTCATCTCATTTAACCAGATACTTTAGCCTCTCTTTGGTACAATGGGTAATGGTATCGAAGTCTTTATATACCCTACAAGAAATATTATAGAACCTTCTGTAACATTCAATGTAGCCATGAATATAGTTATGGGGATAATTTACCTAAATAGTTTTTAATTGCATTAAAGAATTTTATTTTCAAAGCATGGTACTTTAAGAAATGTAAAAATGTGATAACAAATTATAAAAGTGGTATAATTTTTGAGAATCTGAATATTAACAACGTATATTCGCAGATATTTTTAATATTGGTTAGATAAGTTTCATTTAAATATTTTAATATAAATGAAACATTATATGTTTTACAAAGAATTGAATTATGATAGAATTTGAGCAGAAAAAGAAGACTAATCACAGAGTGGTAAGAATCTAATTGAATTACTTTTCATGAGTATCACCTTCTATGAAAATATTTTTGGGTATTTTATTTAAATAAAATATAAGTAATTGAAATATTTCAGTGTCATTTAGATTTTCAAGATTTATCTGTTTGACTACAGATAATGAAATTATGTTACCCATCGCAAGAAAGCATCAAATATTCACTTCACTCCTTCGATTTCCATCATAACTTAACATTATTTACACATAAATTCTCTCAAACAACTCAACTACAAAGTCAACTTACATTTTTATTATCTGCTTTATATTTATTACATAACGGAAATTAAATAACATTACAAGTTTCGAAAATGCTCTTTATCTTCTACTTACACCTAAATATTTTTTTGGCGCTGTTGCAAAATTATATCTTTTTAAATTTGGAGCAACGAAAGTATCTGAAATTAGTCGTGCATTTTATATTAAAAAGGTAAATAGTGAAATTACATATGGTAAATAAGTGTACAATTACGTACAAGTTTAATTAATATGTTTAGTTATATCGTTCTTAATCATCCTGTCCAAGATCTAAAAGTCTAAGTTTAAATAAGACAGTATAATTTATAAAATGGATTCAAAGTGAAGAGAATATTTATTGAAATATCGTCTGGATTTAATATTAATACATAAATCATGGTTGCCGGTGAGTTATATTGGCGGTTTATTTACATGTCACTCGTCGCATTTACTTTACTTTCAACTAGAGACTGTAGAGTAGAAGTAATTGTATAAGTGGCTTTTTCATTTGAAATAAGTTAGAGTTTAATGGATTCAATAAGATAGTAATTTTGTACTTATAAAAATTCGAGTGCTTTTGTAAGCAGATGTAAAGTTAATTTTGATGTTTGTATGGGTCTAGAGTCAAAAGTATACGTTGAGACTCAATAAAACATTTATTTTTAAGGAAGTAAGCAACATAGCTTACGACAAACTTATTTCTTGTAATATTAATAAATTTTGTTCTGTTTGGATATGTTGTCTAGGAATAATTGAGAGAAATTTATAAAAAAAGCAAGAAAACAAAAGTTATAAAGCGAAAACGCGCGGCTTGCGTTGTTAAAAAGCTTGCTCGAACTATGTACTTTCACTACTAGCGTCATCTAGTTTTTAATTATATAATTATATCATATACTGTCATCATCATCAGTTCCTGCCGCTCCGTCGGAGCATAGGGCAGACGTAAAATTTTTCCATTTGGTGCGGTCAACGGCCAGTTGCTTAATCTCTCTCTAGGTCTTTCCACCTGTCTTTGCTTCTTCCTGAACCGTTCTCTGTCAGGTCTTTCTTGATCGGCCACGTCGTCTTGCTCCTTGGGGGTTCCAGTCGAGGGCTGCCTTCTCGATGACTTCGTCAGCCTTTCGTAGCGTGTGGCCGATCCAACGCCACTTTCTCTCCCTAATCTGGTCGACGATGGGTTTTTGGTCCGTTTCAGCCCACAGATCCTCATTCCTCTTCACCTCCGGTCACCTCACGTTCATGATGAGGTGAAGGCATCACAAAGACCTGTAGTTGGTGTGTAAGACTTTTGGAGACCCTCCACGTCTCATGGCCGTACATCAGGACTGATTTGACATTGGTGTTAAAGAGTCTGATCTTCGTCTTTTTGGAAATGGAATTCTCCACACCGGGTATAGCTGGACGAACGCTCCATTTGCCTTTCTCAACCTGCTCTTCAAGTCCTCCTCGGCTCCTCCGTCCCTCATCACCGTACTTCCGAGGTACTGCAAGCTCTCCACCTTCTCGACATTCTTATCGCCCAGCTTCAGGGGTGTTTCAACGGTGGTATTGAGGCGCATCTCTTTCGTCTTGCCGACGTTGATTTTGAGATCCGCTTTCTCTGCTTCGGCCTGCACCCTCTTCAACTTGTCGTCAATGTCTCTGAAGGGCCCCGCCAGAAGGCTAATGTCATCCGCAAAGTCGAAGTCCTCCAGTCTGTCCGTCATTCCCTACTCGATTCCTTGTCTTCTGCCATCTATAACTTTTCGCATCACCCTGTCAAGAACTAGCAGGAATAGTGTTGGAGAGAGGATGTATTCCTGTCTTACGCCTGCATTGATGCTGATGGACTGTGTAGTAGATGCACTGGTAGTCCGTGTACATCTCCTTAATGATATTGAGGATTTTCATGGGGATGCTATATTCTGCCAGGGTGTTCCACTTGACTATTCTGTTGACCGAGTCAAATGCCTACTCAAAGTCAATGAAGGTGAGGTACAAGATGTTCTGCCATTCCGAGCTTTGTTCTAGGATGATCCTCAAGGTGTTTATAAGAGCCACGCAGCTCCTGTGTTTTCGGAAGCCCGTCTGCTCTTTTCTGAGTCGCCACTCCACCGCTTCCTTGATGCGCTTCAAGATGACGCGGGAGAGAATTTTACTGAGGGGAGATTAATGCCCCGCCAGTTGTTACAGTCGATAATGTCACCTTTCTTGAGCAGCTTGAGGATGATTACCTTTTCGACTCAGTAGGTAGCTTTTCTTCGCTCCAAATTTTCTCTAGCAGTGGTTTAAGAAGTTCAGCTGTTATCTCAAAGACGGTCTTGAGCAGTTCTGGCGTGATGCCGTCAATGCCTGGTGCTTGCCGGATTGTATCTTCTTTAGTGCTTCCACAATCTCTTCTTCAGACGGTGGCTGCAAAGACATGTCTGGGTCGCTGTCCTCTCCGTCACTTAGGTGCACTGTTGTATCCGAACCTCGGTTAAGAATTCCGGTGAAGTGTTCCTCCCATCTGCGGAGTTAGTCTTCCGTCGAGGTAAGCAACGTTCCGTCCTTGTTTCTAATGGGTCTTGACTTTCGGAAGCCTTTCCTTACTATTGCTCTAGTGATGCCATAGAGTTCTTTCGCATCCCCTTTTTTAGCTGCGTCTTCTGCTCTCTGCGCAAGGTCTTCTATCCACGCTCTTCGGTTCCTCCTCACGCTCCGTTTCACCTTCCTGTCGACCTCAGCGTACTGTACCTGGGCAGCCGCCTTCTGCTGTCGAGTCCTACTGTTGTTAATAAAACTCTTGGCGTCCTTTCTCTTTCCAATATCTGACCAGTTTCCTTCTGACATCCAGTTCTTCTTCTTCGGGTCCTTGTACCCCAGCACTTCTTCACTGGTTGCTATGTAGACATATTTTGTCCTTGTCCAAGAGTTTTCTACAGTATCGATCTCTTCGGAATTTAAGGCTTGGAAGTGGTTCTTTAGTTCCACTTGAAATTGCTGGCGGATGTTTTCATTATTTTAGTTTTGTCACGTCAAACTTTTTCTTCCTGCTCTGGAACTTTCTGTGGAACTGGGCGACAATTTTCATTTTTAAAGTCAGATACTACCAAGTGGTGATCGCTGCCCATGTCTGCTCCGCGTTTGTTCCACATCTCTCACTGATCTCCGAAATTTTCGACTGAATTGGCATTCAGTCAGAAATTTTAGACCATTTTGAAAATTGCGGTTGATTTGGTTCTCCGTAGAGTGGTCAGGAGACACCCACGTCACCTTATGGCTGTTCTTGTTCCTCCAATTACCGAATCATGTCTTGCATAGAAGTCCACAAACTGTTCTCCGTTATCGTTTCTATCACCTAGGCTGTGTTATTTCTCCCAACTTTTGCGTTCAGGTCGCCCATGACGATTATCACATCGTTTTGGCTCGTTTTCATTACTGCGTCATTCAAGAGTTGGTAAAATTTTTCTTTTTGCTGTGTTTCTGCACACTCTGTTGGTGCGTAGCACTGTAGCACCGTGACGTTACGAACACGAGTCTTGAACCTCACCGTTAGGAATCTCGCTGTGAGTGGTTTCCACTCTATCAGGCTCCTCTTGACCTTCTTGGTCAACAGGAGCCCCACACCGTCCCGGTGTTTGGCGTCATCCCCCGCGTGTCCTGAGTAAAGGAACGTTACTCCATCTTGTGCTCGTAGTTCTCCGAAGTCGCGTCACCTCACTTTGCTTAGCCCAAGAATGTCTAGCCTGTATCGTGCCATCTCACTCACCACTTGCCGCAGCTTGCTGCTCTCCTTCAGCGTCCTTACATTCCAGAAACCAACTCTCGTAGTCCGTTTAAAAACAAAAGTCGTCAACTTAACATTCGTCCGGTTTAATTTCTTGTCTGTTTCTTTAATAGTAAGAAGTTTTAGGTAGATTGGTTATTAGCCAAACTGCCCTAGCGAGGTTGAAGGGGCTGCCTCCGCGTCTGCGCCCTCAGTGTGTAACCCTATACCACGAACCCTCACGAGGTACCATCAGCCAGGCCAGCTAAACCAAGGTTATTTTAAAGAGGTGTTACTCCTCTATCACTCCCCAATTTATCCTGGCTTGTGACAGGCAGAGCTTGAACCCCACGGGGCACAGGTTGGCTGGGTTGCTTATATACTGTAGATCTTCTAAATAATATTGTGCTCCTTGGGCCTAATACTTAAATTGGAAAATTTATAGTGAAACGAAAATGTACAGAGGAAATGTAGAGTTCTTTCACCCAAATATGTTTTTATTATCTGATAAAAATTTAGACAGTGCTAGGATCTGGTGAATAAGAGAATGTGAAATGATTTCCAATCTTAGATACAAAATGTAAAAAGAAACTATTATA
Source organism: Druceiella hillmani (assembly GCA_039881145.1). Lineage (NCBI taxonomy): Eukaryota > Metazoa > Arthropoda > Insecta > Lepidoptera > Hepialidae > Druceiella > Druceiella hillmani. Next base: position 312,101 of record JAYKKI010000041.1, read on the forward strand.
AATAAACAGCGGGTTTAGGTTGATTCCTTAAGGTGTAATCGCCACTCTGAAAAGCTGGAATCATCTTCTAACCATATCTGTTGAAACAGCACTAGGAGCTATTCTCTCACATAAGATACGAGTGGCCGACTAGATAGATTTTCACTAAGCGAATAATGACGTATATAATTTTGATGTCGTTGAAATTTTCTTGATCCATCAGTAGTACTAGTCAGTCAGTAGTAACCTATATTTATTATATTAGCCAAAATAATAAATGGAGGCTTCATAATTTGTATCATTTCAATACAATATTTATTTAAACGCACCATTAAGTTGGAATACTAAATTAATTAAAGGCATGAAATCTGAGGACAAATCAGTTTACTATTGGCAGAAAGTTTTGAAATGATTTATCAACCTCCCGCTTAATCCTTTTTCGTCCCTTATACCTCTTCTTTAAATTCAAGTAATTTTGTTCAACATCGTCAAAATGCGTCTGATACTTAGAATTGATGGAACGATTTCTAAACTTTTTCACCCGGTCGTGATATCGGCTATATTAGAATCGTTTTTGTATCCAGTAATTTACGAATTACTGGACACTAAAATGTCATATTTTCCTAATATTACACTTTATCGTCATATAATGACAAAAAAATTGAGAAAAAGGTTCTGAAAGTTTTTCTATCTTGGAATTTGCGGAAAAATATTTTTCACACGGAAATGGTAAGGAAATGACTACTTCCTACAAGAATTGATTTAATGTTATTTCATGATATAGAATGCGACCAGGAGAAATGAAAACAAACCACCTCTAACCATCGGAAGCACTTTTTTTGTTATTGACAGCCACCGGTGTCGACTCACTTAGGTTGAACTTAAATTACGTGACACTAGAAAAATGTTGACTTAACTTATAATGAGAGGTTTGTGTGAAAACTAATTACTGAGGCATATTTTACGTTTTATTTTATTTAATTAAGTTTATATTTTTTATTTAACTTTTATGCTATTTGTAATTTATCAATTTACAGTTTTTAGATTCTCCTTTCATTCATCTTTATGTTTTTAAACTTCCATAATTATGTTTTTGACTCTTTCATACTTAGTACAACTGTAGTCACTACGGAATTTTTACTATGCACAGATATACTTACAGTTCTTTTTCTTACATATGACTAGCTAACTTCTACATATATATACCAGTACTTTAGTGCTATACTGTATTTACCTTCTTGCCTGTTCAATAATCACAGGTTCACTTTTTACTTATTTCCCAAAAGTTTGAGTCTCCATAAAAAATCAACCTTAACTTTATTCATTGTGTGAAAATAAGTATTAAAATAGTATCACGCATGTTGTGACTTTTTCTCTAAATCAAGGTTAATAAAATTGTAAATAACCCATAATATTTAAATCGTAGACAATATTAATTTCAAACTCGTCATCTCAGAAGAAATTGTGAGACGAAAACGATCGTACTTATTTTAATTTTTTGCACGTTTTAATATAAATGTCACAAAATGGTTTAACTCATGTTAAAGATATAATAAATAATATACTTATGGGGTAAAAAATAATTATTTATAAACATAACCTGTATGTACCATTAAATATTATTAAGTATGGAACACTCCTTAAGTGAGTTCCACTCGTTCTTGACAGGTTTCTTTTTCTATTTGGACATCATTAAATATTGGAAGTGGTTACGAAATAAGTTCAATTTAGAAAATGTATTTCTAATAAAAAAAATATAATAAATGGACAAAATAAAAAATTAAGTAAAGTGTGAAAGAAACCAGAAATATTAAACCATTATTTTTTCATCGGCATTGGTTAATTAAAAAGTATAAACCAAGAATTTGCAAATTTCACTTGCGTGGATGTGATAAAATTGTTGTCACAAATTTTTTTTTCAACAAATTTAAAATTCATATATGAGTTGTAGAACATTAGCTCTATGTCATGATTGCTTTGCTCATACGATTTATTGAGACGTTAAAAAAGTACTTTTGACGTTAATCTACTGTTTCTTGGCACTGTTCACTTTCAAAGCAAAAACGACGAAACATGTCTAGTTTTATTTATTTACATTTTCGAAATTAATAACTCAGTAGAGTAATAAGAATATTACGTTAGATCATGTAATCCAAATTTATAATAAAAGGAGCATCATAAAAAAGAATTATAAATATATAAACTCTGCATATTTTAATTGGAATCATCGCACATTTCAATTAATGTATTTTCATTCTTCAGTAACAAATCATACCATGTCTGTAAACTGGATTACTATATACAAATTCAGTCCCTTTAAGTAAATATTGTTTGAGAAATAGTTCATAGGTAGTAGGTAAAAAGAGAAAATCAGCATAATTGGACATCATCGTTTGTATTCTGATAATTTTGCTATGCAATTATGTATAGGGAAATTTTTTGCAGCAACATGAACAAACATTTTACAAAAGTAAATACTCAGGCGGAGACACTACAGCCTAAGTAAGATCTAATAAATTTCGTACGTATTAAGATTCCTTAGCGGAATGGCACAAATGAAACGGTTATTTTTCCTCAATATGTCTACCTCTATCAGTTCAAAATCGATTGTGAGTGAATTTTACTGAAAAGCGGAATTTAATTCAATATATATATATATATATATATATATATATATATATATATATATATATATGTATATATATATATATATATATATATATAGAAGTACCGTCTGTATCTTCCAAATCCAACTTTTAAACCACGAAGGTCAAGAATGTAAAAAATAAGGTAACAGTATTTAGTAAATATTTAAATGCAAAATTATTTACGTCTATATGCTTAATAAATTAATGATGTAAATATGGACACTAGGGCAGGCAGACCTAAACATATAACCTAAACAAAACCAATATTTATTTCTAACTTTAGTTAGAGGCTTGTTTCAACCTGCCACGTAAGACAAACAGACGTATAAATTGCTACATCAAATATACGTCAAATTGACTCACCTGCATTAATCAGGTGGTAGATTGATACAAGCCAGTGCTAAAGTTATAAAAAAATATTGGCATTTTTCGAGTTGTGTGCTTAGGTCCGTCGGCATTATTTTATTTTACTGATATGAAATATACATTAGGAAACATATTTACCTTGTAAAAAAAAAACAATATTAACCAATACGCAATAATTTTGAAATATTAAAAGAAATAAATAAAAAAATTCTTTCATTTTACTAAGTTAATAAAATATATATTATTTCCTCATTCGGCACATTATTTTGTTTTGACATTTTGTTGTTTTTAATATTCTTTAGGTTATCTACACAGATATTGAATATTATGTATAGATTTCTAAAAGGTATATTTTTTAATAAATTATTCCTTTACTTTTCAGCTATATCCCCTCCTCCTATAGTAGTTGCCTCTTTAACCTTAGACCGAATTAGTAGAAACATGGAAAAAATAATATGTACTATGTAAGGTTTAAACTTCTATATGTATTTAAATGTAAATAGAACTTCGTAGTGCGTGTTTTTTACTACATTTATTATTTTTCGTATTTTGCAGACCGAAGTTTACTTTTATTACCTGCAATACTTTTATTACCTGTTTGAAGAAACTGAGACTATTCATTTTGTACACACATTTGATATGCTCCAAAGTTAGGCATTTACGGTAACAACATCGATTATCGATAAGAAAGTGACAATGAATTCCCTTTGTTATGCGTCTCGTTCCCGTTATCTGCCACAAATATCTGTGGAAGGCATTGAGGTTATACGGTATACGCTTGTCGGTCGCCGCACAACGTGCGAGCTTTCTTTGTTGTACGATATTCAATTAAACTAACAATGGGTACGTTTGAACACGCTTTGAATTTGTGTATTACGTGAACAGAAGATAGCATCTTTGAAAAAAAATTGTTTCGAAGACTCTGATAATAAATTATTAAGGTATATATTTTTCTGACTATGCATTTTAATTGCGCTTTAATAATGCCAATTAATCGCACTACAATAATAGAGGGGAGATTTTCAGCAAAGACGCAGTAAAAGTGGTTTTTACTTTGAATACCTGATTCGGTCTCTTCATTTATTTATAAATTTTTGTATTACCATTATAAAATGTACTTTTTATGAAGTATTTATTTCTTTCCATTTATTTAAAAAAAAAATTAGGTTAACACGAAATAAAAATTAAATTTTTAAACAAAATTTACGTGTGACTTTATTATGTTAAAAATTTAACATTTATCTCACTCATATAAGATGCTTTCATAAATATATACGTAATTTTATGAAGAGTTGTTTGTGTAACAAACCAACGCAAGCCTTCTAATGGCGCCTAGAAAATGTTTTTCTCACAATCTGCAAAGAATTGTTCGTTTTTTCTGGATGAAAATTATCTTACGCCACACTACGTTATACTAGTGTATAAAATTAAAGAGTTACGACGACTTTGTCTTCGAGAAAAATTCTTTGCAAATTTGATATTAATATTTCAGGATTTTTCAGATTTGGCACGTTGTAATCATAGTATTTTTATATTTATGTATTTATTTCACAGGTTTTTTAAACATGTCGATATTAATTTAATAAATTTTATTAGACATTTTATTCGTCACAATTTTAGTACTCTGAACAATAAGCTTGTGCTTTTAGCTTCTTTTGTTAACACCCTTAACTTTCAGCTTTTATTTGACATTTTATTACACTAAGTCTTCAGTAATTTCTAAATTTATTCACTCGTTCATTCAATCAATTAATCCGGCTGTTAAATAATTTAGAATTTTCTATTCTATGAGCTTAACAAGTGTACCAGTTGCTAGGGCCCAGAAATATATTTATATGGCAGGGAAACATTTTGACAGGATATAAAGTGATTTCTGCAAGAAACGCAAACTGTAGCTTTTCTCTATTATAATTGTGAAAAATATTTTCCAATTCCGTGACAGCAAAAGTCGAAAACAATCTAAAATTATTAAATGACTGGAATGCCCATTCAAAAATTTAAAAATTTTATTAATTACATTGTCAGTCTCATGGCTGTCAATTGCAGGTTATTGCTATATTTTTCAGAATTTTTAGAGTACTTTTCACTGATGGTAACATAAAATGAAATGTATCAAATTATTATATATTGAATAATTATTTGTATTAAATAATTAGGAGTTGATTGTTCTATCTTCATGCCAAATATAAAAGTATTTATAAAAATATATATTTTGGAAATATAGAACCACCTAAATTTCAGGCTAATATAATAAAGATGATATTTTTATTGACGATGTGAAGTAGTTTTGAATTAGTAGAAGGTATTATATATTATAACGAATGTGTCAAAATAATGTAGGTTACGATTCTTTTGTATTTAATTTTATTCTTACTGTATTTTGTTATTTGTTATGAGAATAAAATCCTGTTATGATAACATAGAGTTTTATAGCAGCTGTGTTTGAAATATTGATTTGGTTTTGTAGGAAACTGTTTTTGACTAAACATAATTTTTTCAATAAATAACTAGGAAATGAGGTTTTGATATCGATGTACAATTTATTATTTTGTAATTCACCTAATTAAAATGATAAATTCTTAAAAACCACAGGCAGACAAATAAGCACGACATCTTTATAATTAATCGGACAATTTATTTGTATCGATTTTATATCATTTATGAAACAATATTTTAATATCATTTTTGAAACAATGAGTATATTAATAATTATACATATTATAGTAGGCTATTAATAATTATGTAAAAACAGGAGACATTAACATAGAAATTCGGTGACAAAACACAAAGTCCTGCGCGTTATTAGCTATGGCATGAAGACTAGACGAGAAATAGACTGCGAAACACGTAAAAGGTTTTGAAGTTCAACCCCACTTGAAACCCGAATGAAAGTAAAGTTGGGAAAAATTCCCTCCATGTCCAACCCCATTTTGTCAAATAGATGGCACGCTTCCAGAAATCCAATCCAAAGAGTTTAATTAATGAATATTTATATCTATTATAAGATAGTAAATGGTAAACTAGACAAGAGCATGTATTAATATCTGTATTATATTTCATGAATTTATTTTTACATTTCCTATCACATAGACATCCATTAAATAATTTACTAGTACATTTAAGAGTATGTATATTGCCTTCTACGTATTATGTACTTTAAGAAATCATTGCAAAAGTAATTATTAGTACTCAATGTGGGAGGCAGGAAATCTATCGAAATTGTTTTTGTTGTAAATTAGAAAATATTATAATGAAACTCGTAATAAAAGAATTTAACAAAAAATTAAGAAGCAGAGTTAAATTTTACTAAGAATTATGAGAGATTAGACTTTACAGACGGCTTTAAAAATACTGTATTGAAATTATAAAAATCCAGTTTTATAATTTAACTACTTAGATTAGGGAACTAGGCCTTTAATTACCTTTCGTAAAGGGTTCTGAAGTTATGTTTTTAAGTTACATACATTTAAGTAAAATCAAGAAAAATACGTATTTGGAATTACCGTAAAGATAAATAAATGTAGGTATATTATTCTTATAGTTAAGAAATAATAAAAATGTATTTTAAAATAAAATTAATAAGAATTATGTATCCACGACATTTTCTAATGTTTTGGGTATATAATAATTACCTATATCCATGTGTCACAAAATGTAAATGCGCACACATTATTTTTCACATCAAATTATCTCATTTCCGGTTAGCATATGGATGTAGTTTTTAGTTTCAGCGGCAGCATAATTCTTTTTGCAAACCCCAACTTCCTTACGTAGATAGCGCATTATTTGCGTTGTTCATTTTTTGCGATAGGATAAGCATTAACACTGCCATTTATATCAATATTATTGATTAAATTCAATGTGAAAATTTGACTGTTTTTAGGAATATTACTATGTAACTATGACTGTATATCTGAAGAGCAAAATATAGTCGGTGAATTAAATGAAGAATTTCGTGTCATTTAGTAATGGGGCATTGGATACGATATAAAAGCATGAACCAGAAATATTTTTGAAATTGTATCTAAATATTTATAAACAGAAAACATTGGGACTATTTCAAATTCTTATAATTGTTGTGTGAAAGAAATACATTTAGATCGGAAGATAAAAAATTGTTTTCAAACATCATGCTAATTACCTACTGATTTAAATACTCGTAATCACATTGTGAAATAACACTTTCGTACTTAATTTAATATTGATCTTTAAATTTTGACAAAAAAGATTTGTCTCCCAAAAAAATATCTAAATATGTTAGATCTTTAAAGTAACATTAACGAAAATTAAATAATCTACCTTGGCTTTCAGGGTTTCATAACTCATAAATATAAAATGAAACATTTATATAAAAACACTATAATGTCTGTAAATATAAAACAGATTTTTCTAAAATTAGAAATGACTCAGTAATCATAACATTTAATAAAGATTAATTAGAAAATAAAAGGAGGTAAATTTTGCCGAAGCGCTTTCGCAAGAGTATCATACTGGGTGACCTTAAAGTTTGTCTTGTGTTATTTATTTCATTATATTTTTGATAACGCTAAACGAGTAATATTTTTAGTAGCATTAGAAATACGCTGTTAGAATGTATCAATGGTATACAATAAAGCAACGGTTGATTAAAAAAAAAATTTTACGTAAAAAAATTGTACAAACCAAGATATTTGGAATAAACATCGACATTGCAGATATTTTGTGGTTGTTTTATAGTAAAATTTACGAGCTTTGAGAGTATGGTCAACTTAGCAAATACAAATTCAAAAGTAAATACAAACTTCAGTTAGCGGAAAACAAAGTACTTTGTTGATTACCGTCATGTGTATGTTGCTGATATTTATAAAAAAAGTGCGATCTTACAAGTTAAAAATTATAAAAAACTGTTCACAAACATAGCTAATGAATGGCGGGATATCATTAACAAGTATTTATATTTGAAATTTTCCCTAAAAAATTGAAAAATGCCGTTTCAAATTGTTACTAAAAATCTGAAATAAAAAATTTCAACTAAAATCTCTTAGTGATGCGGTTATTTTGAAATATTTTTCTTGTAGCACAAAGTAAGTGTACGGGATGGTAAATTATGATTGCGCTGAAATACTCTACATAGGATGTGATTTTATAGGGACTAATGTATGCTTTTAAGTAATGTTTTCATATATATTTGCATGCTTTAGAGTTCCAAAGGCTGTACCGATTTAAAAAAACTAAGGCAGCATTGAAATGGTTTTATACTGCTAATGGTACAGTGTGGTTAACAGCAATATTGCTTGTGATAACATCGAATTCAAGTGCGAATATTACATGTATTTAGGAGAAAACTGTGATAATTTATTCCATATAGTTCTTTCAGCGGATATTTTAGAAATGATATATATTTCCTTCTTTTTACATCACAAATACATAATGTGAGATATTTTCTTATGAAAATAATTTTTTTATTCATGCTAAAAGATACATTATGTCTTATTTTTCACTTTATTTATTAGGAAAATTATATTATTTTAACTAGATTTTTACAGATTCAAAAGTAAGCACAAAAATGTCTAATATTGTATTTGTCCCATCACATTACAAATAATTACGTTTTACAAATAAATTTTAATAAAATCAATAATAACGTAACGATTACAATAGGAACTACTATAAAATAATAGCTATATAGTAAACCAAAGTAACACAGAAAAATAGCAAAAATATTAGTTTTTTAGTGATGTATATATATAAACCGAATCTGGTGTTCTAAGCTACATTCAGGGTAAATATATTCCGGCTCAGGCTATTTTACTCCGATATTTATCTAAAATAAAAAAAGTTTTTTATAAACTTTCTATTTATTTCTGGTTCCCGATTGATGCAATAAATAGATGTCTTTTATAGGGAAAAAAAATTACAATCGTCTTCTCTCAGAATGTTGTGTTTTCTGCTCAGCAAATTTCAAAGAGGAACATATTTATTTTACCAGAAAAATAATCGATTCATTTGACAAAAAACATTACCAATCCAAATTATACGGATCACTATCACCACCAAGAATATCTAATATTGGTATTGACAGGTAGCCAAGTCGGAAAAGGATTTTTTTTTAAAATGCTGTTTGTTCAAATTATTCTGTATTTAATGCACTACCTGGAAAATCTACTGAACAAAGTTCTATAAAACCTAAATTAAAAGATTTTGACCTAAAATCTCTACTTTATAAAATATAAGGCATTAAGAAAAATTAAGAACATTGCAAGAAAAATTTCAGCTCCTAAAAATCCATTTACCTGGAAAAAGACAAGTCTATGTTGAAGGAAGTAAAAATATTGTTTCTGATAATTTCTTATGTAAAAATATAGTAAAATTATTTCGTTACTTGTTCATCCTTAGTTCTGTTAAAATAAAACTAAAATACTCTCGTGTTATAAGAAAGTTTTGCTTAACTTTAAAGTATTGTTCTCCATGAGCACATTAGGAACACCTTAAATATATGTTTCACTTAAAATAATACCTTGGAAAAATTGCATACCTACATAAATAACGAACTAAAATTTACTTAGAGAGCTCTGAAAGCATTGCACGAAAAGCAATAATTGCTATATATCGTTTTATTTCCGTCATTATTATGCTTGACGGAAAGGCTTTGCCAGCAAAAGTGTAAGATGGAAAAAATATGTAAGCGTTGTGTATACGGGTGACGAAAAACAGAATCCATTGCTCTCGCATACCAAGCTTTTGCTTTCACATTTAAATAGGCTAGGGTTTTAAAATTCCATTTGTTTCAATTCTAATAAATATTTAAAAATGGGAGTAGAAATAAAGTTTAGCAAAATTTTCTCAAATGAAATGTTTTAAATTGGAGTGACCGTTTCTCTTTTTGATACTTTTTAGGGCTATAAAGTTTCTTGGTTGCAGTATAATTAGTAAAACAAAAGTGGAAACAAAATTTAAACATGCCTGGGACGGTCGGCTCCAGACTTGTATATATCTGTCAGTGGCTTCTTTCTTAGACTTAACTTAGGAATTAAACTACTTCGAAATTATGTACTACCTAATTTAATATCAAGTTGATAAATAAAGATAGAAAACGGATTCATTGGAAACATCTAACAAATATTTATACACACACACGTACATTGTGTGTATATATATATATATATGTGTGTGTGTGTGTGTGTGTATATGTACATATATATATATATATATATATATATACACACACATGTGTAAATGTATAAATATGAAAAAATTGGCTACAATTCAGTAAATTTATTTTCCAAAATGACTGACAGAACGTATACGAATCGAAAGAGATATTAAAAATCTTTCTGATTTTGACATTTTAACACTCAAAGTATGACCTACTTCTATTTCATGAAATCTATTTATAAAGGAACAAAGTTGAAATTTATTTATTTTTGAACTAACTTTAAAACTGTATTCAAAAATTACAGATAAAAAATGTAACAAAACGTAAAGTAAAAAACGGTTGTAAACATTTGATCACTTAATTTCTTAAAAATAAAATGCAATCAAGATGCAAACTTAGTTTTTCTGAGACCTTGATACGCACAATAAGTTTGAAATTTTTTCATGGATGTTAGATAAGAAAAGCGCAATGTTTAATGGTTTACCGGCAACCAAGGAAGTAATTAACAAAATGTAATAAAGTGTTAAGAACTCTTACCACACGAAAGTTAAAAATATTACTAAAAGCTCTCAAGATCAACTTAGAATATTTTTTGGCTATATCAAAGTATAAGAGATTTATAGAACTTACTATTTTACTTTTATAGGATTCCCATTTCCAAATACGTCAATAATTATACAAAGAAAAAATTGTGTTGTATTAGGAGGATTTCTTTATAAAAAGAAATTATTAATACAACAAGTTCTTCGTACCGACATGATGACATAGAAATTTCTTTTAATTCTTTGTATTTTTTAGAAAAATCCTGCAAAAGATATTGACAATTTGGCTCAACATTTGGATGTGTCAGATTTCAACATTTTGCGACGAGTAATTTTCGGTTATGTTACTTGAAATGTAGTACGTTACAACAAAAAATAAGATTTTCACAAGTGCAAGATACGCTTAAGGATATATTCCTTAAATAAATATATCCTTAAGTGTATCTGGAAGGCACCAAGATTCTTTATTCATTAAGTGCTGCTGTAGAAGCATAACAAATCTGTGTTAAGATCAAAATGGTTATTCTGAAAATTTTATTTGAAACTTAATCATAATGGACCTCATGACAAATTAAAGTTTAGAAAAAGTTCCACAGAAAACTACTTAAATAGAAGATAACATATTACACAAAAGTTTGGAACCCACTTAAATGTCAAAATGCCATACTCCGAAAAATTAGTACAATTTAAAACTGTTAACAGTTACTTAAACATTAAGAAAATGCAAATTATGGTCTCAACCTCATTATATGTGTTTTGTTCTGTAGTAAGAAGTTAACCACATATACAAGGTTTCATCACTCAATCCATGTTAATTAACGTGAAAAACTCATACATTTAATTTTATTTATTATAACTATTGCGAACAAAATTACTTACTAATGAAATTCATTAAAGTATTGCTTCAATTGCGGGTTGTTCTTTTATTTGTTGTTCGTTGTTTCGTTGCCCACAATACCATATTCGGTTTTATATCAGGCGTATTATGTTTTAATTTTGTTATCTAAGATTGACTATTTAATATGTTAAACGTATTGGAAATATTATGGGAATATTTTCTCAAACAATTATTACATTTTTCGTCAGTGTACTGAACATCATCGACAGTACGCCAAGCACAGAATTTAATGAGAGAGATATGTTAGTATTTTACTAACTTTTGGTGTCTACGGATGAAAATACAAAAAAATGTTAATACATCCAAATACTAAAAAAATTCAGATTTTTTGAAGTAATGAATATCAATAATATGCCTGTAATAAGACGTTTGGGTATGTTGTCCATAGAATGAAAAAGCTTAGAATCCATTTCAGACCTGAAATCAAAAATAAAACGGATTGTAAACCGAGGTGGTATAGTCGTGAGTCGCTCCAATTTTAGTAATATAGTTTTATTTTTCAACCGAAAGTACATTAATTTTGTCGAAAGCAAAGTGAAAAAGTGAGAAAATATCATCATGAAAAAAAAGTCGCTTTACTGAATGAAGAAGCCTCTTTAAAATCGATTCACACTTCTGTGTGCAGCGTTTAAGTAACAAGTGGATATTTTGAAAATAACTTTAGTTAAATATGCAAAAAATAATTTGTCATCTAAAAAAATAGCTCCCAATTTTATGACGTATTTGAATATTTTATTTTTATGAACACATGTATAAAGTGCTCCATCTTTATATTTATATTAATTTGCAATTTATTAAATTTCTGCAAGGTTTATGCAAAATTTATTTATTTTCGATGAAACAAAAGCATAAGCATTTTAAAACATCGTCTAGAAAAAATGTTTCAAAACTACATCGTTAAATCCTTGATAAGTTTACCAAAATAATTGGTTAGTTTAGGTTAGTTGCCTGCTAGTTAACATTTGTATCGTCCATATTTTGTCTTTGGTATATTATTTTTATGAAAACGGACTAAACTCAGTAAGGATTTTAACGTGAGCCATGTTTTGTTATTGAGTATAATATTTGAATGTAAAATCATAGGGCGCTTTCTTTTGAAATCTAACTGAAATATCAAACACTTTCGTTCATTTAATATTTACTTGAGAAGCAAGTTTTGAGAATTTTTAAGTTTTTGAGAAAAAAATGCCAGTTTTACACTTCACACGCATACTTACAGCCGTTTCCTAACCCTACACAACTGGGTCACTACTACAGCCGCACCCTACACAAATGGGTCAGTAACCCTACATGAATGGATCAGTCCAGCATTAAGGTTTTTTGACTTTTTAATTCATATTGGAAAAAAAATTATTTTTGATTTTAGTTGGTTCAGTAAAAGAAACTTATTAATTTTCAAAAAAATATGGCTTATCTCGTTATAGCTTGACATTAAAGTAATACTTGCCTTACTAAGACCTTACAATATGTCTTAGTAAGGCAAGTACTACTTTAATGTCAAGCTATATTTATTACAACTTGTATTCTTACTGATAGTAAAAGGGCAGTAAAGTGATAAAATAGCAAAAGGCTTGAATTAGCAAAATATTTGATTGATGCCTGCTAATTAATTAATCAGGCAGCATGCGGCTGTTTACATTTATAGAGTTAAACTTTTTAAAGTTTTGAAAAACTCATAGTTTGTAAATAATTGTAATACCTAAACGTTGTTAGTTTTGTGAATTCTTTTTAGTATTCAACGTCGACATGACCCTAAAGGTGGTTTCTAATTATTTATATAACGGGTATTATTTACTATTCCAACAACCTGACTCCGAACCTATGTTTCCGATTTATTTTAAACTGCAGAACGTGTGAACATCATTGTCTATGTATGTCCGGAACCGAATCGTTAAAAATTCGTAGCTGCGGCAAATAATATTTTTATTTACAAACCATCTTAAATCAGGAAAAATGTCAAATCATAAAAAATAAATATGTAGTTTGTAGCAAATATTTTTCTTAGCACACTTTAGTACTTCATTAGATGTCGACATTTACAATTTTTCAGATTTAAATTTAGATCTAAATATTATTACAACTCTAATAGTATCAAAGCAAAAGTCTGTTTGTCAAAATAACTTGAAAACGAACTCGATTTGACTCATCAATTAGTATTGCTAACCATAAAATCTGTGTTTAAGTCTATCTACAGTTGCAAAATTTTCCTATACCATAAGTTACTCACCTATATCTCATCGTCATTCTACTCTACGCAGGTATCTCAGAAGGATGCCCATTTCCCTTCTCTCCTCCGTTTCACATGGCCATGCTCAAATACATGGCACCAAAACGTCATCAAAATCGCATTTATACTTTTGTTTGCCTTTGATTCTTTCTAAACTACTTATTCAGCATTTACGAACTGACAGTGAAAAATAAGGCTACTGCGATTCTGCAAGAACAATAACTTTAGCCTTTAGTCAAGTGGAACAAAGATAATTGACAATGATTATGCTCACTTTCCGCTATTTGTTACATTACGCCCAAACTCAAAAAGTTTATTTATTTGTCTTAATAATTGAATATAGTGGCGAAGAAAAAAGACCCAAGATATTAAATTAAGTTAGGACTATTCGTTGGTTACGCTTGTTATTTGACTTTACATTGTTACAACGAATATATTGTTAAAATAAAATAGAATTATAAATAGGGCATAAAAAACCACATATTTTACTCAGTTTTTTTCATGAGAAATAGTCAGTAAATTTGAGTACTTAAATGATACATACTATCGAAGTGATGCCAAATATAATAACAATTAGTGAAGTGATACCAAATTGATCTATCTCAATATGTGATGAGGCTATATCATCATCGGTGGTAGATGTGACCCTCCTCAATTTTTTTCGCCATCTTGACATATTAGCCGACATCCTAGTGCATTTATATAGAGGATCTCTAACTACTGATTTTATTTGATCAGCCCATCGCATGGATGATCTGCCACGCGGTCTGTTTCTTCCACACTTTCCTGGATCACCAAACGCTCTATGGAGTCATTGTTTCGCCTCGAGACTCGATCAAAGAACTTTAAAATTCGAGACTGTACTAAGGTTGATAGACACTGCGTGATGCCGAGTTCTTGAAGTATGGAAGTGGTTGTATGAAATTCTGTCCGTAATACTCCCAGCATTTTCCTCCAGCACCACATCTCTAGGGCATCTATTTTCCGCTTTTCCAGCTCTTCAAATATCCACGTCTTGGATGTGTAGAAAAATATGGGAAAAACTAGTATTTTTACGAACCTGGTCTTAGTGGCTTTAGTTAAGTTGCGATTACTCCATAATTTCTTCAGTTTTCCATCGCAGTTCTGGATATCATAATATGCCACTTCAAAATAATTAATACTAGAAGTAGGCTGGATGGCAGTTATTTTAATTTCAGTAAATAGGAAGATACTATTTAATTTGAATTTCGTGATAAGCAGCATATCAAATGAGGTGTTTTTTAAATAACTAGATGACCAGGCTGACATATTCTTAACCTAAGTATTAGTTACGGTGCAAAGCAATATAAATGAATTTAATATACAATCACTGAAAACATAATATATTTAATTTAGTGAACCGCCCCGATATTTTCATTTTATTAGTAATTAACAGATGACCTTTTGCCGACGTCTCAAAACACACAAAACACTCTTTTGGAGGAAGCAATCTTTCCCATAACTTTCAGACAAGCAAACCGTTGCAAAGATTGTACCTTAAAAACATATCATTTATCGATATTTACAATGTCAAGACAAAAATTTTCGTTAGGCATACATTTAAATTTTGTTATTTCAATGATAGAATCATTTTAACCGCTATAGATGAATATCCATCATTCTAAATGTCCATTTATTGAAATTATTTGTGAATAAGTTGTGCAGGTCATAATGAGAATAATCAAGCAATTTTACGAGAAATATGTAATGCATGGGTTTTAAAATATTTTGTTGATTTTATTAGTGTCTCTTTTATATGCTCAGTTAGAAGAATCCATGAAAACGATATAGTAATTAGGCTTCTAACTGAAAACAAAATTAAAACTTAAACTATCAATTTAAATGCTATCCATCAACTACATGAATACAATTCAAGAACTGTGTTAAATCGAAATCATCTAAATATATTTTTTTGTCACGACAGCAATATAAAAATACGTCCGACAAGTCTAAACTTTATTAGGTGCGTTTCTTATACTGGTTTGTTTTACGAAACCTCAGATTGAAACCTCGTCTTCATATCTTAAATCTAAACCATTCTATTCGGACGATATCCAGAAAAGACAATAAATAGGCCCGAACCCATAAACGAATTCACAGATTACATTAATTTCGTGAAAATTATTGCAAACTTAGTGTCCATAAATACAACGAATAGTTTTTGAGCTATGCTTAGTAAGACTTCAGCAAAAATCACGTATGGGATATTTAAAAATGAACACTTCTTAAGCTATAGGAGGGAGTAAATTTAAAACGCCTGCATGGGATTTATCATGTTAATGTGTACAATTTCAAATATCAAATATCCTCCCCAAAAGACAGTTATAAAATATATTCAATATTTAATTGTCTTAAAGAAAATAGAATGGTAAAAAATCTAACTACAAAACCAGTGTTGACATTTTTGTGAAGTTCACAATGGGGTCACCATTCAACGCAAAGATTTTTCCCTCACATCCGTGTTAACTAATGCGCTTGTTTCCGTTAACGTAATATTGAGATAATATAATGCAATAAAGGAAAGAAAACATTAAACTCAGGAAAACATATATCAGCTCTGCACAAGGCCCTTTTTAACGATGTGTCACATAATTTATGTGAAATAAATTGTCTTTTCTTTAAAATTTCAATTAATATTTTATTTGCATTATTATAAACAGTCATCACTTGAAGTCAGGGGTGAACAGACTATAAGGAGGTTTAAAAACTAGTTAGCATATTAATGTCAAACATTTTAATGTAAATAGTTGCTTGAAATAATTATAAATCAATAATTTTCTTTTTCCTTTTGAGATCTTAGGTATTTTGTAATATATAGTTAAATTAAAAATTTTTCTTTATTGTAATGTATGGGTTTTTATTATTTCAACATATGAGCATCGGATGTTATATTTCTAAAAATTGGTTAAGTGAAGATTTGGCAAGAAAGTTCCCAGAGTCAATAAAAAATTTCCAGAGTCCAAAAATATTACTTGAATATTAAAAAAATTACAAAATTAAGAATTTGTTAATGTTCGAATTGAAGAATTAAAAAAAATTTCAATCAATTCGTCTTAATGTGGTCATTTATATAAGTGAAGAGAGTTAGATTTATAAAAATGTTTACGTAATATTTTAATGAGCTTGAAAATCACTTCAAATATATTTTCATATAATTTGTTTAATATAAAAACAATACGTTCTCAATTTCCATATATCTCTTTTTCATTTATATATACTATGAATAACTTCTATTTCCTTGAACTTCTAAAGGATATTCTACTCTTTGTTTTAATTTTCAAATCGTGTGTATATTCTTCTTTGTTCTTCTTTTTCGAATAAGCTTACATGAGAATAAAGTACCGCAGAGGACAGACTACTTAGATGTATTTTATATCGTCTCTTCACGAGCATACGTTTACTTAACATATTAAATTTGTTCTTTATCTCTATGGTCGTATTATATTTATATTTTCTGGTGTGTTTTTAATTCAAAGTATTATAATCTCCTTGTTTTCTTACACTGATAATAATAAATAAATTGAAACTACTAAATATAAGATGTCTTGTCTGCGTCATCAAAATGAATTATGATTTTTATCACATTTCAATGAAAGATATAGAATTTTATTAGCGACGGAAAAAATAATTTCAATTAAAATTTTTTGTTTCATTTTGTAAATAAAATCTAAAAAAAAAATAATTTATGAATTTCTATAAAAATAAATATTCAATAATATAAGTGCAAATGGTTTTGGGAATAAAGTTTAAAAAAAGGGTGAATAAGGTTCCTAGTAAATAATGTACAAAGGTAAAACTGCTGACATAAATGAAACTTTTAACTATTAGTAAACATTTTAGAATATATTTATGAGAAAAACTAACATAAAAATTATTAACCATCATTAGAATCAGAATATTTAGGAGGATGCACGTAAACAATCCATTACATTTTCCGTCTATTTAGGTGTTATAAATCTAATTTTTTCACTTTAGAGTCATTATGGAAATTTTCAGTAATTAGCATGTTAATTAGAATAATGAGCTATACCTTTACCAAGTTTCTTAAAAATCCATCTATCTTTTAACGCATGTCTTACTAAAAAGCCATCCAATATATTTTTCGTATTACGTATTACATATCCGCCATAAGTATTTCAAATAATTTTGTTAGATATATATTTAGTAATAAATATAGAAACAAAACTTTTTTACATTTAATTTAGTTCGTAGAAAATATTTACTTATTTATTTGATACTGTTATTCTACATCACACGATATTACAGTTACATTCTGTATGAAGTCCAACTTTGTATTCTACATTTAATTCAATAAAAAATATAGTTTGCTAAACTCAATAAAAGTTGTATTATAACTTCTCAATTGCTAACCGAGACAGAAAGAGTAACACTATATAAAAGTCTTATACCTTTTTGAAACGGATTGTACAAGATGTATGTAATGAACAGTTTCGTGCGCAAAGTAGCAGCATTAAGCGCAGCATCTCGTCCACTGCTCTAACCAAGCACAGTCTCACATTTTTCTGGAGTCACTTTTCACTCCATAATACGTCGTGGATTTTTAGGAAATTGTATTCTTAAAGAGTAATGTTTTCGTTTAGTTGATACATAAGTAAATAAATCAAAATATATATATAACTATAACTAATTTACTAGTGCTATTACTTCCAAAAATATTAGAATAATATTAAATTTATATACTTTCTCAAAGGTCAGTAATAAAATAATGGGATTAGATAATAAAACAGGACTTAAAGTTCTTAAATATTAGTTGAATATTTACGGGTTTGCTCATTTTGCTACATATACGCCGTTATTTTCTTTCCAGTACTTGATGCCATAGCGTAATAGTAAACACCGGATTTCACTTCTAGGGCTTTCCACTTTCAGATAAAGGAAGCTTTTCGGATTTTGCTTTAAAACAATATATTGCAATGGAACAAAGAAAACCCATCTGTAGTTCAAAATATCTGAACATTGAAAATGTAAAAGAGAAATAATTATAAATGTAGATAATGTGATCCACCACTGAACTCATCATTTCAGATTTGCTATACTATTATATCAGGTTTTTTTCGTTAGGTGTAAAACTTCCTTTGGAGAAAAATTAATCTAACTCTGGATCTGCACTCATTTAACAATGTTGGGAAGTCTCTGTGTGTAACCGATATTTTCCCTATGCAAATAAAACTTTTACTTGTTTCTAACAACTTTCATACTACAAACTGGCTGTATATATATATATATATATATTTCAGTATGCCTGAGTACTTTATTAGGTTCTTATGGTTGACAAAGCATATTATTTACGTAAAAGTCGTATTCTATAGAAAATTTGCTACCTACTAAGGCTGAAAAGTGGTTAGTTTTATCAATGAAATCCTCAGGTCAATTTCATTTGAACATATTAAAACATTTATCTCTTAAAGCGCAATGCAATTCTCCATATAACGATCCTTTACTTGTGTTCGCATTAATGACCTTTTGTGTGCAAAATTACAGGGTTATTATTTATACCTTTAGCTCTAATTTTTTGATATCCTCTTTAGTCTGGACTGAGGAAAAAAAAAGAGATGGTCTTGAATAATTTTACAAACAAAGTCACTTTTACTTAATAAGCAAAGTATATTTTACGGTAGGTACTCTTATTGTAAAGAAAACTTTGCTTATTTGTAAGACCATCAAATCGCACGGGCGTACTTTTCTTGCCAATAACAAAATTCACTAAATTCTGTATTACAAGCTTTCCGCAAGAAACTTTAAATGCTTTATATATTTTATTTTCATTACTAGTTAATTTTTTAAGACATATTTTATCTAGTAAGTGATATTTCTGTTAAATCGAGTATTCAGTTAAAGTAGAAGGCGATGAATGCCTTAAAGACGTTGAAGGTCCTGATAGTTTTGAAGTATCGTGTAAGAGTTGCCAAATGTAACGGATGTCTTAAATTTTCTGAAAAAGATGTCGTATTTAAATCTATTTTTCATTGGTTGATATAAATAAAGGTATATATATATATATACACACACACACACACACATATATATATATATATATATATATATATATATAATTATAACTAAATTATATGCATTTTTCTTGAGACGATTTTGATAAATTAATTTTGGGCCGTGAATGAGTGAGTAAAGGTTAGTTATTGAATAACATCGTTAAACCAATATTGTAACCTTATATTAGTTATTGTCATATTATGTGTGTTACATATTGCTATGTAAATAATATAGCAACAACAAAAATTTATCAATTAAATCATCATATATATTCATACAGGTTTTGCTAACACCGCGACGTGTGTCTTTACTATTGTCCAGGCAAAATATAATACAGCGTAAAACGGAAGAAAAATAATTATATTTTTTAAAGTATAAAGAAACACGGATACAATTCATCGATTCTTTCCTCTCAGTTCTTGTGAAAGAGAGGTTGCCACTAATTCTGTTTTTTAAAGTTTCAGAAACTTTTATATTAGCCAACCTTCAGCTGTCACACAATAAATGTTTTGTTTTGCTAATTGTCACTTCTCTTTATTTTAACTACCTTGCCTGAGTTTTATTACCTTTATATGCCATTATTGTTAATATTTTAAGTAGTATTTGGAACAAACTCAGTTAATATATCTTTTCGTAACCTTTATCTCATAAGGGCCGATATTATTATAAATAAAATGTTCATTTAGCTCTTTCGTGAAATGAAGCTTTATTGAACCAGACTTATAAAAAGTTATCAGTATTCAGAAATTTCCGCGGAATTCCCGGAAACAAGTTGAAACAATCTTTCCTTTGAAACGTATTATTGTTATGTTTCTCTTTGAAATTAATTAAACAAAGCTCAGACTTGATATATGCATTCCAGTTCAAAAGCTTTAAAGTTTTCATTCAGATTATACGCCCCTCTTCATTCTTTGAAAACTTGAGGAAAATGGAATATGAAACAACTTAAAATCATAAGTAATTAAAAATCAAGATGTCCCAGGTAACAAATGCTCATATGCAAACAATTTTAATAATATATAATAAAATTATTATTCACCAGAAAATAAAAAATTTGCACATGTTTCTAAACAAGGAACTAACAAAATGAAACTAACAAGTTTGTATAGTCAAATATTAATTTACATTATAGATAAAAGCACGCTAATTACTTAGTACTTTAAAAATATTAATATTTCTTCACCTAGATTGCGAAATCGATTCTTTTTGTCTAAATCTACAGCATCACCTCCCCAGGGCTGTCAAGATACGAGCGAAACTTATTATGTCCTAGTTTCCTTTCAAAGCATGGACGTAAATATTGATTTAATTTACATAATTTCAATACTTTAATACAGCTGAATAAATTTATAACATAATATTTGTATGTTCTTTGGTGGCTTAAAGGAAAAATATTCAATGAAATAAATTTTTTAATCCAATACGAAATTAGTTACGCGAGTTTCAGAAAGAGATAAGAATATTACTTACCCATGAAAACCACCCATCCACACATTTTCGAGGCATCCGAATTCGTACGATCATAAGCACAATATTTCCTCATTGTATATACACATATACATACATATGTACATATATATATATATATATATATATATATATATATATATATATATAATATAAATATATATATATATATATATATATATATGTATATATATATATATTTATGTGTGTGTATGTGTGTGTACAAAAGTGAATAAAACATTTTTTCTTAACATGTAATCACTTTTGTTAAGCGCAGCCAGAAACGAAAGAAATAACCATAAAATGGCTACCGCTAATTAAATGAGCACAGAGTTTAGTGTGTGATGTCTACGATAAAAACGAAGGATTTAGAAGAGAAATAACATTTTATTATTTGAACATTTATGGCTTATCCATTTCTATCCCTTTTTTTCTGAAGGTTCATTTTGTCTCTATTTTATATGCTTTGGTAAAAGAGGTTGCTATGGCGAGAGGAGCCAGCTATCTAACAAACTAAAATCGATATCGGTGGCTATCTAGATCTAGCAATTGGTTTGTAATCGTGTTCATTAGAATTAGATCATTCTTTCATTTCGTTTTAAGTAATTTTTAATGACTTTAGTCATTAAAAACTACATATATTGCAGTTTTAGAAATAGAATTTTCTAAATTGTAGCATTCTTTCAAATAACTTATCATTTTATATTATTTTGTATTGTTGTATCATAATTTTAACATCAAATATTAAATTAGGTGTTTGTAGTACTTAACATGAAAATTACCTGAAAGAATAATTAAAATGACTTTATGGCATGCTGTTATCTGTGACTTTTTAAGAAAACTTTCAGTAAAACATTCGTTTTTCTTAAGTTGTAATTGTTGTTCTAAAGGTGTCAAGATCGAAATAAAAAAAATATTTCGTCATACATTTTAAAAATTTTCTACATTTTTAATATAGGATTATCATGAATTCTTTTAATCACATTGGAGACACCTAAAACAATTAGGTAATATTACTAATTTCGAACTGCATTGGTGGCCCTGAAAAATTGATGGGAATTTTTAATTGTATTTGACAATTTGTATTTTACTCGTAAATTTCAATAATAACGAGAGTAAATTATGTCTATTCCTGTAACTGATAGAATAGTTATATTTCATTTTCTACGTTAACCATAGTGATATAAGTTAAGATTGAGGAACATGATATAATTTTTAAATATTGAATATATTTGGCGTTGTATTTTGTAGAAATTCATTATTCACAATGAAATGATACTACGTGATGTAGTATTATTTCTACTTTCTTTAATTTCTTTACCACGACCTAGGTTTCGTTGTATTACAACATTTTCAGGTGGGATATTAGCAAAGAATAAATAATTATTCCTCTTCTTTACTAATAGCCCACCTGAAGATGTCGTAATACAACGAAACCTAGGTCGTGATAAATAACTTAAAGAAAGTAGAAATAATACTACATCACGTAGTTTCTTTCAACTGTATATAATTTTTAAATAAATACTATCATTTTTCTACAATGAATTTACATACTTAAGATAAAAACTTCTTGATTAAAAAATGTATGTAAAAATCTGTACTTTAAAAGTAAAACTTCATTATTCTTAGTAAAATACTAAATATTTTAATTCATTAAGTTCCTAGTTTTCTCCAGAGCTGATTCTTATTTCACAATACAATAATTTATTGGATTCATTAGTGTGTAACAAATTAAAAAACGATTTTTTTCCCCTCTATTTCTAAATGTCCTTCTACATAAGCCAATTATATATAATGTCACAATTAAACTCAATATAAAAATCTTATCAAATTTAAGCAACAAAATAGAAACGCATTAGACCAATTTCCTTTTTGAAAAGAAAACGTAATTATAATTAATTAATTCTATTGCATCATTAGGTCTACTCGATCCGAAGTATTTTTTTGTAAATTACTGTGCATATGCTTTGTATCAGTAAATTGATATTTAATCATTTGACTGAATTTTCAAATACATAATAAAAAAAATATTTATTAGGAAATAAAATCCATCCATAAAATATTTATGTAGATTACTATAATTGACACATAACTTACGAGGAAACTTTTTGATGTTAACCAAATGTGTAGATCGAATAATACTTAAGTGCAGTCAGTATTTTCCTCTTGACATTATATGAGAATAAATAATGTTAGGGAGTTAGCCCGCACAAGATGTACGAGCTATCTCTTAATTCAATTTCTTTCCACGATAGAAACTAAATTAGGTGAAACGTATTTTGTAGTTGTTACATACAAATTAAGGCAATGGATAATTATTTTAAATCTGTTAACTCAGCAACATCCGAAGGGGTGTTGCTGAGTTTAATAATTTTATATAATTAACGTGTTTAAATGCAAACAGTGTAAGAATAAGAAACAATAAACAAAAACTTCTTTTGAAATCATCATTGAAATTAAAAAGAAAACAATGTATCGGATAATTTCGTTCATTATAAGGTTAAATAGTTCATCTGTAAGGTTAAATAGTTGTAAAACTTGTAAAAGGAGAAGTCTTTTTTTAATATAACTATTATTATTGTTCGATTGAAGGAAGTTAAAAAGTCAGTTGTCATTTAATAATTTAAGACACACAACGATTTACTTCTTTAACTATATACTTGTTACATCACTGCATAATTTTTATAAAGTCTGACCACCCACTTAAGTGACATACAACATATACATAATTAGTAAACAACACTTTCTTGACGATGACGCGATACTCAAAACAAGTTTAACAGCCATGTTATGCTTCGTTTGAAATTAAATAGTCATCCAGTTTTTTCGGATCCAATCTATTAGTTTTTGCGGGATTTGACCGACTCTCGCCGACCCTTCTGTCACCATACCAATTTATACTTTATTTTTGAGATATAATAATTATCATTTATAAAAATGGTATAATAATGATTTTTTTATACATCTAACATTTTATAGTGGCGGGAAGTTCAATATATTAAATAATTAGTAATTTTTTTTAAACTTAAAAAGCAAAAATTGTAAAAAAAATTTGGGTAAATATTGTAATATTATAGAAAGCATTATCGACAAGGTTTTATTACAATTAATTTACTAGATTCCGTTGTTGAAATATAAATATTAGGGCCACCCAGTAAAAAAATATTTAATACATTCACAGATCGTGATTGATGTTTGGTTTCAACGATTAAAACGCGTTTGACAAGTATTAGCAAGGTGAATCAATCAGTACGAGAGAATTATTTATTTTGTAAACAAATATTTGGTACTACCGGTCTCGTATTTTGTTGGCTTTATTACAAGGGTGACAGGAATAGGACTGAAAAAAATATGAACTCTAATGAAAAGTTAAATTGAGACATAAATGCTGAAAATTAACTAATTGATGAAATAAGTGATAGTTTTAGTTAGGTCCTTCTTATTCGTTAGCATATATTAGCTTTACGTCATTACAACGTAGTACCTATAAATTATTTTACATAATCCTAGGTCTATTATTTATGTTGGACGTATTGGTGTTTGTGTGATAATTTCACTACACAAAAGGGTAATATGGTTGAAATAAAATATTTGAAATTTCTTGAAAGTAAAATCTACATATGCAAGAGTGTATATAAAAACACATATAAGGGGTAGAAAGAACGGAAGTACAAATTTTACAATGATGATCAAACATGGCTGAATAAGTAAATGGAAAATTTACTGAATGTAACTTTTATTTATTATGGTCAAGGATTAGACAAAACTACTGCACATTTAAGTTGAATCAAATCTTCTGCGTAAAATTGTAGAAAAATGTGCATTCGTGCCAAAATTATTATGCGTTCGTTTCAACATTATGATTTTAGAGCAACAGTACAACGTTGGTCTAAAACCATATACATGTTGATTTTGAAACGGTGTATATAACAATGTATGAATCCCGTCTAGTATTGTAATGTAAGTTAAAATTACTAAATGTTTAATAAATACTATCCATAATTAGAGGTAATTAAATTGATGTTAAAAGAACTAGTTTTAGGAATTGAATTTTTATTTCTGAGAATCCTTATCTCATAGCGCAGCTGAAAAGTTAAAAAGTGAACGCCTCGCCTTTACTCAAGTGTCCGCCCGTTATTATGTCAAGAACTATTTTCAGGAACATTGAATTTTATAGGCAATGGCCTTTTTACTAATTTCAATAATTTTTTTTTGAGTTTTAATTAATAGTAGTTATTACTGAGTAAAATTAAATAGTTTAATAATCTGTCATTGAATATACTTGGCGTTAATTTTTTAGAAACTTATTATATTTAAATTTCTCACACCTAAATTAAACGACGTGATGTAGTATTATTTCTATTATATTTAAATTCTTTACCACAATCTTTCCAAATTGCGGACCTATAAATGTTGTCATACAACGAAACCTAGGTCGTGGTAAAAAATTTAAATAAAGTGAAAATAATACTATATTACGTAGTTTAATTTAGTTGCATTCCGACATTAGACGTGAAAATAATAACAGAAAATAAATAATAATTAAAGTGAAAATAATACTACATTATGTAGTTTCATTTAGTTGCATTCCGACATTAGACAATCTAGCCTCATCTGGAACACCATATAGGCCTCCCTTTTATGCTTTGAAGATGGATACATGTTTCTCCCTACTGCTTAAATTATCAATTAAGGCACGTCCTTGTTGTAAGCAGTAATTCCGATGAACGTTCCTGCAACTTGAGTTATATAAACAATATATGAGTTTATTACAGCAGCTTCAAATAAAAATCACAATATTTTATGCCAGTTTTTTCTGGACTTTTTCCCAATGGTGTATGAAGATCTGTAGTGGTCGAAAAGGTCCATCCATACACTGTGGATATTTTTTTATTACCAATGGAGCAAACATCTCTTTTTTGATCCATCTTTTTGTTTACTATTTATCAATACCACTTCAGTGGGACTAAAAGCTGTTTTACAAACAAAAACATCTTTAGAGTTTTTCCTTTTGAACATTGAAATGAATTTCAAATGTTGGTAGGTAAATTCATCAGGTTTTAGAATCGTTCCTCGTGTATTTTTTATAATAATTGTTGAGGGTCCTTTTTCGTTAATACGGACAGTGCCAAAAAATTTTTTTTCATACAATGCGTAAAAAATTGTCGAATGCCAATAAGGTATTTTCTAGTACATCTATCTTCAGCGAGGTTCATAACGACTCTGCAACCCAAGTTTTTTTCCGTACTATCTCCAATATTTCCTGTGTAAAATTGGAACTGATATAAGTAACCAGCATTGGAGTCACATCTAGCCCAGCATTTGTATCCTTTCTTGATTGGTATTTTACTGTTTCATTGAACTTTTGCCTTTAAATTTTATCATGGATTTATTTATGGATTAGGTCTGTAATGAACTAAAGGCTTCAAGAAAAATATCATTTAGTTTTTGCACAAGTGGTCTTATTTTGCATAATTTGTCATAGTTAATGGATATTTTGAGTAATTCTTGTCTAATATCAGTTATATGTATACTCTCAGTGATTTTTTAAAGTCTTTTTAAGGTCATTACATTACATATAACAGGATTATTGAAAAACAAGCGTGTTGACCAATATAATTGGCAATCAAAAATATTATTTATGGACCTGAGAAGCATCAAACCTAAGTATGCACTGATTTCTTCCTTTATAGTATCTTTCCAACCACGACTTTGTTTTTCCTTAGTATAAATATAAGTATTTTGTAGTATCATGTCAATTAGAGATTTGGTAAATAAATCTAAGAAATAATCTTTAGGGGTCCTTTTATTGGTCCTTTTATTTTACCTTCTTTACCAAATGACGAAATATCTAAATTTACAATTTCTGTGGTCTAGATGCCTTCTATATTTTGCATTGCAGAATAGATCGGCCTAGGTCTGCTTGGTATACTTATTTCAGAGCTGTCAGTGCTAAGTATAAGTACGTTCGTAGAGGGACCTGAGGGATTTAACGCTTTCACGTTATATGTGAGATTTGCGGCTGTTGCAGAGGAGGATGAAAATCTGGTGTGTTCAACTCTTTGCTTGTTGAAAGTGTTTGTTTAGGATCACTAGAATGAAATGTTTCTTCAGAGAATATGTTTCTAATTTCAGGGTCAGGAATTGATGTGTTCTGTATTTCAAAGATCTGAATCATATTTGTACATACTCCATCTGCAAATATATTAAAAATATGAGTACACGTACATTGCAGTAATATACTTTCAAACATAATATTACAATAACTGTTCAATAGATACATACATAACATTTACAATATTCATCAATTCGTCTTCATATATGCATGTATTTTGCATTCGGTCTAAAGTTACGTTTGTCAGAAATTCAGTATCCAATCTGGGACTTTAGTTACTGAAATCATCAATTGAGTCGTGTGGCGCACAGTAATCTGACGACATAAGTAACGCAAGTGCTATTTCAACGCCATCTTTTATTTTTAAATCGAGTTCTTTTTTTCGAAAACGAGAAAAATATATTGAATATATTTGGCGTTAATTTTGTAGAAATTCATCATTGATAATTAAATGAAACCACCTGAGGTAGTATTGTTTCTACTTTCTTTAAGTTCTTTACCACGACCTAGGTTTCGTTGTATTACATCTTCAGGTGGGCTATTAGCAAATATATCTTTGCTAATAGCCCACTTGAAGATGTTGTAATACAACGAAACCTAGGTCGTGGTAAAGAACTTAAAGAAAGTAGAAATAATACTACATCACGTAGTTTCATTTAATTATTAAGAATAATGTACGTTATTCGCAGTCTAAAGTATAATATTTCCCACATATTTTGGAGTACAAAAAATCACTGGAATATTAAAGCAATCACACAATTAACATCTATATTAGATAGAAAATCTCAAAGTCTGCTTAACATATTAAATCAATAAAACTTACCGGATATTTTCAAGATATTATGATATTTTTTGTTCTCAATATCGGCCATCAACACAATAAATTCGTACCTGTCTTTTTGACAAGCGTTTATAGAATAAAAACAGATGCATTCCGTTTAACGCATTTAGTGGGAGCATAAACCATATTTTTATGATTTTTTTCTGACATATTGTCGGAATGGAAAAAATGGTGTAGACTTTATTAAAATATAATATGGGATATACACTCCTCCAATATAATTAAGGATTAAACTAGACCATACCAATGTTTAACATTGGTTATTTTCTTATTCAAAGAGCCATGGTTGCTCAGAATGAATCGTTTAAAATTTGTGTAGAAATCTATCCAACCTATAAAATCTTCCAACCTTTGGCAGTTTTATACGGTCTGGTCGCGTCGTATTTGAATTATGTGTTTTATTTAAGGTTGCGATGTTTTTGTGATATGGACAGCATTGGATTTATTTTATCTATTATATCCTGAACACAACTGATCTGTCGACGTCTCTTTAGTCAGTTCGTTTATATTATTTTGAATTTCTTCAAATTGATCTGCTTATATTTTTATACGTAATTTTATTACTGTACGGTTTTCCTGGTTTTCTTCATCGTGAATATAATTGATAAATTTTTTAAATTTCGTTTTAACTACAAATCATTGCTTTTTTAATTTAATTAATATTGCAGTATCTGGCATTTTGATAACTAATTGATGTATTTTTTAGCGCAATTTAAAGGATTATATAACAATAGGATTGCTTTGGAGGCTAATGTCGTGGATTATTGTATGGGAAAGGACAAGTTGCGATATTGACCTATTTGGATGCAACCGTCTTGACTGTATTCGCTGTAGATGAGTTAGCGTCGATATTAATGATGAGGACCGTCCGTTAGTTCTGGAGGGATGATGTCTGCGTCGTTTTGCTCACGTTTTTCTGCTTTCGGCTGCTGATTTTCCTCGTATATTGATATATCTTCTTTGATTTAACGCTTTCAAGTTAACGATTTTTATGCACTTATTTATAACGATCGTTGGATATGCCGTACTTAATTTTCAATTTTTTTATTGTTTTTAATGAATTGTCTTTACAGCATCCTGCTGTCACACTCTATAAATTTATGTCACTTGAATGTTTCGGTTTATTTTAAAAATTAATTTGGTGTATTTATCAGGCCTGAAGGACTATGTTATGGGGAGTATAGGTGCAATAACAATATTTAATTATTACTGGACTGCTACAACACTAGTGAGTTATTTTATTAAGAAACTGACAAAAAAAAATAATTACTTGATACAGATTTTGAATATGTGATGTTTATTAAAATGATGTCAAGTATTTGACTGCCAAGATTGAAGTGTCGTTTACAATTTTCTTAGATTTACAATAACATCAGAGTTCAAAATAAAATTACATTATTTATTGGCTAAAATCATTTAAACTACGTTGGTGGGGCGGCTACTTGGCCCGCCTTCAGAATACTCAGCCCTTTGTAATCCCTTTTACGGAATCTAATGTAAAGCAAACCTAGCGAAAACAATACATAATGTAATACAATATATATTTAGGGCCGTCTTTTGGTCTATACAGTTATTAGCGCAGTAGAGTTTTCCTACGTCTTTAAAAATACAGTTAACCGCGAGAGTTTTACAATATGTGGCAGGTACGTATTTTAAATTTGAAATTGTATTTTAGTAAATACAATTCTTAACGGATTTACTGTAAATATTATGAATAGCGTTCAGTTCTGATAATAGACGAAGACGACGAAAAACAGTATAATATTAATAGGTTAACCTTCCAAATATTTCGTACAGACTTCGCAATATATAAAAAAGTAATAATACTGTTTTAACATAAATATTAATGTTAATATATTTATATCTATTTAAGCACTTAGTACAAACACCGTTATAAATTTAATATTCGATTATCCATGCGTTCCTATGACAGCATTGCAACGAATTAAACCTCACTTAATTTTAAGCAAGACAGGTTATTTAAATACAGTTGTTTAAAAAATTTAACCTATATATAAGGACTATACTTCAGTCAAATAAGGAGTAATCTTTGGAATAAACTTCGGAAAGAACGCTGAAATTATAGGTTATTTACAAATAACTTTTTTTTTAGCTTTCTTAGTAATAATATTTTTATAATAAAATTAACATTTTATGGTGTAATGAGCACCTGGATTCCCAGCTTACATAGCGTTATCATATGGACCGACGCACGGTGGGCTGAATATCGACTTTCATAGACTAAGGAATTTTAAATTTTAAGGTTCATCTTTTTGTTGAACACAGCTTTTGTTTATCATTACTATGTTGAAATATGTCATGCGATTTATTTGAGCATAGAAACGGATGACGTGTTAAGTATCACTTCATCCGTTTCTAAATTATCTGTTATAACGAAAAATGTATATGGAATAGGTATAAAAAATATTTTTATCTCTGGATCTACGAGGAAAACCGTCATGTCTTACAGGGGGTCATAGTACTAATTATTCGTGACTTATTGACATACTCCATATAACGGTCATTAGTGTGAATTTTTTTTTAAATTTCCGAAATATTTTATCCCGATTTCATTTATGCACTTAAATAATTATTATTTTATTTATTTACAGACTTAGTATTTTTATACCACTTCGAAAAAGAAATATAAATTATTAGAAAATTTTAAGTTAAAACATTATCTCCATCATATATACGTCGTGTCAACTAATTGGGTTATGGGCCGGCAGGCCGGAATTGTAACGACCAATAGCGTTTTAGTTTCTTATAATATAGCAATGTTTGTTATAAAATAGCGTTGAGTGTAACATTCAAGAACAAAAAGGCACTCATAAATCCATTTCATATTCTGCAGCAGCCGCTTGTGATCTCCGTTGGTGCGCATGTTTAAATTTATATCATCTCAAACTTTCTACCCTATTGACGTCTTTATAGTCAAGATAATGGAGTGATTGTAATTTTCACTATCTTTAATTACGTTTGCATTTATTTTATTTAAATCGGTATTTTTGTATTAGTTCTTTATTAATCGTATAGATTCCCAAATGCTTTTTCTTATTTCTTAATAATTCGTTCCAGGCATTGCTATTAAGCTGCAAGGTAAAAAGGTATTACTAAGAGAGTAAATAAATAATGTTTAGTAATTTTTCAAAAAATTCATCGCCTCATAAGATAATTAAACACTTTTTTTAGTAAAAATGAATCACGGGCAAGAAAAAAAATTATTGTGCTTAATACCATACTAGAGAAGTGAAAACTTTCGTAACCAATATAATATTACCGTGTATGTACGAAACTTTTAATGTGCAAGTTAAAAAAAAAAGCAAAAATAATACAAATATTTATGCAGACAGATGAACAAATAAAAAATTTGCTGTGTATGTTCGAATGATCATATTTCATCCAGTCACATTTGGCAATAATGATATAAATTTCTGCAATTACCTGCAAAATATACGTCTTCATTATAAAAAGGGGCTTTGTATACTGAGTATACCCCGAGCGCGAGAGAAAGGAATTCTGTTTAAATTAAATTAAAAAATAATATTTTCGGAAAAAATGACGCACAAAAATAACTTAAATGGTGGGAAGTGGGAATTAAACGAGGGCCACCAGAAATATTATTTTTTACATTAAACAATATCTACATATGTATATAAAACATGCCTGCAGACATAAAATTACGTAAATTAAATTAATAATTTTTTGTGGTAAAGATTGCCATACAAATTGCCCGCCTGAAGATGTTGTCATACAACGAAACCTAGGTCGAGGTAAAGAATTTAAATAATGTAGAAATAATCGCATCATTTAGTTTGGAAAAATTAAATTAAATTAAATTTATACAAAATTAATGCCAAGCATATTCAATATTAAGTAAATATTTAATCAACATATGGTAATAAAAGTGTTTTAGATTGGAATTAGGTAAATAAATAATATTCCAAAAAATGTTGTGTGTATCAGCTCCAACGCGCTGCTAGAGTTTACTTCTTATTTCCGTTGTTTTGGAATGTATAAAATAGGTAAAACTGTATATAAATATAAATGTCAATATCATATCTATAAATATGTCTCTTAGCGTTAAGGCAGTATTCATTTAAAACACATTCGCTCTATGATTTTTCGTTGATTTTCGTTACAAAACTGGTCTCCATGAAATTTTTTTAATGGAATAATATACAACCTATGTCCATCCTGAAGGTCATCTTTAAATAATGGGGAAAGAATTTTTGAAATCGGATGAATAGTTTTGGAGATTACTTCCTAGGTCCAAACTTACAAAATATAACTTTTTTATTAAATATGAAATTTTTTCAACGAGATAACATACAATTTATGTCCATACTGAAGGTCCTTTACTATTAGGTATCGGTGAAAGAATTTTTGAAATCGAATGACTAGTTTCGGAGACTACCTCCTCCATCCAAACTAACAAACTCTCTGACCTTTTCAGACCAAACGATCTGAACTTTTACTCCTAATAAAACTTTATATGGGTGCCATGTATGAAAATCGATTCTTAAGCAATAAACTCCAAAAATTAATTCAAAGCAGAAAAAATACGTGCATCAAAAATTCCAATTCCCAGAAAAAAGAGAAGACTGGATTACTTACGGAAGGTGCGTAATTCAGTGTACCGCTGCACCGATGACACGCTGCGCATAGGGCCTAAAAAAACTTATACTTACTAACTCGACCGCTTCCTGCGTGCAGGCACTCGGTCTAACGCCGAGTATATCTGAAGTCGAACTATTTAGCCATATTCGCTCTACCGCCGAGAATACACGAAGCGCTAATATTTTCTCATCAAAAATTTAGGACGAGATGAGCAGAAGGAAGTATTTAAATTAATAGGTTATTTAATTAAATGTAAATAAAATCTTATACGCTGTCTAAGGGATTTTTTTTAACAAAAATTATTACATAGAAAGTTAATGAGTTGGTTGGGTAGTCTAAATACGCCCACTGGAGAATTATTTTAAATATTTATATGGTATTAGGGTAAAGACAAGACGAAAGAATAAAAAAGGAATAGGTGAATCGGAATAAGATTACGAAGGGTCTTAAATTGACAAGTTGTAAACGGTGTGAAGTCTTATACTTTAATAGTCATAAAAACCTATGTCCTATTTATATGTATGTGTAGTAATAAAAATATGTCCAATACCAGCTTCTTACTCAGTCAGTTTTTAGTAGCATTAATTAAAATTGTAATATGGTTGCTAAACAGTTTTAATTTATTATTACAAAGGAATTGAGAGATAAAGATAAGTTATAAATGCACGGCAACTGACGGTTAAACTTTACGATGTCTCATTTACACCTCAATTATTCAAACATATAACTAGAACAGTCGGTTGCAAAAAAAATTTTCTGGTTTAAATCGAGAGAAAGGGAAACAAAGATAAGAGTAAGAAATGTATTGTGCTGAGCGAGGGCATAAGACATATATATATATATATATATATATATATATATATATATATATATGTGTGTGTGAGTGTGTGTGTGTATATATATATAAATATATATATATATATATATATATATATATATATATATATATATATATATATATATATATATATATTTATACATATATATATATATACATGGGGGTATCAATACTGTTTGTTAGAATTGCGAAACGATTGAAAATTTTAAAAAAATTACCACCTAGGAATGACAAAACCTATGTAAAATACTTATGACTGTGGTCCCTTGGAGCTAGAAAGAAATCATACTTCTAAGTCAACCCACACGAAAAAACATTATAAATATGGACATTTATAAATTATTTTTTGACACTTCAAAGTAAATCAAAACCTATAGGTAAGTGACCTAGAATCATGACTTAAAATCATGAAATTTGGCAAGAAATAAGAGCCCACAGCATAATAAGGGAAACAATCCAAAACTCGTTAATTTGTAGTTATATCACATTTTTTTTTCTCATAATGTGAAGGCAATATATATTCTTACCAAAAAATTAAAATTTGGAAATACTTTAATGTAAATATTATGTGCCATTAAATATTAATAAATGCCTAAATGTGTACGGGAACCTCGTAATGCGAGTTCCACTCGTGCTGGACATTTTCTTTTAAATATCTTCACTATTGCAGCAATAACGGTGATTGTATGAAATAGACCCCGTTGTAATTCAACCTACATCTCTTTGGGTCGATTTAGTTCCATCATTTCTAATACTCCTGATTTCAATAAATATTACACAATTAATGCGAATACTATTTTAGATCCTGCGGGATTCATTGAACGTTGCGTTTTTATTTTGACGGTGATTGTATGAAATAGGCCCCGTTGTGATAGACTATATCTCTTTGGGTCGATTTAGTTTCATCATCTCTAATACTCCTGATTTCAATAAATACTACGCAACTAATGCGAATACTATTTTAGATCCTCGGGAATTCATTGAACGTTGCGTTTTTACTTTATTTTTTAAGATGAAGTTGACTGTCGCGTAACGTTATTATTTAGAAGTTCCGTTACAATAGCCCTCACTTTTTTTGCTCCAAGATTGACATTCGATATGGGTAATAAACAATGGGTATATTTTCGTACCAGCAGAAACAATTGAACCATCAAACAGATTTCCAGCTATCATAACGAGAGACAATAAAATTCCATCTTCGAATAAATTTTCCAAGCGAGATAAGTGCTGTAATTTTTGATACAAAAAAGGACACTTGGCCGTGGACTGCTGGACGAAACAGAGAGTCGACCGAGGAAAATAGCACAAAGATATAAACAGCAATGGCAAAGTATGTACAACAGCAGTTATTATAAATTAAAAACTTGTACATGTATTAATCGACAGTGGAGCATCATGTTCTTTGATGAGAGACACTACGGGTCGATCTATAAGGGCCCATCGTGTGCCTTCCATAATTCATCTTTGTGCTATTTCTAAC
The DNA here is from genome assembly GCA_039881145.1 of Druceiella hillmani. Classification (NCBI taxonomy): domain Eukaryota; kingdom Metazoa; phylum Arthropoda; class Insecta; order Lepidoptera; family Hepialidae; genus Druceiella; species Druceiella hillmani. Next base: position 347,290 of record JAYKKI010000041.1, read on the forward strand.
GAGATGTTAACTTAATATGAAAATAAGTAATTATCATCATTCAATTGGAAAATATAGCTTTGGAAACAACTTTTCATATAGTTCAAGATAAAGAAATAAGATACTATGCTATTTTGGCAATAAGTACAAATTATATTATGTTTGTAACTTCTTTGGCAGGCACTGCAATTAAAAGGCGAGCGTTAGCCCATAATTATGCGTATATTTATAACGTAGATGAAATAATAACAAATGCTTTGAGTCAAGCTCCAAAACTAATTCAAGTAGAGCTGCGATAAATGGTAACAAATATTTAAGTCTTATCCCTTCAAACAATAATATTCGTGAGATCAACACTGGTACAATGGCTTCGAACTACGATAAATATATACCCATTTTTTTCACCCATATCGAATGTCAGTCTTGGAGCGAGAAAAAGTGAGGGCTATTGTAACGGAACTTTTAAATAATAACATTATACGAGAGTCAACTTGACCTTATGCGTCACCTGTTATTATAGTTAGAAAAAAAGACTCAAGTGACAGATTATGTGTAGATTACCGAGCTTTAAATAGTATAACAATGAAAGATAGGTAACCACAACCATTAACTGATGATCAATTAGACAGATTAGGAAAAACTCGTTATTTAAACACACTCGATATAGCGTCAGGGTTTCATGGAATTTCTATTGAACGAGAGACATCTGTGGAGAAGACTACTTCTGTAACACCTGATGGGTATTATGAATGGTCACGAGTACCGTTTGGTCCCTTTAATGGACCCAGTACTTTTCAAATAGTAGTAAATAAAGCATTGGGAAATTTGAGAAATACTATAGCCCTAGTTTATATCGATGATGTCATAATATTTTTGGTCAGCATAGAAGAAGGATTAGAGAGGCTTAGTCTTTTCCTGAAAGCGTTAGATGATGCGGGATTTACATACTTGAATTTGCAACAAAAACTGCATGTATAACTGATCTTTTGCGGAAAAACACAAACATTATTTGGTCAGAAAAATGTGAAGAAGCTAGAAAATATGTAATTAGTAAATTTTCTTCACGACCCCTGTTAGTTGTTTTCGACCCAAATCGTGAAACGGAATTAAATACTGATACAAGCAGCTTTGGATTTGGTGCAATTTTATTTCAAAGGCCCAATCAAGATCTTCGTCTTGTGTCCCACTACAGTAAAAGAACCTCGCCTGAAGAATCGAAATACCATAGCTATGAGTTAGAGAAAATAGCTATAGTGAACGCACTAAAATATTTTCGAATATACTTATTGGGAATAAAGTTCAAATTAATTACGGACTGCAACGTTGTGAAATCAACTTCCACTAAACGAGACTTATTACCTCGAGTTGCTAGATGGTGATCATACATGCAATACTTTAACTTCAAAATTGAGTATAAAAAAGGCAGTAGCATAAGACACGTCGATTTTCTTAGCAGAAATCTGCCGCAAAACAATGCTGAAGAAGTACTAGTAAATGATCAAGTTACATGGTTAGAAGCAACTCAAAAACAAGATAAAGAAGTGACCGACATAATAAGAAGAATTCAAGAGAATCCTGAGAGCCTAAAAGAGTATATAGTGTTAAATGGTATATTAATGAGAGTATTTGAAGAAAACCGAGAAATAAAATTAAATATTACGTACCTTCGGCAGCCCGATTCAGCCTAATTAAACTTTTTTATGACGAATTATATTATGTCGGAGTAGAAAAAACTCTAGAATCGATACGATCAAAATACTGGTTTCCTGGAATGACACCTTTTGTAGGAAAATACGTCGGTCATTGTGTCATATGTTTATCGTCAATACGATCCAGTGGGCCAAAACAAAGCTTATTACAATATATTTATAAACTACCAATATCATTCCATACTGTACATGCCAATTGTACGGGACCGTTTGAAACAGCAAACGATCACTACATATACCTATTGTTATTAGTAGATGCTTATACTAAATTTAAAATATTAGTATCCATTGAAAATCTAACTGGTGTCGAGCTAGTACAAGCTCTTAAACCACAACCTAGTTTTTTCGGTACCAAAAAACGAATTATAACAGACAAAGGAACAAACTTTTCCAATAGACAAACAAAAAATATTTTAAAACTTATATTGAAATATATTTTATCGCTAACGGAGCAAATAGAGCTAACGGACCCGCTGAACGATATATTGCTACCGTGTAAAATCTATTAGCTTGCGAAGTAAGTCGCGACTCAGAATGGACGAGCGTACTTTACAAAATACAGCTGACTTTAAATACCACTGTTTAGAAACGTATCGGCTGTACCCCAATTGAACTATTCACTGGGATACGTTCTGAAATGCCTGCCGTAAGACAATTAATTAATGAACTTCTCAAGATTGAAACTAACATCGACATACAACAGTTACGAAATACTGCCGAAGATCGATTAAGAAATAATGCCCTGGAAACAAAACAAAGGTTTGATAGAATGCGACGTAACAATATTCTAATAATAAAAGTGGTTAGTTGACAGTTTTCTTTATAATGAAATAATAGCTTTATAATTAAAGCATTAAAATAAAAATTGCCAATTGAGGGCACTAAACCAGCTAGATAATTGTTCATATTCCTGTATTTCAGATATTTCAATGATGGATAAATTGGGCTTCGAAAACGAAGCCTGGGTAGGAAGGCTGTGAAAGCCATAATTATACATATATAAATGTATAGCAGTAAGTATTGCCCGCCGTTGTAATGTAAAAAAAAACAATGTAAACAATCCTTAGATTAAGTCACCTATGTTTCTTAAGAACAGTACTAATACAGAGCTGGTTGCGTAAAAACTTTATTTTCATCCCTAATTTCCATCCTTTGTTTTCAGCCGTTTCTATTACACGCATGCGTACACACACAGCCATATACATATACACAGAATAGTTAGTTATCACTAAATAGTTATAGTTGAAGGACTGTGAAATTGTGGATTAATCAAGTGAAATCCGGCAAAATGTTTTTTTTTAAATCGACTGATTTATTTAAAAATTATGTACCCATAAATAATACTTGTTAATTGTCCTGATTAAACCTACATGGGCATCCGTCATCACATTTATAAAGGTAGAAACGGTGTTGAGTACTTTGTTGTTGAGTGACTACGGTGTTGAGTGATTTATACAGTGATCTATTTCATTAATATACCTATTTCATTGTTACTACTTGCCTCAGTAAACTAATGAATTTGTTTACAAAACTTTTCAAGACAAATAGTTTATTCGGTAAATTCAAGCATTATCTGTACCTTCATGCTATAAACCGCTTACTGGAAATTTTACCAAATTATATTATTACTTTTTCGAATATCTGTTGAAATTGTTCATGTTTACATTTAAATTTCTCTTAATAAAACTTGTCAAAATTAGATTGATACCGATGCGGTAAGTCAATGATTTTTTTTTTAACTTTATGGTAGAGCTCGAATACTAATGCGGCAAAATATAAATTTACTGAATTTCATTGCCACATAAAGTGTAATAGTTTTTTGAAAAAATATAATAATATAATAGGTTAATTGAAGATAATTTTTTCTAAAGTTTAACGTATTTTGCTTAAAGAATTTTAACTTCGAGTTAATTAGATATTAAGTAATATTTAAAAATGAAATGAAAAGAGTATATGGAGGAGATGATTTGAAGAGAAATAAAATTGTATTTATGGTGCAGTTTATAACATTCCGGCAATGTTAATTTATTATATCTTGTAATTTACAAAACTTTGTATCTCTCTAATTTAATTTTTACTCATCTAATAAAAATATTTAATACTGAATTATTAATAAATATAACTTAGAAATATACGAGTGATGGTACCTTAACATATTCAAAATAATTGTATGTTTGTTTATAATATAAATTTATATTATGTTTTTAAATCATATATATCTTTTTTATATATTTTATTCGCTAGAGTCTTACTGTAAAAGCGAAAGAGGTTTACAACTCGACTATCTGCAAACAATCGCACTTTTTATTCTGACAGCAATTAATAATATTAAGTAATTCAAGACGAAATTTAGACATATGTGTGTATATAGCAAAATTATCAATAACACTCGTCTTAAAATATGGTATCAGTTTGTATTTAAATTACTTATTTTAAATTTTAGGAGAACCTATCTAAAATAGGTAGGGACAGAAATCTTCTCTAAAATAAAATAAATTCAACAATGATTAAACAGTCAAGTTATGGAAAATAAGTATAGTACTGAAATAGGCCGTCAAAATATTCATTTAAATATATATATAGATAAACTTAGAGCTTTAGTTTCTAAAAAGAAATTTAAAAGACTCACGCACAAGCGAGGATGTAATGTGTTATTATATACAATAGTAAATGTAAAGTCTAAATTTAACAAATGTGCTATATACTCGATGTCATCCAGCTGATGGTAGCTCCAAAAAAGTATTAGGACATTCTAAAATATTCGAGGTAGATTAGATTCTTAAAAAACAAAACAGCATTTTTAGTTATTTGGATATTACAGTTTATTTCGCAATACTAATGCATAAACAAATTTGTAAATTAAATATTTTTATTGCAAAATTAATTATGTTAGAAATGAAAAAATACAGCTTTCGAAATTCCACTAATATTTTGTTTTGTTTTTTTACTAGAAAACGTATTATGAACATTAATTATAACGAACTTAAGCGTACTGGATTTAGAATATAATACATTAAAATTCTACATAAAACTCGAATCAAACTGACAAGTTTATGCTTTAGAGAAAAAGTGAATTTCCTACTTGGCACTCTGTGAGGAACTATAATTTGAGATGTCAAGTTTTAAGACGACTATTTCTATAGTGAGCACGACGATGCGCGCAGAGTTTTGTCAGAGGGCATGCATCTAAATATTAAGTAGAATCACGCGGGGCCATAGAACGTGGTATCTTTCGTCAACGAGACTTAGTTGAGAATCTTTGAATCATTTAATGCGTTCGCAAAATGTGTTTTCGAAAAGATGGAGATACTAAATTATTCACTGAGAAGGAATAGACTCTTACCCCCTTAGGTGGAAGCGCTCTGACTTGATTTCTAGTGCTATTTTTTATAGGTTGTAAATTTAGGCTATACTGGCAAAATTTAGTTATTTCTGCTTGTAGGTGAATCTTGATTTATTGGATCTAAAAAAATTTTCAGTCACAAAAAATTAAATCGTTAAAATTAATGGCACATTTGGCGAAAACTTTATTTTGGTCACGTTTTCCCATTTTTTTTCATTGATAAAAAGTTGTGAGTCACGTCATGCGACGAACGTAAGATGCCTCGGGTATATTTGCCGGGTAGGCTGGGTACGTTGAATTTCAAATATTTTTGGTCGTAGGCTGAGTTGACTGATTGACGGCTGAACGAGAGAAACATCAAGCGGGCGAGTTCGCATTACGCATATTCGACGACCGACCGATTGTACGAGTATACTAACGAAGCAATAGCCGGGTGAGTGATGTGTACGTCAAATGTTCCTTCTCTTCCGTGCTCGAGGTATACTCGGTATATAAATCGACGTTGATAATGGAGACATCTATATTCACTATTGCCGTGGTGTATTCCGTTTGTAATTGCATTTATAAATTATTTCAGCTCATTTTTATGCAATAAGATGTCATATTTCTTATAATTTTATTTGGTATCGAAGTGTATTAAACATGTTTTGTTAAATGAGCGCTTCATTGTTTTCATATCATCATCATCATCACCATCATCATCATCAGTAACTCGACAGCCCAGGGAGGGCCAAGGCTTTCCTTTGAAGCGACTACCGTGCAGCTCTCAGTGTGGCAACCAATCTCCAGTTACGGACTTTCAGCACCCCAAAATCTTTCTCCACTGCATCTTTCCGTGTCATCTTAAGTCTTTCTTTCTTTTTCTTCATTGTCCTTGTAAGTAAGGAAAAAAATCAGTTATTCTGTTATTGCTTTTGCTTTAGCCATATTTTTTGAAGCACATCCAAATATTTTATTTTAAGTAACGGTAATATAATGGCAATTTCCATTTTGGTAATGTCAGTGTATTAACGGCTCATATTTATACACCTAACTTCTTAATTTATAGTAAAATCATGTAACATTTGGCTTACAATTTAATCCTACACTGCTTCTAATAGAATGCACACAAGTGCTTCTCAATTTTTATAAAGACTCAATACATTAACTTTCGTTACTTTAAATCAATTCCTGTAATCTTCCTCTCACAAATCATACGAAAAAGTGTAGGAACTAAAGACGCCTAAACTCTTAACTGAATATTGGTTGTCTTACTTAAATTAAATTTCTGAAAATAATTACAATTTTGAAGGCAGATCGCAACCAATCTCACCGCTACTCACTTGGACAACGCTAATTAATAGGTCTCTATGCTTAATTAAAGAATACTCGATAGTAAATTGAAATATGTTATCACTGAACGGTTAACAAAAAAAATTGTTGAATATATTTAACGAAATAGGATCGTTGATACAGGTTTTAATTAATAGTGCACCGTTGTGCCTATGCACGTCGGGAATCAAACTGTAAATTAAAATATAAAATTTATAAGGTTTATATAATATTCACATCCAAATTCGTAAATGAAGTTCGATGTTATGTATGCTTGCAAACAAATATAACTCCCAACTTATAAACCAATAGTCCAGCACTTATTTCTATCCTAATTTCGCGGTGTTTTCAACTTCATAAATGAAATAAGGTTTTTTATAATAACATTATTTTTAAAAAGGAGCTTCAATGCTAGTTTCATAAAATAATACCCTATCTAAATTATATAAGGCGAAGAAACACACATTACAATTATATTTGATGGTATTTGGAATATATCTACAATAATAGCTTTCTGATTTCAATAAGCTTGAAATTTTAATATCCGTACATACTTGAATACCTAGAGATATAAAATTACAAGTTTTAAAATCAAAATCATTAACCGAGATATTAGAAAAATTAATCCCGTTCCCATTCTTGGTAAGAACAACCGTAAAAATTCTTATCAAAATATGCACATATCATTGTATTTCTGATACAAAATATCGTGAAGGAATCTTCATTATTTATTTTTTATTTACCTACTTTAATGTATTTAATTAATATGTATGGCGGACTTATTTCTACGAGAACAATGTCTTACAGCCCACCAAACACCCGTCCAGCCCTGCTCGACGAATGGCCGGGAATCGAACCCGGGTATCAGCGGTGTGCTGCGAAGTCAAAGGCCGTATGCTTTTTGATCAACCCAACACACCACGGAACCGCAATTTATTGCAAGTTAAAAGAAATTTTAGACCATCACATTAGAAATATGGTCTAACCCTAATCTTTCCTTTAAATCATATTGAAATGAAATTTTACCAACGGCTTCAATAGTATGAATTTTCATTGAAGTTTGTTCCTGGCTCAATGAGAAGATGGCAACTCATCTCTAAAAATAATATTATACATTTGTTATCAGGGTTTACCGTTTCGATTATTATTCAATTTGATTTATGTGCCTTGAATTGAGCCTTATTCAACATAAAGATTCAAAACGTTAATTGAAATTTTCTGGCACATTTTTAAATTAGTCCGTTTTAAAAAGAAAAATTAAATGAATATAGGTTTGACAAATAAATCTAGAGAATAAAAACAATGAAATTTTATTACGATGACAAAAAAGTAATCGAAAATCTTTTAACATACACAGTTATTAAACACAAAAATGGAGAACAAACCGACATAGGACTGGGAGATGGTAAAGAATTTTCATAAAATTTAGCCTTTTCTATTTAAAATAACCAATAACGTTGAAATAAAAACTAGCACGAGAATCGAAGAAAATAAACTGGCAGGTACAATCAAAATCCACGGAAAATCAAGTTGTTTAGATTTGAGAAATAACCGTATTTCTCTTTTTTTGATAAGGCATAATTTGTAGTTAACTGACAATGAAGATATTAAAAAAATTAGAATACAAAATAGCAAAAATCCAAAAAGAAACATGATATTACGGAGTATCTGGATAAAGGAGAAAACCTCTTGATATTAATTTTTCTTATACATAAAATCAATATAAACCATCTATGTAGTATCTATTCAGTTCGTACATAATTTCGTTATTCTCTTGGCATGAAAAAGTAATATTTCTGACTGAAATGATAACAGAATATTTAATATTTCGTGTCTTTTATTTTCCGAGACCTGTGTAAAACTAGCCGAAAATAAATGTGTAGGGCCTCCACTCGTAATCATCGAACGTGACGTAAATAGACAGCTTGTAAGCAAGCAAGTGGACAAGTGAGTGCAAGGCCCTGTCATGTTACTGCCTCTACCATTCCACTGAAGGCCATTAGTGTTGTTCTTTTATATGATTATTCTGTTTTGTTTTTTGGCTGTAGAAATAATTAATAAATTAATAACTAATAAAAATGTTCAGCCTTATGGAAGTAAATGAAAATTTAGATTGATTATTGCCTAAGAAAAAATATTATTCGATAGATTTCTTTTAATTTCATTTCATTTATTAGATCGGGGAATAACAAAAACGTGTTTTTATATTTCGCTTTTATTAAATTGTTTCTCGTTTTCAAATGAATTAAATATTTGAAAAATTACGTTTTATCTATGTGAAGTAAAATGTGAGTCAATTTTACTTCTTAAGAATAAATATCGCTTGTTTATTATTAATTTTATAAAATGAAGAAACATTTTTTTCGCTTTCAGGATGGTCTATATTTTTATTCGAATGATATTGAATTATTCTAATTCAAAATATGAGTTTTCTGTGGTATAAAAATAATACATCAATATGGATAAATACAATGTACTAACAAAAATAGGAAATGTAAGTCAAGTCAAGGTTATCTACCGAAGTTAATAAAACCTACGGTACATATTTTTGTGCTGCCAAAGTAAAATTTGGAATATATATAAAGAGACACAAATAGGAATATGCAAATATAGATTCTGCTAAGCAGCCTATATACACAGTAAGAACTGTTTATAATAATGTAGAAATGTGTTCAAATGGTGCATGCTGAACAAAAAACTAACGTAAGTTTAAGGAAAGGTGGTAAATTTAATAAAAGTTTTTCCAAAATTAGTTCAAGGATTTAATACATATCTTAAATTTTTGAAAAAATTAAATGAAGAATGTTGTCTTGGCTGATATTACGATATGACGAACCGGATGTTACTATAATAAATTTTTTCGAGTGTGAATATGGAAACCGACAATTCTTGATAGATAAGATTAAAAAGCATTTATTATTGTGGCATAATGGAAATAAATATAAATCGATTTCTTTTAATAATTCAAAAGAACTTAAAGAATTATGTGAGGTTAGTTTGGAAAAATTGTTTATACTGAGTAACATTAGTCTGTTTCTGTTTACCTAAAAATGATGAACTTTGTCCTTGCCAAAAAAATGAATGTAGGAATATCTCTGTCATATTTGTCAATAGAACAATTAAATAAAATAAAAGTACTTGTAACAAACTGAATAGCCCCTGAGAGAAGATATAGCAGAAACACTAATAAATTTACGAGCTCGTAATAGAAAAAGAAATAAATCAAATACACGAATCCTGTGTTACTGAGAAGAACATTTCAATAACGATGCTGAATGTAGCATGAAAAGTTATTAAAGGAAAGATGCTTTATTGTTTGCATAAAGGTGATGCTGTTTCTCTTGAACGAATATAATTTATATACATATTGCCATTTTGATTTTCGCGTTTTCTACAATTTGTAGTCATGATGAAAAAGTAAGTAAATTGTAATTACTTGCTTTTTCATCATGACAACAAATTTTACTTTTTTTAAATTTTTTCATCATGATTACCAATTTTTATTATATGTACCTAGAGACACGTATGTGTGTTTATATATATTTCGGCGAATATTTCTTTTAAACAATTTTACTTCAAAAATTTGTGGATATAAATACCTAATTTGTTCTAATATTGCCAATATAAATAAAATAAGCGAATAAATTATGTTTAGGAAGTTAATAATTAACAATGAAAGAGCCGAATCCCGCCAAAGTATTGGTCGTACTTATGAAATTTACGCGTAGTCACGTATCTAAATGGCTTTATACATAAATTCGGATAATTATATTAATATAAGTTCTTAATCTCCGAATTGTCGTACATAAACCGCACCGATTGTCAGATTATTAGTAAGTTTTTGTTTCATGTATGCATTTAAATTAAACAATTTAACAGTAGACTTATGACATGTTACAATGTTCTATTGAATCTGCCTATGACTATTCGTTAGTAGGTTATTTCAAAAATAATGTAACCCTGCAATGATAAATTTATTGAACGATACATAATGATATTAAATTGTCAGAATGTTTTATTAATTTGTACTGTACCGTATGGAGATGCAGGGTGTAAAAATGTATTTTAAATGAATAAATATGAAATAAATATGAAAATATTCTAAATAAAAGTGTAATTTAGTTTTACAATGAAAGGATGTTATTCTTATTTTATGCGTTTTAAGAATTAATTTGTTATTTTGACTCATTGCTTTCTTTTAAAAATTAACTGACACAAAATAATTTATAATTTGTAATAACTTACATATTTACAAAATCAAATATTTTAAGACGAGCTTTAGGGTTACAAGCGTATGTATTTTGGAAATTATACGTTATTATTTACTGGAAATTATATATTATATATGGATGATATATTCAATAAGTTTAACTTAATTTTTCGTTAATTTAACACTTATTTTGATCTTCACTTAAAATTTATAAACTTTTTTTTTTACTTTGTAACAAGATATAAATCACTCACTATTTAAAATTGACGGTTTAGGTGTAGCTTTTACCAAAAAGAATTAATGTATTTATATAAATAAAAAATGTTTTTAAACAAATTATTGCAAGTGAATACTGTCACGGAATTACAAAATAAAAGTTTTGGACCGGCGATAAACAAATTAAGCAACGAATTATATATAGCTAAAATTAAGAATTAAAAAAAGTATTTTTTGGAAACATGTTGAGTAAAAGAAAGTTATCATTATATAAGGACGACTGTTCGTCTTTCTTATATAAGGAGACTATAAAATACACACACCAAAATAGAAATTATAGACGATCTGTTTTAAGACATGTTTATAATTTAATATTACGTAGTTCTGGGTTGTACAACATTATTACTTAAATCATAAGTCCATTGAATAGAATTACATTCAAAAATTACCACTGTTGATAGGCTTTGCTCACTACTAAAAACCCAAATAAATAATGAAATGTTGTTGACAAGACGGCGTTTTTGTTTTAGCGCGAATTTTTATTTCCGTAACGAGCGTGTAGGAAAACTTTCCCATGGACATTTGTCTCGCTAAAGTTTCCTTATTTTCTCCATCAGTGTTAAATATGTAGAAACGACAGTACGTGCCAAACATCAAATTAATACTGTGCGATGTTTCACGCAAAGATATCGTAGTTGAAAAAACAATTCGATTTCAAGTAAAGTAGATGGTTTTTATTGTAAAATCTTGCATTTTTACCTTAAAATATATACTATAAGACTCCTCGACCTGATTGACTGAATATACTTTTACAAAATGATACTTGGAATTGTTTGTTTGGGATAGAAACTTTAAAAAATTTGTCTTCTACATTAGACCAATATTCAGTCACCCATGGCGGAAAGATAGATAGATATGTCGGCCGCGGTAAATACAGACAACATGATCCAAAGTCGTTTAGTGGGTTAAAAAGGAAAATTAATGAATATATTTTAATGACCTTGGGCTAGTATCGAGCACTTCCATGGAAACCATTTTGCCTTTATTAGAACCATTGTTAATATATAAAGCTTACAAGATAATGAAATTATTAGAAATAATTATTTATATCCATTAGAAAAATTATTTTTCCCTCTGAAAATATTTCAATAAAAAAATTAAATGTCAGTACGACAAAAAGAGCTTTGCATAATATGTAACGGTATTAATCGCCATTATCATTGAAATATATTTCGAAACGTTTCGGTACTCGTAGTGTCTACCCCGAGGTTATTAAATTTTCCGTAGTAAAATTAGGCGATTATTTTTATGTAAGAATTACCTTATGGAAAAATGTGACAAAACATTTCTCACATTGTTAACTTTTATGCCATTTGTATTTAATTAATCGTGAATTATCAGATTGCATTTATTTTTTTATGGTAATAGTTATATGTTCCACGAACACAATACAGAAGTTCTGTCGGTGGTCATATTCCAGTTAGGTGCGGAGTTTGTATAAAATATTGTATTTATCAGCTCAAAGAAATTTTATTTAAGCAAAGAAAAATAAAAACCAGGGCATTTAAACAAATTACAGTATTTATTGCTGATTTTAAATACATGATTTAATGAAAAAATAAAATTATGTAATTCCATATCTATAAATAAACTTGTACTTGGAATTGTTACGATAATAATAACACGAGCTCAGAAATCACGAGCTGAATCACGCAAAGGAATTCTTACTTATAAATTACAAAGGATAAGTAGGATAGAAATAATAGGTGTTATTTATAAAGAATGATCGAAATAGAATCAAATTTTATTAATTTTGCGATGTATCGTTTAGCATTTATAAATGGCATATACATGGGTCATAATAAACACATAGTTTTAAAATGAATATTTTGCTAGATTGGAAAAATGTATTTCCCTGTGAAGAAGAAACAAATTTATTTTCGGTAGAAAGAACACAAATTTGGAACAAAGAAAATAATAACTAACAATGGTAAATAATAGTGATAAAAACTATATTTTTTTTAAATTAAGTTAAAAATTGAGGCTATTTTTTAAATTTCTTCCAAGGTTTAAGAAATGGGGCGGGTTTTCTTTGGCGTAATAGTTATATTTATTTTATTAACGTACATATTTATATCCATTCTTTGTATTTAATTCTGCAAATATTTAGGAGAAAAATCTTACATATGCAATATGCATATGAAAAAAGCTCTATTTCGAATAATAGAAAAAATATAAAGGCAGATGTGAACACAAGGAAATGTTAGCACCGTTAAAATGATTGTATGTATCATAAATAAAAACTGAAAATAATAAAAAAAATTATATTAGAAATTCATAATACAATTTTATATTGCAAATGAAACATTGGCATGTTTTCAAGATCCTATTCATAAAAGGAATATCAAAATAATTATTCGTAGTTAATCGTTATTCGTTTTCATCCAGATAACCTGATTATTGTTTTCAACAATACCTTTTTTTGCACAAACCAAAACATAATTTTCGAGACAATTTTCTTTCAAAAGGTAAAAATGTTACTTGTATTTAACGCGTGATTTTTTTATTATCGTTCATTGTAAAAGATAGGTATGGCGAATATTCTTGAATGGGCGAATGAATGTTAACGACATTAAAAATTAGGGAAAAATATCTTTTTGCACAAAGAATAATTTTATGAATTTTTTTCCTCCGTTTGTGCGCGATTCTGTAATCATCGAACATTATTGCGTGTATTTCAAGGCCAAGAGTAAGTGGAATAGGGCGATGCTGTCTAATTTACACATACAGTCATATAGTGCAGTTTTGATTCATAAAGAATCTGGCAGCAGTACATAGAAGATTGTATGCTATTTGAGAAGGTAACGTATGAGCAGTACATATATGTAATGGCAAGAGACAGTGGCACTTTCAGGACTTTTGCTAGAGAAAGACGATCTCTTTGTTTTCATGTAAGTTTTGCTACAAATTAATTGAGGTCTCTAAGCTAAGCATATACTTGAAAAGTTTAATTTACAAAAGTCTAAATTTATTGATGCTATGAGGCTGCAAGAGGCAGATGGACAAAACGAAATTAAAAGGAGTTTCTTGTTTTTATAAGGAATTTTATGAAGGGGTATTTAAAATTTTGAGGTTAAAGTTTCATTTTAATTTGAAATTTTTCGCTTAAAAATAATAATAATTCAAATAAAATTTCCACAATTAAAAAATATTTAATTTATTATTTCAAGCTTATTTAAGGAGTGTTCAGCATGGAAAAAAGTTAAGTGACTGCATCTTTAAGGAATGTAATTAAACTTCTAATTTTGAAAATGTTCATTTATTTTATGTTTTGTATTACTGGATGTTTTGCTGATTTGCACGTTCAGAATGTGCAACTCAACTCAAAAATGAAAAGTAACAAATTACTAAAATAATAAATATGCAGAAAATTTACATAGTAATCTGAAAATCCCAAACAGTTGCTTCCAACATAATATTGCCGATTTTATTAAATAATAACGTAAGGATGCTTACACTACATATTATTAAATATTAATATTCTAAAGTTGTCATTAAGACTTTTGTAAAGCAAATATTTTATTGAATTTGAATAACAACACCTAACTTTGTTACATATATCCTACCAGAACTTGTAATAATATAAGGCGTTATTTTTTTTGCTTTTTATTTCATTTCAAGAATAAAAGCATTTTATACCTTTGATACGTTATTATTTTATACATTTATCTAAATCCAACTTTCGCATAATGCCTTCTTAAATTCAATTTCATATAATTAATAATTCAATCACGGCAAAAAATAGGCAAAAGATTCCATTTCCACTATGGCAAATTTATAAACAATTCTATAATAATCGTACACATATACCTGATATATATATATATATATATATATATATATATATATATATGTATATATATATATATATATATATATATATATATATATATATATATATATATATATACATATTTTATGAGTTTTCTTTAAATATCACAACGGACTAAGAGATAAGAAAAATATTTCTTTAGTCGTTAGTTTAACAATCTACTTCCTACTACTCTATATTTTGATCATTGCCAATAAATACTATGTTAAATATTATTATATAAACACATAGTTTATATAATAATATTTAACATAGTATTTATTAGCAATGATCAAAATATAGAGTAGTAGGAAGTAGATTGTTAAACTAACGAGTAAATCACCAGGCCAAGTCACCTATATGACAATCAGCCTTTGAGACTAACAAATGAGTGGACAAGGATTTGGTTCGTTCTAAGAGCATACGGTTTTTTGCAAAACCGTTGAAATACGTTAAGACTTGAATTATAACCAAATTTTCTTCTTTTCCGCGAAAATTTATTCTGACATATTAAGAGTATATTGTAATTGGGACATATTAAACAAAGTTTCAATGGTTCACATGCTCTATACAATTTAATTAGACATATTATGAAAACATCAAAGCGGTGGTAAAACACGAGCTAACTTAATAGTGCAAAATAATTTTACCAGTATCCAAATAATATAGCCATGCCACTTTTCCTTAAAAACAATATGTTTTAATATCTGTGTCTTCTAATTTTTCCGCATAGTTCAATGATCCTAATTTAATAATAAAATAATTATGGCAAATTTTATGTGTTTAATTAATTTCATGTTTAGTAATTTACGATTTGCATAATAAAAATTGGGAAAGCCAATCAACGTGGTAGCATATTGTTTATATTCGGCGCCTTTTCTTCTTAAACATCGTGCCACATATACAGGAAATATGCGTGTACTCCATTTCAAACCGGTGGCCCTACAGTTGACTGACAACTAAAGCAAAGAAAAACACAAGTAAATAGTAAGCCCTTTCATTCCAATCTGATATACTTTGCTGAACATTTGAAGCTATTTTCAGTGGAATTTTTTTTCGTCACTCTGTATTAAATATTGAAATATTTTTCCGTCGACGAAAATTTTTGATTTAGAAAGATTATTGTAGATATGGTATCAACCTTAAAAATTGGTATATGAACTTGACATAATTTTTTTAAAGTAAATGCAATAACGATACAAGAAAATGACTGTAATGAATACACTTTATACACATTTATCATTTTCTTTAATTGAAATTCAGGACTGTAAACTAATTTAAAGTGTATTTTGGAGTCGGTGGCAATTATAATGTGGCACTCGTAACCTGTATGTAGGTGTGTATAAACATAAAAATCTATTGCATTACCAAAAAGGAGTCCGTATATGACAAATATTCAAGCATTACTGTCGACACCCTACTCCAAAAATTGTTGTTTTAAAAACTTAATAATTTTTTAAAACGATATTTTTTCGTACAGGTTATAAAATACTAAGTACAAAAAGTACTCAATAGTCGTATTTTTATTAAAGTGCAAATACGATTAATCTTCTACCTATTGAGGTAGAAGAAAATATTTCAGCTCCATCGTCACACCCGTGTCGCTATTTGTGACTCATGGTCAAGACAAGTTACATTTGCCTAATTTTATGTGAATTTCCTTCTTACTTGAGGAGTTCGGTCCGCGTCTTCCAGCTCCATCATCAGACCCTGATTATCATCATTAAAATATTTATAAAAACGTGTCAAGTGAGTTCAAACTCAGTGTCAGTTTTTTAAAGAGGTTTTATACACTCCGCCTTTGAAAAATTTCTTAGGATACCTTCAGAGTCCCTAATCAGATCCTGACCTATTTACGTGGGATCTCTTTGAAACTATTTGTTTTCAAACAAAAAAGTGTAATGTAAATTGATTAGCGTATTTCAGCATAAGAGTTGAACTTATATAAAAAATGTACATGCGGATTGAGTTGTGAACTTCTTCCTTTTTAAGTCGGTTAAAAACGATGACAAAATTGATATATTAATTTGTGTATGAGATCATTTTGTATTGACACTTTAAAATTCAAAAAAATCCTCATAATGAGATTAAAGCAAGTTCAACTTCTAGAGAATATTCATAGTTAGAATATGCGTCTACCATGAAAAGAAAATGCAAAAACAAGGACTATTTTATTCAAATTTATTGCAGACTTAATATTTTCTAATCAGTAAAAGACACTTTACCTTCAAGTGTTACTAGCTCTATGTTAATTGCCGAAATATTTATGCATAAACTGGACATTTATTTGGTCATTATATCATTTTATCTTGTGTTAAATTGAATGCCTATTGAGTGTCATCTGTCACATCAGATAGATTTTAACCTGAATGACATGGGTAAAAACTGTTGTTAATATTTGTTTTTAAAATGAGATGGGAATATGTTGTGAGCTAAACATCTAATGTACTATACTAGAGCATTTGCACATTATGCAATATGGCCAAAAAATTATAAAAGCATCAAAATGAATAGAGTAGGGTTTGTAGCTAAGAATTTACCGAAAAAAGGTAGCAGGGATAGCTTTTTATATATTCGTAATAATGTTAATGCAAGTGGACGACCATAGTATAGCTAGTATGTAACTAATTGTCATGAAATAATAGAAACATAGCTTTTTCACAAAATTATTAGACAAACTCTAACACAATTTTTAGTAGGAATACACTGATTGTCTTTACATAGATGTAATTCATTATTAATTTATGACTTATACCGGGTTGTCGTCTGCACTTAATGTATTTTTACTAAAAATAATATCAAAATGCCTTTATTTGTTAAAATAGCTACTACCAAAAATGGTGAAGAATAATATTTTGTTTATAAATACTGCCATTCGTAACAGAAATTTGAATATAATTAGATTCCCATACTAGATAACCCAATTTGTTTACATTTTATATTTAGAAACATGTAAAACATCGATATTGTTTAAAAAAATCTGTTCTGCTAATCATTCATAATCACAAATATATTTTTATTGCAGTCTCTTGCAGAATTATTGAGAACCACTCATAGTAAATTTACCATTACCTTGACTATCAATTTAGGTAATTGTAAAATCTTTAGTTTATCAAAATTGTACTCATTATTTATTTAAAATAAAGAGCCTTATAATAATACAGACCCGCTTTAACCTGGGAATTTGTCAGTCGGCTAAAGCATTGGGATTTTACGCCGATCTGATGCTATCGCAACACCTTTTATAAAATACTACGTGACCAAGTCGGAATCTAATAACATGCTAAGAGCTGGATGCTAACCAATAGTAACTATATTACATTTCTGGCTGAAAAATCAAACAGATACCTTATCAAGGCGATAATCGACTCAAGTTCCAAACTGCGTGGATATTCGTTCGGAAATTTTAAGCTACATAGTAACAAACATGCATTTATCAATCAATTCAAACTTTATAATTGATAATATTAGATTGGATTATAGTAACAAAATTTAAGAATATAAGGATTAACAAGCTTTTACTGTTTACAAAAATTTTATACATTCAAGTGTGGTTTGCGATTTCAAATAATCATTCCAAGTTATGTTTTAGATATAAAATTGCACCGGTAAACAATTTAATTTTATGAATCATTCCCTAACATTCACTCACTAGAGTTTTTAAAACGTCTTTCATTGTGTCAAAATGCACTACATTTCATTTATACCTAACTATTCCTTTTCATTAACTCCGTCTTTCACAACAGTTTTTACAACAAAAAATACGATTTCTCTTAGCTTGCAAAAGATCTTCACAATAAATGAAGGTACTGTGATGGATTGAGTTAATAACCCATACCCACTCACTCATAAATAAACCAGTTCCTTTATCCATGAGGTTTAAATATTTTTATCTGCTTACTTCAAATTTTAAATCCTCCAAAATCTACTTTCTAAATTTTATATGTGGTGTATCTTTTCAGTATTGTTTCATTTATACGTATATTAGTCCTATATTGTATTGATTAGATTTCCATTTTTTATTGAAACAATATGCGTTGAACGATATGGTTAACGTCAGTTACAGATGTTGTAAAATGTGACGTTTTTTCGGTACACCTTGTTATGAAAACTACCATCACTATGGAAGACATTGTTTAATTATGGTTTGAATATTGGAAAAAATTACCACATTTTGTTACATTTTCGTATTAAAAAGCACCTTAAAATAATTGCAAAAATGGACTTTGCTAGGAACCTTGTTTACTGATAAAGCCTATCACACAATTATGTGTGTTAGGTAATATTAATAGTTAACCATCAAATAATAATTTATTAATTTTAGTTTAAATTTAAAACCAAATTTTTAGCAAATGCATAGTTGTGTGGTGGACCTCATTACGTAACAAGGTTCCTAACAAAGCCCACAACTGAGGTTTTAAAATTTGTCGTTTTAACAAAAAAACACAATAAAATATTTTTTGTAATATTAGAGCCATAACTAAACAATATCTTCCATACTGATTGTAGTTTCCATATATTACGCAATTCCCTTATTTTTCAAACATTTTGCAAAAAGTAGGCCTTGTTTAGGCGATTGTCCTTTATTTCAAACAATGTTCGATACGCAACGAAGTCTTATGACTTCGACTTTTTTTATAAGTATGCGTATATATTTCTATTAGCAATATATTGATGTTATTATGTTTCTATTCACAACCTATTGATGTTACAACAAAGGTGTTTTATTCCGTATATGACTGTAAATAAATAAAAAGTATGAATCAAATAAGTAAAGATAAAAATTTAATATTCACCTATCTATTCGTGGATAACTTTTACAATAGTTTACACAGTGACAATTTTGTTTTAAAATTCCTTCCTTTACTCGGTAATTATTAATGACAGTCCTATATAACTTATTGTATTGCCGCGCGGCTCCCCCCACGTTGAGGTAGCCACGCCTGCTTTGATATTTTACTGGCGTAAGGCTGCCTCTTAAGTAAATTCACCAGAATCGTATGGGTTATTCGATATTTCGAAAGTTTTAAACTAATTGGTCAGTAACATTTTATAATGGTAAGATTGCTGATAATCGGTTATTATAATTACTACACAATATCTATTTAATATCCACACTATCAGAAAAGGAAACCGCAATTCACCTTTTTGGTGATTTTGAGTTAAAAAGACATTTTCAAATTTTTTCTTTACAAAGCAATTTAATCGTAATATGTATAAAAATTTCCATATATATCAATAGAAATAAAGTTGTGTAAAAATTCAGCACCTTTGAGTTTTTAAATTGTTTTGCATTAGTTTTGAAAATTTGTCTGTAAAATTAAAAAAACGTGAGGTACAATGTTCTTTCTTTGATCATCGTCAAACAGTAATTAGTAGTCTGAAATTTCCAAATATTGCATTGAGAATTTTTTCTATGATTTCGTTCTATTGAATGAATACAATAAAATAAAGTAAGTTTTGTTGTGATATCAGTAATTTCGTTATACTATTCATCAATTCTAAGTCGACGTGTTGCTGTTGCTGTGTACGCGTTCAGTTCTTGCTGTAAAATAAATAAAAAAAAATTAATTATATTGTAAATAAAATGTGGTTGGTCTTTGTATCATTCCATTAAAATTTTAATTCAAATAAATATAGAAGTTCATATATATAGAAGTTCCATACACTAAAAATCCCTTGGTATTTGAAAAACTTAGACAAATATAGCCAAAAAAATAATAATATGTTTTTAATTTCTATCGATATCGATTTATTAATTTTTGCGTATGTGAGATATGGTAGGTATAGTGTAACAGTCAGATCCAAAAAAACGATTATAAAACTTTTTACGAAGATTGTTTTTACCCAAACTGCTAATATATATTAACATTATGTTAACAGTTAGTAAAATAAATAAATGTTGCAGTTTTTAAATAAAATGAAAGTGATGAAATACCTAATTTTCTCTCAACGCTAATTGCATAATTTTTCAGGTCGGTTTTTACCAAAAATAAACGGTAAATAATTTTTTTTTCCAAATACTAATATAATATAATTTCACATTGGCTTAGTTTTTTAAACAATTGCTAGACGAGTTTATTAACTAAAATATAAAATTGTAAAATAAATATTACAGGTACATAAAAAAGGAATAATTTCACCATATTCCATTATTCCTTTTTTATGTACCTGTAATATTTATTTTACAATTTTTGGGAGTGATTTTGAAAACTAAACGAGGAAATATCTTTTATTTCATAATGTTAATATGACATCACTTTGCATTGATTTTGTTTTTAAACAAATCGCTTGATTGGTTAAATAAAATTAGAAGTGTGGTGAAATAAGTACTTTTCCAGTAATGTTAATTGTACAATTTTTAGAGCGAGTCTTAACAAAACTAAACGGTTAATAATTATTAAATTTAAAATAACAGAAAAATTAATCGTATAGGTAATAATACTAAAAATATTACTTATGTTTCTGTTTTATTACAACCAAGCTCTTGACACAATATTCCTAAACGTCGACGACATATCGACAAAGGTACATAACTGTAAAGCTGTAAAGAAGAATATATATATATATATATATATATACATAATTTCTGGTAAATTGGCAGGATTTGTATATATTTTTGATCGGTGTCAGGAAATATTATTTTGTAACTAAATATGTAATCAGCCAGTATTTATTTATTATTCCGAACAAGTAAAGTTTGTAATTAAAGAAAATGGGTCTATTACAACCAAAAGTACATATTTATTTACCTTGCGAACACTTTTTAATTTCTTTTAACCCCAAACTTTCGACTCAGGTAAAGAAAACTATGGAGTACAATATTATTTATCAATCAGTTCACAATAAATCCTAGTCAGTGTGGTAAAAATTAATCAATTTAAGTTAAGAATTACTAAAAATTATGCAACCATAATTTACGCAAAAATACTAAAGAAAACTAAATGAAAGAATCACATGATGTAAATTTTATAACTGGTTTAAAATTTATAGACAAAAATTTAATATATTAATAACGCCGTAAGTTATAGCGGAAGAATTCTATAAATATTATTAGATAAGATTTTGATATACTAAATAATATTTCAAAATTGTGAATTAAATGACAATTTTAGGAATCAAAATATCAAGTGTCAGTGTGTATAGTTAAGTTATATTAAGTAATCAATATATGATATTAAATTTTGTGTTTATTTAAGATGAATGCATTTTAAAGTCAATAGCACAATCATATTTTTTTGGATAATTGTCTAATAACTGTTGCCTTATTTATGATTATGTGGAACTGGACTTCATTTAAGTGCGAAAATATTATTAGGTTCGCTAAAATATTAATTCACCTAATTCCATATGTTAACTAATTATTAAAATACACTAGTGTAGTGTTTTTGTTACAGTAAGTGTACTTTGTATTCAAACATACAAATTGCCATATGTTTTATTAAACTGTAAAAAATAACCTATTTTTTATCCGAGACAAAATAAAATCCACCAGTAAATATTTCATTAAAATATTTTTAGTTGTTTTTGTGTGATGCGCGATCAAATCAACGTGCTCATAGACGAACTGATAAATATTTAAGAACAATACTTTTTTGTTCTATTTTTTCCTTAAATATATTTATGTAAATAGCTACAATGTAAAGATGTAGCTATTCTGTAGTTTTACTATGCTTATCTAGAACAAAGTAAGTAACAATAAAATGTATATCGTCGAATAATAAAATTACCAATTTAATTAAATTAGAAATGTGTAATATAAATGAAAACAGACTCAAATAAAAAAAATGGAGGAAACATAGCAAGCTTGGGACAAAAATATATAATATCGAAAGAAACTTTATTTCCGAAGACGACAATGATGTCTGCCCGCTTGCACTTGCTTGTTTCAGGTTGTTTACATAAGCACCTACTCCTCTCGCATTACTCCATACGTTTGGATGGAAAACCTCAAGTGCGATTTTAAATATACGAAGCACCATATGTTGATAATTATAAATGCAATATACGTTTTTATAGTTGCTTTGCGTCGGGTAACTAAGCATTCCTTTGTTAAGCAACGCAAATATTTTTTTTAGATGTTGAATTGGTCGTTCTTCTTACGAATTGAATGTAAATATTACTTCCAGTTCATCCCCATATTTTTGTAAAAACGTCGTTTGAATTTTATTAGTAATTACTCTATTACTTTTATTATATTACTCAAAATAATATTTCCTTAAATATTTTTAATATTATAAATTGCCAAGTCCCATAATTTAATTATGAATATATACAATAAAGTGAAAAACAATTAAATCGTTACAGCTAAATCTGCCAAAATAATTAAATTATGAAAATCGACAATACGTTCTCATTTAAAAGAAACAGGAAAAAATATGCTTAAGTGTTATATATAAATAAACTGAGGAAAAAACATGCTAAGTGCTTGCGTAAACGCCTACCGTCCACGCACCACTTCACACACCACCTCTGGCCAGGTTTCAGGACACACCGTTTCGCTAACGCATATCTGATGGACGTATGAATGCAATGTAAATTGATTTTTGAAAATATTTAATCGATTATTCTCTAATTTAACGCACCGATTCCGGTGAAACGAAACTAAATGTCAATTTAATGCCTTTATGCGTCACAAAGTTTATCTCATTTGAATTAATGCTTCATCTCATTTGAATTAATAAATTAATACTTAACGTGTGTTAAAACAAACAAACAGACCAACGTTCCAATAACATGTTTTTTTCGTAAATCTCTTAAACGGCACGTCTGTATAGTGCCACTCCTTTAGTTTATTACACTTATAGACAAAAACTTATTAAAAATTCCAAAATTTCTATACAATAATACCTATATATTAAGAACAAAATTATTAGTTGTTTACGACCATAATTTTTCATTATATACGGTGTCATTCACTTCAAACTTGCTGATGTAGCTTAAAGATAACATTCTAAGAGATGTAATCCCTAAACTCTAGAAACCAGACCTTTCACTTGAAAATTAAATTTATAAATGTTAATAAAATACCTACTCTACACATTTTTCGTTGTAAAGAAAGCTGTACATAAAACTATTTACAATTACTTCGGAATAATAAATACGATATAAGCATTTCACACTGTTTATTGCTAATACCCATATTGACAAGAAATTATTTATTTAGCCTTACAGAGAAACTTAATAAATGCGTTATTCGCATAATTATTTCTTATGTAAAATGTTTTTATTTTACATTATTTTACATAATTTATATATTAGATTATATGAATTTATGAAAAAATTGGGCGTGTCATAAAAAATGTAGATATTAGTCTAGTTAGAGAAAGAGGAACTACTCCATTATAAAATATGCCGCAAATTTATGGAAAATAAGGCAATCTTAATCTAAGTTGAGCTGGTGACACCAACAAAAACATATCATAGATAAAACAATTATTTTAGCGGCCTATATATTTATAGCGGTATGGTGTATTCTATTAGAAGCACTTAAAATCAAGGCCTGGCATATTTTAATTGAAATGAAATTGACATGTAATTCTATAATAATTAAGTGACATTGCTTAATTTAATAAGTAACAGAAAACAAGTTAAATATTTCTGCTTTACAAATCTGTCTTGACTAGCAAGTGAGTGCTTTCCAAAATTGTCATTATTCTTTACCGTATCTACTAAATAAACTTCACCATTATTATAAAGTATTATATTAAATGTATTATTTTACATTGTGAATGAATGCGCCAATTTTAGAACAAAATATATTTTAATTTTTTAAAGTCTCTGAACAGAGATGAATTGTATTTGGTTGATAATCTCAAATAATTACATAAAACCGTTTTTATGTGTATTTAATAATGGGTTAACTACGGGGCTTTAATTTAATCATAACACGAAACCCACTACACGATTTCTTCCTGGGGCTAGTTTGAATAAAATATCCAGAGAATATGAGCTGTTGATATCAAACCATTTTTCGTTGAGAGTCCTACGATTTGAAATAATTGTCTCTGTTTTGCCGATCAAATTGTTACATGTAACAACTTGAAAATAATTTTTTCATGTACAATTAGCATAAAAAATACATGGTGTCTAACATATTGAAGTATGTTAAACAGTAGTTGATACAGCAACAGCAGTTAATATAAAATGGGTTAAAAGTTAAAAAAATTAAACAAATTTTACACAAAGTTCATAATTTATTGTAGGTAAACTTAAATGTTTACCTCACTTGATCTCGTTATTACCTTGGCACGATTTTGGGTATACAATTTTGTTAAATGTTTTGAAAGGTTTAAACAATTTGATTTTAAATAAATAGGTATATGCTATGAATAAATAATAGAGAATATTTTATTTTTAGTTATAATAGGTTATTACTTTATGCAGCAATTATTTATATTGTTGTGTTATATAAATTTTACACAAATGTTAAAAATTGTGTATGAATAATTCTATTAATATGATTGAAATACTTATATTAGTTTTGTCTATAACTTGATTTTTCAAGGGCAAGATAATCAAAAAATGCAATATATAGCTACAACGGGCGTAAATATTAATATGTATGTATATGTTTATTGTAAGTGAGACTGTAAAATGATTTAAAGACATTATCCATTTTTAGCTAAATAATCAGTAGGAAAATCATATGAATCTGCTTATATAAACAATTTATATCGGAAATTTTTATTTTTGTATATAAATAAAAATTCCAATAGAAAAAAAATTCTTCATTCCTGCATTTATTGATGCCTTGCTTCAAAGACAAAACGTAATCGAATGATATTTCGGAAGTCCTCTTTAGAATACCAGTATGTAGTAAAATAAAATAGTAAAATAATTTAAAGGAACCTTAAGTATGACTCTGAAAGTAAATCTAATTTGCTGCTCTATGAACGTCATGTAAAAGTGTACAGTCAAGTATTTTAATACAAAGCTACATTTATTAGATAAATTCAGAAATATTTTGGTGTATAGCACAGAATGCAGAAAAATCTAAGAATTGATCTAAACACCGTTTCAGAGTCAAAGATAGTAAAACATTGTGCTACAAGCGCACAATGCTCATCATCGAATGTACAAATGCTTTTATGGTTCGTGCATACTTCGTTTTTATTTATGACGGAAAGTTAACTACTACATAACTAGTAAATATTATTAACATTAGTAATAAACAAAATCTGTTTAAAAATATTAACCACATTACTGAGGAATATAGTATTTATTCCTTTAACACATATTTAAATCTGCTAAATTAAAAATTTCTTCATTGAACTGCACATTGTTACGGATGTAATCATATACACTTGCAAAGAAATTATAACAGAACATATCTTAAGACATAATGAATAATAATACAATAAAATGCCGTCCGTGTATTATTTTTACTTAAACGAAATTATTATTTCTACTGTCAATATGCACACCACTCGTAGATGATACGAATAAAGTTTTTTCAAAATTTTATAAAAATGCGTACCGAATGTATTGACATTATAATAACTTTTCATGGCCGACATATCAATGACCGAGGAACAGTTATCCGATAATTATTAAACAAATATAATTAACATTAAAGTATGTATCTAGCAAAAGTATTAAGAGACCGGTATACGCACAGGTGAAGTAACAAAGAAGGCGTGGCTACTTCAAAGTCGGAGGAGATAGTGCAGCGTTCCTATAACTTATTGAAACAGCCTGTCTGTTTCAAAAAGTTATACAGAACTTAATCGTTATTAACCAATATGTATAGCACGAAGTTTATGAAAGTACGTTTCGAAAAGGAGTTTTCAAACAAAATTATCACTATGTAAACTAATTTAAAAGCTGTCCATGAAGTGGTACGTACATATTTAATAAGTTTTTTCTTTACATATTTGCTTCATAATTTTATTTATTTACAATTATATTATGGAATAAAACGCCTTTGTCGTATCATCAATATGTTGTCATTAGAAACATTAGAACATTAATATGTTGCTAATAGAAACATATACGTATATGTATACGTATAAGAAAATAGTAATCGTGTTTCCATATCAAATATTATTTCAAATAAGATACAATCGTCTAATAAGACCTACTATTTGAATAATGTGGGAATTGCATAATACATGAAAATTATTATAAGTATGGAAGACATTGTTTAGGTATGATTTTAATATGAGAAAAAATATTTTATTGGGTTTTGGTGTTAAAAAGGTACATTTTAAAAATATCTGTGTTAGGAATCTTGTTACCTAATTGTTTACCTAAGTAAAATTAAAATTTATAATTGTTATCCGCCAAAAAATTACAAAATTTGATAAAATGAAAATGAAAGTTATTTTATCTTTTATCATAGGTACATGTATGTTTAGTAAGTAATGTGTTTACATATTGGAATATTTTTTTTTATTTATTTACAATCATGTTTCTAATAAAACGGCACTAATTAATATTATTAAACACACGTATCATCATCATCATCATCATATATATTAATACGCTAAGGTTAAGATGTTACACTCCCTTTTTAGAAAAAACCTCACAACTAATCCACATAAATTATATATCATTTTATAGATAATTGCTTGCTCTACAGGCATCCACAACTAAAAAATTTATTATTGCTATTGTTTTTGCAAATTAATTAATTAATAAAATTATATACACAAAACAGCAATGCTGCCATCTAACGGCTCAACGTCAATATGATTGACGGTCGGTAAAATTTTTGTTTAATTTCAAATCCACTCACGTATAAATAAAGTGGCGCATTAGCTCAATGCTTTTGATACTTGCGCCTCTATATGTAAATTTTAGTAAAATATTTGTTTGATCTGTCATCTAAGCTTCATAATGGAATAAATAATGCGAAGACTTCGCACGGGTCACGCTAGTATCTATTAATACGTATAAGAAAACCGTTACGAAGAAGTTATATATATATATAGATATATATATATATATATATATATATATATATATATATATATATATATAAGACAAGTTAAGATTAATTTAATTGAAAAACAGATAATTGTCGTTAAAATATAATTTAAAAGATCTTTTTTCAGAAAATTAAAAATTATATTCATAATTATTTGTCAAGGTTTTCGTACACACGATATTCAGCGGTGCTCAGGAGACTAACCCGCGAACAGACATCTTGCTGCCCGGTTAAGCACCGCGGTCTGGTGAAGTATTGGGTGTTTTAAAAAGTAATATGCATTATTTTTTTTTCAATTAGAAAAAGTGCATTTTTTACATTAAATAACACAAGTTTTATAATAAACCATCAACACAGAATCAAAATGCATTAAATAAACCAAGAAACTGTCATTATTATAATCAATGGATATGTGAAATTTATTCAATTCTGCAAATACATTCAAATTCACCAAGCTATTTTCAATTACCATTTAATTTACAATCAAATTTTCTCTGGCATGGATTTATGCAGCATATAAGATTTATATTATGTCATTTAAAAAACAAAACGATGTGTTTTATTTAATGCAATATATAGGCATTTCCTGCTCGTTTTGCGGAACATAGTGCAACATTATATAACTACATGATTTTTTTTAAATTTACGTCCTATCTTATCTTTAAATTTACGTACAAAAAGGATTAAAGAATATTTTATGTTTTACGCGCGCAACCGCCAGTAAAAAAATGTATATCAAATTTTTTTTCCTATTCGAACGGAAATTATACTGAATATAAAATCTAAAATAATTTTTTTTTATGACAAATTTAGAGATAGGTTTCATAATTAGAATTAATCATTTAGTATTATTTTATTATTTCAAATTCTATTTATTCCAAATTGAAACTCTGCAGGTTTTATTTTCTGCAAAATATGAAATATTTTTTTCGGCAACTCTGCAAATCCTTGCGAGGGATTATTTTCTTGAAAAAATAAACATTTATCCATAATTTTTGTTTATTCCTAGTTATATTTATCATATTCATTGCAAATTTCAAGCCAGTAGGTTTTATTTTTAATAAATGCCAAATATTTATTTTCAACGCTCACTCAGACTCGAATGTCAATCAGAGGTCAATGATCTAATAATTTTTTTTATTCTGAATTTTTCATCCACCAACAGAAATTATTTTCAAACTCTTTGTAACCATAGAAATTCTTGTCAATATTCGTAGAATTATATTTTTTGCAAACCAGTTTATTTTGTGAAAATGAAAGATATTTCGGCCGTAAAAATATTTTTGATTACGTCCCTGATTATAGGTTATCACCATACCAAATTTCATCGCAACCAGTTCATTACTTTTGCATGATTAACGAGCATACAAACAATCAAACACGACTGTTTTTTGGTTCCGTACGTAATATATTGAAACTACTTATTTGGCAAAAAAATGTATGAACAAATTATTTTCTGGTTACTGTTTTATTTCATGTATATATATATGTATATATATATATATATATATATATATATATATATATATATATATATATATATGTGTGTGTGTGTATATATATATACTCTTATAAATTAACATATAAGTAGGTATATATAAATATATTGACACGATAACAGAATAAAAGTAAAGGCTATATTTCAGAACATAAACTTAAAAGTAAATGCAATATTGGCACCATTCATACACGGGGAAGCTTCATACAGTCACTGCTACAGATCATAGAATAGCGCATTTATTACGGCGTTGCGTATGCGCGGGCGACCGTCAGTTGTCCACGAAGTTAGCCACCAGTGCGGCCGCTGGGACCGAACGAGAGGGCGTAATATGTTTTCGCATGCTCAAAGTTAATATTTTGTCGATGTTGTTGAATGTTCCGTGCTTTAGTGATGCGTCAAATTCTATGGGATATACATAGATATTTTGTTTAATGGTAAGTGACTAAAATCAAGATAATAATAATGTATTTTTTTTTGCGTATGTTTTTACATGCTTTATGTGTCGGTAAAAATATTTTATTTTTGACCTGTGGGGCACGTTCGTGCTCCTTCTCCAGGGGCACATTCGTACGCGTATGTATGTGCTAGGGGCACTTTAACGAATTTTTATTATTATTTCAGAAAATTTGCAAAATGGTCCGGAATTATAAAAAGAAAGAAGTGGGTAGGTGCACAATAATAAATGAAGAAAATTTGTCTGCGGCAATAAAAGATGTTTTAGAAGGAAAATTATCTTACAGAAAGGCAACGGATAAACATAATATTAAAGCTTAAACTTCAGAGAGTCGGGTAAAGAAAGTAAAAAAATAAACCTGATGAAAATGATGGCACCAACAGCAGTAGATATCAGTCTAAGTACACAAGTTACCAAGTATTTTCTACTGAAGAAGGGTCACAAGTAAACAATTACATTGAAAAAAGTTCAAAAATGCATTACGGGCACACGACAAGTCAGAAAGCTGGCATATGATTATGCCAAAGCTTTGAAACGTAAATATTCGTCAAAATTAGATAAAATTGGATTGGTTGGTATAGAATGGATGCACGGTTTTCAATAAAACTGCCGTAAATTAGTTTTACGATAACATGAAAACTGTGTGTGAAAGATACAAGTTTACTCCAGATCATATATTTAATTTCGATGACTCTAGTATATTTACAGTTCTAGATACGCCAAAAGAGTTAGCTGTCGACACAAAACCAAGTCTGGCAAATAATGTCTGCCGAACGAGCTGAATTGGTCACATTTGGCGGTATCATCTCAGTAAACAGAAATACGATTCCAGCAAAAAGCGGTGTTTCCACGAGTCCATTTTAAAGACCACTTTTGTAAGGAGCTCCAGAATTTTTGGGACTGCAAATAGAACTGGCTGAATCCATTCTGAAGTATTTGTTGAAGTATTGAAACACATAAAGAAACATACGCTGAGTACTAAAAAAAATCTAATTCTATTGTTTTGCAACAATCATGAAAGTCACGTTAGTTTGGCAGCCATTAACTGCGCCCGAAAAAATGGCATAATTTATTTGTCATTTCCACCACACATATCTCATAAGCTTCAACTCTTAGATTTTGGCATGTTTGGGCCATTTAAATCTAAATTGAAAACAGCATTCAACGATTGGCACGTGACAAATCTAGGCCAGACTGTCGCCATTTTCAATATCCCGAGAATTAACAAGATAGCATATTTTGAAACGTTCACTGCTAAAAATATCATCAGTGTTTTTACTGCAATAGGCATATGGCCTTTCAATCAATTGGCTTTTAGTGATGAGGATTTTGCATCAATCGAGGTGTATATGTCCAGCAATGCAAATATTGATTATCCTGTTCAGATGCCAGAAAATTCCAATGCAACTAATAGTCGATCGACGCAAGAACTTCAAAATAACGCTAGCGACACATCTGAAATTTTGGTTTCAAGAGTGATTAATGAAGAGTTACTACAAAGTGTTCATACAGAAGCATCTTCTTCATAGGTACATCCGCTAGTGCCCACTGGAACAACTGACCTTGATTCTGCATAGATAACTGAGGCCACGCAAGAGACTTCTTCTCGAGCACTGATTTTTGGGTCACAAGAAAATTCAGGTCCTATTACACCATCAAAAAAAGACAAAAGGTAGCCCATAAGGAAAGTTCAGAATTTATACCAATACACCGGAAAATAATAGGAACCGAACCAATTGAAGTATGGAGAAAATCAAAAGCGAGAGAGATGAAACGCACTTTAAAAACTGCCGCACACTCTAAGACAAAAAAATCAAAAAAAGAAGAAGAAAGTTATGTGGAATCTGAAAATTCTCAGCTTAGTTTACAGGAAAGTTTGCCATCGACATTAGATTATTCTGATGACAATGAAGGCATAGATTTTGATACTACCGTGATACAGGAAAACAATCATGACAACTGTTTTATTTTAGTCAAATTTGCAAAAAAGAAATCGATTGTCTATTACACAGCAAAAGTTTTAAGCCGTCATTCTCAAACAGAATTTAAGGTCTCGTATTTAAGAAGGGAACCAGGACTATCCTGGTCGTTTGTGCTTCCAAATATTGAAGACGAACATAGCGTGGACATTTATGACGTCGCAATGATTCTTCCTAACCCAAAATCTCCATGAGCACCTACGGATAGGACCTCTAAGTTATACAGATTTCCTATAGATATGACACAATTTAATGTGCAATAATTAATTATAAATATTTGGTTCATATTTTACTTATGTCAAATGAACCAGACGATCATTTTACTAATGTGAATAAAATTTAAATTCATCGAATACCGTCTTTATAAAATTTAATAAATACAATATAACAATAACGAAAATGATATATTGATTATTAAAATTATTATAAACAGTCAAACAAACGCATGAAATATGAATATTATTAATGATATTTTACTAATTTTTTAATGATACGAGGGGAAATGTAATGTTAAAACTATATTGGTTTTTTATAATTTAAAATAAGAAATTTAATACGAATCGTTTTCTTTTGCTACTGCTCTATTCGTATATAATCCTTAATTTAGTGTAGATAAAATTGTAGTTCAAAACTACAATTTTCCTAAATATCTTTAAAATTAGAAATCTATTCATTACAAAAAAAAGAATGGGTACACTATTTATATTTAGCCATTTTGAATTACTTGTATTGGAATACTATATTCGCCACTTATGTTTAAGACTTGCAATCTTATTATATATATATATATATATATATATATATATATATATATATATATATATATATATATTTATATATATATATATATATATATATTATAAATATATATATATATATATATATACATATGTGCAAATAAGTGTACATATGTATATTTTATGGTAATAAATACGTGTAAATAAATTTAAACTGGGTCAAATTAACACAACAACAAAACTGAAAATCGAGGTGCCAAATAAACATCCCAAAACAATCGTGCTAAAAAAAACATTTTTGTAACCAATAATACGAGAGATTGAATTCAAATTGTATTACACTGAAAATTTATTAGCCAAACATGGTATGGCAAAACACCTAAAATCCACGAACCTTCATCAAGCAATGATTTAATGTCAATAACAAGATTCTGTAGATCGTTTAATGGAAGCTGCAATCAAGAAACAATTTTTTTAACGTATCTGCTTATGTACACATCAATTTAATTAAATCTACGAAACTAACAACGTTACGTTCTTTAATCAGCATTATAATGGATTTATTTATCTGTCTCCGCATTGAGCAAATAAACTCGTTTCCGATTGTGTGTTATGTATATATGTAAAGTGTGCACGTATTTGAATATAAATTGTTTTGGATTATTCCTCCATAAGGTGAACAAAACCCTCATCTAAGCAAGTTAATACTGGCTATAGACTTCCAATAGAAGCACAATAACGGTACCATTAAGTATTAGACAAAGTATAATGTGTTTATGATTAGAGACCATAAAGCAACATTGCTGATCGTACATTATTTATCTACAAATTAGTACATTATCGTACATTATTTATCTACAATTACATAATTAATCCGGATGTTACGTTATCCTATAAAAATTAAGTATCTACCAGTTAAATAACCCGCTTAAAATGTTTATTTATGGATTCTTTATTCAAAGGTCATATTCCTGGTTGTTATTTGTTTTCATTTGCTAAAATATTATTATATTTGATACTCATTTGTTCAGCTCTTTAAAACTTAAGAACGAGTTTAGAATTAAAATATGAATAAAAAAATACACAAAATCAGTAAATAATTTTTTTTGTCAAAATATAATTCAGCAAATTCTTCAAAATAGAGAAAAATATCTCATAGGTAATTACAAGAATATATTATTTATTTTGACAATAAATATCTTATATACTCATAAAAATATGCTAAATAAGTATTAGATGTATTTAAAAGTAACAAAATTAAACATATTCACAAATTTTCTTAATAAACTAGTACTTTACAACGAAACCTTAAGAAGAAGCAATTAAAATAATAATGAAATTTGAACTACCTATTTATTTAATTTTTGTGGACTCTCCCTCATTGCTAATTATCACCGTTAGATTGTTACATGCACGTTATAAATTATGGTACGAAACAAACTGTACGTTTAATAATTTTCAGTGATAATCATAAATTAAAATTATAAATGGAAATTTGTTTACTTCTAGACTAGGATGAATATTACTTTGCAAATTCACATAGTTAGCTCAGTAAACTTCTGTATGATAAAAAATAAGTTTCGTATTTTGGTGGCCATAATAATATTTCAGTTGCTCTTCGTTCCGGTTGCCATTAGATTATCAATCAAAATAATTCACTTAATTGTATTATAGATTATAGAATATTTATAACCAGAAATATTCGACCAATATGCAAAGGATAATAAACTTTAAGGGGTTGCAATTTATATGAAATATGTTCATGTTGGGTTTCAAGTTAAAATGTAATTTAGTTGCTTATATAGTCATTAGTTGAGTTTTCTTGACATAAAGAAATATTTATATTTATCCAAAATTATTATAATTTAAATGTTTGTGTTTTGACGTGTTTTCCATTTCAAGGCAGGATAATATGTGTGTGTATATAAAGTTTAGTTAACATTTATTGGCCAAGTTACAAGTAATAAACATAGTGTTGAAGATAAATTACGGATATGCTCGAACTAAATACATTTCACATGATATACGACATGAATTCTGTGTTTGGTGGAAGTTATTAATAAAGTTTCAAATTTCTATCCGAACAATCTAATAAACCCTGTGATAGTATTATTCCTTACTGTGCTATCAATAATAAGGCATAATATTACATGGTTCAGCTTAACTCGTCTCACCTGATTAAATTGACATACGTATATTTAAAATTCGTCTGTATCTAGTAGTCCAATATCCTATACGGAGGCAATTAATAAAATATTAATACGGTAAAAAAGATAGTATAATACCAAATTAAATAATAAGTTTCTGGTTTTGCTGGAGAAAATGAAGAAAAAATATTGGCAAATATATACACTGAAATATATCTTTGTATTAATATATTAGTAATCGTATTATCCGATGAAAAATATTAAATGGGTAATTCTAAAAGACCCATAAAAATATTTAGTGATTCTTGTTGAAAATATAGTGTTATTTCTAATTGAGTTGGTTTCGTTTTGTTTGGTATAATTTTCGTAATTTGTTTCCATGTAAGAAGTTAAATAATTCTATTTTATCGGGCGTTGACAAAAAATATTATTAATTTTCAAACAAGATATTTTAATTCAAATCACAATAACGCAAATTGTTTCAGTCCGTTAACTTTAAAAAAAATAATCGTGTACATGGCGTTGTCGAATAGTAACCAGAGTGAAGCAAGCTTATGATAGATGTTCATGTTCTGTCATAATAGTTATTCTTGTTGATATTTCATAATTTCTATAATTTTGCAATCCGTTTCTCTTTGGAATCATTTTTAATACAATTAAACTGGTAAACTATTTTCTCATTAGGCTAATTATTTATTCTTGGTGAAATTGTAAGAAAAGACCGTTGTACCCAAAATAAACATTTTCGATTTGAAAATTTACATATTAATTATTGACTTATTTATATATATATATATATATATATACAAATATATATATATATATATATACACATATATATATATATGTAACCTCTGGATCTTAGGCATTACTACAGCTAAAAGCATCAAGTTTAAGTTTGAGCTCAAATTAATAGGCAATATTCACACCATAAATTTGAAAATTTGATGATGATTAGGATAATAACACTTGCTTCTATGTCAATGTTACAGCTAGAACCTTCGAGTTTTGCTCCAATATTTAGTTCTATTGCGTAGTTCTCACACATGCAAACTCGATGGTCTGCTTATGGCCAGGATAATAATACATTAATGCTAGTCACTGTTACAACCATGAACTTCAAATTTGAGCTTAAATTTTTAATCATATTTGGCTGTCCTCATACCCAATAATACATGGGCTTGATAATGACCAAGATAATAACAACTGCTTCTAAAGATTATTCAGTTAGAAGCTTCGAATTTGTGCTCTAATATTCAGTTTTGTGGGACAGTCTTTAAATGTGCAAACTCGAGTGTCTGATTATGATCGAGATAATAATACTTGGATCTTAGCCAATATTAGAGCTAGCAATTTCAAGTTTGAGCCCAAATTTTCGATTTCAACGGTGACTTTTTACACCCGCAAATAAGAGGGTCTAATGATGACCTAGATGGCAACACCTAGCATTAAGCCATTATTATAATTATAAGTTTTGAGTCTAGGCTCGTTTAAATTTGTTGCATAGTTCTTGCAAGCACAAGCTTAAGGGTTTCATGATAACTAAGATAATAATACCTGGATCTTGGACCTTACGACACTTAGAAACTTAGAGCTTAAATTCAAATATTCGGTCTCCATTCCCACGCCTTCAAATTGAAAGGTCTGATATTAATTAAAACAACATGTATTTATTTATCTTTTAATTTTCATGCACACAGTTCATATATATATATATATATATATATATATATATATATATATATATATATATAAATATATATATATATATATGTATGTATAGACGATTTATTGCTGCGATGGCAATCTCTTATAGCCAATTAGAAAATCAATCCAGCCTCACTCGACGAGCAGCCGGAAGCCAAAATCGAGATCACGCGGTTTAATACTGTTGCAAATTGTGGGGCAACACTTGTTCTCTTTTGCAGTACTATTTTCATCCAGGATCTTCTGGTTGGTGTCATGCTTACACGAGATAAGAAACCGGCTACAATATTCATAATATTTATAGAGTAGAGTTTTTCGCTGAATGGAAACTCTTCAAAATTAAACAGAAATCTCAAAATCGCAGGACAGTTAAAGGTGAGAGTAGAAAATTACTGTTGTTTTTCTTTCATATTTTGAAGTAGTTTAAACAATTCCAAATTCTAAATACGAGTATTAATTTCAAGGTTAATAAGTCCAGAATTCACGCTTGATGTGAAGATATAATATAAAGATGATATGTGATACTTTAGTAAATTTTAGACATATTTTATATGTAAAATATCTCTATAATAAACTTCCATAAAATTATACGATATAACATTTTACCATAATGAACTTAAAGACCTAATTTCTATTTATTGAGAGATGTTTACTCGTATGTTTCTTGGAATAATTATAATGATATCAAAATGTCTTTTCAGCGAGAATAACTATGGAGAACATTTTCAAAATTTAGCGAATTTCGAAACGTTTCTGAATGGTGCCTGTTCCTTATTATTTATTATTATAATGAAACATTCTTCAAATTTCGTCCCACGTTCAATCCACTATTCACAGAAAATATAAAAAAAGTCCATGTTTCGTAAAAAAAAAAAGAATTTTGGGCGCTTCCATTGCTAACGCTGACTAAACTTTATGAGATATATCAAAATGTTCTACCATGGAATTATGCATTTTAAATATCTTACGGATAACCCACAGTGATCATTTTTATGCGATTGATATTTATTTTTTTGCTGGTTATACTTAAATAAGTTGGTTATGCTGGGCATTTAATGTAGATAAAATTTGCTCTTTACATTTGCATACTTAAAATTTGCGGGGTCCGCGCGTGCCCATAAATAGCGCATCACAGGCTGCGTGTTAGCCTATGGAATTATATGATTGGCAGCGATCGCACGCATTTATCGGAGCTCTCAAGCAAGTAAAATAAAAATAATAAAAACGTGCTTTTCAGCACGACTCTATAAATCGCAAAAACAGCTGTAAATATTGTATATCTTTTCTATATACTATAAATTATAATACTATTAATCGCTCCACAATTACACTATATTAGTACCTACAATGCACCCGTGCGAAACTGAGGCGAGTCGCTAGTAAGACAAATAACGGCAACTGAAGAAAAATAAAAATCAGTCAAATATATTTCTTGCAAAATTTCTGAATATCATAATATCCGAATTTCCGAATTTATACCAAATACAGCACTGTGGTCTAACAATGACGTAATATTATAGTGAGTTCATTGAAACTTATACAATTTTATGTCGACTTTAGTATATATTCATATAGTTTTACTTAGTAAAATTATTTATTTTGATAATTTGACTTAGTAAAATTATCAAAATAAATAAATTATAAATAATTATCCTACTTAGTAAAATTATTTACATAATGCAACAAAAACATTTAATCTTTAATAATAATTCTTAAACTACTTTAAACATATTAATAGTGTCAGTTACACTATGAAGTCAGTCACACAATACGTATTGTCAGTCACAGTTTATATTACATTTTAATGTAGGATTTTGTTCGTTATTTTTACTTGTAGATACGAAGTGTAGGGCAGTAGTGCATAGATCGGCGAGACAAATAAGTCCTGAAATAATAACAGCAAAACTTAAAAAATGAAAGCAAAAGTCAGTACCGATACCCTTAATAAAGTTAGAAAATTTTATGTTAGAGAATATATTAGTAATCAAAATCCCTAAACTATAATTCGCCTCAAAGATGGAAGGAAAGTTAAAATGCAAAACCGTCATTTGTTCATTCTTGAAACATATCCTCTGTTTTATGAGAAATTCGGTAAAATCTCAGACAAAAGTTACTTTGCATAATTACGACAAAAAACGCTCTTTTGGGTTTTTTGTCGGAATTCTGCAAAGTAACTTTTTTTTTAAAAATACAAAGAAAATTTCATATTAGCAGCAAAACTCTTTTCAAAAAATTGCAGTGACATATAAAAAGACTTTCTATCAAAATTTGCTCTTTGCAACTGTTTGTATGAAATATATGCAGGCTGTAAAACAATGTTGTAACGTAAATTGAAAAAAGTGACATATTCCAATAAAGATAAGAAAGTTAACTGGTAAGTATAAAAAGAAGATAATGGGCTTCTAATAATAGTTTCGGTGAAGAGCACTGTCGATATTTTGTGCACATATTTTGAAGTTCACTCGAGCTTTTAAGAAACATTGTTACGTAAAACGTAACCTGGCACAATCTTACAATAATGGTCGCATTGATTGTATGATCCCTGGATGTAACTCCTGCAAGTAGATTTTAGGAGAAAATTGCACCTGTGTCTCCCGAAATTAAATTCGGGCATGTCATTGGGTGCAGCCGCAATAATCACTTTTTACTGTGTCTCTGTAGTATTATCAAAAATAGCATGAATATGCGATAATATTGGATAATCTTCTTAATCTTGATAAAGACACAGTAATAGCATATATTTACAGAACTTTACAAAAAATACTAAAGGATATTAAAGAAGCACGCATTTGGTCCGGTCGTCCAGGTACACAATTTAAAAATGGATTCATAGCAAACTCCCTTCCAGTACTGGAAGAAGGTCATAAATTGAAAATCATATGAAACTTTTGTGCATATTCCACGAAAAAGGACTGAGGTGCCCTTAAACGTCAGGTACTTTGGTAAAGTTTACGAAGTGCTTCCACTATATACGGTTTTCGAGAAAAGTTTGAAGGCCATGAAAGACATAAAAAATGCAGGAAATATAAGTAAATAATTTTAAATTTGTTAAAGCCTTAAAATTTTCTTGCCTACTGAAAACAACAAATGAAGAAGTTTTTTTCTGATGAGTTAGTAGACGAGAAAAAAAGTGATAATCCAATACCTAAAGGTGATGAATCACTTGACAAAAAATAAAACGTTAAGCCAATGTCACAATGTCAGAAGCTGGCTCTAATGGCACACAGCGCATTTTAGGTTCAGAACAGACTCTTGTTAACAAACAGAAGGATATGTATGCCATAACACAGTTTTGACAAAGAACTTTATGAATAATGTTTCTAAGAATGTTGTAATTCGAATTATTTTGGTTTTAAATGTCAGTTTTGGACATTTTATTGTGTAAGTTGTGATTCAATTCCAAAGTAATGGTTGAGAATAAATATGTTTGTTTATTTGTCTTTAATATTATTTTTAGTTTCTATTTAGTGTCCTGGAATATAAGTTTCTAAGGTTTCATGTAAAAATAAAACTATATAGCATTGCACAGTGAAATAGTGTCAGTCACGTATTAGACTGTTTTGTCAGTCAAGAATAATTTTCTGATATATCATTTTCTACAAAAGTAAAGGTCTTCATTTAACCATTTTCGGTAATTTATTTCATGTACTCAGGGCAAAGATACAATTTAAAGTAATGTCGCTTGCCCTGAGAAAGATTTTTGAAATTCATAAACGCTCTCGAATGTAACTTCCTTTTGAATCTAGTGTCAGCCACATTTACATTTTATTACATAAATTATATTTCCTATGTTTGTATGGAACATTTTTCAGTACAAAAGGATAAATGGAGGATCGACTTTAAAATCATGTTAAATTTTAGACGTTAACTATACAAGTATTAGTAATGTAAGACAAAGTAAAACTAATTATTTTTAAGCACATCAAAGGCATATAGAAGGCAAATAACCAAAAATGAGGCAACAAGAAAATATATATAAGATCGTATATTTATATGAACAAACGTTTACATATCTACAAAATACATTGACCAAAAAAGACATAGATGCGGGGCAGCAGTTAACTTTCACACAAAAAATTAATAAATCTAGTTATTCCCAGACTTAATTTTTACCTTAATTACGGTATGCAGAGCAAAATATGTTATGACTTTGGTTCTGATCACTTTATATTATATTACCAAAGTTAGTTTTTAAGTTAATGATAGTATTATTACAAACACGCAAACTATGTTACTACAGCTTATTACGCTTTAGTTCTTTAAGGTCTTTTATCTATAATAGACAAATGTTTCCTATGGACAAATGCAATTATTATTTTTTAAAGGATAAGGGTTTATCTATGTTTTAAAATATGCCGATATCATGATGATAAATTATTAGTTAATTCAATATATTTAATTTGCATTTAAAATCCTTGGCACCTTTAAACCCAAAATCATGACCACAAAATTAACGTAATTAAACACTCTGGATAACCAAAAGGAATTTACTTAGTACAGAAGCCCAAAGATATAATATCAAAATAATTAACCCATTCAAGAATAATAATTATCCACTGGAACCAAAACAAATGAATAAATGAAAATTGTTCCATCCTTTGTTACACTTTCTTAATTCCGGTTAATAAAATCGTTTTACTTAATTCGGTTCAAGTTATGTTTTCTTAATATTTTTACAGGTAATGTGAAATTTAGAATAAACAATCTAGAAAAGCTCTTATTTTTAGCTGCCTGTGTATAAAACCACTACCGTATGCTTCTCATCTCATTGATTTGAAAATGTGCCTGATTATTACACAGGTTCTTGCCCTCATTTTTCTACAATCTTAATCCCATATAATTTCTGCCTCCTCTAAAAAATTTAGTGCTGTATTTAATAGGGTAATTACCATAGTGATCCATGGTAATTTGTATAGAGGAGTCGTACATGGCAGGATTAATTTATTATTTATTTATTTACAAATATATACATATATATATAAATATATATATATATATATATATATATATATATATATATATATATATATATATATAAATGATGGATATATTATTTAATGAGTTTAGAGCTACAAAAGATAACAACGACAAATTTCCTTTTACTCATCATAATCATATCACATTCTCATTTGACTACGATCAGGCGGTTGAGCAATTTCATACCGTGGGAAATTGCAGAATTTCCATTTAAATCGGTGCTAGAGAATGGTATGAGAAAAAAAGTTATTACTGCGTGAGCGCAGGAAGTTGTCGGAAGCAGGAAGTTGAATATTAAATAAATCAATAATAGGGAACACAGGATTTTTCATTCCAATAAGTAGACGATAAATATCTCTTCCGAGTTGAGAAGGAAAAAAACCTAGCACACTAAGCGGGAAATTGTACGAAATAAAAAAGGCAAGTATCGTTTACAGATATCGTACGAACGTCTTTTGCACACGTTCAATAATTTAGCTCTACTTGGCCTTGTGTGGGTTTCAGATTATGAAGCTGAATTTTAGTTGATTAATTATAATGGTTTTAGTTGATTAATAAAATTCCTTAGAAAATTACAACACAAATCTAAATTTCCTAAACATATATTGGAAACAATAAATCATAATCAATTAGCATTTCTTAAAAATTAAGAAGCATTTATTTAAAATAATTTTAAATATATGCTTCAAGGATGATTTAAAAATATCATTGTAAACTTCAAATATATACCCGTGTATACCTTCGGCTCTATTGATATCTTCAGTTTAGTGAAACCAAGTTGAAGATCATTATAAATACATGTAATATCAAAAAATGTGTCGGTGACACAACATCTATCTAGTCGAGGAACGTTCCCACTGTATACCGACCGGAATCTCCTAGCAAAACTTTGTCCAACGTTTTGCCGCAGATCTAAGCAATTTGAATATTTTGTAATCATAAGCGTATTTTCTAGTCTACGAAAACCCTTTTAAATTTCCAAAACGCTAAGTAAAATCTAGTTGTATAATTCTTACTTACGTATACCCTCAATACCAAAATATCGTCAATCTATAGAACAAATGGGTAAATTATTTTTTGAACAGATCAGTTTCTATAAGATCGGATACCTGAAATATATGTTTCAAATACTCAAAATTTTATGTATATGATCTGTAAAATAAAATGTTTTAAATTAGAAGGTTTGAAACAAAAAAAATCTTTGTTTAATCCGATATCAAAATTCGTTATTGAACTGTTTTTCGATGTAGTATTCTGTCACAATTCCGTGACAATTATCGTTATGGAAAAATACGAAACTTGTTTATAAACTTTGGTTTCAACATGAATAAAAACAGGGCAATGTTTAAATACCAAATTTATGGAATATAGAGTAATGCAGAAAGCGCACACGCACAAACCTCTTCACGACCGCCTGAAGCCATAGATCTTCTCCCCCTCTACCGTGATCGTTCTAGTAGCGCTCCGCTCGACGCCCACAGTGTTACCAGCAAAATAACTTAACCACCAACTCCGGGAAATCGACGCATGTATATATTTATATATATATATATATATATATATATATATATATATATATAAATATATATATATATATATAAATATATATATATATATATATATATATATATATATATATATATATGTGTGTATGTGTGTGTGTGTGTATACTTGCCGTGTTATGGTATATATAATTGCGGTACTATTTATGCGGTGCATTGTTTGGCTTATATGAAGTATTATTAGGGCCGCCATATTAAATTTCAAAAATGTTTATTCCGAGCACACCCAATTGACGAAGAATTTAGGTTAAATTTTACTATTTATTTACATATTTTACCATTTTACTAACTAAAATGAGTATTGCACATGCGCACCCACGCGCGCACACACACACACACACGTATTGAATGATTATACATTATCATCAAATATGTGTATGTCTACACATTAACCTACAAAATTATTTTGGTGCGTTTATCAATAATTTTTTGTTTTCTTTTGTTAATACAAAAAGAAGACAATAAGCTTAGTGTCTTAAAGTAAAAGTAGAGGTTTAAAAGCCCGCTATAATATTTGAAAATCCGTCCCGTATTAAAGCAATTCAAAAAGGGAAGAAAAAATTATTTTTATTAATTATCGTTCAATGTCGTAATAAAATTTTTACTTATTTTAAACAACACCGGTTTGCATTTTCAGGAAGTTAAACACGGCGAAAATGAATGAATGCAACACTTTTTTCTTCCGCGCGTCTCCATAATCCAATGATTACATATGCAATAGGTAAAATATTCTAAAATTGAATATGACAACGGAAAATTCAAATATTACACCAAATTCTCCAACGACATCCCCCAAATTCCAATTTTTTAACAAATTAGATTTTACATTTTTCAGTATCAAACAATTAAGACGTTTTAATTTGGGTAAACAATTTTTTAAGAGGTAAAAACACCAACTAAAATGGTACGCTTCTGTTAATAATAATCTACTTCAACATTTTAAAATTGCATAGTTAGTTGAAAATTAAATTAAATAACAGTATATACGTGTGAAAA
This sequence comes from Druceiella hillmani, assembly GCA_039881145.1. Classification (NCBI taxonomy): domain Eukaryota; kingdom Metazoa; phylum Arthropoda; class Insecta; order Lepidoptera; family Hepialidae; genus Druceiella; species Druceiella hillmani. The sequence continues at coordinate 390,920 of JAYKKI010000041.1, forward strand.
GTAATGTCCATTCGTTTCTTTTGCGGCCCAGTCACATTTTTGCAGTTGAGAATAGAATAAACCGGCATTTTAAGCGAAGTTGTCACATGCAAACCACACGACCATTCAATGCTGTGTCTTAAATTGCACTGACAGCCGCGTTTTGATACTAGGTTTTTTATGCGTAGTTTTTGTGGATGCACTATCGCGCGTATTCTCGCCTTCTGGAGAACTCATTATTCGAAGACCAAATCATATAAATAAGTATAACACATGTTATAGCTTCCATCCCCTGTACACCTAATGAATAAGACTGATAAAACTAGGCGATGATAGTAGTTGATTTATTTTCAATTTTAGTTGAACTACTACTGGACTTTGATATGAGTGTAATGCCAATTTAAATTACTTGGGTAAAATTAAAATAATGAAAACAATATGAGTACGGATAATTTATAAATGAAATTTCAATCAGTAAGGAATCCGTTTTGATTTGTTGAAGCCAGTTAAAAATGAAGTGATCCTACAATCGAATCTATACCGTTACGAGAAATAATCTTAAATGTTTATTGCAATTATCTAATAATTTTTGTATCAGAATAGTATCTAAAAAAGTAAAGAAGGTCATGCTAATAAATATGTTCTCTTCACAAAAATCTCAAAGAACCGTGGCTAGAAATACTTCATCAGACGGAAAACTACTTTAAAAATATAAAATAGCATAATTAATTTTTTTAATTTATAAGTAAAATGAAAATACGGTAATTTCTTTTACGATCATGTGCCCTTTTTATTAACTTTCCCAATTTTTTTCAAGAATGAGATAATTTTTCTAAGATAAAAAATGTAATGCATAACTCGTGAAATAACTTTTGAGGAATTCACGATTCCTATTAATTAAATTTTGAGTGTCATAAATCAAGTGCCGCTAAAACAAAAAAGGACATTGACAATAACCGAATTTCTTTTGTTTGAGCAAAGTGACTAAAAACGTGATAAAAAAGTGATAAAAAACCTTTTTAAAAGTTTTTTGAAGTATGCCAATCAATTGTATAAATATAACATGAAGTTTATGTTTCAAATATTTTCATCACGTTGTTTTTGAGCATTTTTTTCATAACGTTATTTTTGAATATTGGTTAACTTTACATATATTCATAAAACAAATATTAGTGACAAAGTAAATATATATCTATTAATATAAATACAAATTTAATTTTATATCAAAAATTAAATTTATCTCAAAGCTTAAAAAAAGGTTCATTTTTACAATTGAAAAGGATGACACTTTTTAAATTTAAAAAAATAGTGATCAATCTCCTCTGCAAAGTATCACCCTTTTTTAATAGGTCTTTTGTGTTTTCTTTTGCCATGAAGTGCAATAAAACAAGAACAATAAACGTTGAGATTAATATTCAAATATTTAGTTATTTCATATTTGAAAAAATCTTACGATTTCTCCCTCCCACGAAAGAACAAATTGAATACTATAAAAAATTCTGAAAATATTTACTTAAAATATCGTACAAAAATCCATATATGAATAACGAATTTTCTTATGACCTGGCTCGCTTATAGAGAGAGCAAACAGAAAGCGGAATGTTTTTCTTTGCGGTCCCAGAAATGACTAACTTCATCGTGGTGTAAATGAAAGTATCAACGCCGAACTGATTAGTTCATGGACTATTCGATTTTAAATTAGAATCGAAAACGGAAAAGTAATGTCAATAGTCATATTTTATTAATCAGGAATTTCTCAAAATTTACGTTGAATTGAAACGAACTTATCCTTTATGCTTCAATACTATTTTTCAAACTCGGCCACTACTACTAGGTAATTACTTTTATATTTCTATATCTAGATAATAATTTTTTCCATGAATCTTAAGCTAGTAAAAAAAACCAATGTTAAGCTAATAGAAAAAATATAGATATGCATTTACAGGTTGCATAAAGATTTTAAAAATGTACGTAGAATAGATTTTACCTCTATCTTAAAATGAAAGTTAAGTAACTCCAGAATCTAATGAAATGTAACTACCACGTCACAGAATATTATTTAACAAAAGTTGTAAAGCCTGTCAGAGATTCTTTTAGAAAATGTGAGAATTAACAAAACTCTATAAAATAACGTTCACTACTGATTATGGCTAACGAGTAAAGATGTTTTGTTTTATTTTCTTGCGACGTGTAACAATCCGTCAATATTCATTTTTTAAATTTTTATTTAAAAACTATTTTCATTAAATAACCCAATATAATCCTCGAAATTTTTTACAAATATATTTTCTGGTTTTGCGGATTTGGTATTCGGGTCACTTTTTAGCCAGGTAAAAACTAAATTTTGCTGTATCAAATATATTACAGTTAGACCTGCAAAATAATATTTTAAAATAAAGGAAAGAAGAGAGAAAGAAACTTGAATATTCACAAGTTTCTGGTTAACGAAATTTCAATAAACATGAACTAATATTTTTCATTTATTTCATACGTAAATTTAGACAATTAATATAAAATTGGCTCGTTCAAGATCGTTTGAAGAATATTTTTAAACTCGCATGGCAAGCATTCAATTGTTTCATAAATGCGTTTGAAACATTTATGGACGAAATACCTGCATAAAATTGTTTTATAAATACTAAGATTTATTTTGTGGTGAGTTTAAAATTTTTATAAATGCAATTTATTACCCCAAATTTAATTTTGGTGAAACAAATTGTATTTTTTTAAAATTATTATTGTACGTAAAAATGAAAATTGCTGAAATTTAACGTTTATGGAGTTACATAATTTCATTATTATTATACATGGCACTGAAAGTGAAACTAAGAAGATTGATGAAAATTGGCCTTAAAAACATTTTTTTTAAATACTAGCTGCCTGTTCTAGCTATATCTGGACAAGAAAGTTACTATGGAAAGTTACTTTTGCTTTGTTAGTTTTGTACAACTATTTATTTTTTGCCATTATATTATTTATTCTACGGACAGAACTTTCCGTTTTAAATTTGTAACATTAACACTTTTTTAACAAAAAAATAGCTATACTCACAATAAATATTAAAATTAGCCATACCCATAGTTGGCTTGTTTAGGCATTTTACCATCATATGTAATTATTTCTAATACATATCATAAGTTATAAAATACCTATATGCCACTATCAGATAACTGTAAGATATTTATATAAAATTTCAAGTCGGTCGCATAAGCCGTTTTATGACGAACCCCAAAATATTAACAAATAAATAAATAAAACTTCATAAGACTATTATGATCATGAAGACCGGCTCATTCAAAAAATAATGTCATCTTCCTTGTCATAAGATTAGTATTAGTTGTCTTGTATCTTACTTATGGTTATACCTAGTTATTTTTATTGCTCCTCTTATTTTCCATCTACTGAATACATCAATTATGATATTAGTTTTTGACTTATTGCAATTACTAAAACCTATTCATATACACACTAGAAATGATGAGTCAAAAAAGAATATGTACAAATTTCTTGCAGATCCCAATTATATTCTCTGAGCTTATTGGTTTTAATTTTCTATATTATATTTTGAAGTGGAACTCATATTTCTCCAATTATAGTTTGAATAATTCACCACTCTTCTGAGTCAAAATAAAAGGGGTTCAATACGTCAAAGTTTATTCAAAGACTTCTGTTTGGTTTTGACTTGAATACAAGAACAAATAATGCTTTTATAATGCAATAATTTTTATGTAATGAAACTGGAATAATTAAGCTAAATTAATAAGTTTTTAATTATATAACGGCTTATTATTTTAAGACTGATTGATATCGCTATTTAAGTCTCATATAATGTAATCAAAAATATAATAATCTTTCTCATTACGTAGAATAATTAAATGCAATAAAGCAGCAGAGATTATATTTTCACCGACAAAGCAATCATAGATTTTACGTGGCCGTGAGACTAATGTATTATTTAATGAAACTACATATAACTTTCATAACTGAACTGTTTCTCCAAATTTCAGGAAATCCGAGAAATATTCCCAAACTTTAGTGTTTATAATATTTAGGCTAATTAATACGAAATCTGTACAGGCGCATGTTGTTGCTCTAGAGTTTTACCACATTTGACGAAAGTAAGAAATAAAGTAGTGATATCTGGAACAGGGCTCAGTCAGAAGTATATAGATACTAGGATTTAAAAAAAACCTTTTTAGACCTACCCTTAATTCAGAAGTTAATAAACTGATGCCGACGGATACATTTAAAATAATATTTAAAGAAATTTCCAAGAAACTTAATTTTTATTGTTAAATTAAGGAAGGGAGTGAAGTGACTACATATTTTTAAAAATCTGTTTTTAAATAAGGTTTAATTTCTGAACCAAAAACGTCTAATAACTTATTGTGTACATTATGGACATTTTTTAAGTTTCTTAAAATGTTCTATAATGAGCGAAAGAAAGAAAACGAGATATCAATATTACTCGAATGGTAAGTTGATTCGTGAAGAAGCTGTCAATTTTAACATGTATTAAGAAGATATTCCACAAATACGAATTTACCGAATTCCCGTACAATGCCATATCAACGCAACAACCCTCATCACATTTGACAGCGAAATATTGGTTTATTTTCAGCGGTCCTTTGGTAATGACATCGGAAAGAGACAAGTTGGAACATAGGGACGATACAATATATAGCCAATTATGTTGAAAACGACGAATAATGCCATATTCTTACCATTTAAAGAATGTGAAAAACATAAATATTTTTAGTTAATATATTTATAGCAAACAATTTTTAGTTTTTATAATTTAATGAATGTATAAAATGTAAAATGGAAGTATTTATTTCACTTTCCGTCGAACATTTATCTTTAAATAATTGAGCATTAATAGACGATTCCTGGCTATTTGCTTGAAAGAAATGTATGTTTTTCCCACATTTTAAAATGAACGGTTTATATATTACATGCCTATTTATATTGAAGTTAATTCTCAAATACAAAAATACGTTATTTTTTTGTATATGTGAATAGCCGTAGTTTCTCACTTCAATCATTTGCAAAATGGTATATGTACATTTTTAGATTTCTCTACTAACTCTTAAGCTATTGGTATTAATAACGAATTTTGGATAATATAAATGAAGAAAATTTCTTTCTTATACACACGTTCTCATTATATTTTATATTTATTATTATATATGTATTAGTATATTTATGGTGTGATGTATATTGGTTATTGAGATCTATAAAATTTACCATTTTGACTAGCATGCAAAGTCCATAGATCGGCTGGAATTATCCTTTATGATATACTTCATCGGATGATATATGATAGACAAAGCAGACTATTATCATAAACGTTTAAAGGAGAATATAGAGTGGTGATGACTAACAAGGACATCGTTTGCTACATTTCCTTTTGTTAGTGTGAATAGGTTAATGTTAAATAGAAAAATGTTCAATATATTCTAATCAGAAGATGACCGTTCCTGAATCTCAATAGTGAAATGTTGAAGTATTTTGTTTATGTTATGAACCTTTATTATATATAGTGCTTTTTTGAAAACATTACATTTTTAAAAGAAAACTAGTTAATATAGACATCAAATTGTAAATAAATTGTCATCGAAAAATATATCAAATAATACTCTTAAAATGCAATAATTGTTCAAAAATATATCAGTATATATCGATTTTTTTACATGCGTCCGAAATGGAATACCAACTAAAGAAAAACAAAATAATACGTAGTTACTCGTGTCGGTGTATTATACATACATATTATCATCTTCTGCAAATGATTAGTTTTTACACTTCCATTTTTATGTTTGTTTCTACGTAGTGAAACTTCCTCGAAGTGACTAAGTTCTATAAAACTTTTAATAAAAAATAATAGTTAACTTTAATAAAAAATAGTAGTTAAACTTCTACATCGAAAAGTACTTTATTAATTCAACTTCATTTCTTATATACCCCATTTAAATGTGTAAGTGTAATCGATATTAATTTGATGTGACAATATGGGAACAGCATATAAGGTTAGACTCTGGACTGGCTCGCGTCTTACCGTGTAATAATTAATGAAGCAAGGGCGGCATTTATTATAAAATTTATTGCACAATTTTTACGTGGTTATTATAAAGTATCCGTGACGTTATTACCCTAGCGACGTATTTGCGTATAATTAGCCAGTATCCATGCTAGGTCTTTGACTTCTGAAAAGCATTTTTTAAGTGGCATTGAAACTTGTTATATTTTGCATGTTCACATGTGGACAGAAAATCGAAAATTAAACATAATTAGAGTAACAAATAAAAGTATTTGTTCAGAACTGAAATGTTTTTCCTATACCCCCAATATGTCCCAGAGTATACATCGCGTGATAAACTATCCATTTAAACGTAAATTGATTAAAAATTAAGAGACACCTCTAATACCAAACGTATAAATAACAATGTGCTTACAACATATACAAATAAGAGTGTCATCAAAATGCTGTTTTCATCAAATAGTAGGTCGAAATGAGTCAACTCATTGCCCTAGTATGTTATAAAAATAGGCTGTTTTATATAACTATGGAAAAGTGATCGATAAATTGCCACATAATTAATTTTAAGTTTCAACAAGCTCACGATTAACCGGTACATAGCTTATCTGTCACTGATAGAAGGTGTGGTAAGGGTCTCCGTAATGATGTTATACCTGCTCTCATAATATATGTGTATATGTGTATATGTATATATATATATATATATATATATATATATATATATATGTATATATATATATATATATATATATATATATATATATATATATATAGTTATTAAATAAACAAATAAAAATAAAATGTGACATTTCAGTTTTATGTATTTTTATGACTCTCCTGAGACTATAAATTTCATCGATTAATATTTTATATTTGTGAATATAGGATACAATGGGACGCTGTGCAATTTGTTTCATATTAATAACCACAAAAGCTCTGTAATTTTAACATTTCTGTAACTTTTGCAGACTATTATAAATAATAACCATTCATAGTTTCATAGAAAGTTCATGATTTATCATTTGTCTGATTGATGATTCAAATAAGAGTTTTTGGAGGCAAATTTTTTCATCTTCTTTTATAAGAGTATGATTTTCATTCTTGAATACCAAGCACAACACAGCGTAGCCCTTCGCTGTTCTCCATGTTTGTTTGGTATTTTTATTTTGCTTGAAAGTGTTACTATATAACATGAGGCGAAATTATTATTGCACTTGATGTAAAATTTATTTAAAATATAGGCCAACCGGCATAAACTGCAATAAAATTAAAATAAAGAAGTTAATTTCGGGTTAACCTGCTTTGCAGACAATTATATCGTTTGTTTTAAGATGTGGCATATTAGCAATAAGGTTTATTGTATTTTGACTATTTAAATAATCAATTTAAAAATTAAACAAATATTTTTTCTCGCATCCCTTATAAATATAAACAATTTGCAGTAATTTCTATTAATATCGTTTACCGTCAAATTATTTGCCAATTTTCTTAATTTTTAGAATTCGCTCATGTTTCATTTTTCCAGTTTTGCTGTAATATTTTCTGACTATTAAACATGTTTTGGCCAACGATTCAACCTTAAGTTTTTTTAGCAAGAACAAGATTCTGTATTTATCAGTGTTTAACAGAATTTATAATTTTAAAGCTTCAAACTTCCTCGATTATTCTTTATTACTTTTAACTTTTAAATTATAATTTAGTAAAGCGGATAAATTAAAAGTGCGACTTAAATATTAAGTTTACAGAAATTACGCCTCTATGCCGAATTTCAATTTGATGTATCTACAAAACTTTCTTAATTTTTTAGAAGTAATATTTATGAGGATAACTTTTATGCGATTACAATTAACACTAAAGGAAATTTTTTTTAACAATTAGAAAATTCCTATGGACCTGTTAAAATTCTAGCAGAATTAAAATTAAAAAAGGACGTTCTATCTACTGCTTTATGCCTTAATTTAATTCTGAAAACTTTATTTTCATCTTTATTCAAGCCGAGAATAAAATATTTTTCACGCCGAGACTCCAACGATTGGAACTAAATTAATGTAACATAAAATTAAAAAGAAATTTACTACAAATTAACTTTCATATATGCGGTTTTCTAATCATCCATTAAAGCAGTTTTACGCAATAATAATTGGTGTTTTCATTTCGTTGACCAAAAATCAATAATATGTTTGTTAATGGATTCAAGCTTACTTAAATTTCAAATATATTTGTTTGAGTGAAGACGTTGAAAAACGAAAAATGAGGTTATGTTGAGTCAATAATTTAACTACACAAGGTTATAATCGATTTTTTTTATTTTTAAATGTCTTTTTTTATATGGTTATTTCAGATTAATCGTTCGACTGCAGCACATACAAGGTAGTGTAGCAAATTAATAATCTGCATGTACTGCATGGTACCTACAATATACTGTGTTCGTAACATTCTTACGTTATGCTTCGTATTTGTATTCAAATAATAAAATTTAGGAAATTCTGCAAAAAAAAATTGGTATCGAGTGAAAAATTTGTAAAGCTTGAGTTCATTTAATTATTGTTAAGAATAATTTACATATGTAAACAATGCGCATGTGATCTACATAAGTTAATAGAACGTCATATTATTATTTTTGTAAGCTGATGACTTATATACCTATTGTGCCTTATGTATAAAAAAAATATAAATTCACATATATACGTAAGCTAGAGAATTACCACCGAAAATTGAGTAATCGAATGTAAAATATCGATAAAATGCGAATTATTATAATTTATTTTGGCTCATGGATACAAAATATAATTATAGCGATAATAGAAGGAGACCTTTGATATTTCAATTTAAGGCCCTATTTCAAATTTGATTTTTACTTTTTTATGTATGTGGCGGTGCAGATTGAACCTTTTCAAATAATTATTCTAGTATCAAGTAAAGCGATTTAAGGTAAAGAAAACTATTGTATTTGATAAGCATATTGTGAAGCCCTTTTTATGAATTTAGAAGTATTTAAAATATTTTCGCATTAGGAATAATTTGAAACTGATATCAATCAGTTCAATAGAATTTGGTGACACGATAATTTATTTTAAAAACTTTATGGGAATATTTTCAATGAGTTGACAATTCAGTATTAGTTTTAAATGTATATAATCACTTTCAAGGTTCAACATAAATGCTCATTTCTGTGTTGTAAATTTTTATTTAATTTCCGAATTCATAGAAATTTACTTTTTTGTAGATTGTTTTGTCAGTTAAAATTGTTTTCACTGAAGTAAAAAGTTAGAAATAAAATAAGTTTTATACTAGTAAAAATTATAAGTGTATTAGCAATAATTTAGAAGCAACTTTTTCTAAAAATTAAGCTCTTATACCTTCAACAAAATAAAAACAAAATAAAATAATCTTATGAACTAATATTAGGTTAAGAAAGTAAGTTCTGTAATTCTATAAGCTATTGTGATTTTTTGTGACAGAAAGTAAGAACATCTCAAATACTAAATACGAGGGAGTATGAAAACATAGTATCTGCAATTGGTTCACATAAAATACAACACATTTATATGTGTTTGTGCATTAACTAGAATTGCTACAAAAATATGCTAGTAAAACTATTATCACGTAGATAGACTGAAAAGTAAAGCAAGAAGCCTTCATATCTACATTTCAATCACGTTTGTAATAAATGAATAAGTCACACTTATTTATCATACTAGGCAATAAGCCTACTGAAATTTGTTAGTTATAAATTGAACTCAGTTTAATTAGTAAAACATTTCCTATAAACAAATGTAAAAATATTTAATGAATGTATATTTTTTCTCTGTAAGTTTAAATTTCTAAATAATTTTGATCTTGACCGTTCTTATTGAAACATAAGAAAACTAACAATTGACATTTTCGAACAAACTTTTGTTTAGATAAATTGAAATTAAAATTAGGTGAGATAAATTAACAATAAAATCTTACACTATAAATATATCAATATTATTAAAAAATAACAAAACTGACAGCAAAGAAGGCTGAAAGTATATAAAAAGAATTGCTAACATCGTCGACATTTCTTTAAGTTATAATTTGTCGACTCTACGATGAAACCTCGGTTTGCATCCATCCATTGTTCGTAATATGATCCCGTCTGCAAACTTTTATTAAAAAAATTTAAATGTTTGTACTGTGTTTGCGCGTCTCTATTATGTCGTGCTTGAGTGCCATTATATGTCGTCGCTATGTGTAACCTCGAGTGCCACTATGTGTGACCATAGTGCGGACTTTCACTGTGGTCACACATAATGGCACTCGAGGTTCCGAAATGTCTGTCATATTAAATTAGAAGCAAAATAATATTTCAGAAGTTGAAACAAATCTATTGATCCATTATTCATCAAAGTCTATCAAACCGTTAAGGTTGTACAAGGTAACAAAAATTAAGACAAATATTTTTGCTCTTTATTATTGAGATAAATTTCTTACTGTCATATTATATAGTAATAAATATTATTAAACGTATAAATTTTAATTCGTTTGTAACTTTACATTCAACAATTATTTAGCTTATTGAGATAAAATTTTTACTGTCATGTTATACATATAAATTTTTACTTATAAATATTTATATCTTTACGTTTCTTTATAGTTACGGTAAAAATGATGAGAAAACTAAGCCATTACAGAACCTATAATTGCAGTTTAATATACATCAATATCATATATAGAAGATTTCTGATAGAAACGTAACTGATATAGTGCGTGTAGAAACTCCCATAAAGTATTGTTACGTAGTTGTTAACTCTTAAAGTGGTTGGTCCGACTTAACCGAAATAATTTTAATACAAAGATCTAATTAAAAATCAACATCTAGAATTTTTTCCGATTTGTATAACCTATGGGAAAAAAATTTAAGAGGGAGGATATATAGCACTTCATTTCAAAGCTTATTACTATACAAAGAAAGTAAACAAATTAAAATTTGCAAATAGACCTAACTTTAACGTAGTTATCATTTAAAACACGTTAACGGCCAAATGCGCTGAATGTTTGATATATTATTCAAACTAAAACTTATTTTAAAATTTAAATATTATATATAATTTAGTTTCGTTAAAAATCACTCTCAAAAAATATACAATTAACGTTAGAGGAAAAGTAGAAATACGTCACATTTTTAACTTTATTTAAAAAACACGTTGGGCGATTTTTTTGAAAAAAACTAAGAGCAAAATGATGTATCAAAATTTTGAACATTTTTTACCGGTTAGTTTTAATAAATTTTGCTCTCAAAAATTGTACAATTAATATTACAGGTATTAGCAAAAGCAAAAATTTCACCACATTTTTTTAATGCAATTATCTAAAAAACTAAATCAATTTGTCTATAGTTGTTCTTAGAGCAATTTGTCTAAAAGACTAAGTCAATATAAGAAGATCTTATACCAAAATTATGAAAAAAATTATTATTTACGGATTAGTTTTGGTACCTTTCCCCGCAAACCCCTCCCAAAAGTTGTACAAATAACAATCCAGGGAAAGTAGTAATTTCACCATACTTAATTTTATTTAAAAATCTCATCAAGAGATTTATCTGAGACAGTAAACTCACTATAAAATGATGTCATATTACGTTTTGAAAGAAAAAATTTATAATTTAGTTTTGGTAAAAATTGCTCTCAAACATTGTGAAATTAACATTTAAGGAAAAATAATAATTTCGCCGCACTTAATTTTAACTTATGGATCTTATTCTCACGCGACAACTACCTTAAATGCAATAGTTAATTGAGATCGCCAAGTAAAACATTTATTTGGATGTAGGATTAACATTGTAGAAAACTTGAAATTTACGTTTGACAGATGGATATAAAGAAAAAGGTTCAAAAGTTACATATGTTCGAAGCTTGTTTGTTTTAAATAATTCTGTTATTTCTTTCAGTAAATCGACTAGTCGTAAGAAGGTTATAAAAATGTAGAAAAACATCATTAAATATTCAAAGGCGAGAAAGCTTACACTTTCATATTTATTTAGTCTACAAATGTTTGTGGTGAAATTGAAGACAGATTAAATTTTTTTTGACCTGTTTATTTCAATATCTATTTTTTGCAATAATCAAGATAAACAACCCTTTTTTCCATATATTTGTTTAACCAGCATGGTCATTCATGATTCCATTCGTCAGACTATTTACTTTATTGCTTGTGTGTATATTCAGTTTAATTGTGAAAACTTCCAATGATGATGCTTGATCAACATGCAGCTGGTTAGTTTTCAATTTATCTTTCTCGACATGCTGTGTGTTAACCCTTATGTCCATACCCGGGTACCCTTTTATATGTTCTTATTACATATGTTCTTAACAGTATATCATCAAATTTTTTCAGATCCTTAAGATGTCACTTAATCGGCTTCAATTAATATAAGATATGATATTTAAATATGCAAAAAAAATTAATAAACTTATAGGTAAAGTCGAGTACTACTTTTATCCATACCCGGGTATTTATACGTAAGAAAGGGTATCCATTATAATAAATTATGCATAAAATATTTTTACATGGAATTTATTCTTGATAACAAGCATCACATTTTATTAATTTTCTTGTATTTTCATTGCAAACCGGATAAACACAATCTTTTCACGACTTTCATGTGTTCTTCCGTTTTTTAGATACCATGATAACAGAAATAGCATCATGCTACGACAACTTTTCGTCCGTTGGAATCAGCCTCTCGAGTAGACTTGATTGATGTCATCGCTCTATATGCAGGATTTATTGTTTTTTTGCATAATGTTTTTGATCGCAATCTGAATTTAAAAAATTTGAGGTGGATCTTCAATTATTGGTGTACACAAGTTTTGCCTTAATTGCCGTAAAAATATTCAGCGCTCGTTTGCCTTCTTCAACATTTTAATATTTTTATAATATATTATGTAACTTGCAAGACTCGCGATATCCTTAATATATTAAAAAAAAACGAGAAGCCATCGGTAAATCCTCCTGTGGGTTTTGTAACGTCCTAGCATCTGATTTATTGTATCCACTCCAACCTTCCTTTCATTATAGTACCGAACACATTCTGGTCTTTTCTTACTGTCTTCGTAAAATATTGTATATTAATGCATCGTAGATAATAATATAATTTTTTTTAAAATAATATATTGTCATTTTTTCATGATGTCTAAATAGAGTGAAAAATTATTCCCTATGTTTACATGCATGATTTGATGCATCTATTTGAATACAATTTGAGTTTTTTAATGTTTCTACAACTGTCATGACATGACAATAAATGTTTCGCTAAAGGCAGATTAATAAAACTAAATATTCATAGAAATATTTCTTTAGAATCCTTCATATTGTGTGACTAAGTCTTTTTCTACTCTTTCACCTTGATTTATTTTGAAATCAGTCGTTAATTTTCCAGTGAAAATTTGGCCATTCAATAGATATGTATTCTCCCTATCGCATATATTTTTATGCCATAATTTTATTTCATACTTTACTGGTTTTGATGGTACAGGCTGCGTGAATCTAGTTCGCCCTGTGAGTCTAGTTGCTCATCGACCGTCAAACATTCCGTTGGCTTGTAAAGCGCTGATAAGTTAGCACTCGACATTGATCATGTGTCGTACATAGGAGCTCCTTTATTTTCTTTGATGTAACTGCACGAATATTCGCATAATGCAAGCGAATGAATCTTATTATACTCCAAAAACCGATTGTTGTAACTCGAGCTATTTGCACCTGACATTATGAGAATTCCTAAGAAGGCGTAAAAGCTTTGAAGATTTAAATTTTTTCACGGCAATTGGTACTTCGCGGGATTTTTCGACAAAAATTCTCTATTTCTGCCATAGAATATTTTGAGAAGGAGTCTGTTGTTGAATTGGTGACGTTTTAGAATAAACATTTTATCTTTGGTGGTTAACGTTGTCGTTGATTATAATGATTCATTACTAGCTGTGACGCTTTTGGTCGGTTCATCAAGAACCTTGTCTAATTCAGCTTCACTCTCAATATTTTCCATTAAATATAGAAATATCATATTTTCATTATTTTTAAATATTTAAATCATAATAATGGAGGGAGAAAATAATTGTATTTACCAGATCCTTTACGGCCCAATATTTCTGAACATCTCCTTCTGGGTATATAATACTCATCGTCACTGGGATATAATTGTCTACAGCAGAATATTCTCCCAACAGTTCACTCAAATATATATCCTTCTACGTAATCTGTTGAATTATGTACTTTATAACTAATAAATAAGCGATAGTAATTAGATAAAATATAATACTTTAAGGAATACTTGAATATAACTGCTGATAAGTTTTCCAATATTACTAACTATTTTTTTTGGTATAACAAGGAAATTTCTAGCACCAAACACACAGCATACACAAAATACTCAAGCGTCCACTAAAAGTCGAGACTTCTGTGTAACTGACAATAGTAGATAACGTATATAGACTTTTATATTTGCAATGTAGTGTATACTTACTATACAATGGCAAACAATTTAGTTGTTTTTCAAATAAATTAAAATTACATTAATTTTTTAGAATTTATTTAATAATATATTTAATTAATCTCTCACTTTTGCACTTCCTGTCAATTATTTAAGATTATCTTTAACGCGTTATCATATTTACAAATATATTTGTGTGTGTATATATATATATATATATATATATATATATATATGTATATATATATATATATATATATATATATATATATATATATATATAAAGTTAGTTAGCATTTTAAGAACAATACTAAACTATCACTAATTTCTTTCAAGGACATTAATTAATTATTAACATAACAAACTAGAAAAAAATTATAGCTAGAATAGTTTTATTAAAAAAGGGAGACCAAAATATTTTCGTTCAATTCAAATCGACTCTAGGCCTTTGTATTAAAAAAGTTATTGTGAAAAATTTTAATGTTAAAAATTAGTGCATTGTGAATAAAACTGATGTCGTTTTTTTCCCGCGATAAAATCGATGCCTGCATTTTAAGATGTTTACGTTTTGAAATCAATGTTATTTTCCTTGTTTAAGGGCTAAAGCATACCGTGCATGCAACGACATGCATACTTTTATATTCAATATCTCATTTCATTTCAATACTTATATATTTAAAGAATAATAACGGATATGTTTTACAAAGTCATACACCGTACATATGTTTTTACTATCATGTCACTGAATATATAAACACATAGCGACGAAAACGTCTGTTTTGCTTTCAGTTGATTTCCATCCATTACAATTTTTTCTTCTTGATTATAAATATTCATAACTTGTAAATTCATCACATTTATAATTTTATTTAGAATGAATTTAATTTTGTACTCATTTACTTGTGACATTTACTTAAACGGAGTTACGATATTAAGTGATAAGAGCATATTTTACATAGATTTACGAATCGCTTTCGAAAATAAATTCTATATTAATGTTAGAGTACAATATTTCTTCATTACTTCGATTATATTCTAGTTTCTTATTTTTTATAATATTTTCTCTAGTAAGAAAGACAGCAGATATAATGGAAATTGGAAAAAATGTAAAAAAAATGTTTGAATGATTAACAAAGTTTTAAAATCTACAAATAAAATATATCAAGAATAGGTAATCATAAAAACAGCCAGTATATTTGCGTCGATAATATATTATTTTCTGTTATATATTGTAGTAAATTTTTTTTTTATAATAATAACATCGAATTATTAGATTCGATAAAATAAATATTTAATGCAGAAAATAATTTTTTTTACTAGGAACTGCTAGTTTTTAAAGAAAGAAATTCGTGTCAGATAAAATCATGGGAATCAACATAACTTTATCCAAATCATATAACAATTCAATAAATAATATATTAAATTATATTTTGCTTAGGATTTTGTCTAGGTGGAAATATTGCGATTTAAAATCTTATTATTTTCAAGTGACTTAAAAAAAGAATTTCTGTTTTTACTCATAAAGATATACATATACGTATGTGTATATATGTCCGGGATTTTACCAAATTTTTCTAAGTATTGAAATTGTTTCTTTCATAAAAAACCCAATATATTTAAGTGGAATAAATCTTAATCCTTAAAGACGTCTTCATTCATGGGTCTGACCGCCTTCGGAATATTTATTGATTTGCCTTCGTAGCCCACCCCCCGTATTATAGCATACAATGCTGCCGATCAGCAACCTCTGATTTCGTCGTCTACATAGTGCTGATTTTACAAAAAAACTACGACGATGCCTGTGTAGACGGGCGAACTTCATTCCGACACAAATAACGTGACTCCAATACAAACTTTCATCCCGCACTTTCCCCCTTAAGGGATAATTTTCCAAAAATGCTAAAATAAGTAAGTTAAAATGTCTAACCGGAAACTTAAATATAGGATTTTATGTATCTGTTTTCGAAAATAACGGAGCTCCCAAACAAATTTTTATTATCCATTTTACTCCATTATTGATGAAATTTATGTAAAGCGTGTTTTAGAGTGTGTTTACGTCATAAGAGTAACACTCTAAATTTCGTGTTTTCTACCTTTAGTAATTTAGGCTTTGCTATGATTAATTAGTCAGTCAGTCTGTCAGTCAGTCAGGGCATTTCTTTTTATATTTATGGATTATACCAGGCGACAAAAAGACATACGACTACGATATCCATCTAATTCTTAATAGCCTGATTTAATTTACTCTTTGAATATACTATTGGCTAGACCGACATGTACGAAGCAATTGTCACCGGTAGCAGATTCACGTGTTAAGAAGAACAGTACACGTGCCACTTGGAGGAAAGTCATCGATCGTGTCCGTTGGCGACGCGCAGCGTTAGGTGACACGTTTATTTGCTCGCTCATCCCGTGACAATTTGAATCATTAACGCTGTACCGCTGCCGTACTTTTTTGTTTCAAAAGGTATTATAAATAGGATATTTTAATTGAATTAACAAGGTTGTAATTGCTTTGTAATATATTTTAACTACTGATGATGAAAATGTCTTCTTGCCATTAGAAAAGAAATTTTAAGAGAATGAAAGATCATTTATAATTAAAAGGAATATTTTGCAAAAAATTCGATTCTTTGAAGATATTTATATAATACACGATATAATGTGTAATAAATAAATTAAGTATTAATTATGAGGAAGATTCATTAGTCACCAACCTAATAATAACATAGATTCACAAAGACTTTCAAAATTTCGCTAGTATATTTTTAATTGTCAATTTATTTTTCACTTTTATTTATAATAGTTAATGAATTGGCCTAATTGGATCTATAAATATTTTTATTGGTAAAAAGAATTATTCCACTCGGAAGTTTTTTATAGCTCTCACAATCATAATAGCATTAATTACCATTAAAATTTTACCCAACTGATACTTGAGCCAATGAACGTTAACTTTCAGTTTATACTTACAAATTAATTTTTTTTACAATCTGCTAATTGTATTTTTAAAAAATATATCATTGATTTCTAAGATTTTATTTACTTAAGCAATTAGTCTTATTGCATGCTTAATTGCACTTTTCAGTCAGGTTGTCAAACTAAATGTAATTGTAAGTTTTTTTTTTGTCTTAAATAATGATAACATAGCGATAGTGTACATTATTGTTATTGATATGAAATAACAATTTTTACTTTGATACTTTTTATTAGTTATAAAACTTTATGTTTCTTTAATTATTGAACTGTAATTCAATTATATTTTCTATAATTAAATTACACAACAACAAGCTTTTCATTCAATCCTTTATACGTTGCTGCTAATATCTCCCATGCTAGTGGTTTCTAATTTATGAAAAGACATGGCATACTGCCCTCTGTTATTTTAAGTTGGACTGTGTAGTCTTTCACTTTCAAGTCATGCTAAACATTTGTAGTAATTTGTGATGTGCAGACTTAAATATTTTATTTGAAATTTGTTGCTTTCTTTAATTTGATTTACAAATTTTATACATATATATATATATATATATATATATATATATATATATATGTTTAAAATTTAAGCATATATATAAATTACTTACTTTATTACAATTACGTACGTATTACAATTATGTTTGCAAACAAAAATGCCACGATACTAACAACATAGTAATAAATATTCGATTGCCGATATCTTAATATTCTATCAAAGACGTCATTTAACTAAATAAAACTTCATATTAATTTCACGTATTAAAATTGTAAACATCTTCTTAAACGTAGTCTCAGATAAAACTTTAATTTAACACCTGTTAAAGCAAATTCAGAATATTTAATCTAACACTCTTAATATTATTCTCTGTAGCATATTTTTGTATATTTGATTTAATTTAAAACCTTAATTTTATCTTCCACATCTGTCGACTATTGTTAACCTTATTGACGCAGTCCTTTTCTTGTCACGCCCCTTTTATATCAAAAGGGTCCTTTTTGATCCATTTATATTGCAAATCCAGTAGACCGAGGATTTTATCACCATCCCTTTCAACGATTAAATATAGCTTTCAGTGGCAAAATGACGCACAACCTTAATTTTAAGCCAATTTATAAAGCGTGAGTGAAAAAGCCTTAACCTTTATGGCATTTATTGAGATATTGATTTGAGTATTTAAATTAGTACGATGTAGACATTATTTTTATTTCAAAGCATTACCTGGGAATGCAAATGATTTTAAATGCATCAATTTTCAATAGAAATAATATTTTGTATACTACAAGTTTTTGTGTTTTTTTTTTCACATATATTCTGCTTTAGAAATATGTGAGATTCGCTCATCGATATATTTGCGATTATTTTTATTGTTCTCATAATTTATTTTATGCCTTTTTTGGATGATTAAAACCAATCTCCTGGCAATGTTTTTCCTGTTTGTTTAGATAAATATTTTCATTCATAAATTAACATAAATATCAAACCTCGCATGTATACATGCACACGCTCATTCAAATGCATTTGGTCATGCATAAACGCATGCACACGCTTATGTATATATGCACACGCACACGATTATATATACGCGCACGCTCATGTATACGTACACACGCATAAGATCATAAATACGCAAAGGCGCATGCCGATGCATTCTCACATGCGCTTGATCATTCAAACTTAAATGCACATCCACACAGACATACACTTATGCGCACATGCGCACACGTAAATAAACAAGCATGTATTTGTATTTTTAGCAATACATTCATGTGAAATACCATCTTTATATTTAAACTTGGGTACAGTTACCACACATATTCCTTAAACATAATGGGTTAGTCTAATGTCCCTAAGTAAAATTTGAGGCAGGAATACAGATAGAAATATCTAAATTCCAATATTGAAATCAAATTTTTTGATTAAACAAGCTTAAACAAAGCCCACGAAATAGATTTAAAATTTTTGATAAGAACAAAGGAGAAAATCGTGTTAAATAATATTTGTTTCTCTGATATTTTATACATAATTTCTTGGTATAATTAAAATTAAAAATATGATTTGATAAAACAAGATTTATTAAAGATTTTTTCGGAAAAGAAAGACTGACAATTCTTCTATTCTAATGTTTTATCTTTATGACTTAAGAACTTTACATATTTTTCCTGAACTAATTAAGTAATTTTTAAAGTACGATCTTCACAAAAAGCATGAGCCGTCTTGGGATGCCTGGCAAATGTGAAATATCTAAATGTTTTACTTCACTTTCACTTTTACTATCACTGTAATTCACATTTTAAATTAAAACAACTCTTAACTTTTGAGACAATTTAAAGCGCTACACTGATGTAAACGAGTAAAGTTGTAACCGTAAATATATAAGAACCAATGTTGATACACTAACACACACGTAAAGTAGCGTGTGTGTAGTGTAGTACATAGGAAAGCGTTAAGCCGGAAAGAGCAGAGAAGACACAAAGCTGGCCAAATTGCAAATCACGATGTAAGGTCAGAATGTTTTAGGTCTTATCCAAACGCGCCATCAGATGTTTCACATCAGAGTACTCAGACGATCGCAGAGAGCGAATTGTGGTCGTTCGTAAATTAAATATGACCAGGTGTATATTATAATCAGTAGACAAAGATATTACTGTTTTTAAAATTATTATTTTAAAATTAATTAAAAATATAATTTCGTTAATTTTATTATTTCAATATTAAGATAATGTCAAAGTAACACTGTATTTCGAAATGCGGCATAGAATTATAGGTATAGCTATTCTCAATCAATTACTTCTTGTTAACAAATTTGTGTTTTAATATTTGATTTTAGTAACTTGATAAATGTATAGTATATCAAGGTGTAGATTAGGGCCAGAAAAATGTTCAACATTTTCCAATAGTGAAAAAATAAAAAAATAACAATTTCAATTAGATACATTAAACTACATAAATAAATGAAAAATACCATTTTGGCTGTCAAAAAATATAAATGTACGGAATGCAATATTTTTTTCCTCAATTTATCTAAATAGCGACCTTTTAAAAGCTTTTGTTTCTTTTTTGTTCGTTTGTTTATAATAATTCCAAAATTTGCTTTCAGGATTCATTAGAGATAAATAATAACTAAATAAATAAATCAACAGGTAATGTTAAGGGTGGTATTGCTTCTTTGTCGTAATAATAAAGCTTATTATTATGTGGGTATAATAATAAGCATTATTACTACGAAAAATATCTCTAAATTTAAATAATGACTTAAATAAATTTAATAATGTTATCCCTTATATAATAGAAATGTATCAAGGAGTAACAACTTTGATAATTATTTTAATATTTTAGCAAATACAATGAAAGCAAGCCTTAACGAGGGGAACCATTAAGCCATTTATCGCCTTTGTACATAAATGAATTAAAGGCCGCCAGTTGTGGACGCATTCAAATTCATTGTTACAACAAAGTTGACAGCTGCATAATGAGATATATGACTTAACAAGTTACTTGCATAGCATAAATTACTCATATTTTGCGCATTTATTTAAATTATCGATTTAAATACATGCGCAAAATATGGGTAATTTTTTTCCATAAAATACCCATATTTTGCGCATGTATTTAAATTATCGATGCAAGGGGTCTTCATTTTCCTTGAAAATAAATAAGACTGCTTCTAGTTAAAAACAAGAGGCTGCCGCGGTGGTGTTAAAGTAAAGTGTCGGCAGTTAAACCCTTGCTCAAGTTTCTTTAGAGCTTATTTATTCATTTTCACTCATAGGATTCACATTTTCTGAACCGTATTAGAAAATGTAATTGTTTCTTTCAGATGACATCTTTCAGCCTAACAATTTGCAGTTGTTGGTTTCATGCCTACTTTTAAAGTATGGGGATTGGTTTGTCATTTGTTTAAAACCTTTAACAAAATCATTAATTTCTTAAAATTTATTATATTGATGAAGAAGGAAGAGATGCAACAGTGTTTAAGATGCAAAAACTTCCCTGATATAAACCGATTCCCTGATATAAATCAATTTATTGCAAGTGATATTGCGCGAGAAAAATTTCTACATAAATCATTTAAAAATAACACTTTAAAAATTACCAAAATTTTGTAGAAATTTTGAAGTCGTTATTCAGGTAAACAGAAAAAAGCAATTAATGTTTCTTCAGCCGTAACGCACTGACAATAAGCGAATTTGCTTTTGTTACAGAGAGGTAGTTATTTGAAAGAAGAAATATATTAAAAACCCATGATCATGAATTGCGTCGCATAAGCGGGTTCTATCGCTCCGACGATACCTTGTTATGCCCATGGATATTTTGTTATGGTGAGGATGATGCTTGTCATGTTTCAGTATAAACCAAACAAATATTTGTATAAAATATGACCAAAAAGTCACTATTTTAGAAAATGGTATCGGTTCCGACAAATTGGCGAAAATTGGTTGACGAATATTTATTTGGTCAGTGGTTGATAGATTGTACGTAAAAATAAATAAAGGAAAAATTTAATTTCAACAAGACGAACCAAACACCATAGAGCAGACAGTTATGTACATCTAAAAAATGCGACAGAAAGACAGAACACCGATGTTACTCAAATTGATCAAACAGCAGTACTATCTTCATCATTTACTGGGTATTATCGCTATATGTATGGAGAGACTCAATATGCTGTGTTAGGTATATTTGAGCCATTATGGTCGCCCTGACCTTTTTACCCGAGATGGAAGGTTATTGCAGATAATTTGTTACTTGAATAAAATCGATCGCTGTAACATTATAAATCGGGTACTTCATTTAAATTAAAGCAAATAAAAAAAAAATAATTAGTTTACACAAGCGTGTCGCTTCATGTATCTCATCGAAATGCAGCAGAGAGGCTTTACACAAATTCACATTAGGGAGATCGGCGCCTTTTTTCGTTTAATAAAGACAATAATTCTGAAATACTAGATATAGAGGAGAATCATATCCTTCATGAAATTATTTAGCCAAAATTATTCACAACCCTTGCAGAAATCAAAAATCTATTTGTATGAAAGAAGATAGTTGTAACAAAAAAAACAGTGCCTCTTCTGAAAGAAACTCAAATAGGAGAAGACTAATACCTCAATACTGTTCTCAAGAAGTTCCATTGTCAATGACTTTTCCGGTAAAACCCATGGTTTAACCTATACAGAAAACAGATAGGTGGTACTCGAACCCAGTTTTGTTTTGGATGAATTTTTGCTACTCATAACAACATATGGCAATACAGTTTATTAAAGTCAATTAAGTACTTATGCAAATATGACAATGACGATATATAAAATACCATGAAATTGACTAATACATAAGTACCTCTGAGATAATTTGGAGAAAAGTGGCTTTACTATACACAAAGGTTGCGACTTTAACCATATATTGCGTTTATAAAATCATCGACCCATCTATTTTAATCAAAATTATTCCAATAATCTAGAAGGGAAAGTGAATAACTCACAGAAAATTACGCTTATATGATTTCTTAATCTACATAAAAGAGATAATTTATCAGAAACACTTCGTGTGGAATTCATTTCATATTATGTATGAAAAAGAAACAAATACGGGAGTAAGTAATATAGAAGTAACATCGATAAGCTGTCCAATAAAAAAAAAGGATTAATCTTTGTGAGAATTGTATACTGTCCATCTTAATAACATCACATATTACAACCTTTGAATTCTTTTTCATTAAGTTTGGGAATTAATATCATTTTTGGATTTTGAATATGTTAATGATGTCTTTTTTCCACAAGTCAGCCAGCTTATAAAGCCCTCGGCTAAGGAGATGCTAGAAAGGAAGCGTTTCCATTTATTATTAACCTTTTAAGCTACAGGAAATAAGGTTCATATTTTTTAAGTAAAGTACGTTTCAAGTCTATTGCAAAAATTTAAGGATTGTCTGTCAAAAATATAAAATGGCAACCTCAATAAAAATTGTAAGAGAGTATTCTTTAGGTTTATAAATGAAGATATTTATATTCAAGTCATTGTGCTATTTTTACGAAGGGAATGTTTATAAATCATAAAGTAGTAATTCATATAAATCAACTAAGACACACTCCAACAAAAAATAAATAATACTACCCAGTATAAAACTACGCTGCGGGATAGCGGCAAGATAACTCATTTAGTTATTAAATTGCCTTTAAATATGATGCATGCAGAGACAAATCTGTGCAATATTTCAAAACAGATTAATATAGTACAGGCTTTAAAAAAAATAAAATTCGTAGTGCGGGATGAAAGCACAATGGCCCGTAAAGGAAGCATAGATGCTATCAGCAGTACTTGATAGATATAAAAAAAATTATGGCCTGATGGGAGGCAGCGTCAGAGTTCTTATGGCTGGAGACTTTACGCAAACCTTACACATAATGCAAAAGATAATCTGAGACAAGGAAGTGAAGTAATGAGTATAATTTTCATATTTGTGTCCTTATTTTTAAGTTTGCTTTAAGACAATTATGAAAATGCTCTTAACAAGTTATGGAATTAATGGGATGATCATTATATCACAATGTTAGGACAAAGTAATACAATCTCGGACTATAGAGCTAACCACTAAAGTTTACCTTGATATCAACCCCCAAAAATTAAAAAGCTGCTGGTATTAACAACGTGTTTAGGTTTGATTGATGGGGAGGAGGTTCAGTATGAATTTGTGAATTAAGTAGTACAATTTGAAGTTGCTGTGAGTTATCGAGTTGATAGTCTCAGAATATCAATTTCCCCAGTTGCATAATGCTTCAAACTATCAAAAATCAAAACAAAAAGTCGCAAATTTTCTCAATGTTGATGTCAATGATTTTGTGATGTTTCATGATCTTCCATTAACATTATTTTAATTTTCATCTGGAAATTGTTTGCATTATAAACACATATATTTTAGAAATAACTTATATAGTTTATGTTTAAATTCAAACCAAAGCGATTTGTCTTGAATATGATGAATATTTATATACATATAAATATTAGACAAGAGTGTCAATATAGGATATACTTATATTTGTTAAATCAGCATCCACCAACTAAATGATAATCTCATTGATTCTCTTGTACATCCAAAATCACCGTCAATTTTATGCAATAATTTTTTTAAAAATCGTATTAACATTTCCCCGTGACTATTCCTTCAAATATTAACTGGTTCAAATTTTAATATTTTAATATACGGAAACCAAATTTACGTTTGCGGTAGTGCCCAGGCAGTTTTCCACCAACCTTGCGCATGCCGTGTTTATATTTAAACGAAGCACTTCGAGCCACTTTTGACACTTCCTTAACTCAAGACCTACTTGGTGCACAACGTTTAACTCACATACGTAAAAAAGTGTAAATATCATATTATGTTTTACATTTTACGGATTTAGCTTTTAAAGTCTCTGAGATTTAGATACTAAAACTACTAACTGTCGCTAATTACCTAGCTCTAGTCGATTTGGAAACTTTAAACTTGACAAGTATCTAGGATTTCACGTCAACAAGGATTATTAAAACCAAATGATCATTAAAGTCATGGGGGATATTTATTGTCTGAGAAAATTAGCAACGCATTTTAATATTCTAGTTAATAGGTAGTTCGACGTGCTTTTTGGAGAAACAAAGTTGTTGTCATTATTTTAAATTGGCGTCAATTTTCTGGTAATAGTAATACAATTGAACACTTTTTTTTACAAAATTGGAGTTATGTTCAATATTTAAAAACTACTTAGTATAAACAACTGCTGAGTATAAAACAAAGTGTTTTTTGTAAAATTTTAATATCGAAAATGTTGAAATTTTATATAAAAATGGCTTCAAATTGAATATTAGTTTCGGATATAAGTTCAAGAAAGGATATATTTCTATGCACGTAATATTATATATTTTCTTTTAAGCTAGGTTTTCTGTTTAACATAGAGATATTAGTTTTCATAAGTTTATGAATTTGCTACAGTTAATTTAGTTTAAATGGGTTTACCCTTCATATATACTTCGCGATATTTGATGTCAGTTAGCTATCGAAAATTAGGTATTTGTGTGACAAATATAAAGTATTGTGGTATGTGTCAAGTTGTCTCCTTATTATATTTTTGATAACTACTTTTCTTTACATTTTTTAAATTCATGGACATGGAATTTATTGTTTTTTTTTCTCTTTAATTGATGTTGCAAGTTTTCTTATTTTTTTTGTTAAATATTGACTCGTTCTCCATATCTTTAATTTATCTCTTTCATTATTTCTCTTCTTCTGTGGCTTTTGTCATTCCTTGTGTTTTAAATGACTTTAAAGTAATTTATGATTGGTTCAAACGCAATTCTATTCAGTTTCTTTTTAGCATAGCGCTTAAAATTTGAATTTTTTCACATAATTGCTCAAAGTACACCACACTACTATTCTCATTTTATTATCCCCAAAATTTACATATCAGAAAGTATATTAATTACAAAACTGGGCTTAGATCTTCATTTCTATGTGATATTTGTTCCCAAGTTTTCTAATAATTCAAAATAATTGAAAATATGGGCACTTTAAAATAATTTCAAAATTATTCACCTACCATTTTTCTATGATTATATTGGCTTACTTATGGAAGTCACTTTTTCGTAACTAATTTGTTCTTATACTTTCTGGTATTTTTTTTATTTTGGTGAGCTTGCGAGTAAAATAGACATTGTGGTATTAATAACTATCTGTATAAAAATGGTGTAAGAAATATAAAATTTTGAAACATTGTGGACTCCGGAAACATTATTTTTTTATACTTTGCTTTTTGTCATCAGAATATTAAATTATCATTGGCTTCTTATCCTTCCATTATATTCTCCCATAACGGTGTATGTATAGATCGTACACTATTCCCTCTTGGTTTTCATACCGTGACAATTTAT
Organism: Druceiella hillmani; assembly: GCA_039881145.1. Lineage (NCBI taxonomy): Eukaryota > Metazoa > Arthropoda > Insecta > Lepidoptera > Hepialidae > Druceiella > Druceiella hillmani. Next base: position 417,263 of record JAYKKI010000041.1, read on the forward strand.
TTATCAATCAAGTGATCAAATCTTAAATCATCCCATAAATTTTAGTAGGATTTAACTTAAAAACTTTGCTTGAGAATGATCAATTCATTGATTGTATAATATTTTACCATTGAAATGCTTGAAAATTATATTATTCAATTTTCTAACTATATAATCAATACGATCCTCGTAAGTCAGTAAAAACTGAACGCAAATAACTTCATAGCTCTATGATTTTATAAAATGTTGTCGCTAAACGTGAACAAGCTAAAGATGACTCTAAAGCGAACACCTGGCCAACTACGCAGGAGTCACTCAAATCCATTCCATCCATTGATTTTTTCTTAGTTCTTAAGTTGGAAATGTGGAATAAAATTTACACCTTAATTTTTATCACAAATTTATATTTCATAACAATTACGATTCCCAAATTAAAGACGATCTCCTTGTGTTAAAGTCCAATCTATGGGATGGAATAGTTTTAGTAATAAACCTGAAGGGGTTATATCCATGTTACTTCTATCCTTCTTACGTATTACATACCTTAAAATTATAACATTATATTGACATCTTCAAGATATTTCTGGCAACTATTACTTTTCTGAATGAATAGATGAAATGCATACATATCTATACACACACACACATATATATTTATATATATATATATATATATATATATATATATATAAATATGTATATATATATATATATATATGTATATATAAATATATATATATATATATATATATATATATATATATATATATATATATATATATATCCATGTATATAAGTTGAATCCTGCTAAAATATATGGGATGAATTAAGATTACATCATTTGGATGATAAATTAATTGTCACGGTATGAAAACCTACGGAGAAAAAGTGTACCATCTATACATACACCGTTATAAGGGAATATAATGGAAGGATGCCAATGATAATTTATTATCCTGGTGAAAAACAGCAAAGGATAAAAAAGTAATAATGTTTCCGGAGTCCACAATATTCCAAAATTTTACATTTCTCACACCGTTTTTATACAGGGAGTTATTAATTCCACAATGTCTATTTTACTTGTAAGATCACCGAATAAAAACACCAGGAAGTGACAATTTGTAAGAACAAATTAGTTACGAAAAAGTGACTTCCATAAGTAAAGCCAATATAATCATAGACAAATGGTCGGTGAACGATTTTGGAATTATTTTTAAGGGCCCATATTTCTAATTATGGTGGATTATTAGGAACCTTGGGATTGAATACCACAAAGATATAAAGATCTTAGCCTGGTTTTGCTAACATCCGGTTTTTTAACAACCGGTTTTTCTGATACATAAATTATGGAGGTAATAAAATAAGAATAATAGTATGGAGTATTCTGAGCAATGATATGAAAAAAATGCAACTTTTAAACGCTACATTGAAAACAGACTGAATGGTATTGCGTGTGAACCCATCGTAAATTAGTTCAAAGTCATTTAAAACACAAGGAATGACAAAACCCACAGAAGAAGAGAAATAATGGAAGAGATAAATTAAAGGTATGGAGAACGAGTCAATATTTAACAAACAAAAATTAAGAAAACTTGCAACATCAATTAAAGAGAAAAAAAAACAAATAACATGTCCACGAATATGAAAAATGTAAAGAAAAGTAGTTATCAAAAATATAACAAGGAGACAACTTGACACATACCACAATACTTTATATTTGTCACACAAATACCTAATTTTCGATAGCTAACTGATATCAAATATCGCGAAGTAAATATGAAGGGTAAACCAATTTAAACTAAATTATCTGTAGCAAATTCATAAACTTATGAAAACCAATATCTCTATGTTTAACGGAAAGCCTAGTTTAAAAGAGAATATATAATATTATCTACATGGAAATATGTCATTTCTTGTACTTAAATCTGAAACTAATGTTCAATTTAAAGCCATTTTTATATTAAATTTGAACATTTTTGATATTATAATAGTAGAAAAAACTTTTTTATATACTCAGCAGTTTTTTATACTTAGTAGTTTTTAAATATTGAACATAACTCTAATTTTGTAAAAAAAGTGTTCAATTTTATTACTTTACCAGAAAATTGACGCCAATTTAAAATAATGACAACAACTTTGTTTCTCCAAAAAGCACGTCGAACTACCTATTGACTAGAATATTAGCATGCGTTGCTAATTTTCTCAGACAATAAATATCCCCCTTGACTTTAATCATCATTTGGCTTTAATCATCCTTGTTGACGTGAAATCCTAGATACTTGTCCAGTTTAAAGTTTCCAAATCGACTGGAGCTAGGCAATTAGCGACAGTTAGTAGTTTTAGTATCTAAATCTCAGAGACTTTAAAAGCTAAATACGTAAAAACACAAATAATATTTACAATTTCTTTACGTATGTGAGTTAAATTTTGTGCACCAAGTAGGTCTTGAGTTAAAGAAATGTCAAAAGTGGCTCGAAGTGCTTCGTTTAAATATCTACAATGTATATATATATATATATATATATATATATATATATATATATATATATATATGTATATATATATAAACTTCTTACGTAAAGTATGGTCGTCTCCAAATCTTTGGATATAATCTGTGCCAAGCTTTTTTGATAGGATAACACTGTTAAATCCGTCAATTCAAACCGATTTTACAATTGGCCATTTTATCTCAACTCTTTTACTGTAAGTCACAAATTATTTACCCTTTGATATATATAACTTTCTGCAATACATTAAATTCAGTTGAACTTGAATTTCGTAATCCATTTACATACTATTAATATATTCGACGTATTTGAATATATCTTATATAGAGTGATATATTAGAGTGGCCTATCTCAAATTTATGGAGTTTAAACCAATATGGAGTCTTCAGTTGATAAACTTAACGTACTACGAACAGACAAACGCACTCGACATGCCTTCCATCATGAGCGTAATTGTACATATGTGTGAGTTTTAGTGATAGCTTTTCAATAATGATGTTGTATCAATTATATAAAAATAAAGAGGCACGTATTTGGTAACATTTTCTTAATGAATTTTTCCCAAAGCCTATGATTATAAACAATGATTAAAGTCTATAAGCTAACGCCCGTCTCAAAAATGATTATGCATGCCTCGTGTGAGGCATTCTCTATCCTTACCTTAAATATTTGCTAAACTTCAAATATTTTGGGTTCGTTATTTGTACTGTGAAAAAATGTCAACCTGAGCACATTCGTATAAAAAATTTAATATCATGGCCAGAAATGCTGCAAAAGTTTTAAATTTAGGTTAAAATTAAAATAAAAGTTTTGTGAGAAAAAATTATTTCTATTTGGAAAATAAATACATTATGAAGGTAGAAAAGTGAAAAATATGTACAAATATTTCAAAATTAAAGAAATAACCTATTATTAACTGACCTTTAAGTATTAAATACGTAAAAATTATATTTGTTTTTTAAATTGGAAAAATAACTGACAACTTCCTCATGCAATGGCCCTACTGAAACTGCACATTGTAGTGATTGAAATTGTGCAATTTAACTAAGAGAAAAAAATAAACAATTCACATTATGCCACCAAAACTTAAAAATGTATTTCTATGATTCTATATAATTCTTTTGCAGTTATTATAAAAATCATTGGCCTTTAAATAAAATAAGCTTCTTCAAATGGTTTTTCAATTTATTTTGATAAATTTTATAAAGTTATTTCATATCTTGGCATTATTGTCAAATAATGTCAAGATGCGTCTATTAAGAGGGTTCTGCTGATAATAATTGAATTTTGAAGAGAACTATCAGCATAAATAAATTGTATGATTTCTAAAACTGTTTTATTAAAGTCATTTTACCAAAGTTAAAATTAGTTTGGAAATGTCCCCTAAAATAATGTTCTAATTTTAAATATATACAAAATACATCTTTTGATGGATAAGTCAAAAAGCCCTTAACTTGTTTTGCAGTCTTTACGGCTCATAAAAGACTCATTAGTTCGTGATTATACCAAAGAATCTATATAAATTTCACAATGCATACTTATATCTTTTTAATTTTTTAACCACAAACCCACTTATATATTCGACAACCAATTTAATAAATTAGATAAATCTTCATAAGTCTTAGGTAACCTGTCTAATAACACCGAGGACACGTCTTTAATATCACCTGGATTGTCATTCAGAAAATGATCGCTCAATCAAAATTCCTTTAAAATTGTTGCATTCAAAATTGCAGTATCAGTGCGGTTTGTGGTGGAAATTAATATTTAACACAACCCCTACACTTTCAGTCAATTTGAACTTGTGTGAAAAAGTAACCTTTTTTATGCAGATATAAATTGTCTGTTCGTTGGATTATTATTAAAACCACCCCTAGAACGTACGGCACTGAAAATGTTTCCAAATAGTCTTGTGATAGTTTATAAAAAGGTAAAAATTGCAAGTAGCCTTTTTTAGTGTAATTTACTATAAATATTAACTTGTTATGTTTACTAAGAACTAAACGTCTCGTAGAAATTATGATAACGGTACCATCCTTAAATTTATAATTTCTAAAATATTTGTATACTTGATCGATTTTATCGAATGTTCCTTGTTGGTTAGTTGAGCACAAAGGTTTTTTAAACCCAGAAGAAAGAAAGTTTCTGGAATTAAAAATATCAAAAATATAATTAACGAGAGTATTAAATAACACAATGGCTTCCGAATTTTAGAATTGTGATTAATTCGCGTAAAATACATGATACAGATTGAGTAAAATACAATATATTTAGGCTTTATAAGTGAAATCTGGAATATATGATTCGCTTTTTAATTTTGCGTCAATAAACTGTACGTGTTAAGATTTGAAGCTATTCCCTCAAATGTAATTGAAATTACTTCACATGCAGTATTAAATAAATAAATCAAAAAATCATAATAAATAAATCAGTTCATTAAATAAATCAAGGCAAATTTTTAATAAATTTGCCTTTTGTGAAGCCCTAAAACTTCTTTCTGGAAAAAAACTGCTGGAAGTTTCCAAAAGATATTCACAGCCACAGCCACAACCATTAAAACTTGAACTTGATTTGCAATTCCTGATTCGTATAATAATATAGCCAAAATATGCTTTGCCGACAAATTCAATATATTCCCCAAGGTTCATTTCATCAAAAGTGATGCTTAGAAATAATTTTTTTAGCCATTTCCTTTATTGTATTCAATGACTCGACTATAAAACCCGGTTCGAAAATTTGCTCTCTGATATAATTTCCTAAGTATGTTAATATAAATTAAAAGAAGATGAAATTTTCACGGATATAATAAAACCTTCGACTATAGTTCGTTAGTGCAAACTTTATAAGCTCTTCATTATATTCAGCAGAATGGGCTATTTTGTCAACTTTGTTTTCATTCACCCTACCTACTAAAAATTTCAATATTTCATTAGTACATGATGTGGTAAGGTCGTTTAAGTTATTCCAAAACATGGACTTTTTAAAATTTTTCGAGCACCGATTGTAGTGTTATAATTTTTTTATTCATTCTCTGGGATTTATCAAGTTCCTGATATTTTGCCGCTTATATCTTACCTTTTCGTTGAATTTATTACATTTAGAAATAAACTTCTTTTCTATTGGCGACAATGGTGGTTGCGACGTACAACTAAGAAAACAGCTACCATTTTTTTATGAAATAAAAAACATTATGAAATAAAAAACAATTATGAAATAAAAAACAGGAAAATATTTATAATAATATTTTAAACTAAATAAAAAGAACATTTATAGTAATATTTTAAACTAAATAAAAACAAAAATTATTATGAAATAAAAAACAGGAAAATATTTATAATAATATTTTAAACTAAATAAAAAGAAAATTTATTTTCTATTTTAAATAAAAATATATACGTGACCTGAAAGTTCTCTAGAGTCGTGACATAATCCGGACACGGTGTAAAGTAAACGTAGTATAAACGCACGCTTCCTAAGCAGCGTAAAACGTTAAACTTTTCTGACAGGCTTAATTATAAATAATGAAATATAAATTGGATGTTGACAAGCCCACCGGTAGGAACTCTGAGTCTTTTTCCAAAAACTCTTTTTACAAAACGTTTTCTATGAAAATATTTTCTACATGACATAGCATTTTTATGGGGAGTCCAGTTGTATCTTTTGAGAATTGTTGTCCATTTTTCTCGTCGTACGGAATTCAATGATTAAGTACTGGATGATTTAGGTACATTCCATTGTTTTAAGTTTAAAAATATGTTTCTGATCTCTGCCTGATTTGAACCCATACCTTTTTCAGATACATATATCACAAAGCGTTTTTATTGTAAATTATATTAAAAATTATTTTCTTTTCATTTCATCTACCAAAAATTTCTAGCACAAATTACATTTATTTTTTACAGAGAAATGTCAATATCACTTGTCGATAAAACAATGCCAATCTTTATATGTTTATCGGTAAAATGTAATTTTTCATTCTTAGACACACACAGAATAAAAAAAAGAAGTAATACAACGTAAAACAAAACACATTTACTATGATATGTATATTTGACCAAGTCTAGTTAAACGATAATTTAACGGAAAATAAATGGTAAAGAAGTAAGTACGTCCATCGCATTTATCTGTGAAATGTCTCTTTATTTGGGTTATCCACATATATTACTTCGCAATCAACAAGACACCATTGCTTATTTTTAAATAATATTGTGGAAATATTATTTGTAAATACACGAAAATACTAAAATACGGCGAGACGCTATCAAAGAAACAATCAGACACTTTTATCTGTGAAAATAGTTTCATTTATTCACGTATTGTCATCTCTTTTCCACTCGCAATAACGTCATAAAGAATATAATCTTACTCGGATGCTTTGTTCGTCTATGCATAATATATTAAATTTATGTTTCAAATAGATATTTTGAATAAATGGATATGTCAACTTGTTTGCCCGAATTACATGTTCCCTTGCCACACTTTTTCCAATTTTCATTGCCGGGATTGTTTTCAAAATATAAAGTCATCATGTCTTCGTTAATGATTTAGAAATATATTCTCATAACAACATATATTCTGTGATTCACTTTCAATGAAGAACTCAAGTTTCCAAGTTAATTCAGTGATATCATAAATATGTTTAGTGGGCTCAGTAAGCTCATAAAGCCCGTTGTACCATCTTAGAGTTTCTTTTGATTTTATCTTTGGTTTCCGTTATCGAGTGTCAATCCACATTCAACCTATTATATAATCTCTACGCAACATTTCAACCAATAGCGTTTCTACGCATTCCTAAATTATTCCCCAAACGTCTCTATCTTTTCAAGACTTCGATTCCGGGTAAATTGAAAGTCGGCTCAGAGTTAAATAATCAATGTTGAAAGAGAAAAAGGCAATTACTTGAAACTGAACTACTAACTGCCTATATCGAACAGTTTCTTAATGTGATAGTTTTTCATGACGTAGTCGTAATAACCCCTCCTATCATTAAGGTTTCAAAATATAGTTAAGGTTAAAAATGGATATACTAATTAATGCAGTTAAGTTCAAGTATTTATAATTAGTGGTCAAAATCTACGATCTACAATTACACAGATTTGCTGCACGTTAAAAACATGAGTCAACCGTTAACGCAAACTGTAAAACATGGTTTTCGATTAAAATTTTAGCTAGCAATCGAAATGATGTTAGTCGTAGTAAGTTCATTAGAATATATTTTTAAAACCTTTGCTAAAGTCTTTTCTTACACTTCTTCATAATATTTTGTACAATACGAAAAAATTGGATTAAATTTCTCGGGAGGTATAGATAGAAATTTCCTCCCTCCGTAATCTACTTCAGAGATTTCCAAAATCAACATTATGAAAAGACAACGTTAATAGTTCAAACCTGATTTTTTTCCAATACTAGAAAGTTTACTAGAAAACTATGGTGATGATTTTGAATGTTACCATTTTTTAGTTATTCACCGTAATTTTACGTGTGCATATGTATATATACCACCATATACATATGCAATAAGAATAATATTAATATTTTTAAATAAATTTAAAGGGCGTATTAAATATACAAAAATTTTTGTATTTACCTAATAGGGTAGAGACCCTTAAGGAAGCTTTCAATGTAAAATATTAAAGTATAAACATTAATTGAAATAATTAAGATTAATGGATTTTGTCGAAATTTAATGGGTATGGTGTGACGAAATTTTTATGTTTATAGCGGTTACTTCAACAAAATTGTTTATTATTATCATGGTCAATCTTAAATTAAACTCTCTCACGCTATTATTAAACATTTTTATATCATTTTTACAACAGTCTATTTTGACGCTATTCAAACTGAACAAATAATTATATAAGTTTTATAATAACTATGCGTCTCGAAACGAGCGCTCCAATGTATGGTTAATTAATAACAAGTAGAAGTAGTTGCGTTGTATTTAATTAAAACTATTCTTTGATGGCTTGCCTCTCGTATTGAAAAAAAGCTTTTTTTGAAAAACATTAGTACAAATTTATTTTAAAGGCTTAGGTAAAATACACTCGTAAGACAAATATTATGGGAAAAAATTAAATTTGCTATATATATATATACATATATATATACATATATATATATATATATATATATATATATATATATATATATATATATATATATATATATATATATATGTAGTAGAAATATCACGTATTTTATTTTACTATGCATTTATTATCAAAATGAAGGCATCGGCTTAGGCACATAGTAATGTCGCTCTTACGATCCTTATATTATATAGGGCGGTTTAAAACCTTGATTTAGTTATAGTATAATTATTTGTCCAAATAATTAGAAAGGATATATTAATATTATCTGCTAGTTCCGATTTAATAACTAAAGGGTAAAGTTAAAATTAAACTTTTAAAAGGAAATTCAGGATATAAACACTCATATCAGAAAGGTGTTAGTATCATAACAAGCTTAAATTAATTTGACGTATATACACAGCAGCCCAAAAGTATTTGACTATTTGCGTTCGTGATCATATTTTAAGAACAAAATATCTATTATAATAACAATTATTCCTGAGTATACACTTTTGTTTTGAATATATTCTTGGAAAAAAATACTTAGGCAGAATGACGGGCAATGTCGTTATTTAGGTACCTTTAAAAATAATCCCCAAAAGTCGTAACTTAAAGTAGCCTTCATTAGTATTATATGCTACTTGTGTAATTTTTTATTGTTACTGCTTTATTTTAGGGCAATACCTATCAAGTGCTTTCAAGCTAAACGATAAAATATTTTAATTACACGGCTACCAACAGAAATAGCTCGCGACCATATTTCATAGATAAGCAATACATTCATTAATTACATTTGTTTTAAATCTTTATTCATATTTTGTTTCGAAATTTTGAATTGTCCAAAAGGTGAAGGTAAGATAACAATAGTAAAAGAATGATTAGTCATTCTTATCATACTTGTTCTCTTTCAGCAAGCGTGTTGAACCGAATCTGTCTATTGTTTCATTTTGTCTTTCAATTATAGATTATATACTCCATTATCTGTGGGGAATTGACTGCTGTCCCATTTGTATCTACATTGTATTCGCTGTCCTATATTATTCTTAACTTTAGTACTTTCATAATTACAACTACCTATTTGTTACTTGACGTCTCATTCTTTAGTCTATCGAATTCAGTATTAAAATCTGTGCGTAAAATTTGTGCTTTGATAAGTTAGAACTATTTTTCATTCGTTTATAAACCCAAACGTGCAATGCATACAATAATTTCTATTAAATCATTCCTGTAAAAGTTTTGTATATGCTCGATCAACACACAGGTTAAGTTCAAATGTTTTGTCGCTATAATTCGCATACAAACGCCTGTCAAGTGGTGTACATCTAAGAGGAAATCATAGTCGGACATTGGATGTACTATCCTCTAAACTTGCCAAATTCATTATTTTTTAAATCATTTTTCTTGAGAAGCAATTAAATTTCTTCCCAAGACTCTCACTCTTAAACCTCTTCCAGATACATTTCTTTCTCTTAATACATATTATTAAAAACGGGATAATATTCGCCTCGGCGTGAATTAATTCGGCCTCACGTTATTAGAAAAAAAATTGTGCGTGTCAACTCCGACGTGCGACTGGAGTTTAGTCCTAAAGTACGATTGTCTTGGAATGTATAAAATAGATTATAGTGTACACAAATATAAATATTAGTATTAAAATGGAATATACTTTAATAAAAAAATACAACAATATAATAATTTTCAAATAAAACAAAACTGAACAAGATAAAGTTTATACAACAAAATAAGAAGTTAAAATTAAGAGACTTTTTTATTTTGTGGGATAGAATATACCAAATATTTACATATAATGAACTTCGTATCAAAGCGTACGACGTTCAGACGGATAACTTCTGATTTTACTCCTCATAACATTTCATACCGGGCGCTATATATGAAAATTGATTCTTAAGGAGTATACTCAAAAAAAAAATTATAGTAAGCTCTAATGATTTGTCGTGCTCCAGTTCTGTGGCTCAAAATGTTTTTTTAAATGACAATTGACTCATTGTTTTGAGCTGATAAATTGAGTCTGAATACAAAAACTTCGAAAATCTTATTTTAAATTGAAATATATTTTATTATTAACATTATTTTACCAGCAACAAATTTGTTTTTAATCTATAGTGAATACTTAATATGAAGTTTTATATGGCTTACTCAATGGTAACTTGAACTCTATTAAATAAATATTCGTTTTTTTGAGCGAATATTTTCTTCGACGTCTACAGATTATTTGGAAAGGATTTTCGGAACGGGAAATTGGTTTTGCCCCCAGCATTTTTGACATCTACGAGAGTAAATATAATCTGATTGAAAACATAAATTTGGAAGAAGCCCCAGAATAAAAGAATTTAATTATAATTCAGTGCTATGTTCTATTAAAGTTCCTTGGAATTTATTTATATTGTACAGGATTTGTTAAAACGAGTCGTAATCAATTTAGTAGTAATGATTTTTGTTAAATCTTCCATTTTGTAAGTTTTCATGGTTTATATGACAAATAAATAACTCAAGTGTGAAATCGTCGGTATTCCTGTTCCTTCATCTAAAGACGTCTTTTACTTCACCCCACAAATCAATGCATAGTAGCGCGAAATGTCACAGGCAACAACAAAAATAATCTATGGTCTATTAATTTATCGCCGTATTTATTTTTCAACAGGGATTAGAAATCATCCCGAAGAATTAGTCAATGTTCACAAAGAGTACTAGCTCAAAATAAAATGACAAATGCGTTATTTGCACTGCTACAAGGATTTAATTTAAAGAACTAAAATCTTTTTCAACCATTTCGATATTTGAATTTTCTTTACTCCGAGCTATTTATTATACGGGCAGTAAAATTAAACTTTTCTTATTTGAATAATCCCTATATTACTGATAAAAGCATCACTCGATTAGGTAGACATTTTCAGTTAAAATTCCTTGCTTTCGTAGACGCGTTTAACTTTTAGTACATAACCTAGTTGGGCGAATTTATTTCAAGTTTAAAATGCAATAGGCATTGTTGACATTAATGAAAACAATAAGCAATAACACTGGAGACGGCGAAGAAATATGGTAAAGTCTACATTATTTCAGTGGTGGTTAAACTCAGATTTATCAGCAGTAGTAAAACACGTTTCTATGAGTTTTATAGCAATATAGTACAGTTTAGTAGACAGTAAGTAAAATAATTCCAGTTATACTGGTCTTTCACTTTCCAATTTTAATTTTAATGAATTTAAATTGTGTTCTGTGCAAGACCTTTCTTTTAAAAATAAATAATAGAGTCAATGACATTTTCATGTTATTTTTCCTCTATAAATTTTTTCTTAAGGTCTCTATGTTTGCATAATTTATGAATATCGCCATTTTAATGACAACCATTGTACTTTCATTACTAAATTTTTGGCTCACAATCTTTTAATTTTCTTCATTCAAATCACTTAATAATTATACGGCTTCTTTGGCACCTGCATAAGCTATTGGGTTACTCCGGTGGTAAACAGAGACACACAAGTGATAGCGGTGTTTAAAGGAAAATATTTCATAATAGTCAATACTATCGGTTTGTGAATACACAAGTCAGAATCTAACAAAGGAATTATCGGTTCGTCCTTGATGAGGAAAACCCACTAGCACTCCATTTATATCTATATTTAGTATTTCAAAGTCTGTTTACCAATTTACCAAAATTATATATATTAAGAATAGACAAAAGTAAATTATATGCAAAAGTAAATTACTTGGAAGCAAGTAATGTTTGCAGAAAATATTTGTTATTTTACTAATTCGGAGGTTTTGTGATTTGAAAATAAATTCATTCTTACCATATTTTAGTGTCTATAGACTTCATTGATAACTATTTCTGGGTTCATTTTTTCTGCATCGTGATTTAACGTGCTACCAAAGCGCACGATATTAAAGACATGGTTACTTTCTTATTTTTCAACTTAACATTATAGGAGTCCACATACAACGGACTATAAAAACAAACAAATCGCTCTCTTTGCTGGTGTTATCAATTCCTATGGATCGTTTCACAAAGAATATCGCACTAAATTCTTATCATTTGAAATTGGTTGGATCCTCCGCTGAGAATCGTGCGCTAGATAGGCATAGACCCTAATAGGTTTTAAAAGGAATGCACCGAGAGAAAAAAATACGTTCCTCACAAGGCAATATTAGAGTTTAATTTGAATTTATAATTGATTTGAACAATTGAGTGTTATTTAATCAATTAAGTCGTTTTGTTATTTAATAGGAATTACCAAAAATATGTAACAAGAAATCTGAAAATCAGTTTAATTAAAATTAAATTTCATCTAAAGTTTAATAGAAGTTCACGAACTTATCGTTCAATATGATGAAAAATCGATTGCATTATATAACGAATATGGATGTACATAAAATCTATTTTCAATTGTAATACCAAATAAAGTTTTTTTTTATTAAGTGCCATTTAAAATACATGAAAGTACATTTAATAGTAGCATATGTGCATATTGAGAACTTATAATAATTGTAAAAAATAGAAAATATTCCTTAAATATAATTTCAGTATTTTCAGGTTAAGAAATAATAATCCTGTGTTTATATTATATCTTGACATTATATATACATATTATTATGAAGAAACGGTTTCATTATATTTGTTTATTGATATACGTTAGAGGCCAATATATTGTTATGTAAACACGAGCGCCACATAAGCAGAGAAATAAAAATTCAAATATAGGAGATTTTCTAACGATGTCAATTGAAAGAATATTACTTTATGAAAAAATTGAGAATATGGAGCAAACAATACAAAATATTAATTTCGTAAAATGATGTGATCAATGGCCGTGCTAGCCAATGTGCTCTCACTGCAAATTTTCTGTTTTTCAGACGTTTATTTGTGAAGAGTTGAAAAATTAAAATAGTCTCAAAAGTAATTAGACAGGGTATATATTAATAATTAATATTTTTCAAATATATAATATTTTATAAGGTAAGAAGTTACTTATGATTATATTGCTTTGTTTATTAAAGAAATGAGAATTTATCATAAATTTTAATTACAGAATAAAAACCCAAGTTATCTTCTTCCCCTCTTCAAATATATTAATAACACGGGTCATTAATAAACTTAAAGTGGGAAAGATAATTTGGCTTAGGGACTATGATAATTTAGAAGTATACCTAACTTCAAAATTTACAGTAATATACATTTCTTAACTACGAATTTAATTTTTAAAACACTTGTTGAAGATATTTCCTTTTTTTTTCTTTTTTTTAAATATTTAATTTCAGTTTAACATTTAACAAAATCAGTCAACGTACAACCAATTATTGTCCGAATGTTTCTATAATTTCTAAAATACAATCATCACCATCTAACCTATTATTGAAAGTATTTGTCGAACAAAATCACAATATAATTTGTTGGATGGGACCTAAAAATTTCGAAAAATCTATAGATTTTCATTGTTTCATTGTGCCGTATCCATTTTAATAGGTACAATTTTCCGCTTGAATAAAGTCGTGCATAATTAGTTAGAATTTTATTATTCTAGAAATTTCATGTTCAAAAATGTTAATTACTATGACGTAAGGAATTATAAAGATAGCAGGAATATTTTTTTTATTTTCATTTAAAATTTCTAACAATAAATTAGATCATAGATAAACCCGGAAGAAATGTTAAACTGTTGGATATTAAGTAATTACCCTATGGTTAAAATTGTTATCTTATGTCTACAAAATGCGCCCAAAAAGACATTTACACATATATTTTGGTATAATACTGTTCAACATTAAGACTGCAAATTACGTGTTCAGCAATTCTAAATTATGACTGGTTAACGTTATTCGTTTAGCATGCGAAAAAATAACAGGGGAATAATATAATTATGCTGGTGCGTTTTGGTAACCAGGATAATAATATATAAATGCTCAAAATCGTCCAGTATCTTTTCGAAGATGTTCAGATGAATCTTAATGTTAAGAAGTAATCTACTATTTAACAGCATTTGCATCGCTCTTTTTAACTTTTTTGGTAATATGAACATGAACGCACATTGAGGAAAGTAATAAAATAAAAAAACAAATTGAGATTGATGAATATGACTGATTTATTATTTAGATAAGTAATAAATTATTTCATCATGGTAGAAAAGATATTATAGAAATATTTACCATGGTATGACGTTATGCTAACTGAATGCCAAATATACAAATAATATGATGACCAGCGTGTATAACATATTTTGAAATTCTCAATTACAACTAGAATATTTTTTGGTTCTACGTTTTATTTTGAGCCATTTAACAAAAAATATTTTAAAATTTAATCTATTACACAAAACAACAATACCCCGTTCACCTCAAAGATTACGGGGTTAATATTGTCTCTAGCTCGGAATGTTATATAAAGTCTAAGGGGGATATCTTATTTTGGTTATATGCTGTATCAAATATTAAACAATGCTGACATTATGTTATTGTTTAAACTGAGTCTATAATAAGATAAAGGTCAGTCAGATTTTCTCCATGTCATTATATGGTACTTTATATACTTTTCTTGTATAGATGGTGTACTTACTGAAAGAATACGGAAATAAATAAGCATTATTTAATAAATATATAAGGTTTTCATCTATAAATGAACTGGAGAAATATTTATTAAAATATGATGACCTTCTACTGAGATGCCGTAAATATCGTGGCCAACAAATTTAGAATGTTATTTTTTAATGTTGTTTTATTCATCAATAACTTTCCAGTTAGTGATGAATAAAACAATTTAGACCAAATTTGTAATACTTTAAACCTTTTCTTTAATATATATTTTGTAAGCTTATGCTATATATACGGTAGCCCACTGTTACTTTGAAAATATTTTACCAACTTATTCTTAATATAAACTATATTTGTTCTAAATTGTATCCCATTTAAAGAAGAAATGTGGCTTCCGGGCCATTCACAAGTTTCGTTAGATCTTATATGTATATTAAGATATTAACATTACGCAAAAATACAAAATTGATTCCTTCCCTCATAAATGTTATACATTTGGCCCTTTCGCCATCATGTGGGACCTAAAAATGAAATTTAAAAAATAACATATTTTTCAAATGTACATATTCTGCATAACCTTCTTAAACGTTGTGCTCATTGCTGTTTTATACTCTTTCAAAGTTTTTTCCTTCGTACCTAAATCACTCAAAATTACAAATTCAGTTTTCTAATAAATTTTGAACTTTGAAACTATAAAGCATTCTTAAATGGGTGATATAAAATTTAAAATAGATGTACAGCAATGGATAAAATAGATACCTTCTATGAAACTTAATATTAAAAGAAAGCTGTAATATTAATAATTCTATCGTCAGTGACATGGTAATGGCATTCGATAGCGCGGATATATAAATATGCTACTCTTAGTACACATCACACCTCGCCTCTTATTTTGATGATACTTACAATATTCTTAGCGCAGCATAGCGTAATATGTTAATAATTAAGTATTCCCTGTCAGAAATTTGTTACTCCTAATAATATCAACTATGAAAGAGGTCCACTTATATACTAAAAATAAAGTTAATCCCGAAGCTCTCAACCGAGCGTAAACAAATTGGTAATTTATTTAAATATGATTAAATATCTATTATAAAACCAATACCTTTCCAGATTATCTGGCTTATCGTAAGGGGCAACAATTTTTTGCACTTACTGTAAACTCTTTCATACGTAGGTCAAGAACTTATTTTGGAATAGCTATTGCCCATTTCCTGGTAAAGTGGTTATATATGTATCATTATTACCGGCAGTGAAAGTCACGCATAGAAAAATTGTCCCTTTCCCTGAAATACAAGCTTTATAAATGGGTTGGAACCTAGTGATATTATCACATATACAATTTTAATATAACTAATATAATAGAACATGTTTTAGTTAGAAAAGTATACAAATTCTTGTATTTACTTTATTACATGTTATCCATTTTACTAAAATAATTTAAGTCAACCGTTTGTCAACTATATATCTATTCTGTATCTATTCTCTCCATATACACAAGGTTTTTGTTCACTTACAAATTTAAAATTTTTATTGTTATGTGAAGAAAAATAAATTGTTTAACTGTATTGACTAATGAATGAAGGAAAATCATACATGCGAGTCTATATATTAAAGCGTTATAAAATATATCACCAAATGCAGAAAACTGAATTATTATATTCTTGTCATTAAAAATATATTAGTCTTCTAAAATATGTCAAACTTTTTAGAAATACAGTAATGTTCATCTTCTGTGGAAAAAAATTACATATTATGATTAATTAATAATGAAAAATAGTTAACTGAAACAAAAATATTTCTATTAAAAAAATATACTAAAAATCTAAATTGATTAGTTTTGAACATATTTCTTTATATTTGAAATTTACTTTATAATAGAGATTAATTTTTCCTATGACAATTTTTGACTTTAGTATATTTTATGAATGCAACAAATTGTTTGCATCGCTTATTTTAAATTTATTTCTTACAGTTAGAATTAGTTATTTTGAAGTTTTGTTTTTGTAACACAAATAATAGCATGAAATATGTACAGCCAGATATTACTATTTAATTTGATTCCAGGTAAATCATCTTTCTACTTTTGAAGTAGTTAATATTGCAAAGGTTGGATTGTACATAAATATCAGCAAGGAAGGAGATATATAATATTTTTTAAAATTTAATTTGACTTGTTACTTATCTTGTTGCTTCCTAGTTAAATTACCCATAATATCTCGATGTAAATGTTATTCAATTAAATAGCTTAACTTATGTGGAGATTTTTTTTCAATAAAGAACACAGGTAATTAGGTGTTTGACCTAGGGTAAGTGCAAAAGATGGAAAATAAGTGAAATTATATTAATGGTAAATATGAAGAATATACTAAATAGACTAGGAACAAATATCACGAAGAATAAGCTTAATATACCAAAGTAATCGCCAAGAGACTTGTAAGAAATTTTACATAAAGTTAACAAAACTAATCTGAATTTAACATATTAATAAATTTAAGCAAGATAAGCAATGCGGGTTAAATAAATTCGCGATCCAAACATTTAGGACGTCTTTTGAAATGATGTGGTCTGTAAGTGACATAACATTCCCAAATTGAATGACTTTTTAAAAACTATAAAAAAATATGAAAGGCCTAAATTCGACTGAATTATTTTTCTGTGGTATATTATCTCATATATCCGATATATATCAATCATTATTTATTATTATTTTTTAATGAAAATAGTATAATGTCAGTAAAGTCACGTGAAAATTTAGTTACAATTTAACTAAAGAAATTTAAGCTAGTCACAGAATACCTCAACCACGAACAGCACGCGCACCGCGATCAAGTATAAGTGAAATAGATTTAATTATAATCTAATAGGAAAGTTTTTACAGCTTTATGACTACGATTGACCATAATCTGTCCTTTATCAAAATTAGGGTTAATGATGGAGCCGAAATATGGTGACAGAAAATCTGCAGTGCAGTTCGTGATATGCTAGGTAACATAGAATAATGGTATTTACAATGAAAGAATAAACTTTTCTTCCAAAAAATGGAACCGATTTTAAATAACCAACAGAAAGAAGCGCACTGAAAATTGAAATGCAGCACTCATCGATGTATTTGTGGGTGTGTTTAGGTTATAGAAAAAGAAAAGCATCGCTTGACACCCACTCCAAAATTGTCTCACAGTAGGATTATTTTGCAAATTTGTCCTTGTTCGGAAACCATATTGTACCGCTAAGTTCCATCTGCGTACCCACATTTTCATTATTTTATAATTTTTAGTGCCTTTTTTACTCGGTTAATTTATTGTTTATAAAAATATTTAATTAATGTAATAAATGTTGCCTGTTAGTTTCAAGTGCACTTTAATTTAGTTATTTTTTTCCTTTTTTATAATAAAAACTTTTTGACCACTTTGCTACGTTTTATTATTTATAACAGTACCAACATTATATTTAATACATTAAATTCATCGTAGTATACAGGTATATAGAACTTCTAATATATTTTTATCTTAGCTAATAGAATAATACGTATTTACTTACGCACACGCACGAACGTTTGAATGTATGCACGTACCGTTACATTTATATACATACTTAAATACAGGGTATGTGAAAAAAACATAAGGAAAATTTTTCGTGAACATTTTCTATTATCATTTATATTATTGAGATTGGAATTTAATCTCGAAACTGTAAGCTACAACTTAAATTACATTGGAAGTTACAATTGATTTACTTTTATATTAACGAATCTAGGCCTCTGTGGTTTTGAGGAAAAATTATTTTAAGGTCATTTATTTATACTTCATTGACTATTTTGTATAAGAACTTTCCTTCAAAATATACATATATCAACTTTGGGGTGTGTTATTAATAGTGTTTATAGCAGAGGTCTACCGATGAGTTTGTGTACCGGAACTGCAACGTCTTATGTTAACGAAGATTCCATCAACAGCGGCACCGAGAACTATAGTTTTTTTCCTCAAAACCTTTGCTGTCTTCACTAAGTGGCTTTGAAATAATAATATTTTAATATAGTAACATTGTTGTGTAAGTATGGAAAAATATATTGGATGTATCACCCAGAAACATGTTTAATTTCCTATTTTAATTAAAACTATTCAATATACAATTGTTTAAACTAGAAAAAAAACGCATCTGGTATATAATCTTCTGGCACTCCAAAGTAATATACCTCTTCTAGAAATAATATTAATGTATATATAACAATTAATTAAATAAAACAATAGTAGATTTGGTATTACGTTTCTTATTTCGAAATGTTTCAATCTTCGAAAAAGTATACTTGTTGTTGGTTAATGTAATCAGAAGTTTTTTTATAGGTTGATTAATAATAGGTACATATTACAGTTTTCAATATAATTTCCTATAGAATTAACTGAACATGGAAATCGTTAATAATATTTCATTTATTTCTTTGAAATCTACTGAAATTCTCTTATTAAATATGTTCAGTTAAATAGTTCAAAAAATAATTCAACCGTGAATTTTAGGTAGGCGAAATTTTTTGCAGCTAAATTAAGAAATTACCTTTAAACATCGAGCATGTAGAGTGTAAAACAAAGTTTCGTTTGCAATCTTTATTCCAGTTTGTGTTTCCTCTTTGCATTTAGCCACCACCATTAAAACAGTTATTGCAGTAAGTCTTGAATTTGATTTTAGAATAAATTTAAATATTTTTAACTTTTGGTGATGACTTTTTAATCGCAATAATTAGAGAAGTTTTGTAGACTGGAAAAGGCTGTAAATTTGGGGGTAAAATGTTTGAGGCGTTACATTTTTATTTATATAGGTCTTCAACTTTTTTTTAATTTTAGCGCTAATAGAGTGCAGCGTTTCTGGTAATGAATAGTTTTGTCATCTGAATTTTTTTACAGGATCAAAAATAGTAAAATATTTAAAGTAAGTCATGTACACTTATAACAGAAATGATAAAAGAATCTTTTTAATAAATATATTGCTTTACCATACCTCAAAATGAAAAAAAACCGTAGGGTTGTGAAGACCATTCACATATCTTTGCGTGGGTCTGATTAAAGCAGCCTTTTTCTAAGAAATCCTTTGACACAGAAACAGAAATTTGAAAATGGGCATAGTGGTAAACGGAAATTTGAAAATGAGCATAGTAGTAAAGTAGAAAAATCCGTAGTAAATCTCAATAGTAAACAATTAAAAATATTCACATAGATATAATGACGGTTTTTAAAAACTATTATATTTAGAATTTTGTGCAGTATAGTATATACGGCTGAAAATATTTACAAAAAACATATCCAACAACTCAGAGCCAAAAATATGAAAAATCAAACAGCATCACTATATTACTTATCTAACAAAGTAACTGTGCGACTGGTATTATAAGGTCTTATATATTTTTGTTTGGTTATACAAAATATCATAACGATACCTTAGTTGGCAATCTGGCTATCTGCATATTTGTTGAATTTTAGTTTTTGATACAGACTTTAATTACAGACATTTCCGCACGTTTGTAAAAAGCAATTGTGCTTCATATTTTTAGTGATTTAACTAAGAAATAATTTTTAGAAATGCATTTGTTCGTAAAAAGCATAATGACTACGGGTACAAAGTAAGTTTGTTTTATATGATTATTTTAATTGGTTGTATTTTTGTGACTAATACAGGTTTTGGAGTTGGCCGTTTTGCTACCTGATATTTTAGTATTTTAATGGGTGTAAAGCGATCAGTTTTACTTTTTTAAAGCTTGGACGGGCGCATATTTTAAAATGAGTATTTTTTTGTAATAATTGTTTAATAACAAATAATTGTTTACTATAGCATAACAATAAATTTTCTCGAATGTTTGTATTGCTGCATCAAATATATGTACTTTATTTAACGCAAATAACCTAATATTTACTTCAAAGTTAGCACCTATATAAGCTGCGCGATTTAGTGTACGTATTTTTGATATATTATTGTTAACATTCGTGATACCACTTTATCACATAATGTAACTAACATACTGCAATCTCTGATTACTGAATTTTCATTAACTTTTTACTGTTTTATAATCATATGCTTTCTGTTTATTCTTGTTTCATTTATTGACAATGTCTCGTGTTA
This sequence comes from Druceiella hillmani, assembly GCA_039881145.1. Taxonomy (NCBI): domain Eukaryota; kingdom Metazoa; phylum Arthropoda; class Insecta; order Lepidoptera; family Hepialidae; genus Druceiella; species Druceiella hillmani. The sequence continues at coordinate 438,471 of JAYKKI010000041.1, forward strand.
AAAAAAATTGCATATGCTTTAAAAACAGCCGCATGTTGACAAAAACATAAATCCTGATGCTATTTTATTTATAAACAACTATTTTCCAAGATCATATGATATTTCACTGCATGAAAGCACAACCTTAGTCCCTTTAACAACATCTATTGAAAAAGAGCAACAGAGGGTGACAAGACGATCATGTATATTTTAAGCATAATGAACATCAAATTGCCAGTCCAAGCTTTCATTCCATTACAAGCATTGATTTATCTCCAATACCATCTACTTCATATACCAATACTATAATGTCAATATTAAATAGTTGGGAATATTGCAATTGAATAGATATCAGAACCTGAAATTAGAACCTTCTTTAGACAAGTTTATTAGATCCCAATCAAGTTATAACTGCTTTATTATCCTATATTCAATTCTTTATTATCTGATATTCAAGCCAGGCTAGTTGAATATAATAGTTCTGACAGTGAGTCCACAAAATCAGGAGGAATAGGCAAGTGATAATCAAGCCAAGCTAGTTGAATAGAGTAGTTGCGATAGTGATTCCACAAAACCTATTCCGAAAAGAAAAAAAACTGTCTGATGAATAAGGAAGAATAGGCAAACAAAATTATTAAAAAGAATAGGGAAAGATGAAAATAATGTTATAGTAAAAAGAAAATCGAAGGTACATGAAGGAAAGAGATAAAAAAGCCAAATGGAAAATTATCGTTTGGATCTAAAAGATGATAAATACATACATTAACCGAGGCCAATGACTTTTCCAGTTATGGCCTTAAAGCCATTAGATACAGAACTCAAAATATTGTAGGACTTTCTAAATGATGTACCAAAAATGTCAGATGGCACTATTGCCAAAAAAGAACAGCAGAGTTATATGTACAACCAGATATTTCATCGAAACGACAGCTTTATAATTTATATTTTGGATATTGTACAATCAAAAACTCAAAACCATGTCAATAGCAACTTATTCGAATCAATTGACAATCAATAAAATCTCTTTATTCAAACGAAAAAAAATTATTGTGCGAAATTTGCAACGGATACAAATTAGGGCGAGTTTCAGAGGTAAATCATAAACAGTACATTGGCAAGAAAAATGAAGCAACAGCGAAAAAATTGTTGAATAAGATCAACAAGCCTTTTGTCTTCACTGCACATTTATAAGCAATTCTGTTAGTACCGAGATATAGTTTCTACCAACTACTACAAAACTAAACTCTGTGTTAACAATTGGTGCATCTATAATCTAAAAACTGGGGATGGATATTGCTTTATATGGAATGACGCTGAAGGTGGCTTGAATTCCTATGAATTTGCAAATATCATGTCATACTCTACTATCCAAACAGAAGAGCAAATTATACCCAAATTAGAAGAGAAAAACAGATACATCATATTTTACACTTATGGATGTACTTATCGAAACCGGAATGTAGTCTTGTCTGTATTTTTATGTTAAAAAATGTAACTGTAGAATATAAATATTTAAAACAGATTGAAGTGGAGAGTACGTATGCAATTTGAGAGAAAAAACAAAAAACCAAGTCATTATTGTTCCTTCTGAATATACAGCTGTGCGCAAAAATGCAAAAAAGAACAAGCCTTGCAATATTGAATATCTAAACTATATACTATATCAAACATTTTAAAGCTATAACGTTCTATTAGTCCATAACACCAAGAAAATTGAAAGGAGATCCAAAGGTGCAATTTCTGGCATAATAATTAGTTCATATTTCGAAACTCAAAACAATTAACTTATCTACCTAATACATTTTATTATACCCCACTAATATTTTGCTTTTATTTTCAAGTAACAGATATTCGTGTCCTCAGATATATTGAATTTAAATTGCTAAGCCAGAGAGAGAATTCTAAGATTACAGCTACCCACTTAGAGACCATGCCTACACATTTTGTATTTTTTTCTTTGGGTACAACACCCGAAGAAAAAATACAAAAATAAATATCTGGACCTTCAACAACTCAATACCACTAGATTATCAAACATATTGTTATAATTTGCCCTTCGGGGATTGATTATTTAACTTAATTTAATAAATTACATTTTTATTTTCTTAAAGCGTGCGCTTATTATTACCTTTCTCTATAAAACCACACTCCCTTTTTCTTCGTTTTATACATTATATAAAATGGATAACTTCGAAAACGGTTTTTTTAACTAGGACAATTAAATTTAAAAGTAAAAAGTTATATAAATTACGTGTCATTACGTGTTATATACCAAATGGATTTAATTTTTTTCGAAATTCGTCAAAATTTTTAAATAATTGCGTTTTAAGTGTCTCCTTTAAAATTTACTGTAACGGAGTTAACCGACTTGCAATTTAAGGTATCCATAAAAGATATAGTCTTAAAATATGAATACTATTTGGCAATTTAACATCCGCATCCACGACACAAATTTGGCTGCTTCATCCTAAATCCCACCTAACGCTTTATTTCAATGCTTTTAATATGGTCAGCGAAAACTGAATCATGATGAAAACTAAATCATTACTCAATAATCAAAATAAACCATTTCTAAACCCAATTAGGTCTATTTTTATTTGATATATTTATTTGATTGAAGTCCCAAGTCCCCTTCTATCTTGTCTTTGCTACCGATCCTCGCTATCCTTTTTAAAGCCAGGTATTTAATTTACGGCTAAAACCACCCCTTTTGACAATTATCATGCGCTAAGTATTTATGTAATTGACTTATTATAGCTTATTTTTAGTGGAGATACAGTTTTAAGCTCTTTAATTGCAACTGGATTAGAAGATTGTATCATAATCGATTTACTTATTAATTTTGTATTTACATATATTCAAATTTGGTGTAAAAAATGTAAATGAGTGGAACTTTTAGACATTTTGAACTTACCTTTAAAATATGAACACATTTTACTCATACTTTTTTTCTAACATCACAAATTTTTTTTTCTGAAATGTTTTTTGACGTGATTGAGAAGGAAGATTAAGTGCATAATTTTAATTGCAAAAAAGTTTATTACTAGTCTAACCTACGAAAATATTTATATAGTACTTTCAGACATTTGTAATAAATTGAAAAGAAGGAAAAATAAGGATAAAACGTCTTAGTAGGAAACAAGAAAATACAACTGGAAATATTTCCTTTTTCGATCTAGCCCAAATGATAGTACAAAACAAATTATCATACATTTTTTCCTTATAAAACATTATGAAACACAATCAACTCATTGCAAAGCTATAAAAGTTTATTCGAATTCATAAATATTAGATCTTGATCGATTAAATGATTAGAGTGATTAGATGAATACTAAATACTTTGTAAGAAACAGTAAAAGAACTAAGTATTATTTTCTTTTTTTTGTGTAAGTTTTTGTACTAAAGTCTATTTATTTTACATGTTTTTTTATATATCTATGATAAATAGGAAAAATATAAAAATAAAAGAAAAAGTTGAAACATTTCTGTTTAGAAAATATGATACGAAAAATATATTGTCAGCATTTATGTTAATTTTTTTATTTTTTCCTTTTAAAGCGTCTGTGAAAAATTCAACTTGTACAAAGTCAACTTGTTGAAAAGCTATAAAAAAGTGTTTCACCTTCCTAAACAGATTGAAGACAATTTATTGAATTATTTGAAAGCCGAATAGGCATCGATATATTAGCTCATTTAATTAGCTTTTTACTGCTTTAAATGTTTTCCCACATATAAGTAAATAAAATATTTGAAGGTGGTTTGAAATAGGTAAAGTATTCATTTAAATCTTTCAAGTAATTTTCATAAGTATGTTAAGAATATATAAACCGCCTCCACCTGTTATTTATCACTTCATTTTAGGCATATATTTATTATGAAAGTTGTATCTGAAGAAAATTAAAAATGAATATTTATTTGGCTTGATTCGCTATTAGTTAAATTGATAAAAATAAAAATATTTTCAATTATAATTTCTATCTGATTTAGCTTTCACCTTTTAAATGAAAAAATAAGCAACATAATAACCGGAGCATCTCGTTTGGGTTAAAGAAATTAACAGAGCGAAATATTCGTAATCACGCTACCTTTCAATAACTCAATCCATTATTGGAGAGTTGCTATATATTTAGTAAAAGTTTTTCTCTAATAAAGAAAACTGAATGCAAAATTTATTAGTAAAATGAAAGTAACGTAAAAGATACTATATATATATATTTATATATATATATATATATATATATATATATATATATATATATATATATATATATATATATGTATATATATATATATATATATATATAATATATGTATATATATGTATATATATATATATATATATATATATATATATATATATATATATAATATATGTATATATATGTATATATATATATATATATATATATATATATATATATATATATATATATACATATATATTATCATAGAACTGAAGTAAAATAGAATGAAGCAGAATATATAATTTTTATCTAATATTTAGTATTTTGTTTGGCTGAAAACATTACTAGTTTTATTCATATCGTAAACTCACAATATAACGTATTTCTAATAAAATAATGTTATTATTTTTATATCACCAGAATTCTTATGGTCATCCGAATTCTATATGTTAATACAGAAGCCTTCATGTAGATTTTTTAAGCTTAGTCAGATTTTTCTGTTAATAAAACGATGTGTATTTAAATAGATTTTTTAGATTGATACTGTTCCGAAAAAGAATCATTCTATTTTATGACAAATATTTTTGAAAAAATGTCATTGCTGAAAAAGGATTTTACTTTTCATGTTAATAAAATATTTTTGAAGAATGGAAAGCTTTGAAAATGCAAATAATTTAGCCTATTTCGATTTTAACTGATATAATAAATATGAAAGACCTATCGACTTATTACAAATATATACGAAGACTTGAATTAAAAAATTAATTTAGAATTTTACGTGGGTTCCTTAGAAAATTAAAATATAATAAATATTTTACCCTATAGAAAACTTAACAAAAAAAATTGTGCGTGTGCATATGTATGCGCGTCAGAATTTATACTTCTTTTGCATAATATAACCTTATTTACCACACAAATAATTAATAGAAATAAAATAATAAAAGGACTGGAGCGTGATTACAAACACGGTTAGATTATTATGATTTACATTATATATATATGTTTGTTGTGTCCGAAATAGTTTACATCTTTCAGACCTACGCTATAAGAACATCCCGCAGATTCTGGAAATCGATGACAGCGAGTCAGTTATAACGACTTCGAAGACGACGACGATGACTATACATTCCCATTAAAAACTAATACTTTACGAACCTGACAATTTAGATTTATTTGGACGTTTAGATGATGATGTTTCATTTCTTTCACCTACCAATTCAAACCAACGATATTACTGGCGGCACGAGTTTATATCCAACTTTTAGCTGCCTCAAGTGTTCGCCGTTTACTAGAACCATTTGATTATTTTAACAAATATATCCCTGAAAATATAAATGAAATATTTAGTAAATACTCAAACCAAATCAACTTGCTGAAAAAAGGGAATTTCCAAATACCAATAAAGTACAGATGAAGATGTTCTTTAGTGCGTGTGTTACCTTGAGTTACTTAGGTTTACTTAGAGTCCGCATTACATGAATTGATATCATATCCATCGTCTGACAGAATGGCCAGAGATTGTTTAATTAAAAATAATTGAAAATGTATGTCAGAGAAAATGAAAATGATATAATTTGAAATTAGAGAACGATCTTAAAGTTACAGAGTCATCGAAAGAAAAAAAGTTTTTGAAATTTCATTTCAAGTTATTGAAACAGTTCGAAGAGCCTGCCAAGAAAAACGAAGACATGAAGAAGTTAGTGTAGATGAGCAATTTTTGGCCATTTTGAGAACAAGTTACAATTCATCAGAGGAAAGCCAGATCCTTGTGAGCTTAAAAATGTTTTGAATAGTATACACAAAATATTTCTAGGCTATTGGAATTTGGTAAGCCATTTACTTTCAGATGGTATACCAATGGATTTTTTTTGTATGAAGGCAAATGTGACATTATTTTACCAGCCAATGCTGCTGCCAAGTCTTGAATATTGGAGGAAAATTAATTTTGAAATTGGCGGAGAACTTAAAAAAGATTTATGTAAGTATTTTACGTCACTGGATTTACTTGACAAATTACAGGTTACTAAAAGGGTACAAGGAACACTCAGAAAAGTAAAAACTCCGAAAAATAAAATTTATAAGACTAATACAGTAATAAAGAGCAAGGGACGTGGCTCTTCCGATTAGTTATTCAGAAGTGACGCTCGATGGACGATAGTATCAAATGGTTTGACAACAAATAGCATCTTCAGGTGATGGCAAAGAGCCTACAGGTAAATGTAAACCTTAGTGAAAAAAAGCAAAATCTCATGTAGAAATCGATGAAATATTCTATTGAGGCATGTATTTCAAATATTGGAGGAGTTAATATGTTAGATAGAATACCCAGCTTTTGCAGAATTAAAACACGGACCAGAAAATGTACGTTTAATATTTCATCTATTTGATTTCTAAGCTACCGCTGCCTGGCTTGTGTATAGAAGAGATACAATAATGTTGGGCATTAAAACCAAAAACTTTTTAGATTATTTGGGTTTTAAAATAGAGATTGATACATATCCACTTTATCCCAACAAACCAACAGAGAGGGTTCAATCACAACACATGACAGTTAAAGAGCAGCATTCCAAAGTCTGTTGGAGCTATTCCAGGATCTGTTGAAGTTGTACCAATTTCCCGTAAGAGGAAATGTATGCTTAACCCCCCCCCCCCCTACACTCCAACTGAAAACATCTATGACGGGTCAACTGCCGATTATTTACGAGCAGCAAAATAAGCATCGTTGCAGACTATCAGATTGCAAAAGCAAGAAAGCCAGAGCGTCATGCTCAACTTGCTATATGTATCTATGTTTTATCTCACGACGCAAATTCTCCAAGCACTATCATGAGCTTTGTGAGTCTTAGTAATCATTATCTAACAATATTATCACATATTTTCCAAAGTGTTTACATTTGTCTTTGCAACATTCTTTAAACGTGAGGCTAATTAATCAATTTATAATAACAATTTTCATTGAATAAAAAATAAAGTGCAATATGTTTTTTATTTCCATAAAACACTAATTTAATTAATATGTAAGTCCAGTGCCCCCTACCCTCTATAGGGCACCTAGGTTTTTAAAAAAGTATTGATTTCGAAATTTCCAAAATATTTTTTTCATCGTCAAACATGCAGAACGCATTTCATCCAAATTGCAAACAAAAAGTAGTCTCTGGACCCAACTGGTTAATACTATTATTTTTTTACATACAATTAATTAAACTAAATTATTTAATAATACTATTATTTTTTAAATTAATACTATTATTTTTTTACATAAAATTAATTAAACTAAATTAATTAATAATACTATTATTTTTTTACATAAAAATAATTAAACTCAATTAACTTCAAAATGAACCTATTTATTAAAAATTTTAATGAATATTCAGCGTTAAATTTAACATAAACACGTTTATATAATGAATTATTTAATTTGCTAAAAATATACTTAGAACATTCTTCTGAACTATCTTTTATTCTGCAACTTCCGTTTAATAGACAACAATATTTATGTTGCAACTATAATGTGCACAACGATATTTGTGGTGTAACTTTATTAAAATATGCAACGATATTTATATTGCAAATTAAGTAAAGAATGATATTCATGTAGCAATATCAGATGTTGTAAAAACATTATTATAGCTTTTGCTATAGTATTTCTTTCCAGTTAGTTCATTATTTGCTTCATTTGGTTGCATTATTTGCTTCAGTGGCACTTCAGTATTTCAAGGCTTTTGATAAACAATAATGAAAAATTTATAGATTAATTGACCCTACCATACGCATCCAATGCATTGTTTACTACGAATTTGCTATTCAGTGATTCATTTCGGATTACGTAATGAAAAATTATGACCATTCGTGTATATTCATTTATAAGAGAAATGATAAGTTCTTTAGTTTCAGACCTAGGAGAAAAATATTTTAGAAGTTTATTTTTTATATGCAAGAATTGATTATCGGGTAGTGAATTTAGAAAATTAATTACTAGGGAAAAATATTAAAGTACAATTGAGGCTTTATTTACTATTTCACATTTTTAAGCCTTCCCCTTCTTTTTGAATAACGTACAATATATATTGATCAAAATAATGTTTTAAATTTAGGTTTGAAAAATCAGAAAATATTTGGAAACTTTTAAGAGGTTTAATACAAGTACAAAATCTAACTTTTTACGTCTCTATATTTACTAAACATTTACATTTTTCAAAATTTTTGGTTTTTTTTTTAAATTAAACCTTATGCGCTATATTTTACGTCATATGAAAGAAAAAGAAAATTGTGTAACTTTATTAATATATTGAAACACTCGATAATTATTTAAATTGAAATACAAAACTTTTCCTCCTAGTATAAAAGCAACCAATGGTCAAACGAGTTTAAATAAAAGAATTCCAAATTGAATATGTAACTACAATATTAATATTAGCTATAATTAAATTTAATTAACAATGGATTTACATAAAAGCTATCAAGTTCATATAACCTTTACATACCTCTCTAACTATCATTTAACCATGCTTTGTAATGCATTTTGTTAATAAAATTTAAGAAAAAAATTTATCGCACTTCAGAAAACCATTCAATATAAAACGCACTAAAAAGTGTAAAATAATAAAAATACCCGTTTTTATGGAAATTCCTGCATTAAAATATCGTTTCCAAACAAGAATAAATTTACAAAATATGGCTACTGTTAAAGATTTTTTATTAATAAAACATGACTATTTGATTGAAATTTTACGTCTCGAATTCTATAATCGGATTCTGACCACCATTGAGAAGTTTCTGTCATTATCTACTTAGTCTATCCAAGACTCCTTCCACTATTTTTGGATAAAGGACTCGTCAAAATGAGTCAAACGATCCCAAATTAGATCAAACTCAACATTGCGGAGGACCGTGATCATCATTTGATTCCATTATCTAAATTATCATCATCTTTGATAAAACTATGGCCACTGCTTTTGACCAAAAGACTCATGAAGGCAAATAAAATGAGCCCTAATGTGGTAAATCAAATCCTCATTATTGAAAAGTTCGTGTCGCCACTATTCCGTTTAATTATCTATCGTTTGCACCTTGCCTATCATTTGTCCCAAAGAAATCATCAAGGTTCGTCAAACTCAAATTCTATGAAACAATTTCTAAGCATTTAGGTGTATTGTTACCATCTTTCAGCTCCACAATCAAACCACAATCACTACTTGTGAACAAAAGTCTCATCAGAGTCAAACGGGTGCAAACATAATGGATCTACTCTTCGCCATTGAAGAATTCCTCTCATTATCTTCCCACCCTATCGTTGAGGATAGATCGGGATGGTCTGAACCCTTATTACCATTTGTGCCTAATGAACTCGTCAAGACAAGTTAAATGAACCAAAACTCTATGAATATACTCCATACATGAAGAAATCTGTCAACACTTTTCAGCATCGTCATCTAACTCTGACCACAACCAACGAATTCAAATTCGGTATCAATTTACTCAAAGGCATCTTGCACTCTGATCCAGGAAGAATTTCTTAACACGGACATTTCCTTTAGGATACTTTCAGAGGCGATTGTCAGGTTTTGATCATATTTACACGAGACCGTTCTAAAACAATTAACTTAAAAAAAAGAATAATAAGTTAAAAAGGAATAATTATCTATTTAATGGCGTAAGTAAACGGAAAAATAAAATACATACGTGTCATTACTTTTATTTAAGTGTAAAAGTATACATATGTGTTTTAAATATATTGGCTGGACTTATATATTTAAAGCTATGTTATTCATCAAATTTTTATTTTATACGAAATTATTAACTTTAACGCAATTACCTTAACACCTAAGTTTTATTAATTTTATTATTATTTGCTCCGTTTCTGCATCCCAATATAAATACATTCCAATAATTATTCTAACGTATATAATTCTTGATGCAAATATATTTCAGTCAATGCAGTTTTAATCTTGAAGGTTCAATTAAAAGAATATCTTCTGCGTATTATTTGAAAATATAAAATATACAGCGATTTCAAATTCTCGAAATTTATCCCAGTTTTTACAATTTAACGTTTGAATTTAGAGTTTTCGTAATTACTTGAAGGATGTTTCTTTCAAAAATGTAAGAATGTTATTTATAACATTTATAATATCATTCATCAAACTGAATAAATTGCATAAATACGTAAAATCATCTCAGTAAAAGTCCAATAAAACTGTTGAAATGAAGGTTCGTAAGGCAAACTGTCCGACATGAAGGTTCGTAAGGCAAGGTTCCAATGTAGACTTTTTTTAATTATGTGAGAGCATTCGACAGTAAATAATATTTTGAATAATGTGGTCTGCAAATCATATCTGTTTACATGACATTTTGAGATTCCAATAGCATATTAGGAAGTCACATCATTTATTGCTTGTAATTGTTTATTGCGTCAACTTTTTCAATTCATCGATTTGCCGCTGACCGTAATATGTTTTAATTTTCGTTTGTATTAATCCCCATAATGTATAATTCTAACCTGTTTAGTGGACCATGCGTTTTATAAACCTGAGTTCAAAATTTTACAAACATTATTTTTATTGATAATTTATATTAACCCTGATGGTGGTGGCAATGAAAAAGTTTTTAGAATTATTATTTATTTTAAGGGTTTTATTACCTATTTGATATTTTCATCACAGCTGTAATAAAAGTCAATTAGCTTTGTTTATAGCGGTTGTTTTACCAGTCTAGAGGAAGAGTCAGAATTTATAAGGCAATTACTTGAGCGGTAAAAACAAACATAACTTTTGCCCAAAATGCAAAGTCGCGCTTGTTTTAATAATAAAGAACTTCGTAAATTTTGGTGTAGCCTAGGTAAGTATACTGGTACGTACTTAATTTTCTGTTGAAGCATCCAGGTGTTTCTCCGTTTGTTTTTAGGTATGCAATATATATTTTTGATACAAAACTTCTCTAAGCGTAACTGGACAATTCAGTTTTTTTTTGAACGGAAGTAACCTTCAGGAAAATAAATTATAATTTTCTTACGCAGTTTCCCGTATTTGAAAATTATATAACTATAATAATATAATTATATAAGTTTAACACTAATAATTATTTTGTTTGAAAGTGTTTACTAGTGAGGTGGTCCCTTATAAATATGGTGAATATCTCATAATTAAATTCCGGCATGAAAAATGAATCTGCTTAGTGGATGGTATCAAGATATCAAGATATTTTCTTCCGGTAGTGTACCATCAACCAAGTCAGGGTCTGATGATGAGTTCTCGACATTAACTATTGAATTCCTTATCTGATGGTAGGAAAGCAAACGTCATTCACGATGTTTGTTACTGATAGTTGTTATTTTTCAAAATAACTTCAGCGTCGACCAAGTCAAGGTCCGATAATAGATTTTTGTGATGAACATGTAACTCTTTAACGGATACTGGCAGTAGTTACCTTGTAAATTAACTACGCAATCGAAAAGATCAGGCTCTGTTCCTTAGTTGTGAAAATGAGCAATGTAATTCCTTAACCGTGCATGACGGTTACTTGCACTTGTTTTTTAATGACTGTAAGGAACTAAAAATTTGAAAAAATAATTAAAAAATCTTATTAAAAACTAAATCATTTCAATTCAGAAAAAATTAGATTTTCAACATTTTCAATGAAATGGAGGCTTTGAAAGTATATACAGCAAACTGCAAACTGCGAACCTAATTAAGTAAATGAAAATAGAACTAGTTCTTTTTATTAAAAAGTATTAGGGTATTGTTGGAATGAAAAAAAAATTTAAGAGAACTAAATTAGTAAAATAGTAAAAAAGCGCATTAAATTTTTTTTAAAAAGTGTGAAAAATATTAACTCAAACCAAACGAATAAGTTCATACCAAAATTCAATATATGCCATGTGGGGCAAAGTATTTTCTTTTTCCAGACTATTCCAAAGCGATACAATGCCTCTGTCGGGTGCTACCGGGAAGGCCTTAGGCTGCTCAGCTATAATAACTATAATATCCATAATATAAATATTGTTCCAGAAGAGGTCTTTACCCACCAACCGCAATATTAAATTTGGAAAATTTTGTTATAATGCAGACCGCAAAAATCTGGTATGAAAAATTAGCAAAAAGAAATACAAAATAACAAAAGACACGTTAATTGTAACGGCATCTAAATGAAAAGAGAAAATAAATAAGAAATAACCTTTTTAAATTTTGATCTAAATTGGGATGAAATAAAAAAGAAAGCGAAAGGGCTATTCAAACTTCGCAGGAGAAATGGTAATTTTTCAAACAATTGTATCGCCAATGCCAGAAATTTATTAACCACTATTTCATGATGCTCTTAACTTATCCAATTTTTTCTACTCAAATTTAATCTATTCAAATTTTGGCGGCTTCTTGTTTGGAAATCAATAACGTTGGTGAATAATATAACGAAATATTGCTTTGTTCTTCTTGACAGTCAGAATAGTAACTTTGTATTAATCTTCTAAATTTTCAGTTACGTTCAAAACCTATAATTTGCAACGACTAGGCCAGGAGTGATTACAGATTGGAATAATGCCATACTAGCTGCAACCAACCCATGTGAAGAGAATTTCCAGCCTTTTATTCCTAAACCTAGTATCGATAAATAATTATGCATTCAACGTAAATAACTTTAACTCAATGTAAAAAAAAATTCGAATTTATTTCCATTGCTTTTCGTGGATAATATTTTCCATTTATGTTAACAAATTGCATTATATTAAGAAAAAACAGAGACTCATTTTTTGTACATTAATTAAAAAAATTAATACTGAAAGTATATAGCAAAATTAAAAATAAATTTCCACTTTAATTGTGTATTTTAAGATAAGTTTTGAATATAATGGCAAAGTTTAAACAGAATATTCAATAATTTAATTTTTAAATTAAGGAAAATATTGAATTTTGTTTAATTAATTATCTTTCAGATCTACTGCTTTCGATCCTTATACCACCTCATTTTTTTAAATATTTTTTTAATATATTTTTATAGGTAAAGTGAAGTTGCAGTTCTTTCTGTCAACGGTATTTTTTTTAATATCACTATTTCTATTTAAGTTTATTGGCTAGAGGTCGAATGAGTAATTGCCTTACTCAAAAGCCTTATAAAAAAACTGGTTTATAGATACTTTAGTGACATGCATTCATGATAAAAGGATAATTATATTGTTCTTGGAATATGAACAATCACCCTTATTAAGTGATATTATTGCCTTATTCACTCAACTTTTAGGCAAATTGAATAAAATGCTGCAGAAAAAATTACACAAATTGATATATGATATAGAAGAGAAAAAGAAGTATTTTGTCGCCACTGTTTATGCAATTTTATATAAATTCATAATTTTTAACTTTATCTTTAATAACGTAGAGACAGTTCATATATTATAACATTAAATTATTACTTTACGTCATCCAGGCAATTTCTGCTAGAAGGTTAAGATTTATTTGTAAAAATGAAAGTTAAGATTGATTTGTAATTTTATCACCACTTTAATGATAACTGTAAACAAAATGAGATTTTCTTGAACAAACTTTTCAGGTTAATTTTAATCTCTCTATCGTTGTTTACAATTTAGTAAAAATATTGGTCTTTTTTCATATGTGTATAACTTTTACAAAATTATTGCAATCTGTAAATGATTGACTCAACAACTATTTTAGATACTTATAGGAATGTCTCTTATAACGAACCTTTTAATTGTTGAGGTCTCAATAGAAACAAATCAGAAATAAATATAAAAAATACTAGGTCATAAATATTTACTACATTAAATAAATGGTATTAATTTCTTGTAAATAAAAAATACTGCCAAATAAATCGATATGTGAAACTAAAAAAAGACAGAGATGTCGACTATAGCTAACCACGTAACGTTGAAACTAATTGTGTATGGAGACCACTTGCGAATCCGAGTCAACAATTTTCCTGCAGCTTCGAAAGCTTTATCCACATTATTGATGATATGGCTCAGGTAAATGCAAAGGTTATGGATAGAATGTAACTTACAAAGATGCAGTTTCCTCATTTGAAGATAAAAGTTCAAGTGGAAATTTATTTTTAACTCATTATGCCTAAGAATTATAGCGCTAGAGTCATGTGTCATTATTTATGTGAAATTAAATGCATGCGGAACATTTAAAATATCTTTAATCAAATATCTATTAAAAAACCGAAGATTAAAAAAAACATAATCCTAAAAATGTGGTTTATTTCCTCGTACCGAAATAGCCGTTATTTTATATACAAAATAGTTTTGTAATCAAATCGAAAAACCTCAATAACATGGAGGTAATAAGTACAATGTTGAAATCATATTTATACTTTCAACTTATTTGTAATTGAAAATGTGATACATTTTTTCTTAAACTTTCTCAAGTATCACTATTAACCATTTAAAAATCACTTTAATTAGGTAAATATTTAATTAAAGTGATCTAATAGTTTGAAAGTGATAATTTTTTTATTTTTGATAAAAATGTCTTCATGAAATCTCTGAAACTCTCTTCATGAAATTCACCACTACGTAAAAACTGTTCATTAAATTAAAATAAAATTTGTAATGAGTATTACGTAGCTATATAGCTACTAGTTAATTAATAACATGATTATGCTCATTACTTGAGTGAATAAATATTTCCATTTTTTTCAAATTTTTATTTTAAATTTCATCAACATTTCTAAATTTAAAAGAGGCACGATTAAAAAAGAACTAAAAATAATTAAACTATTACCGGACTTGCAATCGAGGCTTTAAAATATATTCGCAGAAATTCCATACAGTGACTTAAATCAACTGCAAAAATAACTTTGCATTTTAAAATCTTATCTCATCATGTCTTTGAAAGATACTGCAGGCATCATATTTATATATTTAAATGATCATAAATCATTCAATTTAAATACGCACCAAGTTTTTACGTCGGTGAAATTTACAGTACGCAATAGATTTACGTTCCAAAAAATTTATATTTTTCAATTGTTTAGTAGAAGCATTATATATATATATATATATATATATATATATATATATATATATATATATATATATAATTATGTAATTGAATATTTATAAGTGCTTTAATATGTCCATAATCAAGGGGATACGAGTGATACTCGTATTTGATAAGTTTTTCTTTTCAAAAACAAATACTTCTAGCAGTATTTAGTCTTCATATATTTAATAGTTTACCATGACGATTTGCTAGAACAGTATTGCAGTCTATGTATTCCGCACTTTAAAAAAAATTAATACAAATTCTTGCCTCACCCGTGGAAAAAAATTGTACAAACTATGTAAACTATAATTTTATTATTTATAAATATTAAAATTTAATTTCTTTCAGAGATTCTCATTGGAAGCAACTCCATAATACCCACAAGCTATTCAATTTGAGCACATTTATCGCTTTTAATATAAGTGGTAAATGAAACATTTCTATTACACTAACATACATTTCTATTATACCATACAATGCAATTCCATTTAGTCATCGGCCTAAAAATAACAAGAATACACTATGGTTCGCAATCCCGTATAGATTTTTGTAAAGATTTCTTCTATGGATTTGCTAATTATTAGAATAAACACCGTTGATTTTCATAGTAATTACTTTCAGAATTTAACTGTTCTGAATTTTCAACAATAACTACATTTTCTTGCGGGACGATTGTTACCCTTTAAGAACGAGACTTGAGTACATAATATTTACGACATATTTTGAAGGATTTAAACTTGCATGATGAAATATGGATTAAATTTTTTTTAAATTGCCCGACGTAATTTAAAGTTAATTATAAATACATACCATAATTTTGTAGTATTTTAATTAAATTGCGATATGTACATTCAATTAAAACTTCATGTTCAGATCAAGATTTTTTTAAATAACATTTCGTTTTATTTGGTATTATAGTCTTATTTTTCTACCTCACGATATTTCGGAAAATGTTAGTCACCAAAAGTTTTCATTCTTCACACAAACATATGACAAATGCCAAGATTTTCATAGCAAATATTCATGCTATTCAGTACAGAAGTGTAAATGTCTACGGATAAATCCTGCAATGATGATACTAAATAATAAAACATGTCAAAATGGACCCCGGAAAGATTTTTAATTAAAATTTTTTCCATTAACTACTGTTATCTCATAGGTAGACAACAGGTAGGCAACATACTCTTCTGCTGTCTGCTATATTCTATTAATTATTTCAAATAATTACGTCACGTATTAAACAACTACAGAGAAATGTCATATAATAACACAAAGTTCCATTTAATATTCCATTCTCATTTTAAAATAAATCTAATATTAAAGGATAGCCACTGAATTTATTATTCCCGACATAGGAAAATATCATTACACAAAACATTAAATAAATAGTTTGCAAAAAAAAAGAATAAAGGAAGCAGATCGTTTTTAGTTGGATGCAATACAGGTATTTTTTCTCTTAAGGTAAATTTAAATTACCTATTGGTATTATCTAAATTGTTTGTTCTAAATGAAATAAAATGACTACTTAAAATTCAACGTAATATTAATAAAAAAATAAAAAGGTTAAAGGGAGTGTAAAAATTGATATAATATGTATACATTTGAACTTTTGAACTCAATTTGAAGAATATTGGGTTTGCTAGTAAGTAAAGAGCGACCATTAATATTATAGTTCTTTATTAAATTTAAATTTCAATTAATTAATCATCGGTATATTAATTACAATAATTTTGAATTACATGTATCCAAGGCATTGGCAGAGAGTGGATATATTCAGGTGGTTTGGAATGAAAAAATGGCCTATGAATTGTTGTAAGTTGTCTTAATCAAAGTTTTAAGTTTTTTTCATTTCGAGCGTTGCATCTCTGAAAATAATATATATATATATATATATATATATATATATATATATATATATATATATATATATATATATATATAGATCTAAGCAAACAAGATTAGTGCGTGCACAGTCTGGGGAATATGTGTCCAAGCAACGTTTAATTATTTAAGGTGTTTGGCTATATGAAGAAGATCGTTATAATGGAGAAAAAATATTTTTCATGTTGAGGACGTTTATGCTGGGGTTAATGTTTCAGATGATCGAGTTGCTGAACGAACACAAAAAATACGACACGCGTGGCGTATACAAACAACGGAACCATTCCTCCCCTCCCTCTGCAGCACCTCTGTCATGCCCGCATCACAAAAAGGAAAGCCGCGATGGACCTCTAAATAAATATACCATTTAGCCTAATTGTGTACGCATGTGTCGCTACGTGATCTACACAGGTTATCGAAGACGCAAGAGTGATCGATGAAAACGCAAAAATACAGTAATACTTATTGGGCTTACACTATTACTTACAATCACAGACTATTACCATCAAGTGGAATTCATTGCAAATATTTCGAAAATAATAATTGATATTGTGATTATAATTTAAAAATTTTGAAATCAAATGTGGTAGTTGTATTGGTTGTAGATATGTGACGTTGAATTTGTTGTAAAACGAAACTTGCGATCAAAGTGGAACTTTGGAAAGTTGCATTAAAGTATCATTACGAATAAGGACATACAAATGTGTAAATATTCAAATACGTAAATTTTCTATTATTGTAAATAAGTTGATTCTAATTTGTTAAATACGAATTAGAAAATATGCGTGGACCCGTGTCTGTCTAGCTCGCCAAAGAAAGAATTTCTGTCCGACCTCAATACTACTCAAACTTGTAAAGTTTAAATTTTGAAATTAAATACAGATGTAAAAGTTCACAAGATCTTAAAAAAACTAACAAATATAAGCCGTGTATTATAATGGATTTCACTAGGAATAGAATGATAAACAGTAATTAATGTGTACGAAAGTTTTCAATTATTATATAAAAGTTGAATTCGAATTGTTTTAACCACGTCCTAACGAAATTACCGATTTCAATAAAAAATAAGATCACAGTCCTTATGAATAGAAGTAGATAGAATAGAAGAAAAATTTGAACCTTAGTTCACAAAATACACTTAGGTATTTTACAAAATAAAAATAGGGAATTTTCTTAATTAAAGTTTGCAAGAAATAAATATTTTTTTAAGACGCAAGTAATAAATAACAACATTCAGTAATGTTGTTACAAATTTTATATTAAGTGAAAATTCTTGCCTAACTGAAATTTTACTATACACCCGCGGCCAGAATTAGTTTACATTCGAGCATTTGATCGTGAACGGACGGACCGCATGAGTGTTAACAGATTCACGGAAGCGACCACGAGTAACCAGTCGTTCCATTTTTTTTAGAAATCAGATGGATGCTTCTATTTTTTTTTATTTCTGATATGTGAGAAAGAAGCCAAATGTTTTTTGTTTAAATTTAAGATATTAAATATTCTTTTAAATTTTGGTCCCTGATAGAGTATAAAACACTGTATTCCTGTTTAAAACCCAATTTAATCCGCAAATGGTTCGCCAAATAGTCAAAGATAAGAACAGATTTCAGCGCGGTGGTATAAATTGTCCGTGATAAGTTCATATGCTACCCACACACAAGCTTTTTCCCAAGTGGTGTAAATAATTCCCCATAATTTCATGGGAGCACCCAAGCTCAGTTGCTAGCCATGCTTAGCCATGGTGTCGTTAATCAGCTATTTTCTTCAGTTATCAATTTTAACTTGTCGCTATCCAATTCCACTAGTCGACAGGAGCGTGATTGATCACTCAGCGAATAACCTCCGCTTCAAGACCGCTGGAATCGTTGTTTTGCAGTAGCAACAGATATTGCTTCTAGAACTACGCGTTGGCATATGTTATGCAGAGAGATCAGACTGATATTCGCAGAATAGACAGTGTGTCATGCATCTTAATGTCATCCATATTTTAAGCATGTTAATAATGTAGCGTCTAAGTTACTACAGAATCAGTGAGAACGTGCCGCGCCCTTCATATATCTTTTGATTAGTAAAATGATCGCGGTAGCTTTTAAAATGTTCCCATATTTGTTGAATAATTAAAAAAAAACGCTTTAACTTTTCAGCAAACCCAATAGATGTTTGAATGAATTGTATGATAGAGTTCCTTCTATTATATGTTTCAGTGAATAAAAACATTTGGTATATACAAACAAATATTTTTTACAAATATTTATTAAATATCGTATTGCTAATATTATTATAGTTTTTGCAGTACTATTGAATATATTATATTAATTGGTGGAAAGTACAAATAAGTAGAATTATCAGCTAATATCACTTTAAATCAAAACGGCGATTGAATACCATGTAATGGTGTAGGTTAGATGTATTGAAGATAATATCTCCTGGATATAAAATAATAGTCTTTTCGTTCAATTACGCATGATAGTATCTTTAAAACGAAAATAAGTTTATAATTAATAATTTATTTCATTATCTTTGAAATTTAATACAATTTTCCACGTTTCCATCATTAGCCGATTGCACACATCTTCCTGAATATTTTCGTCCACTAATAACAAAATATTAAATATATTCTGCTAATCGATAAAAAACACTGAAAGATGCGCTGTAGATTTTCCGTAAAGATATCGGAATAATATCATACGAATATTTCGTATTAATATATAACTTAATTATCAATATCCATGGAAACTGCGTTCACTTACACTTGGGTTTGTGCCGCCTAATAAATATGTTTGAAGTGCATCTTTCAATGAGAGTCCAGTAGAGGTGCAGAATATCGAGCCTCAATTGTACGTACGGTTTCATGCTCAATAACATCATATTCTACCATAGCATCCTCCCTTAACGATGACGATATGTCGCCTGGTGCTGTCATGTTGGAATCAATTTTTATACTATTAACATTTTTTGTATTCCCTTCCAACCACACCTGCACATAATCCGTGTACGTTTGGACTGTTCTGTACTCAGTATGACTGAATGAGCAGCTAACTAATCGTTTTGCGTCGTTTCTTTCATTTTGTTTCCGATGCTGTCATAGCTCTCGTATTTGCTCGGCCTTAGACTTCTATTTGATTAGCTTTCCTATACTTTGCGTTTTTTTTTATAATTCCTAGTATATTTACATTTTAAATTACACGACATCTTAAGTTTTTTTTGTAACTTTTACTTTGACTTTTACTAATATTCCGGCAAATTCTTTTATTTTCTCACTATGGGTTCTAGTAGTACTCCTCGAGTTCTTCGTAAGGTCATTCAATTAAATTAACATCTTATCGAAACGCTTACTCACCGTTCATTAATTTATAAATTGACATAATGACGATTTGCAACAATTACGTGCATGTACACTAGACCCATGACGTCACATGCAAAAAATACACAAATATGCTCGATCTGATGTGGACTCAACCATTGTGGACACGTTACTTGTTTCGTAGTTATTGACGTTTAAAATCTGACAGTGTTTTGTAACACAAGAAAATTCGAAAATTCGGCTGTCACTACGTGTAATGAGCAAATAGACGTTTTCACGTCAATATATAATTTTAACGCTTGATTTTACCTTAAAGTTAAATTATGACTATAACTTAAATTATGATTAGTAAATTATGATTAATAATAACATTTAACATTTGGTTTGCTGACAGTGTTATTAAAAATAAATGTATTAGATATGTACGTACCTACCGTAAAACAACACATATAAATTATATTGGGGCGGTTCACGTAACAGGCATTGTAATTTTTGGAAAAGGAAATGTACACGACAATACGTCGAAGGCACATATTCGATTCAAGCTTATTCCATTACCTACTCATATTCGTGATCATATTTCAAATCGACTTGCAGTCGTATTGTTGACATCAACGAGTGGTATAAATTTATATCAAACCTTTGAATATGAGGGACGTGTAGAAATATAAATAATAATATTTTTTTATTTTTTATATATAATAATATTTTTTTATTTTGAAGGCAAAGAAAAATTATAGCAAAGTAATTCCTTGATTAATCTAGTCATTTTTATGTACAAATTCAATTAGAGCTTTCAGTTAATTATGATTCTGTATACTGAGGCAGAGGAATTGAAAGAGTATTTAATTTTGGAGATACAAGTGTTTTGTAATGGCAAATATCATGTAATATAATCCCCTACATATTAAAACACATTTTACCAATTTTACGAATATATAGAAGGGATCTAATTTTAATGGTTTATTTAATGGTTTTTTTAGATTGAAATAACTTATCTGTTAAAATATTACTTTACATAACCCGTTAATAAAAATGTCATATTAACTTCGTAATTTCATGAATGAGAACATTTTATTTCGTGATAATTGATCGAATACACAACTCAAAATAGTTACAATTAATTTCCTGATATTCTCCACCTGCAATGTTGTCGATTAAAATAAAGTAGTTATTGGTACAAGCACATAAACTATATCACCAATTCATTATTTTGAATCACATCTGTCTAGGATAAATATTAAATTTATGTGCATATTCTATAAATGCAAAAATTTTATCTCACGTAACGTCAGCTGATTTAATTATAATATCCTTTTATTTGCTGCCCGTGTCCATCAAAGAAGTAAGGAACACCAAATAGCCCAAAAATTATTGCTTAAAAATAATCTGTTTTACTAGAAAATTATTTTCTTTATTGCCATTTCACTAAATATCGGAAATGTACTTAATTGAAATCTTTTTAAGGGTACATTGAATCATTATTAAATTGTTTCAATATTATTAAAAAAAGTATATGCACTAAACGTGCAATATACTATGATAGAGTCTGTTAAAAGGATAGGTAGTTACCAAGTAATAAGAAAATATTAATAAGAACTATATATGCAATTTTTTCCTAATCTAATTTTTAAAGCATTGTAATAATAGCAAGATATCCAAGGATATAAATGCGTGACGTTTATTTGTTGCATAAAATTATTTCTTATCCGACAAGAATTTGAAATTATTTTTCAGCGTTATAGTGACAGTCTATAAAAAATATTTTCAAAAATCTCAACTTTATTACGTAAATAGAGGGTTTGCTACTGATACTAATCATTACAAGGTACTATCAAAATTAAATTTAAATAAATTTACTACCATGCTGTATTTGACATTTAAACTTATAACTATACATCTTACATACTTACGTAAATTATAACTTCATAACTCTATTTTTTAACTCTTTTCATTTCTTATATAGTTGGGGAAAAAACGTTTTTTCCTAAAAAGTATTCCATTTGATTAAATTTTGTAGTTTGTAGATAACAAAATTGTAGATAACAAAATTGGAGAGAATTTTATTATCTACAAACCAAACAAATTTAATCAAATGAAATACTTTTTAGGAAAAAACGTTTTTTCCCCAACTATATAAGCAAGTAACGCACTATACGATTGGTGTTTTAAACCGTTGGTGATATTTAATGAAACGCTTACTTTTTTATCTAAATAAATTTAATCTTACTTAGATTGGTTCAAGCAGATCCAAAACTACATGGAGGAAATACCCAAAATCAGTCGAAAGTAGTGCGTACATCGTGGGTAACGCACAAATAAATGAAGCATTTACATATGTAATGCAAACTTAATTTTTTTCCGGAAAAATTCATACATCGTCCTATACCCACACACACACACACACACACATATATATATATATATATATATATATATATTCTGTGAGTGAACTTGAAGCTGACATATAAAACGTCATGGCAAAGAATAGAGGTTTATCGCTTTATTAAACGGTATGAATTTAAACCATTGACGTTTTCAGGGAAGTTTATTTCGAAATATAGAAGAATAATATATCTATATTTGAAAATTTCAAAACGTCCCTATGTTCTACATATTAGGTGTACCCAACAATTTTAAAGATTATTTCTGCCAGTTTAATATAATTGATGATGCATTTTGTAATAATTTCCCGCATCATTTTACATTATAGATAGTGCGTGTGCGAACGTCATTTATGACCATTTCGCTACAGAAAAAACAGTGGTTATGCATAAGGAATATTATTTGATATTGTTTGTACTACATGTATGTGTTTTATAAGCGAACTTGCGGCTGATTTTTAATTAGTTATTGTGATTAGTAATTGGTCGCTTTCCTCAACGCTATCTTTGAATTTCACGGAATTCCGTTTTCAGGGGATGTCATTCAAAAGTACTCTATTGGTATATCTGTAAATAGTGTACCTCAGTATTTGAAAACTTACAGATATTTATTTCTTCTCCTTTAGGGTATAATGCTGGGCGATAATAAATTTTAATCATTCTGTATTATGGATATAATTAGTTTGATTAAAAATAAAATGATTAACATTTCGCTGGTGACATTACGAACATATAGTTAGTAATTATTTATTCACGGCATATAATAAAATAAAAAATAGTCTCGTTATAAATACGCGAGAAAGTACTATCATTTTTTATTTGGAATTCATTAAATAAGGAGTTTACGTTTAAATAGTTTATTATAATTCGTCCAATCGCATTTACTGTAGACGTCATGTAATAATGACAGAATATAAACAAAGGAAAAACAACTATGGTATAACGTATCTTGGCGTAGGGATGAAATTTTAGTAACCACTCTAATGTACAACTGGTAATCCGCTTATCAATTTATTAACTTGACCTGACCCATCAATGGTATTTTCATTAAATTTCATTCGTTTTAGCAATTTTCTCATCTCATCCATCTTTGGACGTATTTATTGTAAACTTAAATAAAAACCCGGAAGAATCGAATGAATTTTATTTATAATCAAACAACAAATCATTAAATTTATTTAAAGCTAAAAATTTAAATAAATCTAATGGTTTTTTTTGGAATTTTTAGTGATTATGATTATGATTTATGAGATTTATGATTAAAAAAAACTTTCAAGGTATTCAAAAATAAATCACTTCATGTTATCGTTGATACATAGGAGTATATGAAATATTACCAAACATAAAAGAATACGGATCAAAACCCTACCCTGAACAAAAAAATTTCTTTGTTACCATATATTTATATCGACCTAAATGTTGAAACAATAAATATTTAATCTATCCATTGCTAGATAATATTGTTATAGTTCAAAGTAAAACGGCCACAGGATGATAGACATTGAAAATTGTTTTTGCATTAGCTTTATTAGCTGAGAATCATAACCTACTAACTTTAATATTTGCCGTAAGAGTTTAGTTAGTTTATCATTAGTAACTCTCAATTAACTTTGATCCACATAAAAGGTAACTAACTGAACAGGGCAAAACCATAAAAAACCTTAGTTTACTAATCGGAAAATGATTGTAGTTTTTGGAAAATGTTTATCTAGCCAACCGATTTGTTGATGTTTCAAGTTATCATTTCGTTTATGTTATTGCTTACTAAATTCGGATAAGGATTATTGGATGAGAAAAAATTTTCAATTTTCATACTTGGATAAGATTATATGATGAACAAAGAGAGGAACGAATTTAAATTGACAACTTTTGTTGTTTTTTTCTTGCGTATTTGAAATAATTTTATATGTATTAAAATGCTTTAGTTTCCTAAATCATAGATCACGCAAGATCTCGCTTTAGACTTAGGCGGTAATAATGAATTTCAACTGAATTCTGACAGGAATGTTCTTTTCAGCAAAGGTCGAATTAAATATTTTTCTTAGCTAGTTCCCACTGCAAAGTAAGTAATTGGTAATTCATAAAGTAATCGTTAACTAAAGGATTAAATTCATTAGTATGTTAAAATTTATTAAAGTGTATTTAACGGGAAACGGAAATTCTAATTTGGAATTCAATACTAAACGAATAAAGAATTGAATAATATGTAGGTTCCTTTTGGTTTGAACTACATAATGAGATTAAAAAGCTATATTAATATTTATGAAGCATGTCCTAGAGAACGGAGAATCAAGAAGCAGCATGAACGCTAAAGAAAGCATGATTACTAAATCCTAAAATGAGAAATCTCAGTATTAATATAGTTCAATATCACAATTTCCATGAGATTAAAGATATGTGCAAAAGTAGTTGCAAATAAATGATAATTGTACGTATAAATCTGTCGAAACAAGATTTGTGTTTATCTTCAAATAGTTATAGAAGTTATAGAATAACTATGAGTATTTATTTTCCATTTCTTTTACGTTATTTAAAAAAAAATACTTATTTTTCAATTGTCAGTTGCAATTATGTGCGTGAAATATATTAAATAATGTACATTCATCGCCGTTGGTTTTCTGTATTAATTCGTTTAAATTTTAATTCCCTCCATTTTTATTCTATGCTTGACCTAAACAACTTTTGTCGGAATTTCCCTCAACAACTTTCCATCATATCTTTTACATAATATCAACCAAAGTGTCACTCTCAGGAGTGACAATTCGATCATTCCGATACTCTTAGGTACTCTGTGGATAATATAAATGTACTCTAGTCTGTTGTTAATATTCATTATAATGCATAATTCTTGTAACTTTGGTCTTACAATTTGTGATTTTCATGATGTTTTCCTGAAACTTTCCAAAAACATTCGTGTTGACGCCAATTAGTATTTGCGCGAACATAAAGAATGAAGAATATGAAGAATATTGTATAGGAATTGTAAAATTTGAAATGTGAAGTATAATTTTAAAGTTCGAATTATGAAAGTGTAGAGGCAGGTCCGCACTGATGCTAAATATATATATATCGTCGAGAGTCAAAAGTGAAGTCCGGTTTGCATAAAATAAATTCAATGAACCAGGCTATGCTTGTGATTGGCTCACGATGATGCGAACATCCGCCTCCCGTAGTAAGGCAGACGCGATTGAAGGTCGTTCACTCGATGCTGCTGCTGGTCTTGAAATTAGCCACACTGCAAAGACCATCTTGGTCGGGAAACAGTTTGACCGTCATTGTTTGCCCCCACAAAATTACGTCCATTATCACAATGAATAGTATAAGGTTTATCTCGACGTGACATGAATCTACGCAAACACAATATAATCTCTACGCAAAACTATAGTGAGATCATTGACCATCTCTGAATGTATTGCCTTCGGTAAAAAGCATTTAAATATACTAAAGTCATATTTTATTAATTGATTGCCCCATCGACTGAAAGTCGACGTCACATATTTGGAATGGAAAGCCTTGTCTAAGCCTATTGACTGGTAAACTGCCCATTAGACTGCATATTCCATTAACAGCCGCGTAAAACGATGCTTATTATTAAAAAGAACTGGATGCCTTTTATTTAATTTATAGTCTGTATTGAAAAGACGACCACCAACTCGAAACATGCCGCTCCCGTCAACAAAAAGTGAAAACGGTATTAAAGACGAATTTGAATTTAATAGCTTTTTAATGCTGAAGTAACTTTTATTTATTTGGAAATTAATCTCGTTGCACTATTTTAATAGTTATTTCATGCATGGTGAATCTCATCAAGCCAGAAGATCCTTTTAGTTTAATATTAGCATATTTCTCTTTACAATTGTTAATTATTTAATATTTACGATTTAGAATTGAATTTAATGAATTACGTATTCGAATAAGTTTTTCCATATTAAAGACTAAATTTATATTATCATGAATATTTTAGTTACATAAATTTTTACTTTTCCCTTTTTTCTAAAATGTTTATACTCATGTTTACTGTTCATGCTTTTATTGAAATTGGTCTCTTAATCCGAAAATTTTAAAATTTACAATTAAAGTATGGCTCATCTAGTGTTTTTCTTTGACCCACGAAACGGCACACGAACTGAAACTCTACTTTCATTAAAGGGATTAGTTTTATAATTAATGAAATCTTTTTCACATGTTTCATATTTAGTGACAGGAATTGTAGAAACAATTTCATTTATTTTTTATTAAAATTACACTGAATATTTTTTGAATTAGTGTCAACATCACCTACCTTTCCAAATACCAATTAACCAAGTTTTGAATTTCGTAAGTTTGATGAGATTGGTACTAACAGTTTTTGTTTAGGACTTACAACTTTGTAATATACATCCGCTTCTAACATACTGTCAATATTAGAGGGCTTAAAAAATTCAGTATCCGCGAATTTAATCAATTTGATATTGGAAGTAATAAAGACTCAACTAAAGAAGACAAGTTTTGGCAAGTGACGTATTATTTTGGAGACTACCAAATATTTAATGCTAAAATTATATATGTATATATATATATATATATATATATATATATATATATATATATATATATATATATATATATATATATATATATATATATATATATATATATATATATATATATAAATATAAAATAAAATTATTAAAGCCTGAAATAAAAAGTGGTTCTGTATCAAGTGGAATAAACCTATATGTTTTTAAAGTCTTCAGTTATAAAGGAAAACTGACTAGCTGATTTGAGTAAGGCCCGAGAATATAATATAAAAAGATTTATTATTTAATTTATCGGGGATTAATAACTACTTCTGTACCAAAAAGTACTTCTTTATTGTGGCAAATTGCAGCAGATAAACATTGCACTGGTACGTTATTTGTATTGCTCGATGTTTCATGTTTAGTATTGTTTAAATGTAATAATGTGTCATGTCTATGTTCACATATTCGACAAGATCCGAGGAGACGACACCTTGATGTGTTATGTTCCTTTCGAAGACGGTTCAAATATAAATTTAATTCAGATACATCATTAGTTCTTTTTTAGGGTTCAAAGCTTTAAATTTAGAAAAATCCAGTATTCTATAATCTTCCTTGCAACATACAGGTTTATAGCGAGGCAATCTATTGTCACTTGATGATATTGCAAAACATTTTAATGACTGTTTTGCTTGAACACTATTTTTATTAAATTTAAAATCATCTTGACGCGTGTTAAATGCGCTATTATTTTTACCAAAGTACAACATTTCCCACTTGAAAAGGGCTACTGTATCTAATTTAGTTGAAACCATGTATATTATTATTGTATTCTACTTCTCGGTAGGTTGACCCAGTGAATATAAAGAGCGTAATTTTTTTGTAATATGATCTACAATAAAACGAAGGCTTCAATGAAATCAATATTCTCAAGTATCAATGCTAAATAATGATTTCAAATGGTTATTTATGATTACGTTAACATTATTATATCGTTCACAAATGTGATCCCAAGAAATTGTATTACTAATCGCTGTAAATTTCTCTCGTACTTCTCTTGTACATATCTCGCTCCACTCTCCAATGAAGATCTTAAGTATTGAAATTTACGTATTGCCGGCATTGACGTTTGAATTAATTAATGAATCAAATGAATCTCTGAATTTCGACCATGTAAGATATTTATCATCAAATAGTTTCAGGCAAACGAATGCCACAAGATTTCGATTTTTTTGGATATTGAATTTCCAGAGATACGTCATTATTTTTAAGAGTATCATGAAGATAACTTTTAACAATTCCTTTATATAAATTAGTTATTAAATAATTGAAAAGCGTTTCAATTTAATTCCGTTGCGAAACTCGTTGATCCATTTCAGAATCGAAGAGGCTAATCTAAGACTGAACTGAATTAAGTTATCCGTACACTGTTTCCATAGTAGTATTTTTTCTCGTAAATTAACTAAATTGTAACTTCGATAAATCTTGAGTTGATATAGCTTGAATAATAGAAATTTATTTTTTAAATTTAGTTAATAGATTTAATTAAATCTCTTAATAACCTTTTTTCTTCTTTGTTTAATGATATATCGCCTAACTTATTCAGATTAATTGTTAAATTTGTACTACACCGTTCGAAATCCGGAGTCCCAACTTAAATTGAATTTGCGCACTTTTTGGAATAATTCAGCGGTATAAATCAGCAAATATTGGAAATAATATTCCTATATTCAAAGCTGCAAATAATACCAATCGATTTAAAAAGTAAATTCAGGATTGTATTGTTATTGAATAATTTACACAGTTATCATTCCATTGCTTACTAATTACCTCTAATGAATATTAAATTAATGAAATAAATTAGTATTAATGAAAGGTGGAAAGAATTTATTTCTTTAAAATATGTAATGAACTTACATAGGGATGCACAATGATGAAATTTAGTATTTCATATTAAAAATATTTCTCTTTTATTAGACTTTTTGCAGTTGAAGAAATTAGTCTCCTCAATCCGGTCCTGTCACGGTGGCCAATTTTGTTCACGCCAAATATTGTTGGCGCGAACATAAACAAACTCAATAGCTCTTCGCGCCTACGTGGTAAACCTGGTTGACGGCGGCGCGAACAATTCGTAAGTAGGGGAGCTGTAATATTCGGTCTGAAAATGGATAAAACTTGAAAAAAATCGACACTTATTTAATGTTTTTAGATTTAAATTAATTTAACTGTATTAATTGCCCAACTCAACACGCCTACTAAATTATTGTACCTTCTTATATAGTCACGAACAAATGTCTTCAAATATTCCTTTTTAATGCACTACGTTCCCACAATACGTATACTCATTCGAAGTGAATACTATTCTGTATCATTAATCCCGTATATTAGAAATGACGTTCGGAAAATTTGGTGATAATATTAACACAAAGTAAAATATGTTTCAATAGAAATAATATATATCCTAAGAAAAGAATTTACGTAATATTTGCAAAACATATTTCTTTTCAACAAAAACTTTAGACCATAAAATAAATATCGGACTGTCTCGCAAATCATGGTTGGACTATGTATTAAGATCGATTAGACTGGACTGCACTTTAATGATGTATCCTTCAACTAAAATCAAACCATGATATATACTTTAAACATAATAAAGTTAGTCAACCGGCCTTTTTGAAACTTAGTACTTCAATTTCAAAGAAAATTCATATTCGACTTTAAACGTTCCTCTAATGTAGTCCAGTCTTGTAACTCCTCCAGCCCAACGCAGCATATTCATTTCTGTGATGTGAATTTTTGTGCATCCATCTTCCTCATCGGCCAGCATTCCACTTTTTAATGATATTCTTTTTATTTCTCAGTGTCACTTTTACTTCCTCATTCCACCATGTAGGATCTCTGTTGGTTTTTATTCTTCTTTTAGATATGCCTAAACTTAGTTGTTTTCAGACAGAAAAAATGGAGCTCATTCCACTGCCTGTTAACGTCAAGCCCATCAGAACTTTACACTGAGTTTTCGAAAAAACTTCTTCGTCTCTTCTCTAAAGATATCATCTCGTAATTTGCTTATGTTATACCATATTATGCATGATTGTTGTTTTAAATCAAACTTCAATTTCGAGAACCAAGACGGGAGTCTTAAGGAAGCTACTAGTAGTCTGTGTTGTGCGCTCAGCACTCAACACAGATTTCTGAACTCTATTCCCGGGTATGACCTTACAATCTTTTAATATTGCTCGGTCGCAGAAGGTCTTAGATGTTATAATATGCTCGATTTTCTTTACGATAGGTAATTTGCTTCACGATAGGTAATTCAAATTGAGTTGCTATTTCGATGATAGTCCTCTCTTGGGCATTTACGGTACCAAATCCAAGGTTACTATGGGCTAAGGTGTATAATCAGGGCAGTATATCCTATATGCCCATTCAGATCTTCACGGGTAATTCTTTTTTTCACAGGTATACCAGAAAGATTCTTTCTCTTCCTTTGAGCAACCCGCTTTTGGAGCATAGACTGATATGATATTTCAAGGAGGATGATTGTCGAGGGCTATCTTTACACTCATAATTCTTTTCTAATTCTCTTATTTCACCTTTCTATCTTAATTCTCTGTCAATGTCTCTGGACTTTGCACCTTTCCATTAAAGTTCCTGTAGGCCGCTCATATTGCAAAAAGAAATACAACACACAACAACACACGGCACAGCCCTCGACCAAAATTAAAAGCAACGAATAATTAAGATAAAAAGGAGGAGCGACAGAATGATTAGTGTAAAATATGTTCCACCCATGTAAAATCTGTACCAATTCTTGGCTGCGTCTGGTCAGTGATCTGATGTTCCACTAAGCCATGCGCATATTAATAGCATTGCGTCTAGTATTGTCCCTTTTGAGGGACGCCCTAGCATTTTTTTTCGCATATATTCGCCTCTGACCATCGCTGATAGGTTACGCCCTAGCCTTTATATCTCTTTCTACGTATTGTACCTGGATATTTTTAATTTGTTGGTCGTTTGCCACCTGACGTCAAGGCCATAGTCTGCCTCATTAACGTCGATGCCGCCGTTGACTTTTCTTTTTTGGCTCCTCCGCCGCCATCCCTTCTGTGCGTTCTGGCCTAACCTAAAGCACTATTGTTGACCTTAACTCCAAAATAAGTCAGAGCAGTTCGCGGAAGGGGGTTTGTTACAAAAATACCTTGTCCGATCTGTTAGTCTGCGGGAGTTCTTTTATTTCGCTCCTACCCTCCAAGTGCCACTTGCGGGGCACACGGTGAGCGTTCCCCCATCCGCCACTTGGGGATGCTTTCTCTAGATGCCAGGATTCCCCGAGAATCTAGAGACCAGTTTTCTCAAAGAATGCATATTCACGTGTGTACATAAAAATCTAATATCCCACGGTTAAAATAAAAATAAATGTAATTGTTTTCAAATTCCATATCAAAATATTTCAGAAGAAGCTTATGCAGAAACATTTTTAAAAATTTTAATCATAACCCTTATTTTATCAACTTTCCTTGCTAGATCGCACATTAAAATTATTTTTTTCACTAAATCTGATAATAAGAATTTGTAAAGAGAATAACGATGGTAAAACTATTAGAAAATATTTTTTTCCCTATACCGGCAAATTACTACGAAAATTGATAGAAACGATTTATATTTAAATTATATTAGTAAAAGAATAAAAACCATATATAACTGATTCCAAGTTAGAGTCTGAAAAAATTGTATTTGGCCATTATGTTTATATAACCAAACAACGTGATATAGTTCTATGTTTTTTAAGATTCGGCGCCACAAAACGGAAAAAAGCGTAAACTTTATGAGATCAGAGACGGAGAACCGTCTAACCTAGAAACTTGAATATTTAGCAATTTCGAGGCATATTGAGCCTTAAATATTTCAATAGTTTACTCTCAGATATTTTCAAACAAGTAGCTAATTTTTTTTATCGCGTGGGATAAAAATTGAAAGAGAATACATAAAGATTTTAGAAATAATTCTTCACAATTTCATGTAAGTTACTTACAAATAAGTTTATATATATATATATATATATATATATATATATATTATGTACATAATATATACCGATATTAATAGAAGAAATTCATTGGCATTTATGTCTAAAGGTATCTATTAAAAACTTGTGCAGGTATTTGAAAGAGGCATATGAATTAACATTAACATTGAATCGCATTGATTGAACCACTTATCTCAACTTTTAGGGCTTCTAATTATTTTAAATATATATATTGGATTATTAATGGTCGTGAAAGTTTGGGCCGGTGCCAGTATACGTAGCTATAAGTAGAGTAAAATTGTAGACATCATGTCAAAGAACTGGATGGTTTCAAGCTCACCGGGAAGAAGTCATGCAATACTCATGCATTAACAGAGATAAATAGTATAAGCGCTTGATCGCCCATAGACACAGCATCAAAAAGAAACACCTCAATCTAATTGACTATGCTTCTCTGCTAATTTTAATTCTGCACAAGTTTTTTATGAAGCGTTAAAATTTGTAAAAGTTGTTTTAAATATAATATGAGTTAAGTTTAAATAAACATTTTCTCGTTTAATGTAAGACTAAAAAAAGTAAAAATGAATTAATAGTTTAAAAACTAAAAAAAATAGGCTATAATAAATACTGCCATAAAAAGCAAAAAAATATTGTCCAACCTTTTTCCTATGTCTACTCTACAAGGACTTCATTGTAAGCTTGGTTTGTTTTTGAGTATAATATTTGAGTGTCAAAGCGTGGGCAAAACCCGAGTCTATTCAATGTATATTCTATTATAATAAAAATAACACGTAAAACAGTACCGTTTTCTATGCATATCTATGGCTTATTTTTAGTTTGACAACTTTAACATTTGTGAGGAGAAAAGAGTAGCCCCTACGGTCACATCATGGTTGGTCTTAATCCTTCAGGGTTTTTATAGTGTTAGACCTATGTTCATGCAATTATGCGTACTGTTTTTCATATGGACATCATCATTATTATGTAAAATGTATAAAAATATACTTTATTCATTTACCTCCCCAAATATATAACTTACTTTAGTGAAAACTTACTTTCATATATTCTGTGGAGAGATGTCACTTTCCTCATGACATTTATGGATCAATTTTAAGTAATTAATGTCATAGTAGATTCAAAACTTAATATTTGACGGATGAAAAATTATCAACTTTGATTCGGATCTATAAATTGAATATTCTATGAAATTAATATTTAGGATGCAAAATTATATTTAGCACAAAAAAAAATATTTACCATATTCTCTACATTATTTTGCTTCTGTTCTTTAACATTTTTTGAGAGAATTGACCATATTTTCTTCAGCTGAGCGTATTAATTTAATAAGGTTGATTATTTGAATAAATATTGTTCTTATCATACTTACCAAAACGATTACCATTGACGTCTTGAAAGCTAATGTTTAGAATAATATTGACTGACTTAGACTAACAAACAAATGTGTTTTTATGTTATTTTATAAAAAGGAAAAAAAGAAAATATAAAACAAAATTTATTTTCCTACTTTTCCGTGAAAAATAACTCAACGATGACAAATACTCATGATCGTGCAACTTATAATTATTTCCTGAAATTCACAATTGTGAGGATCTGATTGCAGAAGACCAGCCCTTGCAGGATTTTTTCACTATTTTTATCTTATGCTTTGAACACTAAAGAAGCTACGTAATAACATTTTAGTTATATATAAAAAAATTACATCTTTCGGAGATAAAGTGTTATTGATCGTTAATGAAATGTTTTTATAGTTAGCTATCATTCATGACGTATTTAATCACTTTCTTATAAACATCTTTATTTAAAATTTACTGCATTTTTGGTTTATTTTTATATTTATTTATTGCACGAAGTAAATACAAGAAATTATTAATAGTTTTTTTTTTCACTTATACAATGTGTATGGAATTTTTTTGTAATAAAAGTAGATAAAGTATATATATATATATATATATATATATATATATATATATATATATATATATATATATATATGTATATATATATATATATATATATATATGTATATATATATATATATATATATATATATATATATATATATTAGTTATCAGATGTCCCAAGTTAAATTGTCTCAGAAAACTGATAGGAAAATATTTGCTGATTCTAGAGTTGAAATAAAATTTTGCAATTTTAACTAGAGACCATTTTATTTATCTAGCTTGAGCTATCTCCATTGGATAATATCCGCATTTAGAATGAATAAACTGGTTCTAACTGTGTGATAAATGAAATGAAATCATACAGAAATTCTTATGTTAAATAATTGGAGTATACTCATATGGAAATAAGACAGTATTTTTTTTTAAAACTTCTTTTATATTATTTAGATATTTTTGTTATATCCTTAATTGCTAAAACTGATAAATATTTCTAGAGTCCAATAGAGCTTAACATCAAGTTTTTCGAGTTCTTCTAAACATTACCACGAAAAGTATTAATTTTACAAACGTAAAATTTACTAAACGGTAAAATATACACAGATTATTAAAAATGATTATGATATAAACTTAAAAACTATTGAGTAATGTAAGAAAACCCATGTAATAAATAATATTTCAGGTCGTTTTCGATTGAAATTATGAACCACAATATCGCAACAAGCTTCGGAAGTTAACGCAGTGTCTCTTACGTTATTGTGGCAACAGTAATACACGGTCGCGTTACTATATTTTTAAATTGGCCCATTTCATATAGAGAGCGAAATACGAAAGAAATCTATTTCTCACGTTTTACTTTTTCTTCTGCTCTGTTACACTGGAAATATGAAATTTAACCATTTGGCCTAAATTAAATATGACTGTATGTTTCTCCACGAATTAAAATTATATATACGCAATATCGAAGTTATATCTATTTTAATTAAAATTAGATATATGGGTTACAGAATACACCTAAATATAATACAAAGTAGATTTGTGTTCTTCATGTTTTGTCCAACCTGATAAAAGTTTGGTGAAACATATATAAATGTATATATATATATGTGTGTGTGTGTGTGTGTGTGTGCACATATATATTAGAAAAAAATTAAGTAAATATTTTTATTATATAATAAATGTTTATATAAAATACAAGCACCATAACTGAAACTAGAAAGAAAACCGTACGTATAAACAGGAAAGTAGAAATAGTAATCGACCTATGTGTATGTATAGACAAACCGCCTCTAAAGGTATCAAGTTGTATTTATATCTTAAAGTTTTACATAGTTTTGTAGAAAACTACCACACGCATGATGCGGCTAAATGCTCATAATCTTATTCCAATAGTTACATATTGTCAAAAAGACAACGTTTCCGTTTGACACGTATTTTTTATACGTGCTGTCCCATAGGATAAATTAAGAAACATCTCCCACATTACGTAAGCTTATGTAACTATGTAGGGAAACTTTTAAAGTGATATTTGTCTCAATACTCTTTATTTATTATCGTCAATTGTCCTAAATATATCCAAACGACAGTATGCACCAAATATCGCGTTAACACTGTTAGGTTGTAGAGCATAACTGATGAATTTATCACATTTAAAATTTTGCTTTTTTGTGTCATAAGATTAGATCATTATCGAACCATAAAGTAAACGAAAAATTTCTTAATGTACACGTTTACACCATAGGATCAAGAGAAAACAGCAATTGAATTAATATTACAAAGACCACATCATTGCCAATGCAACTAATATCTAAATCGTATGACCCAGATTTCTAACTCTTATGACCCAGACTTCACTGACCGTAATAAAATTATTGAATTCGCTGGGGTAATAATCGCACTTAACTAAAGTTGACTTTGAATGTTGTGGCGTTGCAGCGTCAATTGGGTTATAAAGTGAAACCCATTAGGGGAGGGATAACTTTGGATTCTATTCAGGTCACTTAATTCGACGCATGAATTGGTTTGAAGATGTTCCCTATAGCTACGTTGTTATAGGCTATGCTCTATTACTTTGTAAGTTTTGTTAAAATATTAAAGAAAAATAAATATAAAAGAATAATAAAAATATGCTCATGGCAAAAATCGAGAAATTTAGAAATGATCCAGCTAATTCAGGATAATGATGTAATTTATATAACTAAAAGGAAGAAAATTATCTAGAATATCTTTCAGAAATTTGAAGAATATCGTAAATTTGTAAATCTCATAATTTATGAGATTTACAATCAACGTTATAGTTTTCTAGTAAACTTTCAAAAAAACTTCTAGTGACACCATAATTATTTATAATTTTGACTTTAGTAGTTTTGAACATGGGGAGAAAATACTTTTCGTAGACCGTCTCAACGATGTATCTAGAATTATCTTACATAAAATACTAAATAAAAATAGTTTTGCAATCTTTATACCTCTTAAGCATTTTAACCGAAAATGCTTTTTAGTGTTAACTAATGAACAATGTGCGGATTAGTTCGCTTTATTATTTACTATGCGCGTATGCGTGAGTGACATTATAAGATTTCCTTTTGACTTTCGGGATCATGAAAAGTCGGAAATGAACTGACGACTAAAACATCGATATAGAATGGGATATAAGTTACCCAATATATTCAGAATTATGTTTTTTTGGCAATTACACATAAAACCTAATATGACTAATTAACGCATAGAATCTATTCATCTGACATAACATTTTAAATATTAGCACGTGTTCACATTGCATGAAAGAGTAACATTCTTTTATAAATAAAAACGTATATATATATATATATATATATATATATATATATATATATACATATATATACCTACGCATACAAGAAATGAAAAATATGCATACTATTTGCGCCCTTCTATAATTTCCATAAGAATATATTTGCGTATCATATATATGCAAATTAATATCCTTTATCACAATGTTAAATATCAAATTGCTCTGCGAAGGGATGTGATTTTAGCAATATCTCTAAAACTATCTTATATATAATTAAAAAATAAAAAAATTGTATAAGTCGCAATTTTCAAATGATATGCCACACAAAAAAAGAAGCCGTGTTCAATTTCATATTTATGTGTCAAAAGATTTTGATTTTCTGAGAAAAACTGCTATGATAGACGGACAGAGAGACCAAGAGGGTAGTAATCTTACACATGATAATCTTACACACAAAAGAGTGTTTCTTCAAAGGAGGCAATTTTTTAGCAAGTGATTTACAGAATTGTTACTTTGAAGTAATTAAAGAACTACAAGAAATGTAGAAGAGTCACAAAAGGCACAAAAATATTTTCAATCAATAGTAAGTTAATTTATTGGTTAAATGAATTGTTATGTGTTATATAATTATAATCTATTTTTTATCAACATTTTATTATATTACGAGGATGTTTACAATATTTTTATTCGTTCTCTTCTTCCATTAAATCTAATTAATATATGAATCTCTTTAGATAATGTAATAAAATTCATTATCTAAAGATAACACACATTATGTATTTCTTTCTTTTAAAAACGGTGCAATTGTTATTTCATTTTACATTTAGGATAATTTTTGATAAGTATATATATATATATATATATATATATATATATATATATATATATATATATATATATATATATATGTATATATATATATAAATATATATATTAGTTTTGCTTTTTCAGAATTACGACTATTTCAAAATTCATTCGTTTTATTTATTAAATGTTCTTATTTGTATGTATAGTTAATGTATTTTTGCATGGGCACTATATTTACTTTTTCATATACACATAAATAACTGTACTGTTATAATATTTTTGTACGTGCAACTAAAGCTATTCGACAATTATCTGTTACGATGTTATTCAGTACCAATTCCTTATATTGATAACTGCAAAGTTTAATTTCGAAAGTACCGCAACTAAAGGTTTATGATGAATGTAGGTGCAGGAAAATCTGGAGACGGGCTCTAATTCGGCAATAACAGAAGATGAGTTACAATCGATACAGTGAAGATGAAGAGGTCAATATTTTATAAAAGCAGATGAAAAATATTAGACTAGGGGTGAAAATAGCCAAGGTATTTTGAGCAATTGTTTTTTTAGAATATCATTATTTCTTTTAAAAACAAAACAATAGTAAACTTGGTTTGGCAGCTCTAATCTTGAAATTTTCGCGAAAGCTTAGGAAGTAATTACATACTGAAAAAATTGCGCAGGCCGCCGCTCTTTGCTTTCATGAATTGCGAATGCTTCATGTAAAATCAGATTATTTGCAAATAGACAAAAAAAGGAATAAGAACTGATAGCAACTCAAAAAATTAATCGAGTTTTTACTTGAATATAAAATAAAGATATTAATAAAGTGTGGAGTCAGTATGATGATCGCCGTGGATTGGCGACTATCCATTGCCATGATGGTAAATGCTCAATTCTTTGCTACACTTTTTATATTGCATAATAACGACGCAACCGTTCATTAAAAATATAAACCCTGTGGTAAGTTCAGATCTATACGAAAAGTGTCCAAATTTGGGATTTGTTCTTTCATGACGCAAAGATTGGTGGATGGTGTATAATGTGTGAAATGGTGTGTCTTTCCACCAATATATTCCCTCTTAAAGACACTAAACTATGAAGATTTGAAGCATATGTGATAGTGAGACCAACTGGAACGTGCTGGAAAACGGAAGCCTACCTGGAAAATAAGGAAGCACATATTAGAGGGAATGTTGTAAAACTTTTGAAACGTAGAACTGAACAAATCTGTACATAATATTAAGTGCGATAATTTTCTTTCAAGTTCAAAAGAAGCTTTTTAGTTTAGTGCTTCAAAAGTATAATTTATACGTGCTTCTTTAAGAATATTATATAATTACGAAAACTTATATAATATAAATTTCTCTACATACTAATAAAACCTTCTTATCCTCAAAAATATGACGTTATAAACTAATTAAAAAGATAAGGCTACAAAATCTATCGCGTAGCAAACGTCCGTATATAATTGCATTTAAAAAAACAGTTATTTTATGAAAATCTACACCTGAACTTTAGGTCTGCATATACTTAACTTCAAATTTTAACACGTTAGGAGGACAATTTCCTTACTTGCATAATACATTTGCCTTTACATGTATAAATAGAATAAACTAACCTGTTTCGTTGCACTGCGCGTCAAAGCAATCTATATAATCTGATTATTTTGAAAAGCTCGAATTAATATATATTTTTTCAGTTCCAAAATAAACTTTGTTTAATTTTTACTATTAGCGGTAATTATAAAAGCAAAATATTAAAAACCCCATTGAAACTAAATGACTTAATTAAAAAAATACTACAACATACTTTAATTTTTTGCTAACAAAAGGAAACACTTTTGAAACAATTTACTAGTAAAAAATTTACTTATTAAACAATTTTACTATCTGTGGAATCGTCCATTTTTTTATGCGTCTTTCATAATGTACTTTAAATTCTAAATAAAAAATGCTTAATTCTAATGTTTTCAGCTGTCATATTCTCAGTTGTACCTGCGTGTTTTGTATATTTAAATTATATTGCATTTACAATTAAAGGTAAATTATTACGAGTTTGCTTAACTTATAATTATCGGTCCCATGATGAAAATAGATCAAAGCAAATGGCATGTAGTTTTTAAACTAAGAAAAAACTTGCAATCCAATCGCTTTTTATTTTCTGAAACTTAATTTTTAAAAGAACTCCTGTAGAAATGGGAATTTCCCCGTACACCCGGATAATATAATTATTGACATAATGGTCTGAAGGCGATATTAGAACTCATCCATCTCAAAATACAAATAAATTGAAAAAAAACGTTTGACTTTAGCAAAAAACCATATATAATCTCGCTCGGAAAATGGAAATGCTCGAATTATGGATAGCAAGCTGAATGAAGAATGCGTACTTACCTTTTCAACGCGAATCATCGGATTATACGAACTTTAATGTAAATTAATTTTGTATCCAATCGTCATGGATAGTGGAAATTGAATCCGATACGATTAATATTCAGAATTTGAATTGAAATGAAAAAAACGTAAAAAATTGCATTTATTTAGTATTACCGCGAGACTACATTGTATTACCGCGAGATTTAACATAATTTTAAAAATCCCAAAGTCCGTTGACCACCACACGGTAATATGTTTTCTACTCCCTAACAACCATCCTAACCTCGCCCGCTGTAGGCATTACGAGAATCTTGCATTTCGTGTACTTGTGCATAGATAGAATCTACGAAAATACTTATTTTTTCTTATTGATATTTTATAAAACTTTGCCTCAATCGACTAAACTAAGTATGAATGGGTGGAATAAAATTGAAATATTAGTCAAATGCCACATTAAAATTACTTTAAAATACATCGAATATGCCATTAAAAAATTAATAGCTTGCGAGGATAACCATATGCCACGCACGCACGCATGTATGCATGCTGGCACGCACGCACACAAGCCCGCACGCCCGCACGCACGCACGCACGTAAGCAGGCCCGCCCGTCCGCACGCACACAGAGATACGGAGACA
The DNA here is from genome assembly GCA_039881145.1 of Druceiella hillmani. Lineage (NCBI taxonomy): Eukaryota > Metazoa > Arthropoda > Insecta > Lepidoptera > Hepialidae > Druceiella > Druceiella hillmani. The sequence goes on from JAYKKI010000041.1 coordinate 479,240, forward strand.
AGGACACATACATATACACACATACGCACATATTAACATATATATTTTTATTATCTTGCATTCATTCCTAACAATACGGTCTTGTTGATCTTATAATGCTGCAAGTACTCTAATACCAATGCTATATTATACATTCCAACAAAATTTTCAGTACGTTTTCGCTTGTCGTATTTAATTGCAAAGGCAATAAATTCACTTCTCTAATAAAATTACCATTATTCCTTGAAGAGCAATTACATTCGGCAGATAATGAAATCAGTCATTTAATTGGAAACTAAATAGGATAGAAGGTAATAGTGTTACGACCAACTTGTAATTTCATTATGTGTATGTAATAGTTGGACTTCATTTCCTCCGCTGAATTTTACAAGGTATTAAAAGTCAGAATAGGATGTATAATGGAATTTATTAAACTAGTTTTAAAATAAATAACAAATTGATTACAGCGAGTGTGATAAACATCATTCAGAAGGAAAAGAAAGTTGCATTTATTGTAAATATTTAGTCATTTAGTGTTTGAGAACATGGAAATTTATGGTTGCTTTCATAATATGAAATATTTATACATCATAATTTTACTAAAACAATAAAGCAACATCTTAGATGCTTAATGTTTGTTACTCGTGACGCTTGAATAGCCAGACTGAATTTTATAAAGCACAGTAAAGATTTGCACCATAATTCAAATGCACATATAGACTACTTCCAACTCAAGAAATTGGAGAATTGCTACAGAAAGGAATTTATTGTGTTATATTACGAAATGGTTTTCTGGTTAGGGTAACGTGTACATCAAAAATGATGTTCAGTTGTCTTGAGAGCCCTAAACTTCCATTTGAACTCCTTCACCTTAATGGAAAATTTACACACATTTAAATTTTGGAAACGATAAGCTATATAGTTCTCTTCCATTATAATTTAAATAGAAAAATATATCATCAGAAAAATATATCTATTAAATCAGAGACAATAAAACAAAAAGGAGTGAGATATTATTTAATGTAATTTTTGTATAATATTAAGCGTCAATCTCTTAAAAATTAAAACAGAATTACCCAGTAGCAATTGAACGTTATCAAAAATATTGTGGTTTAATCAAAATTCAAGCAACAATTATGTTTATATTCTTTTTTGTAAAAGACCATCTACGAATATTACAAAATCTTCATATAATACTCGTTTCTATAGTCATAGTGCTTATAGTTACCACTTGTAAGAGACCCGTATTAATTATGTCATTATTACTCTATGATTAAGTTTAGGTTCTTACAGCAAAATGTTTCAATGAAATACTGTTAAACAATAAAATTCAATAAAAGTCTTTGTTAGTGATACGATTTGATTGACTCAAAGAAATTTAATGTGAATCCATTTATTATGAACTCGAATTGTTATGTGACTTGAACGCATTGAGATAGGTTTATTTCAATCTACCTTAATTTTAAGCATATTGGCTTAAATCATTTCTAGTTTAAATATCGATGAACATTTAATGTTATAATTCGATTTTAAAACCAATTTCATTCTTTCTCATGGTACGTTCAGGAAAAAGCTTGAGAGATACTCTGCGATGTTAGTATTTATAAGGTTACCTGCACAAGTTAGTTCCATTTATAATGTTACCTGCGCAAGTTAATTATCTGGTCATCGTACCTCAATTATCTTCTCGGTCTGCTCAGAATAAGGCTGGTATATGAAATTTGCGCCGTTAAAAATATCGTGTCAAGTCTTTGAAACTTTCCGGGCTTAATTGTGATACAAATTTGGAATAAACGTCTTGATATAGTTGTCTGTAAATGTTTTTGTGCCCTAAGTTAACATATGCTAACATCTTTTTATTGTCCTTTTATTAACCAGAACAATAATTCCATCATATCGATATAAATTCCACTTAAAATTTCTAATTTCGCACAGAAATAGAATTTAGTGGCTCAATCTCACATATATATATATATATATATATATATATATATATATATATATATATACACACACACACATATATATATATATATATATATATATATATATATATATACATGTATATGTATGTATGTATAGGGTATAAATTATTCCATTCTGATTCTAGGTATGAATTTCAGGAGGTAAATTGAAAAATTAAATAAAAATTTCTCTCCTCCCCCATTATCACCAAAACGATCTGAAAAACCTTATAACCATTGAAAATTATATATGGACTGAAAGAAAATTAACAGGATTGAAAAATTCTAGCGTGAATGATTTTTACATACCATTTCACTCTGTCGAAATGTTCATTTATTAGATCCGCTAACACATGACGTGATACGGCATTGGCGCGGTCGACGGCGAGCAGCGCCGTAGATGAGCCAATTTTGGGCACATAGACAGAGTGTGTATTATTATTAATATTTACGTGAGGGAGAGTGAGGGACACTTGAGTAATTAATACGATTTCATAACCCAGGTGGTTCAATTAGATGAAGACTAAGTAGATAATTGTTTAAACTTGATTGTCTAAATCAAAGCAAAAATGTATCATACCGACTGCTCGCTTTCTGCAACATTTGATAGTTGATATCTTTTGTGTGAAAACAGAATTTATTTTCCTTATCGGAAAAAGAAAATTTAATCCTTGTATTTTGGCGGAAAAATTTGTAACTAAATGATTTCCATTAATTTGTCCTACTTTATTTATTAAATTCAAAGATTGAGCATTTCGTTAACATATTTTGAAATCTTTCGTATTTATCACATCGACTATTCTTCTTATATAAAAATTTTATATATAATTCTTCTTATATTTAAATATTCTTCTTATATATATATATTCATCGACTTAAAAACTATGTTTTATTTCTTTTGCACTAAAATGAAATATTTTAATTTTCTTTAATTCCACTTTTTGCTCCAAAAATCGATTTTTATTTTACCTGACTTTTTTCTGCTTGTGTCCAAGTTTTAATTTTTAGTTTTTTGTTTTTACCTATATTTTGCATAGGTATCGTTTGATAACATTTTGCTATTATTAGTTGTACTTCAGGTTACAGTGTACGTTCAGTTTAAACTTTTTGTTTTACATTTTTGTTCCTGACTTCATTTCAAAAAGACGGCCTCAAACGACCATCATTAATCAAACGGATTTTCGTTAGTTGTTTTTGTTGTTTAAGTTAAACAACTGCTTCTTGAGAGAACTCGAGAAATATCACTATAGAAATAATTTATTGAAGTTTTCGTTGTACTTTTTTTAAAAGGAATAAAACATATCGTCGACATACTTAATAAAATTACAAGATATATAAATGGACACAAAATAATCCATGTATGGACTTATTTTCATAAGAGCTGGACTATATTTTACATATAAATCTTTGTGGAGTCTATCAGTTTTGTAATTTCTCACCATAAATTGTTGAAATCAACTAAACATTGTGGTTGAACCTAGTACTGACTTAATTTGTATTCCATTACAGTTATTTTTCCTTGAATAACAAGTAAATTAATTTGTATTTAAAGTTTACTATTAACTAGTAGACTTTATGACAAGTATGTTAATTAAACTATATAAATTAATTTAATTTTTTCATTGTCATCGCGTTACTAAACGTCATTTTGTAGCATGAATGTCAAATTATTCCTCTATCACGATTTTAATTTATTCCTATATAAAATAAGGTATGGCAAGAGGTATCAGATTTTGCCATTATACGATACTTGAATATCATCAGGGATATAGCACCCATTGGTTCATAATTGATAACCTATTTGAAAATTTTTAAGTGAACATGTAAGGAAACTCTCCAGCCTATTTACCTACCCAGTTCTGAATAATTGATTAATTCTTAAGCCGCAGACAGAAATTGCTACTCTGCAGGTATATTCGACGCCTACTTGTATTAACATTTAATTTATGAAAAGGCACTGAGAACGTGTTCTTCACAAAAAGTTGTTTATCATTTATCATATAATATTATTTACTTTTTTCTCAGAATTTGAAAATTTACATTTGCTGAACAATTTTAATTACATTTAGAATTCTCATAGTTATGTCATTTTTTAAATTATTTGAGTTAATATTTTAATAAATCCTGTAAATATTTTATCAATCCTTTAAAAAGGAAATGTTTATCAGCAATTTAGGTTAGTTTTTAAAATTATATATATTATATGCTTGTTTATTAAAAGAGTTGCATTGGAAGTAAGACCTAACGCATACGCAGGGGTAACCGAATTATGGAAACAGACTAAATATTCTACGGCTCATTTAATGGTTTTTATAAACTGGTGTTTCCAAAATATTTTCTGTAAGAATCTATATAAATGAAGTCAATTAAAAATGCAATTTAAATAACGAATATAAAATCCGATTTATTGTGTGGTTTAATTCTGCCATGACGGAAAACAGAAGAAAGATTCGCGAAAAATTCCTAAATCTTCACTTAAACCATATTTGCATAAATTTTTTTTAGAAAACGTATTTTGCCCAAGTATAATTTTTTGCATAAATAGACGCTTTAAAAAGAAATGAGGCTGTCTTGAGGAAGTAGATGTCTGGATTAAGTCATTTAGTACCAATTTAAGTTCGTTTTTGTGAAGGTATTATGTTCAATCGTGACATGTTTCATTAAAAAAAATTTAAATTTGACTTTTATAATTCAATCAATTTATTTGTGAGTCAAATATTCTATGTAATATGGAAACATTATTAAATTATGTATTCGAATAAAATTATTTCCGTTGAGAAAATACCATAATAGTACAAAATAAATATAAAAAAATTGTCAAATTTCCTTTTTTTTTGTTTCAATAATTTTATTTTAACCCCTTTTTTACAACGTAAATATAAACATATTCATTCAATAATATTCAAAATTGACATTTTTAAATTAAACAAATATTACGTATTCTAAAGAAGATGGATCTTCAATAAATAGTTCCTTCATAAAATACGCAAAGCCATCTTTGCGTGTGTTCGAGACCACCAGGGTACGGTTTCTATTCCGCCCGATATTTTTTTTATAATATTTATAAAACCTTCTAAATACATCTTCAGACGTGGTTCAACCTCTAGGACTAAACTAATTATAAAGACATCGCAAATAAATTCCTAATAATAATGTATTTACACTATTATTCAAATAAATGTTAATACACTGCTTATCATTGCAGTAACCATAAGTACTTATTATTTTTTTGTTTGATACTGAGTGAAATTTATTCCTAAATATTTAATTTTTTTTTAATTTGTTGAAAAAAATTATGTTTAGAAATTAATGATTTAAACTATTTTTATTCATAAATGTTTAAAATTGTAATGTTTGAAATAAATAAACGTCAAAACCATCAGACCGTCACTACCACTTGTAATCAAAGAAGTCGTCAAGGTAAGCCTAACGAATCTACTCTTCATGAAATTACTCTAACTACTATAACTTCAGGTGACTATACTTCCATTCAGAAGTATAGTCACCTGTTTTAGAGCCATAATCAGATCCTAGCCACTATTTTTGTTCCTGTCACCATCTTCCATCCTATCATCAGACTCTTGTAATTCTTAGTAACTAATAGACACACAAAGACAAGTTATATGAACCCAAAATTTATTGCAATCGGAGTTGGATCATTACCTTCTAACTCCATCATCAGACGTGGTTCAACATCTATGACTAAAGTAATTGCAAAGACATGGCAAATAATTTCATACGCAATTAAATTTTTTTTCGAAGGGGTTTAAAGTCTCATCCATTGGATAACCCCTTAGGATATTCAGTTTAGTCCATTATTAAATCATGACCGTCTCTATATGGGCCCATTTCTTGGCAAATAAAAACAGAATAATACATTGGTCGACACATCTCCGAGTTACAGCTGTAAGCACATGAAAAAAGTAGGTATGTGTCCTATTACGAGAATCCTCTTTTTTGTAGTCGGTTTAAAAAAAATTTGCTTGTATGTTCCTTTTTTGTACATCTGTGACGGCATAAATTCAATCTTTTAGAACAGAAAATTAGTGCATGTTTGCAGATATCATATATTCAATATCAAATTAATGAAAGTTCAATAACATCATAACTATAATAATAAAAAACCACGTTGATTCAATGTTTCAGTTTGGGTTAATAAAACAAAGAGGAGTTACTTTAACGAAAAAGGAAATAAATATTAAATTGCAAGAAAGCCAGTGAATGCAATGGTAAATGAGTTAAGTACTAATATTTGCTTTCATATTAACATTCAACTCTTCCAACAAACCTTTATTTCAGACTATAACGACCTATATAAAAGGTAATAAGTAAAATCAAACTCTAGTAGCAAGCTTTCATAGGAGATCACACAACTAAATCTTTGTATCACACTATTAGTTATTAGGAGAGTACTTAGCGTTTCTGCAAAAGTAATATTTTTGAATTTAGTGGTTTTTGAAAATTGCTATAAAATAATATATTTAAACACTTAATCAGACAAAATATAAATTCTCGAATAATATAATTCCTAAATAAATATGCTGAAATTCTAGAATTATTTGATTTTGTGATGCACGGTTTGTGCCAATAATGATATTAACAAATATAAAAATATTAACATGTTTCAACATATCATAATTTTATTTTCGGGCTCAGGAAATAATTAGTCCATAATTATTAAAGCGAATTCTTTCAACGGATTTTTCAACTAAAGTTACCCAAATGGCATGTGTTGCATATAAAAACTTAATGTTTATTACTACAAATTAAGAGAGTAGCGCATATAAAGTAGTGTCTGCTTTCATTGACAAAATAAAACGAATTCTATAAAAAAAAATACATGCTGAGATAGAAATAATATTTTTTACAGTTTTTTTTCCAAAATATGTGCACGTTTTGAAACTATAAGTATTATTTTATAAGTAGATGCAATATAAATTTTATAGAATTTTTAGAATGGATTATTCAAAACCGTTGACACTATAATAGTGTTTTTTAACTCATGTACGGTTTGGTTCAAAATATCTCAAAAACCTTCACTTTGTAGAACAGAATTTTATCTCTAAAAAGAAAATTGTTTAATTTTTTGTACTATGCAAGTGGTTGTGTACAGTCTTTGTTCGGCACTTACCTAAATAATTTTGATTCTTATAAAATCTAGGAGCAAATTTATTTATTTTGGATACCTCTTTTGACCTACCTTAACATGTAAAATTGACTTTCCCCCCAGAAAAGTGGAAGACCGTGAACGAATAATGTGACTAACTATTGCTTAAATCCAATATTCTGAAGATATTATAATAGCTGCGTTAGTCGTTACATCTAGAAGAAACTCATTAATAGGATAGGAAATCTGAGCAAAAATTTAGTTGGTTATCAAAATAAAAAGAGACAAATCTTTGTAGAGAGTTACAAAAGAAGTGTAAATAGGAAGTTAAAACTTTAGACTTAGATTTTTTTAATATTAAGACATTCACAAAATTTTAACTTTATTTCTATTAATAATTTTCAAATATTTTTTGCTTAAACAACCAAAGTCATACAAAGCCAAAATTTCAATGGTTTGGTAAATTACCATATGGCAAACCGATAGAGAGATAAGAATAAATTGCGGCTAAGTTCAATGTCATGATATATAAGATTCAATAAATCTAGACGAAAAGCTTCAACTGACTCACGTATACTACTACGTCACTAGCATTCCAGAAAAGAGTTTTAGTTACTTGCCTGCATTCATATTCTTAATTAGCTAAATAAAAGCTGTTATTTTAAAGATTTTCTCGATAAAATTTGATAATTTTGGGAAGAATTTTTTTGAATAATGATTCAAAAGGTAAAGCTTAAATAAAGTTCATATTTACCTATTATTATTGTTTTTCATATTAAATATATTTGGCCTTAATTTTGTAGAAATTCATTTAAATTTAATTTTTCAAAACTAAATAAAACTACGTGATGTAGTATTATTTCCACTTCATTTAAATCCTTTACTACGACCTAGGTATCGTTGTATGACTACATCTTCAAGTAAGCAATTTGTAAAGATAAAATCACCTACCTGAAGCTGTTGTCATACAACGAAACTTAGGTCGTGGTAAAGAATTTAAATAAAGTAGAAATAATAACTACGTCACGTAGTTTCATTTAGTTGTAAAACATTAAATTGTTTTACATATTATATAACATTTCAATAGAAGTGTTCTATTGAAAAGTCATTACAAATATTTTCGTCACAGGAATTTATTCTCATTACTTATAATAATATCGTCTATTTAAAGTGATTTGAATTAAAAAACCCAGAAGCGACCACAGTGAAGTTTTGTTGGATCAAATAAAAATTAGTTTATATTTTCAATATGTAACTTAATCACTATAATGTAAAATGTAGATTTTAGATTATACTACAGGTTTTAATAAAACGTAAGTGGAAAATCTCATAGTCCATTATTGTTACACAGCGTAATTAGTCTAAATCTAGTTTATGATTTAATTTAAGTACAGTATAGGCTTTAATAGGAACATAATTGAAACATTTTATAATAGGTTATCTTTACACAGGATAATTACTTTAAATCTCGTTTATGATTTAGTTTACTTCATTATTTGCTGCTACTGTGGATAACGTAAGCGGGTAAGGAAAACAATAAAAAAAATAAAAATATATATATATATATATATATATATATATGTGTGTGTGTGTATGTGTGTGTGTGTAGAGAGAGAGAGAGAAAGGTGTGGGTCGACGTGGCAACGACTCTATTATCTTTAAAGCTATATTTTATTGACAGTTTCTTTATAGGACCAAAAATAAGTAAATACTAAAGATATCTTATTGTATTTGTATTACATTCAAAATCTTTCATTCACAAATAATTCATACAATAAAATCATACTCTTTTATATAGTTTGGCTAGAGGTACTCAATTCATTTTTGGAACCTTTATTCTGATCAACTTACATCTTCTGATATTCACGTTAGCCGGATAATATTGTTAAATTATATTTTACCTCTTTTTTTATTTCTAGCATATTTGTGATTTATTTATATTATGATACATATTTACGATTATCAATTTGAAACTCTTTTTATTTCATCTTCAATTTTGTAATTAATCCCGCATTACTACATCATCAGCTGATCACTGTTCATAAATATTCTAAGACCTGATTGATGGGATGAGATTGTCTTTTTTACAATTTTCCTGACTTCGTGCAAAACGTTTTGTAATATTTTTGGTGTGCTCTGAACAATGGTTGTATAAGTCGTATCAGCCCTGCAAATATATACTTCTTATTTTAACTCTAATTTATTATTTACTAAATTTTGGTATAAATATATCAGTTATGACATAAGCAACAAAATATTTTGAGTGCACTTGCCTAGTGAATTCATCCACACACTTAGTACAGAAAGTCCAATATACGAATAATTTCAGATATTTGTGATTGCTAAAGAAAAGAAATGGGCTTCGATTATGAATAAAAACATGTGTAATCACTAACAATGTTATTACCTTGAATCCATACAATTTCTTTGCTAGTAGAAAGAATGAACAGAAAAACATGATAGTTCACATCAAATTAGCATTTGTCATAAAACAGATTAAAAATTATAGTTCACCTTAGAATCATAATAACTAGTAGCTAATGAAACTATCATTTACACATCTTTTGGTAAATTTCCGTATTGATGTTGACACAATAACAATATGGAAATTTCTCATAAGATGTGATAACAATTGAATTCCCATATTATTTAATATTGCTTTATTGAATATAATCACAACCCACACTAATGATTTAAATGATTCAAAATGTGGCAATAATTTACGTTCTCCGTTCAGTTTTCTCACTTCCGTTAAATACTATGCAAGCCAATTTGTTAAATTAAAAGAACTTTTAACATACTTTATGTAAGTACAGTATTTCAGCAGCAGAAGGATACAGAGTCTCCACTCAGAATGACGATAGTGGAGACAATATGTTTCCTGAAAGGGGCGGAAAATATGGAAAGATAATCACTTCAAGGTATTATGAACGAATTTTTTTTCAAAAACAAAGTAGAATTTTATGGTAGTAACTGATCAAAAGATCATGAAAGTTTTCGGCAAATAGTCCCTGAAACAAAATTTAATCGTTAGGCATATGCTAAAATTATGGAATTTTTCCAAAATGAATCAAAATTAGACTATAATGATGATAATGTAACTCTAATGATATAACATTTTCCTAGTGATACACGATGCAAGTACAAAACGTGTCCGAGGACAGTAGCATTTATAAAAATTATAAATTCGTAAAACGTGAGAGTAATATGAAACGATAAATATGTGACAAATCAGGTCGCTAAAAATATACGTGAGCAGAATAATGTTAGAGAAAATGCGATCGGTGAAACAAGAAGAGTTATAAAGCAACGAATAATGAAAATTTTTGTGGGAATTAAGCACGGTGTAAAATGCAATGGGCAGCGGTCAGCGGAAGCGAAAATTGTTTCGGATTTTAGACGGAATTATGGCGAATTTTTAAAACAATTCAGATTTTGTAGGTTTTTAGCTATATTTCTTTTTTGTATAACTAATTTATTTTGTCCATGAATTCCTCATAAATATGATTCACCTGCCTCTTAATTGGTTTTTTATCTATCTAGATCTAAAACTGAAATCTTTATACATATAGTATCACTAAATAGATTTCTCTTTATTATAAAATATTTATGTATTTCTTTTTTATCAAGAACTCCCTACAAAATAAAAAATAACACTAATATGAATGTTTCAACAATTCAAATTTTGGCAATCGAATATATGACATTCTATGTATCTATTTCTGATATTTTATTTCAAATCTGATACATAAGATAAGGATCGCAAAAATTTTAATAAAAATATACATAAACGTAGAAGGCAAAAGGATACGGAGTAAGAAATTGATACATTAATAGTAAGCAATAAATACTCGACGTGCAGTTTTATTTAAAAACACTTGGCGTTTTCCACGCCGACGTAAAAAGTTAAGTAGTGACCTACCGTTACTATTATCACAAGTATTAAAAGAAGGCATAGCATCAAATCATGATAGATTTTATTTTTAAGCAAACCAAAAATACGTCGATATATATATATATATATATATATATATATATATATATATATATATATATATATATATATATATATATATATATACATATATATATATATATATATCTAGGTCAAGAAATTCCTCACCTTCTAACAGAAAATCTAAATTTAGTTCCAGTGTTCCGGAACCTTAATTTAATGAAGATACTCAGTCCAATTTGTGGTGTAAGTGAACTATGAATATCACACAATATATAACCTGCTGACATGTAGTATGAGATATATTACTAAAATCTTAACTTAAATGATGCATTAAATCTAGAGGACTCATATATTTAAACGTATGTATTAAATCGATCCTAATATTAATGCTTAAGACGTAATTTTCATCCGTAATGTATTGGAAAAAACAGAATACAGATATCAAAAAAGACATCACTTTTGCAAAATCAATATTAAGTAACTTCTAACAAATGAATTTTCTAAGTGATAGTTAAAATAAGAATGAAATGGTAAAGTCAGAATTTTACCAATTAATAAGGTTTTTAATTATTAATTCAAAATTATAAACCGAACTCAATTTGTTCAATCGCACAAATAAAAATATATACATAATGATTTAACATGATGTAGGAATATATACATAATTTGTGGGAAATTAACTAACAGTCTAGTCTCAAGTTTTCAAAGAATGATTTAAGGCAATATCTGCGAAATTATGTAATTATCTGTCTATATCGGTTGTTGACAAAGTATATATAAAGTATGTAAGTGCGAATGCAATTTTATTTTGTGAATTTTACTTTTTTCGATTTTCACTTAGTACTTTTAATTACGACTGAGTTCTTCATATTTTTGCATATTTTGTTATTATTTTTATAACTAATTTCATTGCAGAGAATAGTTTCATAAATATTAAGATTTATTTTATGAGGAGTTTATTCTGTTTTTGGAGGGTTATTCCCTCCAAATTGCAATTTTTTAATCAAGTCGTTTTGAAACTTAAAATCATAAAAGTTTATATTTATCAAATTAAAGGATTTCGTCATTGCTATGCGAGTCTTTAAAATTAAATTAACGATATCGTTGTAAAGACATCTTTAATGAAATGATAGCTCCCCGTTTCTGCTATCCCTGGGCAAAAAAGGACAATGATTACGTTCTGCTTTTCAGTTTTGTTTACATACTAATTATTTGCGATTAGATTTATTATAGTTATTTAAATAATGCTAAAATGATTTGAAAGTTTAAGTCCAGACTTAAAAAGACAACCGACACTTCGGCTCTTCATTTGAATTTTTATTGTCTATTAGGCAAATGATTAAAATATTTTAGATATCTTTGAACTATTTGATCAGATAAGCCCACAGATAAGCCCTTTTATACCACACCATAAAAACAAAATTACAAACGAACAAACAATACTGGAAAATTAGTAAGAGCACGAAAGATTTTCTTCATGTTAAATATAAAACAAATTACTTTAAATAAAATTAAGTCTCTCACTTTTAGGTTTAGTTTGTTACGTTTATATATAATCCTTTTTATTTATTGTAATCTTTAAAGCCTGTTCATACATTCACTAGAAGTATAAATACAGGAAAAAATATTCACAAATATTGGCAGACCTCAAAAATATTTCATTTATTGCAACAGTTTGAATGTCATATGTCATGTTGCAGATCATAATTTATATTTAACCAATTTTCATCCCTCTTCACAGTCAAAGAAGAAACTTCTTTTAAAAAATGCTGTAAGGTACCGGCAGCATGCAGCGAAGTTGGGATATACAAAACTAGTAAGTAATTGTAGGACGGTTTATTAATTTTAAGGCTGGCGGAGCCTAGAATATCATTAGGCATAGTTAAGTCTCGTACATTATAACAAAAATAAGATAACTTATTAACTTTCTTTAAATTAATTGTGCTCTTTAAAACCGTAAAATTATTCTTCGTACAAATAAAAAAATCTTATATTTCAATTGAATTAGGGATGATTGTATTATTTTACAAAACTGCAGTAAATTTTATAGATGAGCAATAGATGAATCAGATAAATTAAAAATTAATTGTGAAATTTATGGTTTTCTTTTAATATTCTGACTATTCAGAACATTTGATATATTACGTACACATATATTTCCTCTAAAAATTAATTTCATTAGGAAGAAATATAGAAATAAAATAAAGATATTTTCACACCGAGTCCTGTGAAGGGTATTTTTAAACTAAAACATTGGTCCAAAATCTTAATTTAACAATTAAACTAGTTTAACAGTTTAAAATGATGCCAAGTAGATACTTTTAACACTGAATTTTATAGAATTTTCAAAGCGCTTGTATAACTCATGAATAGTTTAAAATTTAACATCAAATTCTTTGATCCGTAACTTTCCAATTGAACCTTAGCTATAATTTTAAAATTAAATAATTATATTGAAGTTGATTGTAATACATTTACATACTGTTATTATTTACTGACTCTTATGTATTTGTAGAAGTTTAAAAAAATATATTTTATTTTTAATCCAAAAATATTAGATAACTTATTATTAATAATATGAGTACTATGTATGACTAAATTCATTTAGGAAGTAGTAGTAAATTTTAACAAGTGTTCGGAAAATACATCATAAAATTCAAATTTATCAAATTTCTTTAAAAATCCACATCAACGCATTGATCTTCATCATATTTGACAGCAAAATATAGGATTAATTGTTAAACACGGTCCTCTCGGTAGGGACAACGGAAAGAACATAATCGATATAAAGGGAATAAACAGAACAGAGCCACGTTGGCTAAAAATAAAGTAAAAAAATACAATACTAGCCTTGTCTCATTTCAATCGCTATCGTAATATAATTTGTACACAATTATTTTAGATGTGTATTACATTGCACAACAAAATTAACTGTGAATTAAAATTAGATAGTCGTTCTTGTTGCGCCACTTGTAAGTTATGTTTTTAAATAAATTAAATACTAAATATTTCGTCCTTGGTTGTACACTGTCTCTCTTTATCTTCTCTTTACAATGTTAAAAGAATAGGTTATGAAAATCTGTTAAAAATTCACCTTTTCGACTAACCCTGTCTTAAGTTGATTGTATTATATAACATTATTTCAAGTTTTTACTTTAAATAATATATAGCTACATCATGTTTATAAACTAAAAGACTAGAAATTTAAAAATTTCGGTGTATGTAATTTTTTCCCAGCGGGTCAAAATTTTTTTCCCAGCGGGTCAAAAATTCATATATCGGGTGGCCTTCACTAGTATCAAAAAGTTTTGGTGGATGCGGCTTGATGGTGACTAATTTCTAATAAAGACGTTGTTTGTATCGATTTCTATTTGCAGTACTCAGAAACTTATTATGCAGTGTTGAAGTTTTTTTTGTATGTTGTAATGTTTAAAATATACACTCAATATATCAATATGTCAGTATACATAATACATACTAAATATATTTTATTATAACATATTTCTTTTTATATTTTTATATACTGTATGGGTTTCAATTTATGATGTTTTGTTTTTTTTTTCAACAACCTAACTAGTGTAGTAAAAAAAAATGTTTAAAACCTATGAATCATATTCATAAAAAACATTAACTCTGAAGTAATTGGAATTATTACTTCAGAGTTAATGTTTTAACAGCTGCAATAGAACATGAGTAAAGAAGAAGGAGGGAGAATCGGAGTACATAGTAAGTTTTTTTTACATATTAGACAATAACGAAACACTAATTAAAAAATAGAAAGTAAGCAGAACAACATTTTGGTGCACTTTAATGAAACAAATTTTTAAAGTAAGTTGATCATTACTTTGGACTTAGGTATTAGATAAGGTAAGGAACCGTAACTTCTGCCCTATAATTTTTGATGATGAAACATAATAGACGGAACATTTGAATGTGCGGAATGAATTTAGTTTTATGCTTTCCACATCCAGTGCAAAGGTGTTAATTTAGTTGCCATTAACGTGAAATCGCAGTATAGAAACGGCATAAAGGTATATCTAGATTTGTTTGTGTTGTATGTACAAAAAATTAAGTACGCGCGGTGCTTACTAACGAAAGTATCAAATAGAGTATTTATTGTTCCTTCATTACGTGATTTTCTTCATGAAATTTCGCTTTTATCAACTTCTTCTGTGATATTATTTCTGTAGTATCATATAGTCAACGTATTTATATTTAAGTCATTACTTAGTTCGTGATACGTCTTTGCCGTCATGTAATGTATTTATCTTTAATTGGGGCACTGAAATTTATTTCAATTTGCATGTGGATAATAGATTTGACAAATATATGTAACTTCCTCTAATTTCATTCACAAATAAAAATAAAGTTCAAAGTTGCAATTATATCTTATGAAGTGTGCTGAATAAAGCGGTAAAAGACTGTTAAGTTATTAACGTCATTATTTGTAAATATTTCAATGTTTGTCTCTCAATCCAGTCGTTGCAAAATAATGTCAAGCTGACATTTTTTGCTTTAGTTGGTTTCACTTAAGGTTTGAGATGCATTTTCTGTGCCACCATTGTATCCAAAGCTATATATTATGCAATAAGTTAAATGTTTAATCTTTAACAGATTAAAAATCAAAAGGGATCCTAAACATATAATGTAATATATTTATCTTCAAAATTTTGCTTTAATCAAACCATATTTTGTTTTGAAAAGTGGAGACCTTGGTAATATTTTGTAGAAAAATAAGGTGATATACGTAATTATACGTTCGTCTTTTTAACAAAATATCGACAGTGAATATTTCATTGAAAACTTTTTCATTTTAATTGTCAACAAGATTGCTATTAATCTCCGTGTATCATTTTTTTATCTATCATTCAAAGATAGTTTGAAAAGAGCTTTCAAAGTGATAAGCACTACTGAAAATGGCCAGCGTACTCATTACTTATAAACTAAGTACCTACTTTTTAGTTATAAGTTTTACTTAATCTATACCGGAATTACTCAAGTAACTTACTCGAATGTTGTAATTATTCATATAGTGTATTTCCTAATTAATTTCGAACAATAGTTAATTAATACTTATGCTCAACTGTTTTATTTTTTGTATCATTCTTTCGAAAATACAGTGGTTGCGTAGAATTGTCCTTAAATGAGATTAAAAAAACGTCGAGATCATGTTAGTAATTAATTCTAAAATGATCAACCTATATGTTGTTAGCTTGAGAAAAGTTAATTGATTTTCAAGGTAATTTGCCACATCTGACTATCTGGTTGGCGTATGCCGCAGGAGAACGTATAAGGAATAATTAATAAGAAATATTAGTAACAATTAAAATCTGCTTAAAGAGAGAAAAACTTTTTAGAAAATATTACAAAAATTAATCCATACCAATCGTTTTATAAGGGTGTAACCATCGATAAATTAATCTATACATATAATAATATTATAGAATTGGCCTGACTGTATATTGCAGATTTTTACGAAAAAAATTATTTAAGGGTGCGTAATGAAATTATCGCTTTTGTAGTTTTTTCTGCTCATCTGTTTTTGTATCTTTTTGAATAGGTATAACATGAAACTACTGACTAGAGTTTTTTGATAAAACAGTTAGTTTATTTTATCGTAATCTATTCACTCAATAGAAGATGCACGAACTCGATATTTTCAAAAACTAATTTACATTGAATTAGTACTAAACTAACACCAAATTACTTAGCTAATCGACGCGTTACGCAAATGTAAAGTGTACCTACCTTTATTAATCGATAGCGTCACATAAATTTTAAATCGGGTAAAACAATTTTCCACCCAGACAAACATTCGCGAAATGGACGAAATGGACAAAGTCAGAAGTGAAGTATGGAATGTTACAGTAGGTTTGTGTGTTTAAGCAACCCGAAAGTAAGTAATCTGAACGCAGGCAGATGATGTTCTCGGTCGTATGTCACATGTAAAATTCTTTAGGGTGGTTTATATTCGTTACGAATTTATTAGTTCAATTTATTTAAAATTTGAGTCTATTTTAATTATCAATGATTTAATTATTTTGACCACTTTAGTATTAGGCTGCATAAATTTGAATTTTACGCCCTTTATTGACTATAAATTTAACAAAAGTGTGGAATTATTTTGTCTGTGTATCGAAGGTATTTATGAAAGAGATATTTATGAGAACATAACAAGTATATTAGGACACAAAAATATAGTTCAAAGAATTCTTGTCTTTTCTTTGTGAGCCTGTTTATTTCTTCGAGCATAATGTAAAAACAGCTAAAATGATTTCGATGAAGTGATTACTGGTAGATTCTGTGAAACATATATGCTAAATTCTGTCGCAATAGATCAACTAAATAGAAGATATGTCAATGTGGCATTTCATGCATAAGTGTACTTTCTTAATAAAATTTCACATTATTTTTATTGTAATGGATGGAATTACGGTACTAATTTAACAGTTAACTGTGTAATAAGTTTCAGAAGTCACAAGTTATGAGCCCAAATATTTAGGTGAACTTAGTTACAAGCACAGCTAGTTATAAATAAATTATTAATTGTTGGTGACATTTGTTATGGATGTGGGCGCAATGTTTTGTTTTGGTCGACACGATCAAAATTTTGACTTCCATGGATACCGCTATAAATAGATGATACAATCAAATACAACTTGCACTTTGCTTCATAATTATGCCTCGAAGATTTACATAGAAATAACATTTACATTTAAAATAACAAAAATAAAAAAAATAAAAATTTTAGAAATAACATTTACAAACTATTATGAAAAATATCATCATCTTTCAGAAAAATACAAAGTATCTCGTTTGTCTGATTAAAGATGTATAGAAAATTTTAGAGCTTTATTTTTTCAGGTTATCCCTACAATAGTGTCATTCTTTTTCTTGTCAGTTAAGCCTAACAACACTGAATTTTTTTGCGTTCCCCTTTGTGTTTGGCACTTTTTATTCTTTGGAACTATTATTATGCAATAGCAATATAAATAGTTATCAAAACATACACCTGCTATTGTAATTAAAGCACAAAGCGTTCCACATAAATTGAAATAAAATAAAACTAAGAATTCTTTCAGTAATTAGTTTAAAGGGTAGTCAATTAACGAATAGTCCAATTACCGCATTTCGAACAAAATTTTTCAAAACCATAATAATGGTGTTGTCATGTTACATTTTCACTATTCAAATATATATTTGGAAAATCTAGACACAAATGTCCATTTTAAAAGAAAAAACAAGATAGGATGAATATTTTTTCTAGTATTCCTTAATAGTATAAATTATTTTATTTATTATTAAAACAAATATCGTTTCACATCCAATAATTGAAAATTTTGTTCATTTTTCAAAGTCAGAATTTATTTGAAATATAAATAATTCTTTAGGCCATATTTATTTGAATAAAGTTTTCTAATTTTGGAGTTTAGCTCTGTAATTTTTCAAAACTAAACATATTATTCAAACAATTAAACAATTTGACTCTTTCGCAAACAACATCGCTCTAACGTGAATATGTAAAAAAGAGCATTGTGTTTTATCAGTATATTTGTAGTCGTTTGTTTAAACTGTTTAATCAATATATATGTTGAGTATCTTCTTTAAATATATTTATAGCCTTTACTGATGCACTAAAAATAGCTTAAAACCTACACAATGCATTTTGGTTTGATACGATAATTGAATTGTTTTTCATCTCTAAAAAAATTCTCATCTCTACTTTTGCAGACGAAATAAACCTATAAAAAGTTAAACATTAAATGCAAAAATTAGATCTAAAATATAAAATTAAAAAAGAAATGTTCAACTTAATCTCCAATAAATAGTTATTGGTAAAAACATATTCAAACGTATACTTCTAATTTGACACAAAATTACTTTTTCCAAATGCTTATCACATTTCATTTTGAATTCACACATTTAAAAAATGTAAAAACTATTACCAAAGAAAATTTTGCACTTTTAAACAATATAAGTTAAGCTTTTATCAATATTAAATTCACTTACCTTTTACAAATGTTTTTTTATCAAAAACAAAAGTTGCATAACAATGTTACTAGATTTTCGAAACTAAGTTGTATTTGCAGTCTTCTGTAGTAGAATCTAAGAACTTTCCAAGTATTAAATATGAGATATGCAAATAAAATAAAAAAACTTAATTTATTATATGTATGTATAAAATTTAAATAAGGAAGTAGAAAGTATAAAAAGTTTGTACAAAATTTTGAACTTATAGCTCAGTTAGAATTGTTATAAAAATATACTACTAAAACTACTTCCGTACTAATAGATTAGAAAAATAATTGAGATACAATAAATAGACCTTTAAATCCTAAAGGTGATGTCATAAATTACACTTCACTGTATAGCGTCACATACATGATTCTGAAGCTTCATAACGAAGATATCATTAATAATTCACATAACGCAAACTCCGGTCTTGGATTAAGGTAATGATTAAATAAAAGTGTAACAGTAAGAAAAACCTACTAATTATATGCGGAGCAATTACTCTTAAGATTAAAGTTTGTATAGCTGAGCTGAATGCATACATGAAAGCTTCTTGTCTGCATTCCGCTTATGTCGCGTTTCGGGTTCGTAATAAAAGAATAAAGCCAACTCATGTCCATATTGCGTGATATTCCTGACGAACTCTATTAGTTATAAAGCTAGTCATAAGTTTTACTCATATTGCGTAGTGAGATTTTCCATGTGAACAAATTTGAAGGTATTTTTCTTGTACATCTATTCTCATTGTTAAAATGTGGTTAATACCCGTTTTCTAATTAAATTTTCCCGTTAATCTTTTAGTTTTTAAACTGTTTCAAAGATAATAAATATAAATATGTAAATCTATTCAACAATTAGTAAAGCTAACTAAGAAGAGGAAAACCGGCCGTAAAAAATATGAAAAAGTTTAAATAATTTTTACTAACACTATCTTCGTGCGTCTCTATCACCTGTTCTATATCCACGGTATTGTCGTAAACAGCAAACTATAGGACAGACAGACATAGCTAAATGTTTAGCTTCTGCTGCTATACAAGGTCGAATGGACATAATAATACTATTAGGGTTCCTTAACTTGTGAATCCCAAAAAGGTTTATAAATAACAACCTAATACATATTCAGAGCTTATTGGTTACAATAACTTCTATTATTTCTATTAGTAAGTCAAATATTCTGGAAATGATAATAATGCCGCTAAAAATTCAAAGACTAGAAAGTTTGAACTTTTATGTGTAATCAGTTTGTGAATATTATGCCGCAAATTTGAAACCTTTTTTGTTTGATATACTTTTTTGTTTGATATGTGAATAGATTTCTCGATATATAATTCATTAGTTAGCAAAAAAGTTATTGTCGTAACAAAAATTCATTTAACTCACATTTTCATTTATGAATCAAGGTGGGTCATAATTTACTTTAATGCTTTCACGATTATTTATCTATTCAATTATATATTTGATATTCAAATTGTCGAATTCCAAGCAATTTGCGTCAAATCTTCAAGCTTTGTCGACATAGAACTGTTTACTTAATTCCTTTTTGGACAATGAAATACACCTTGTGTTTAAGATTATTGTTGCATCTGTTTACCTTTATTTGTTTTCTCTCTAATTCGTTTCTTTTTATTTTTATTTATTTACTTATTATCTGCAAGCTTAGAAAACTAATCATACAGTGGCAGACTTATTGCTACAAGAGTAATCTCTTACTGCCAACCACTATTAGTTGGATGAGAACATTAAATTCTGTGGCAGATTGTAAACGATTTTTAAACATTAATTATTACTTAAAATTTTATATATATAATACTATGTGGTTAAAATAATATTAATTAAAAACGAAAGCAAAATGACACTTTAGGAGTAGGGAGGGACAAGGATGGGTTATAATGGAAGGGATTAAGATCTGCTAAATTATGATGGATAATGTATTTTCAGACGATTTTTGAACACAGATAACGAGGGCACACTTTGTATATTTGTTGTCAGTTTATTTACAATCTAGTAGAACGGTGAAGGATTCTCGATAAAATTTTGTTCTATATTGAGGGATTGGGAAGATATAATTATTTTTGGATCGTAGTTCAAGGTGATGAGATGACCGGTATTGTAATCTAGATTTAAGGTATGAAGGTGTAACGGGATTATTGAGGATATTTTATACCAAACAAAGATTGCATCGATCACGAATCTTTAACTATTTAAGACGTGAATGATACTCAGATATTAGGTAAATTTTTTTAAGACCAAAAATGTATCGAATATACCGGTTTTGAAGTTGATCTAACTTATTGAATAAATGTTCATTTAGATTAGAATAGCACATATCTCCATAATCAGGAACGGGCAGAAGTAAAGTTTGAGAAATTTGTATTTCAGTTCGCAGAGGAAGAAAATCTTGAAGCCGTTTGAGAGAGTGTATTTCGAAGAAAATCTTACGGTCAATTAGAAGGGTAAGGTCCAAACAAAAAGAATAATATAACCGTTAATCGATAACTGTGGTAAATCAGACATAGATATATTTGACAAAAGTTTGTGACTACCCATAATAATAGCGTACGATTTAACTGGGTAAACTGGGTCAATCAAAAATTCCAGCTACCAGCCCATTGACTGATCAAATGTAGGTCTGAATTTAATATATCAATGCATGAAGAGATTTTATTGACATTGCAGTGAGAGTATATTTGAAGATCATCAGCATATAAATGATAGTTGGAAGACAGTTGTTTCACTAAGGGTTCAATTAAAATAGAAATAACTGTTGTGTGTGTGTGTGTAAAAGTTGAGAAACCACCTTGAGATACTCCGGCAACGAGACTGGTCCACTCTGAGCAGTTTTTAACCATTTTGATTGCCTGTTTACGGCAACAAAGATAGAAATTAAACCCATCAACACATGGTTGAGACAAATTTAAAGATTTAAGCCTATGTATCAAAATGTAAACGTCGACAGTATTTAAGGTATTACTGGAGTCCAATAATATAAGAACTGAAAGTTGCGTATTGTTCATGGCTAGGCGCATATCTTCAATCACTTTCAGCAATGCAGTTGAAGCACTATACCCTGACTGAAAGACAGATTGAGGTCAAGTAAATTTTGTGTATTTAAAAACCAACAAGTTGAGAATTTACAATCTGCTCAAATACGTTTGATAGTAGTGGTAATGTGGCTGGTTAGGGATAGATGTTTCGGGTTACGGGATAATATGCGCCTTTTCCATTTACAAGAGAACGTAGACATTAATCAAGAAGTATTGAATATGGCAATGATGGTGGGTACTATAATGTCAATGATATAGGAGCAAAAGCATCTATACTTAGACCATCATAGCCAGCGGATTTTGATTTAATTTCAAGAAGATTCTTTTTGACTTCTGATTCTGAAATTTTCGAAATAATAAATGAATTATCACGTAGTAATGCAGGCAATGTATTGTTCAGAGTTTTCAACTTCACTGCAGCGTCTAAAGTAACAGGTGGAGTTGCGAAGAAAATTTTGAGATCATTAATATTGACAGGATATTGCGTTGTCTCATATTGTTTGCCAATACCCAAAGTACCTAGAAATTTCCAAATATTGGAACATGTAAATTCGTTGATATTTTTGCTGATATAATATTTGCGATAACTTATTTTTCAGTAATCTATACGTTTTCCAGCGACTCGGTTTGACATCCCTCTTATGTTTAGATTGGACACTAATCCGTTTCTGCATAAAACACTTTATCGAATCATTAAACCAAGGAGCGACCTTTTTTCTTAATGTTATTCACTTTAATGGTTAGTTTTTAATCATTAGGTTAGTAATCTCAGTCGTGAAATTCTGCATCATATCATCAACATTATTTAAACATGAGATTGCTCCCCAATTAATCGTGCATCCTCAAGCAAAAATGAGCTATCTGTTCGGCTAAAATTGTAACGATATATTATATTAGATGAAGGATTTGGACTCTTAATAGAGAGTGAAATATAAATGCGGTCATGCTGAGAAAAGCCTGGAACAAACTTTAGGATTCAACATGATAATTGAGTCGAGGAGAAAATGACAAGATTCTGTGTTGAATAGTGAAAAGGAAGAAAATAAAAAATAAAATAATAAAAAAAATTAAATGATAAGAATATTAAACAATAAAAAAAATAAAACGAACGGTTTTCAAATTATAACGTAATACAATACACATAACATAATTAAAACAGCATAAAACAAAAATAACGGTACATTATAAATCTATTTCATAATGGAATAACGCTTATAAAGACCAAAACGCCATAGAGTGCACAGATAAAAAAGGAGCATAAAAGGTTCTCAATTTGTGGGAACTTTTATTCTTTTAATGTATGTTCAGCCCTAATTCTTTACCGGGTGGACCGATTTTGATGACTCTTTTTTTATTTGAAAGAGGATGCTATAGGTGTAGTCCCGTATAAATATGTTGATGATCTGATGATGAGGTCCGAAAGTGAACGACTTAACTCCTTAACGAATGGCAACTATGATTCCAGATATTTGCTACGAGTAGTTGTTATTTTGCAAAATAACTACACCACTTACCAGGTCAGGATGTGATGGTAAGTTCTGGATATGAACAATGGAATTGCCTAACGGTTATGAGTAAATTCTAGTAGTTGTTACTTAGCAAAATAACTACATCGTCAATCAGGTCAGAATCTGATGATTTATTCTGGAGATGAGCAATGGAACTCTTAAGCGGACGGTAGTAAAAAGAAAGTGATTCAAGATATTTGCTAATTGCAGTTGTTACTTTGCAAAATAACTACACTATGAATCATGTCAGAATCTGATGACACCTTCTGCAGATGAAACATAGAACTCCTTATCAGATGACAGTAAATTAAACGTAATTCAAGATATTTTTACTGCTGGTTGTTTTTACCAAGCAAAATAATTTCATAATCCATACCAGGTCAGTGCGTGAAGATGAATTCTGAAGATGAATAATGTAACTCCTTAACTGGTGTTACTAAATCTATCGTGATTCAATATATATATGCTACTGGTTAGTTGTTACGTAATATTGGATTTCGGATGTAGAGAACGGAACTCCTCAAGTGGTAGTTTTTAATTTGCAAAATCCAGTATCAGTCCTGGTCTCGAATATGGAGAACTGAACTCCTCGAAGGCTAACAGCTAACTGTTAGCGGCCACTACTATCACTTTATATCTGTGCGTTGTTGATAATCAACTTTAGACAAAGAGGAATTTACCTATATATTAGCTTTTGCCCGTGGCTTCTAATATTTATCAAATATTCTAAGAAAGAAAACAATCGTGATGACTAAAATTAATATTTTGGTCACTAAATATTTTTAAATAAAATATCTTTTAAAAAACCGACTTCATAAAAGATAGGTACTAAGAAATAAAAAATAATTAACTCAAAATGGGTACCTACTTATTTGCAATAAATAACTAAGTTACTTAATTTTGAAGTTTATTGTAGTATTGTATTGTAAGTACATTGGAAGTTAAAGTTTCAAATTTACGTTATAAATTAAATTTCATTATAAATTTGTTTGACTTGATCAACAGTGCTGGTACCGATTTCAAAAACTTAGTTATTTATTACAAATGAGTAGATACCTGTTTTGAGTTAATTATTGTTTACTTTTTAGTACCTACCTTTTTTGAAGTCGATTCTTCAAAAGATATTTTATTCAATATTATTATATGCTAAATAAACATACATATATGCCTGCGTGAGTGCGTACGTGCTTACGTGCATGCGTGCGTTCGTGCGTGCGTGCGTGCATGCGTGCGTACGTGCGAAATTGCGTGCGTGCGTTCGAGCGTGCGTGCTTGTGTGAGTGCATGCATATACGTTGTCTGCGTAATGGTATTTTTCAAATCAAAAGTAAATTTTACAAAAATTGTGAGAAAAAAAGACACCAACGATCGTTTTTAAGATAATATGAACGAAAAATATTTGAATTATAAAAATGTTTACTCAAAAATAACGAGCAAAAATTTTAGAAATTATTCACAATTATATGATGTTGAAAATGATTGTGATATTAATCAAATTATTCAAATATTAATATGTAAAACATAGACAGTAAAAAGAGCCGAAAAAAAATCGTTTTCTTCTAATTAAATTCATGTTTTCAATTAATTCACTAAATTTCTGCAGAAAAATATGAATCCATTAAGTTGACATCTATTAGTTCCTCTACTAAAATTTCAATTTATCTTTATTATGACAATAATCCAGTGCAATCTTCCAATAGATTAGCGCTTAATGTTGCTATTCTACCTTAGTTACGCATGCAGTTTATAAGATTATTTACTTAAAACATAGGTGGAAAAAAATTAATTCAAAAGCAAAATTTCCTCAAAGAATACGCTAAAATATAGAATTAAATATACTCTTTCCCAAAAAGAAATATTTATCGAAATATAATGACAATTTGTGGAGGTATTGTGAGTATTATGAAGGTGTATGTCAAAGTAAATTTAACGCTTTTGGTTTTTTTTCTGTAAGTCTTGAAATAAATTTAATGAAAGAGTTGAATTATTTTAGAATTATAACATCGTCCAATCTTCGTGGATAATATAAGGTAATGATGTACACTAAATAATAAACTATTTAGTAAATCAAGTAACTCCTAGAATTATAAACAAACTAGAATACTAAGGTTTAAATAAATAAATAGTTGGCAAAATATTCAAAATAATAAATCTTAATTTCATATATAATTCAGTTTTGTCACTCTTGTTCTAATCAAAATTATACATATATTTACAACCAAATCATAGTAATCACCAAATCATAGAATCACGCACAACTGCCCTAATAGTGCAGTTAGACGTGACGCCGATTTCTTGTCAGTTGTAGGTATACCAAATATGATGGAGACTAAATATACTTCTCCATATCCTCAAAGTGACATAGTTAGGTATGACAGAGTGATATGTTATAACTTTTTGATTACATTATCGTTACATTTAGATAATATAAAAAATGATATGAATTTAATACCGAAAATTGTATGAATTGCTGAAAAATTCCATACATATTTCACTTTACAGAAGATATTCATAAATCATCATCAGTAAAACAATAGAAATTTCCTTATAATAAAAGCGACTTAACTTTTATATAATAAATATTGTTAAATCCAAATATGAAAATTATAAAATTTTCATATTTCAATTCAACAATATCACAACAATATTCAGAGAAAAATATGTTATGGATCGATATTTATGCACGACTTGCGAATTATATAGCAGATTTTTACAATAATAATTAAATATTATTAAAAGGATAGATACGAAAATCAAGGAGGCAAGGGCAGTATATAGGTACGAAAGCATGACTTTTGGAACGATATTTGAAAATGTATGTTCGTGGAATGAATTTCTCAAATATCAAATTCGAACTGAATTTAAAACTTAGGCAGTATATAGATACGAAAACATAACTTTTTGGAACTATATTTGTAAATATAAATTCATTGAATTAATATCTCTAATATAAAATTCGAATCGAATGTAAAACTTAGCCATATCCTTTTACTCGTAATATTGCTGTAGATAAGTACCCATGAAATGGTGTATTATGTTTTAGTGATAAGAAAAGTCAAAAACCTTTATTTTAAGTTTATGAAGTAAAAAAATTACGTTTTGTAGATTGTGCCAGCCAAGTTTCATCAGTCCGTTGAGGGGTGACTTATATACAGAAGGACAATATTATTATGAGGCCGAAGAAATCGTTTCATTTCATTTAACTGAGAACTACATACGATTATCGACAATAATTTTGATTAATCTGTAAATGCAAGTTTTTAAGAGTCGAGACAAAGAAAATTATAGTCCTATTTACTACGAATTGTCATAATATTTGAAAAATCAGCCAGAGTGTTGAAAGCCAACATCTATTTTTTTTATTGTTCTAGTTCGAAACATAGCAAAGGTTTGATTAGCTCTCCTGACATCCAATAATATCAATATTAATGTATATAAATTAACAATTTATTGGAATGGCTAAGAAAGCTAAGTTGTTGGCGAAACAAAGGCTTAAGAATAATGTTACATCTATTTACCTTTTGTATATATTTAGGAAAAGCTGCACAAATATACTAATTATGTTTTTGTGCTTCATGTATCCTTATAATTATTTTCCGCTTTTCATATTCTTACATTTATACGTGACATTTTTGGTTTTCTTGTTCCTTTTCATTCATTTAATCGTCTTACAGTTTTTTTCTGTTTTCCTTTTTCATATCTTTAATATGATTAAATTATCACAACTTTTTTTCTTTACATTTCCAGTCACGTTCTGTTAAATATTTTAGTAACATGTCCGCTTTTATCCATGTTTGACATCAATTGCATTAGGTTTTTAACACATAATCAATAATATTCCTATTTCTACAGAGATAAACTTTGTAATTCTGTAATAATTAATGGTCTGCTTTAGATCTTTTATCCTTCCTTGTTAATGAACTATGTTTAGAAAACCTTACACTCAGTCCATGACTATTTAAAGAGGAACTATCATGGTGATGGAAAACAAATCGTATTCAAGTATTTGTTTTGAAGAATATATTCAACAGATTTCATGTATATATTTGTAGAAAGGCAAATATATAGCCTTCGAAGTGTAAGCGGGTGCAGTAACTCTGGAACTTACAATAAGAATATTATAGAATATATTGGATCACGATTAGGATAAGTGAGACCGAATTTTGTATGAGCTGGATACGGACAAAATTTAGTAAGTAAAAAGTTTCGATATTTATTAATAAAATATTTTATTTTAATTTTTGTTATCTTACATTATGAACAATTTAAAAATTTTGAAGTTACAAAATTCCATTAATAATTACCCAATATTCAATTGTTTCTTTGTATTAATATTCGCCTCATTAAACACTAACCAATTTTCTGTTAAAATATTTGCCTAAATTAATTTTATATAAACATCTGTCTCTATTATACTAAAAATAATTTTGTATAATTGTGACAGAGATACATTAGATTTCATAATTTTCACGGTTTGAAATACAACCAACAGACTTTCAAATTTATATTAGACTAGCTTAGATTTTCAAATTTAAACTAGACCCGTGACTGAATTTACGCGCAATTAAAGATGTGATTATATTTAGAAAAAAAAATGTATTTCTAAAACAATTATATTAACAACACGAATATCGTTTTATAATGTCATGTATAATTGCATTTAACGCACTGTTATTATGACTGACGTCATTTACTTATTCCGCAGAACAAGATTGACGCCTCTTATATTTTGAAATCAATGTTATTTTCCTCATTGTAAGGCTTACGCCCGTATGCATCACATATGGTCAGGATTGTCAGTCAGACATACTGACTTAAAAATGTATTTTTGTTCCTAATTAACGATCATTCGAGTTGGATCAAAAATCTACTTTACCAATCGTGTCTATCGCATGGTCAAGTCACTGAAATATCCATACGAAATACGTTTTTAACTGTCAGTAAGTCCGACTGCTAGTACTGGCCAGGTTTGGTGCATACGGGCATAAGTCATACAGTATGCAATATCTTTTTAACCTACAAGATGCTGGTTGAATTTTTCGATGTTATCTAATTTTTGAAAATCAATTTTTTTTTCGTTATACCCCGTTTTTATTTTAATTTATATTCTAAATCTTTGCAAAACACTATTAAATAAATTCAAGGGAAAGGGTAAAATCACTCAAAGTTTAAAGAGATTAATTTTGAAATATGTTTTTCAAATTATAACATGCATTTCCTATAAATTATTTGACAATGTTTTTATTTGGAATGAATCTTCTCATTATTCTGAAGTAATTTTAAAGAACAATAGTAAAGGCCAGGGATATGTATATATTTATATAGTATGTATTGAGTTTTTGAAATGTACCTCTCAATCTTTTTTATAAATATAATTATAATATAAATTGAGATATTGAACATTATTTCTCCTAAATACCAAGGAACGAACGTATTTAATTGATTTCTGACGATTAGAAATTCTCATAATTTTTATGTGCCAATATTTTTAATGTGATTTAGATTGAACTTAAATTTATACTAACATACTTGTGACATGAACCTAAATACATTTAAGATATATTTTGTGAATCGTTATAAAAAACAAAGATAACGGGACTTTTCAACAAATGAAAATATTTTTTTTAATTTTGTTAAACAATTTGAAACAACAAGCAAGACTAGACCTAAAACGGATTCACAAAAATGTCTTTAGATATGCAACTACGTTGTATTTGTTTCTAAAATATTTTATACTCCAATATTTTTGTATTAACCGTGAAATCGAATTATTTAAATTTACGTAGCTTTAAGTGACACGTTTATCAGCTAGCTCAAACAGTGTTTCTTATACCGGCACAGGTTTTGAAAAGTATCTAAACATCGAACCTTATTTTGTTATGGTTTACTTATATAGATAACGCTTAACTAATTATTTTACGTGGGGAAATTATCAGTTTATTGTGGTGTGTGATAAAGTAAATATTTACTAAAAAAAAATATTTTGTATTATGAGCCGTAGGAAGCAGAAATAAAATTTAAATGCTTTCACTGATATTAAAAAGATTTTATATAGACTCATGAAAGATTTAAAATAAATGTTTCCTAAATTATAACAGGTGACAAATGGACATACTATTGAAATATCTGCCTGGTTTATTCCTTTATGTCATGATTTAATTTACCTTCTGAATATCTATTTCCCTCTACCGGTATATACGAACCAACGATTACTAGCAAACTCACATATAAAGAAGAACAGCTAGACGTGATACTCGGGGAAAAGTCATCGATTGTGTCGCTCGCCGACGCGTAGTGTCAGGTGACATGTTTACCTGCTGGCTCATCCCGTGTTAACTTGAATCATTATCACGGGGCTCACGCAAGGTTATGGAATTTCTTAAACCGTGCTTTATGTCTCAAACATGATTTCCTATAATAAATTTGTAATTGTTTTGTAATATATTTTCCAAATTCGCGGTGAAAATTTCATTTCACAATTAAAATAGACAAATTTAATAATAATTAAAGATGAAGTGGAAATGCTAGGCTAAGTTGAAAGAAACATAACTTGTTATTTATTAGATCTGTTGATAAGAACATGGTAATAAAATGTACAAAATCAGTGAAAAAAATCAACTGACAAGAGCTGATTATGAAAAATACAACTATGTTCATTTGTTTAACGTACTTCAGTTCGTAATTTAGTTACTGCTGTAATTCATTTCAAAACGATATTTTCACAAAAGTTGGTGTAATTACAAAAGTGTATCATATTGACAAGTCAGAAAAAGAGTTCATTATGTAATATTTTAACTTCAATATATCTATATTTATTTTCCATCAAATGATTGAGCATAAAATTATTTGAACTTATAATGTAATAAAAGGAAACAATAAATATAGATTAAGTAAGTAATTGTTAATACTAAAAGAAAGCGGTGTAAAAAAAATAAGTCATAAAATACTAATTCAATATTTTGGTCTAATATTTTCAATGTAAAACTGCATTAGCTGTTATGTCAGGAATTCAATATTTCACCTTACATTGGATACTCCAAATAAAAAAAATTAACACTTCTACAGAATGACCTCAACCGCATAATTAGTAAAAATGTACTCTGTGAATCTTTGCACCTTTATATTGAAGAATGAGGAAAAGAAAATGTAATAATTAATGACTTTTAAATATTTAACCATAGAAACACGTGTAAAATATTTACCGGTTAAACAAAAATACTAGTTTTGAACGTACTATTAAAACATAAAAATGCTGGAACATGCAAAGAGAATGATTTTTTTAATATTAGTTTGGTTTTGGTGATGGATTTTATTTTTTCTTAGTTGAGTACAATTGAATAAAAGTATTCAAAAAGTTTTTTGTGGGAAATGGAATTGAACTTCAACCGAAATTGAACAATTGTTTTCCAGTTTCAAGTGATGAAAAGGCGTAGTAAATTGTGCTGTAATTTTAACTACTACCATCTAGATGGAAATAATAAAATTTAATGACTTCGAAATGAAAATAACTAAAATTCCTCAATAGCGACTTTAAATTTATGCACTACTAAAGAATATCGACTTATGTGAATTTTGTATAGCTTGCGTAGATTTTTATTGTTTAATGTTTGTAACAAAAATAATTAATTTTAGTGTGGGATATACGTTCTAGTCGGAATGAATGACGTTCTAGTCGTTCTAGTCGGTATAAAGTTTGCATTCATATATGCAGGGTTTACAATTGTAACTTGCCATAAAAGACTATGATATCAATAGTAATTACAATAATACATTGAATATTTGCGCCAAAATCTAAGAAAAAATAATGTGAAAGAAATTTTTCTTGCAATCCAGAATACCTTAATATAGGAAGCGACTTACTTAATTGTTATCCAAACAGATACCTAAAGTAAATGCAACGAAGAGCTTACATCGCAAAATTTTCTCGTGGTCATTATGATATTTTATGAGTTAACAAATAATTCAGCTCGCTTTTCATTAATTAATATTTAGTTTAATATATTTCATTACACCTTTTGCTCCGAAAATTCTAAATATAACATTTTACCTTATTATGCAATCAACTTATAAACATTTAAAAGCAAATCACTAGATAAATATATGCCTTTAATAAAAACCATTCTTCTAACTGCAGTTAGAAATTTATTTTATATAATTTAGTTGAGTAATTTAATGTGGAATATTGTTTATAAATAAAACATGATACGTTCATGAATGTGGTTTAGAAATTAAGGTAACACCATCTCATTGCTGAAAATCAAATCTTTAAAAGTTGAGAAGGGATCACCCGGAATGTTGTTCTGTCGGTACGATCATTCATCTGACAATAAGAAAGTGAATGTAGTTAGAAGGGGACGCGGAAAAACATCTTCTGTAATGTTAAGCCCCTGCGTATTTAAATCTACTACCAATTTCAAAGACAAAGAAAGTGGACTTACTAAAACTCGTAAAAGTCGGGCACATACCAGAAGAGTACACGAGCTCCCTTGTACAAGAGCTTACCCTCATTCGAGCACAATGAGTCAGACCGCTTACTTGAGATTGATGAAAATCAATAAGCCTGAGCCCTGCATTGTGTTGTAATGGCGTTTAGGTCCGTCAATCTGACTACATAAACAATTTTAACTGATGTATTAAAATTAATCTCTTTCATTATATACATATGCTCACCCTAACAGTGAAAGGAAAAATTTAAAAAAGTAATGGCGATAGAGCAGTAATAACATAACACCATTATAAAATATTTAAAATTAAATGTTTACACTAAGTTTTACAAAACAAACGCACTATACTAATTTTTGAGATTAAAAAATACAAAACCATAATTATTTCAATTAGTTTTTTCTTTTAACCAACGATATTATAGCATTCTTTCAAACTATTATATTGTTATATTTTAATTTTGCGGCATTTTTTAAAATTATTCTTTTATGGAATATGACACGAGAATTTCGTGGAAGAATCATTAAATTGATTTTTCACGATTTACTTTAATCTAAAAGTTTTTTCAGAATCTCTTTAAATTCATTTTATTATATGCATGAATTTCTAAACAATTTATATAAAAAATCCGAAGATTCTTGTTTCTGCAACCTTAAAATTTCTTAACTCTTTTTATGTAAGATAAAAAATAATTCTTTTTCTTCTTCCTGAACGCGTTCCTATATATGCCAAACAAATATGATTGTATAATAAAATTCAACACAACAAGTCCTTTTGGTGTAACATTTTTCGTCATTTAATTTTATTGAAAAATTTCATGTCTCATTCTTAACGCATGAAAAAATACTTCTTTTGTTTGAATCATCATAGTCGATCACGAAATGTGAATAAAAGTAGTCATGAAATCAAATCGTTATATATGTTGGATATTTTCATTAGGCAATATATTGCAATATATTGCAAACAAGTCAGCAGTACCCGCAGATTTATTATACAATATGCTCACAATCGGTTTACTAGATTTAAAGCCATCTTAAAATTATATACTGGCTGGGTGTGAAACCAATCCACTTAAAGTGCCTTTACTCGCATTTTTAATTTTGTCAAAAATTATTTTCCAAAGATCAATCAAATTTTTAATTTCCTCAATTAAATTTAGCATAAATTACCATCAATCTTTCTGTGTTTGAAGATTGTGGAACAGTTTTTACTTCAGACAAAAAAAAAATTGCGTTTAAAATTTTACGTGATCAACAATTTTCAAATCACACGATATAAGTCCGAGCAATTTTTAAGCTACTATATCTTTACGTATTTCAACGCACGGAGGTTTTACTGTTTTGACAGTACTTACTATAAGGATGTTATGTCATATAAATAAAATAAATAAAATAATGTATTTATTTTATTTATATGATTATTATTTTATTTATTTCGTTCTTATTATTAGCTATAAACATTTCCGCGAATTATTATTTTGATAGTGATGTCGTCCTGTCACCAAAACGTGAAAATGTTTAATACCAATAGAAGAAGTCAAAGTTTCGAGTTTACCTTGGATATAAAAAGAATTAACTCTATTTGCGTCTCAGCGGCGTTTCCGCCTTGTAACTAAAGTTGATGAAGAATGGCGAATATACCAAGCGTTCACCGCCATTTGGTGAAGCAATTTAATCTTTGCACCTATTCCTTACAATTTCGCGTAGCTATTTTTTTGTAATCCCTACATAATTATAAAATATCTTCCCAAGGCCTTTTATTAATAAAGTTTAAATAGTTTGAAATAGCTTTTATTTATTTAAAATATATTTAAGTCAAATATACAACTATTGTGTTTTCTCAAAGCAAAGTAAGGAGTTCAATGCATAAAACGTAGCTTTAAAATTTTCTCACTTACGTAAAGGTACTAGTTCTTATAAATTATTTTAATTAAAACTTAAATACCAGTGGCGATAATCACATTCTTTAAAAATGTTTAAATTAATTTCTGAATGGTTGTTAAGTTTTTTGAAAAGAGAATTGAATTCGGTGATTTCAAAACTTATAAAAAAAGAACAAAAACAAAAGTATGTCATTTCATAATATTTTATAATGAAAGTGATCGAATGGACGTTTCGAATACTTAAGTCATTTAATTTTTTTTTAAATTTCAGGCAGGATCCGCCATATGCCTGAAATCGTATGGCCACTATTAAGACTTTTGTTTTTTTTCTTTCATTTTAAAGTTCTTTACCTTTAAAAAAACACCCGTTATTACAATTGTCATATTTTATTACCTTTTTTATTTTATATTAATTCGTAATCTCGTTATTTATTATGCAAAAATAAAATAAAAATATATTTCAATTATGTTTAAGGGAAACTTAATTATTAATTAAATTACATTTTTAGGTGAAAAAATTATAAGTTCGATGTTACTTTTGGAAAGCCATGTAAAAATTGGTAAATATTTTTGTAAGTTATGTTACTAAAAACAATTTGAAAATAAAAGGTCTGAGATACCTAAAATATTTATAACTGAAGCTTAATTTATTCACATAACATTTACGTGTATTTTTTACGTATACAATATGCAACAAGTTGGGCATTAGTTTTGAAAATCAGTCTCCTTTCAGGTGATAAAAACGTAATTATATATATATATATATATATATATATATATATATATATATATATATATATATATATATATACTTGCACTATGTAAATAGTTAAAAAATATTCGGAGCTATAATATTTTGGTAAAATTAATGAAGAATTCATAAAGCAGTAAGGACGTTGTCCAACTCGCGAAGGGATACCTTGTCAAAATAGGTAACCTATACAAGATTCGAAGTATTCCATATCCTTATGTTTTCCATTTTATAAGCAAGCTGACATAGGCACCTCAGGATATTCTTAATCTCTCCTCTAGTCAAATGTGATGAGAATCCGAACGTAGTCGTTAGATAGAGAATATAAGTCTGGATCACTGCAATTAGAGGCCCAGCTCATGCAAGTTAAACATTAAATGGAATATTAATAACTTAATGCTTTAAATTCCTCCAGATCAAAAAGCCTCTGTGCTTGTTACGCAATTAATCTGAAACACGTTGAGCGGTTATATTTTTGAAAATATTTGGATTGTTATATTATAAAAAAACACAACTTTCTATGCCGTACTGTATTTATACTTTAATCGCATAAATATTTGCATGCAGTTGTTGCAATTTTAACTAATTTTGGTAAAATTATTTTTAATATTGTGAAAATCTTATTAAACCCAATTGATGTGTTTCATCCAGTGTTTCTCCTAAGGGTTGATGTTAATGAAATTTTTGTTTTATTTCAATTTGGGATGGTTTAGAAATTAACATTTTTTGCGAATGTTGCACTCGTTCGCTTATGTTTCATGGCAATAAAAATATCCTATATAAACTTCAATATACTTATTAATTTTTATTCATTTAGTACATTTTATTACTGACCTCACGAATAAAATATATCCAATACGTTTCGCAATACGCTTTCGTATAACGGTATAAGTAGGCTTTCGTGGTTAATTCTAGTTGCAAGTTTTTATCAAACGCTCGTAAAGGAATTATTTTTTTAAACCCATAGAAATATTTTTAAGTTATTGAAAAATAAAACGAGTTAAACTTGCCGACGTTAATATTTATAAATAGTGTAAGAGTAACACTAAATACATACAAATGTTTAAAATGTTATATGCACCTAATTTTGTGGGAAACCCTTATGACATATAGTACTTGTGCTATTCGTAATATTTTTAGTACTACATACAATACTAACTATGAATGTGCATTAACATTAAATCTGTTGAATATTTTTTAAAGCAAATCTAATCGAAAAGGTCAAAATTAATATCGATTTGATCTTTTCCAATCGTATGTTATGAATTTAAAGAAATTTAACACTTTTTTCAGTAGTCAGAAAACTTATAAACAAGTAGTTAACTAAAGGATAATTAATATTTTGCTTTTTTATTCGATAGAGTTTTAAAGCCAAGTGTCTCATCTGATAATATTGAGTAATTTTTTCAATGAAGATCAACAAAAAAATTCTGTTCTCATTCTCGCACTTCTTGGTATCTTTTATGCAGTTTTTTCTCATTATTTACAATTTCTAGAATTTTTTAACCCGCATCACTTTCTAGTGAAATAATTGTGGCGTTTTTTTTTTAAAACCGACCATTTCGATCGTGTAGCGTATATATATATATATATATATATATATATATATATATATATGTAATAATTGTTTCTTCAATTACATTGTCAGACGTAACAAATAATTTTTTGAAAATGTTTATTAAATTGTTTATATTTACTTCAGGTTTTATTATTTCCATCATATTGGATATTCTAGAAAGCTTTCGTGTGCAGCCAGAAAAAAATGCAAAACGGGCAAGATTGTAAAAAAAACTTTCTTTACTAGTTATTTAGGATTACATACCTCAAAAAACCTCATCTTTATAAGATCACTCACCTTTTTGTCCCCGCTCTGTTACAGCAGTTTTCTTTTTGGAAATAGTTTGACATAGAACCTTAAATTTAGGAATGGTAGTAAAACGTTTTAACTCGCACATGTTCAGATAGCTTACACTTAAATATATTTATACATACGGAAGGAAAGGGCCTTCCCCTTTCATCTCGAAATATTCTGTATATTTCTGGTAAATTAAGGACTGGATTTTTTTTAAATCCTTGCAAAATTGTGAAGTATAATTTCAATGGATTAGTTAGAAAGATCTGAAAATATTTCTTTTTCGAATTTTTAGGTATCATATTTTCAGAAATACCCTAGAAAATATGGAAAAAATATACCCACTTCCTTTTCATTCCATGAATACTGAATCGAAAATTATGAAAAAAATAGAAGTTTATAAAAATCCACGCAAGGGCTATGGGAAAACTATTAACGATGTTTCTAGATGTCAAAATTATTTAAACACGTACCATATTGTTATGGTTTTGGAAGATATAGCGGGCAATTTGTTTACGTTTTTCGATATTCTCAGCTAATTTTCTCAAAAACCATGAAGCTTTTTGAAGATTTGAATCAACTTTTGTCAATTAAATCTGAAGAAAACTATGAATAAGTATTCATAAGTTTGCAACACTTTTATATAAACAATGAGGAGTGCGGTTTATTAGTTGCTGATGAATTTTCTTTTCTAGGCGCCACACCGTACGGCCAGTGTAAAAAAGATAGTGTAGAAATTAAGTAGTTATCCAGATTCTATTTACCCACATAAAGCAATAAATTAAAAAAGGAGTTTGCCATTGCAATTTTGGTAAAATAAATATGAATAAAAGCATGTGTGGTATTAAATACAATCGGTGTCGCATCACTGGCCATAATGTGTGTCCGCTTGCAGTGTGGATTTTTATTAATAAATTCTATATTAATTTATTGCAAAAGATTACTATTTTTAGAAAAAAATATGATATCACATTTAGTGAAATTTTATCAAAATAGTTTACGTCCATAATTTACACTCGACAATCGAGATCAATGAAATTAAGGAACAAATATATAACATTTTGTCATGTCAGGGTCCCGACACTTAAAAGTTTATAGTCATTTCTTCTGAAATTTAGCATAATTGTGCAGTGAATATTTAACAGTTAACTCTCTTCTTTTAATTGTCAACAAGCTTACTATTAGTCTTCGAAGTACGCTGTTTATCTGATACAGACAGAAAGTTTGAAAAAGTTTTCACAATGATATCTACTCGTGACAATGGCTAGCGTACTCATTTTTTATAAAGTAAGTATTTATATCTTAGCATAAATATTATCTTATCTACACTGGAATTACACCTACTACTTACTCGATTGTAATGTGTATCCCATTTAATCCCGAAAAGCAATTAAATTAATTCAATTAGGTTTCACAGATACCATTTTAGAACCGTTCCTTCAAAAATACAGTGGTGGTGACATAGAAATTTCTTTGGGAGAAATAAGAACAAACGTTCTTATTTCTCTGATAATAATTCGTTTAAAAATATTTAATCATTTATTGGTGGCTTATGAAAGTTCATTGATTTTCAAACTAAATTATCACATTATTGATTTCTAAGCAAGTTGCTTGTGTGTTACTTCCCTTTTTAATCAGAATGCCACGAGATTTGTAAATAATTATTGTGAAATAAATCACACCAATTTTTCGTTTCACGCTATAAGCCTGCCGTACTTATCTGTTACAAAGCTTTATTAGTTAGTTTTAAGTTTTATTCACTTTCATTTTCTCCACTTGGCATCCGTCTTTATCATAAAATTGAAGTATTTATTGTTGCACATATATTATCTTATTGTCTACAATCAATATATATATATATATATATATATATATATATATATATATATATATATATATATATATATATATATATATATATATATATGTGTGTATATTTATCAAAGACTAAAAAAATTAATTATCAGTAAAAACAAAAAACCTAACAGAACGGAAAGAAAAAATAGAATAAATTTTATTAACACTATTAAAATCCTGTTAGGCAATGACCTAATAATGAAACATTGATTTACATCCATCCATTAACCTTAACTGGATCTCGCCTTTAAAAATTAAGTATTTTTTCATCTGCGTTTGTTTTACCACAATGCAGGAAGAGCACATAGCTGCACTCGCGGCTTTCAGGAAGTGTTAGACCGACGGATATAAATAGACTAAAAACTTTTGGTTCTGCTGGCACAGACGTATAAATGGACGTAATAACATTAAGAGGATCCTTATTTATTAGTTAAAAATGCCCATAAATTGTAATTTATCATATATTCGGATGCTATGTTTAATGCCTTCTATCATATTATTTCTTTCAGTAAGTCAACTAATCAGGAAATGATAATAAAAGGAAAAAGATACACTAAACATTCAAAGGCAGAAATTTTAAAATTTCAAGTTTAATAATTCTACGAATATTTTGTTGCAAAATTTAGAGCCTTTCGAACTTTTCTTTGTTTATTAAGAAATAATTTGTAATTTGTAATTAAGAAATGCTATAATTATTGAAATACTCTAATATATTTGCATCGAATTTTTACTCTTCGTCGACATACCATTAGTCAACATATGTATTTTCTTCTCGACATGTCGCGGTTCACGAAATGTTTACATGTTAACCAATAAGTAAATATATATATATATATATATATACACACACATATATATATATATATGTATATATATGATATATATATATATATATATATATATATATATAAAATCATAATTAATACATTTCTTTATAAATTAATACATACCTCTCTAATTTATTTCTTTCGCTTAATAAATTCTCACATATTTTTCCGCTCTCTTTAATTTATCTAATATCACAGTAATATAACACAAGAAAAAACTTGCTTTTATTGTTCATTTACGTTATATACAATTACTTTTTATACAAAAAAAATCACAAGCTTTTAATAATAAAGTCAATCTACCTGTAATAAATAATCGTGCCTTGAGATCATCCATATTTTCCTTGCTAATGAACTGCCTACATGATACCTTCTATTAACAACATAAATAATTTAAGAACTAGTATGGCGACAGGTTTCTTAAAAATATTTTATCTCATATTCAAATATATACCTGGAATAACTTTTTCACTATGTTTCAGGGATGAATCTGTCGAAGTGACATAGATACCGTGTTCGGAATAGAGGAGACGGGTTGAGTATTTCCGAAACTTATTTTTTTTTCCAATATTAATAGCTTTGAACTCTAAAAGTAACTCCTGTATTAATATTCTAATTTCTTTTTGTTTTATAATGATTTTTGAATGTGTAAATGAAGCTTAGACTATTTTTAGTCATGTTTTTTATTTTTAACAAGACTAATTTTAATAAAACAGACAGCCGTTACACATGCCTGTAGATTGTATTACATTCTGTTGTGAACAATTATGAACGTGATGCAGTGAACAATTTTCGAATAATAATAAAAATTAATTGTTAATTTTGCACAGCTTCAAATAACACTTTAGGTATTCGCTTAACCCCTGTTTTTTCTACGGATGCAGCTTAGAATTGTAAATTCTGAACATTATTTGGTCACAATAATTCTATGGGAAATACACAAACAACATAGAAAAAAGCCTATATTATTGTATACAATAATGTAAATGTTTACTTTAGGAAATAAAGTATTATAATATGTGCTCTATCAATAGAAATAAGTTTTAAATTACTGAGGTAAAAACGACTTTTTCAAATCCATGGAAGATTTCAAGCAAACATTTTTTTAAAAATTATGTTAGACAAAAGATGGATATACTGATTGAATATCTAGTGGATTTTCTTCTTAGCAGCATAATTTAGTTTGCTTTCTCAATATCTCGTTCGCTAAGCCAGTGTAATCCACTACTACCGGTAGGAGACTCACGTGTCACGAAGAACAGCTACACTTGCTACTTGGGGAGGAGTCATCGATCGTGTCGCTCGCCGAAACGTAGCGTCGAATGACACGACGTTTACCTATTCGCTTATGTCGTGTCAATTTCAATCATTATCATTGGGTCCACGCAAGGTTACGAAGCTTCTTGAATCGTGCTTTTGTGTTTCATAAATGATTTCACACAGTCGATAGCGCATTCCAGTTGAATTTCTAAGCTTGTAATTGTTTTATAATATAATTTCACAGTTGATGTGAAAATTTCTTCTCGCAGTTAAGAAAAATAATTTTGATAGATACGAAATATGAGGGGAAAATGTCAGGTTTAAGTTGAACGAAACATAATTTGCTTATATACGAGTCGTTGAACAAAATTGCACAATTAAAGGGAAAAAATCAGTGAAAAAGTCAAGTGACAATAGACAATAGTTCTGATTATTTCCTTAACGTATTGCAGTCTGCAAGTGACAAGAGTTTTTTTTCATTTAAACTTCACATTTTTATAATAGTTAATATCATAACAAAAGTAAAAAAAGTGTCTTTTTATGTAATATTTCTAATTTCGGTATTGATATATTGAACATATAACCATTACAATATGCAAAACGATGCATATAATATATATATATATATATATATATATATATATATATATATATATATATATATATATATATATATATATATATATACTGAAAGTAAATGCAAATAAAAATATTTTGGCTTATATTTTTAATGCTTCGTTGCCACTGCTCTAGTTGTTACATCACGAATCTAATGTTTTACATTACTCTGGGTACTTTAAACCAAACCAATGAATAATGGCATAAAAACGATAAAAGGAAATAGAACAATTAATGACATTCAAATTCATTCAAAGCAAATAAAAGTTTCGTTGGTTCAGAGTACATCATGGAAGGTAATCGAAACCCATGTGAGAAACAATTTTTTCAAAATGAAATTGGTAAGTAATCTATTTAAAAAAAAACCTTACACTCCATTTTAGAGCTTCACATTTTGACAATATGATTTTTACCTGAAATATATCACGGCTATATAAAATTAGGACAGCGCCTTTATTAAACAGGCATAGGGATTGTTGGATACGTGTATGGTTATTCCCGGATTTATAATTTTCGCAAGTTATAAAGGACAATCACACTTCTTGATATATTTTGTATATAACATTTTAAATAATAATCTATTCTTTCAATTATCAACTTTATACAGAACGGGTTGTCAGGTACAATTTTACGGCTGTTTCTATGTTTTGCAGGTTTTATTCTCTATGCTTACATATTACAGATTTTTTATCATTGGGATGTAAAATGCTACCTAATTATGTTTAACTTGTTGCTTAGACCATGATAATCTTTGCTAATAAAGGATGTGACTTAAAATATAAAGCGAAACCATTCTTTCTCCCAAAAAGACCTGCTTAACAATGTTTAGAATTTTAAGTAGAAGAAGTTTTCACCAATAAGAAATTGAAATACACATTAAATATTTTATAGAAAAGTA
This sequence comes from Druceiella hillmani, assembly GCA_039881145.1. NCBI lineage: Eukaryota > Metazoa > Arthropoda > Insecta > Lepidoptera > Hepialidae > Druceiella > Druceiella hillmani. Next base: position 521,200 of record JAYKKI010000041.1, read on the forward strand.
CCATTTGTCTGTTTTATAAGACCACTTATAAAACAGACAAGAACGATGGGAAATAGACGTGTTCCAAAGAATATACTAAACAATTTTCTTTTTTAAATTGTAAGCTGTAATCGTAACATGAAATGATTTTGGTAAAAAATTATTTGCATAAAGTATACATGAAACCGATATCATTTTAAGTGACTGTGATCAATTACCATTAGATAGTCAGAAGAAGTACTCAATACATACAATGCAAAATTAAACATTTTAATAAATTTTACTGTTTCATAAAAACGTAATAATACGGAACAGGTTAGGTTCTTATTTCTTTTAGGGTTGCAAATCATTATCAAAGCAAAGCATTATCTTCATTTTTATTAAAGTATGATTTTATTCGTTGTGTTTGTTTGATTAAACAGTTTTATAAAAAAATTAAGAATAAAATTCGTAATACCACTAACAAATATTTCATGACTAACAGCACATAGCGGAAGTAAACAGTAAATACTTTACAGTCGTCGATTAACGAGTGTGCCTATTTTTATATTTGAGTTCATCCGCTGTTGTTTTTAGTAGTACTATTAGATTCAACTGGCTGGACAACTGACATGTTCAAGCGCTCGTCAAGAAACTATTCGTGAAACATACGAGCATACTATGATGATTGTATACTCGTATGTTTTACATAACAACGTGATTGAAATACATACTGAAATATGAAAATGTGCCAACAAATACTTTTATGATTAATTTTAATTCTGGCGTCATTCTCGAGATATAGGTGTATTGGAGTTGATTGTCGCCATTGTCTTTATATGGTTGACTGCAGTACTTAAACAATCCTAATAGACTATTCTGTAGACGCAATATTTATATTTTTAGACGACTGTATGTGATTTAATGTATTATGGTATTTATAAAATGAAGAGTGATCCATTGCTACTTTATCCAGATGATCTTTTTTTTAAAATACGCATTGCAGATACAACAGTGAGGCTAATGTATGGCAAAAATTTAGATCCAAAAATTTACAGTAATTTTATGCATATGCTTAGTGCAATCGACAAGTATATTTGAATATTATAGAAATTAATGAAGTGAATATGTATTCAATATTAATGCAATTATTTTATAAATGGTGTATCGTGTTTGTATGTTTTCCAGAATGAATGTTTTTTCAACGAACGATTTTTTCATTTACTATATCGATGAAGACACCTTACTTTCCTATTGGATTTTATTTTTTTATTGCTTTATTTATCTCATACATGGAAAATTATTAAAATAATTTAGTATAAATCGTTTTATTTAATTCATTCCATTTATTTACCATAAACATTTCCACACAATTATTGTCTTAATAGCGACGCCTCCTGTTATAAATTTATAGTGCTTAATGGAAGAGGTCAGTTTCGGGATTATTTTTGACACAAGAAGAATTAATTTCAAATTGCAGCTCAGCCACGTTTCAGTCTTATAATTAAGTTAAAAGTTTAAGAATACTTATAGACGATGACGAATAGGATAAATGTTTAGGGCAACGTGATGGCCCATCGTAAGAATTGGTTCTATTTTATTAAATTTTACGCAACCGAATGGCGCAAAGAGTACATGATCGTAAAATATGTTCGTAAGGCATCTCGTAAGTATACTTTAGAATAATTTTTATTTATTTAAACTATGCTTAATTTATACGTAAAACTATTGTATATTCCCGCAAGCAAAGCTGAAAGAATTTCAGTACGTAACGTCTGGGCATGCAAGTTTACTTGCTTATATGGAAGTACTATTCACAGATATTTTTGTTTTTAACAAAAAGTGTTTTCAACTTTTGAAATCTTCTACAGGATCTAATTTTCTTAATGATGCCAGTGTTGATTCCAGTGAAAACGTTCACATTCCCTAACAATTTACATAATTTTTAAAAGGCTTTCAAGCTATTGAAAAAGAGAATTGAATTTTGTGACAATAAAGCTTCTCAAAAATAAAACCAAAAAAATTAAACATTTCGGGACATTTTGAATATAAGCACTCAAATCGGTATCTTTTTCTACATTCTATTAATTAAAATTTGTATAGACAATCAATTGTTGGAATTAAATATAAGGAACCGAAAAGCGTTTTTAAATTTATAGCATATTAGCGATTCATATGAGACGACATCAATTTTTCTTGAAATGTTTCATTTAATACGGATTTTTACTTATATTCCAACAAATATTTTAATTACCTTACTTTGGGTCCTAGAACTACAAGTTTGCAAGTTCTTGTTATGAAGAACTATGCAGCTAAACGCATTTTTACGCTACACTAATTTATAACTTTACACAGCACTAATTCTCAATAACCACGCGCATGCATCTACACTACTCCGATGAAGTTACGTGATACATATAGACATGTTCTATCCGTCGTACGCTCAAATATTGTTAACGCATTATTAGGCTCGTAGTTATTAGCAATAGAAATCTGATGGAATTTTACAACACAAGACCGTTCTACCGGCTACCGTTGCGCTTAATGAGCGAATAAAAGTTTTTGCATCCAAAAATATTCCGGCCGTTATATATTTGCCATACTTATTATATAATTTGTGTCAATATTTAAATTCTTAAATTATTAAATAAATTTGAAATTTAATGGAATTACTTCATTTCACGAATTTTCACGGGTTAAAGGCTAAATAGTGGTACAAATTGTAACCCTTTACTATAAACAGAATTTATTTTATTGCAGCTGAAAGTGTCCACTGAAAGATAAATACAGTCATATTATTGCGGGTCCCACAAATTTTTGTACAATTATTGTAGATGGGTTTTTGTAGTTACTTTTCAATCCGGTTATTTTTACGTATACTCTATTTTTTACTACTGTGGTTAAACCTCAAAATAAAAAATTTTCTAGCGTTTTCATAAATCTGGTTTTCCTTGAAATTTGGTTATTGTTTATATTAAGTTAAATGTCTTAATATATTCCCCGGAATAAATATTAAATCCGAAAAAGAACTCTAATATTGAATATTGAAAACGAAGGAAAGAGATTTCAGCAGGAACAATAGTTTCAATTTTCACTGGATGAATTGAAGTGACGTGACAGGACCAACCTCTCGTCTGTCCGCTTACTCGTTTTCATATCTTAGTCCACGGTACGGGGTCCTAAGTACTATATCCAGGTGGGAACACTCCGGTATTTTTAACAACTGTGTTATCGATGCTTAAGAAGAAAAGCTCTAAATATTCATTAATAAAGTGCCACTTTGTATTCGTTGATTTTAGTGGTAAATAACATAGTTGAACAAAATAAAAATGTTAAATAAGCATTTACCGATAAAATACCTAAGCCTTCAGTGAAAAATGAAATATCTAAAAATGTATTTCCTGACTTTATGATTAACTGTGGGTTAATTTTCTAATTTCCTAATTTTTCCTAATTTATTGTCTAATTTTCTAAGAAATCTTTAGAAAATTGCACACCACGTTAAAAATTTATATTTTATTTAGAAATATATTCTATGAAACCTAATATAATATTGTTGAAAATAAAAAAGTTAATGCAAATTATATAATCGGGGCCTTTTTAGCTCATTATATGTTTTAGTAATACGTGGAAGTTTGTAGTTTGATTTTTCGTATGTCATAGCTATTTTTGTATAATTTGTAGAATTTGCATCCGCGTAATATTTAGTGAAATAAATTTGATTATAATCTTTATTCAAAATGGGGTCCGAATGAGGAGATTAAATTTACAAGTGTGCACTTAGGCAAAACGAGTCTCATATGAGTGAATTTATGCATTCCATAATATTTTTTATATTTTATGTAATATAATTTTGACTTAAAAAAATGTATGCAAAAAAGTCTAACTCTTCTTATCAACAAAATAATTTAGACTAACAGAAAACCTCGTGATTATTATAAGGGACATAAAATATCGTTTAAAGAATTTTTCTCTAAATATTACATTGTTTAGCGACTATACGATTCTCTTTGTACCTTAATTATAAGATTATAAATTACACTGCTTTTTCTTATTGTTTTTTTATGTTTTTTTATAGGTTGGCGAATTAGGAAAACATAATTTGTATGACTCTTTTTCCTCTAAATAAACTTATTATCATAACAATAAAATATCACATTACCAATCTATTTTCCCACATGTCGGTTATGGAATACGTAGCAGGTAGAATTATGAGGCAAGATATTATTGCAGTTCTCGTGTACAAAACGATTTTTTTATTGTGTTTAAATATATTTAAATGTAATTCGGTTTTTTAATTAAGTTGTCTTTTATCGCAATGTGCAAATGAATACAAGTTCATTGGTTTTCCTACACATTATCTCTCATTTAAATTTCTGACTTACAAATTATTATTTTTATTGCATATAAAATTAGTGCATATGATTTATAGGATTTTGGACATCATTGTAAGATATCCAACTAACCGCTTATTTATTACCAGTAAAACGACGATAGTAAACGATGTAGAATTATGCAGAAAAATATACCAAATAATAATTATCACGAAATAATTAATTATGTAGCCTGATCTAAACTCACGGCATCACAGTGTTAACAGTACAGTGTAGAGTGAAGTTCACCGATCAACGCATTAGCCATATTAAATATACATTATTTTATTATATTCTGTATTTAAACTTAAATAAATACAATTAGATTTAATGATTTTCTACTTCGCACAAATATTAAATTTGGTAAATAAAATGTGGTAAGAAATCAATTTGTATTTTATGAATATTACAATCGGTCGCTTCCTAAAATTATTGAATTGATGGCAATGGACCATCGATAAACATATTAAATCATAAACATTTTCTTATATTAAATATACACAGGGAACAAGTTGGATGTGATTCAATCACGTGCTCGGCGTCCTAGAATTTGGACTTAATATGTAACGGATTTTTATTCGGAAATATTAATTATTTTCATACTACATATTTCAATTTTATTTAAAATTTTATTTATTACGTCGGCAACTCTATTTCGAACGTCCTTTATTATGGACATATTGGACCCAAATATTTTGTGTCGAAATATGTAAATTTACAAAATTTTTAAACAAACGATAGTCGTAAGAATGTCGTTTGAGTTAATTTATTGTCAAAATGTTTCCACAAAATTTTGGCATATTACGCTTGCTTTAAATCTTCAGGGAACTATAAAATGTAAAATTAAAAATTAATTGTTCTGGTATTTTAAAAATAAAGAAATATTTTACGCGCTCTTAATTATGGCATACTCGTATGCATTAAGGCCAGATTTTTTTATTGACGGACAATTTTTTTTGAACATTTTTTGACATTTTCATTTTTTACTATTAAAAAATATCGTAGTATTTAAAAATAAATTTCGTAGATTTCAAGATCTTTAACTGTAAGTAAAGTTAGAACAACAATATCTTTGGTAACATTAGATTATACAATAACTTTTCAATTATCCATAAATAAGAATTGGCGTCTGCTTGGCAAGAAAAAAGTTATTATTAGAATTATTTGCATTGTTACGTTGATTGCTGTTGGCTTCATCAATTTGTAATGAAAATCTGTAGCAAAAAAACATAATATAACCTTACAGCTAAAAAAGTTCTTAATAATGATATTTATTAGTCAACAAAAAATTTCGAAATATTATATTGTTTAGCGACTATACGAAGCGATGTTTTATATGACACAGTGACCGATAATGAATACGTGTATGTTTTTATTTATTTATTTACGTGCGCATGTGCGTGCGCGTGTTGTTGTATATGTGCGTGAATCATCTCTATAGCATAGCTTATTAAAATTTTTGGTATAAGCGTCCGGTATTTAATGTGAAGCATTTATTACTTAATAGTTCTTTGATCTATTAACTAATATCATCCATCAAAAGCATTAACATGTACAGGCTCCAAATATCTCCCGGCCTAACTCAGTTTGTCTTTTCAAGCTCCTTTAATCATGTAATTAGTAACCCGTACATAGTTTCGACAGGTCTCATAGAAGCTTTGCATGCGCTCTTGTAATAAATATGATACGGTTTGTATTCAACGTTATATTTTGCGTTAGGAAGGAATTTGGTTTTTAGTTAAATTTTGGTATTTACCGAATGGGTGATATAAATAGCAAGAGTCCGGGGTGCAGCAAAGGGCATCAGGTACCGGAAGTGACGATGGATAGGAACCATGGCCAGGATAGACTACAGCAGTTAGATCGGAAGTATTAAAGCATATATAGCTGGCGTTAATATCCGCTGTAGAGCAAGGTTATCTGGGGTGTGGATAGACTACATCCGATAACAAGCTGACTTAAACTCTATGTGTGCAAACAGAAAGGACGTGGGCGTTGTGAAACGGGAGAGAATAGAGGGCGCAGGCGTGGGTTCGAGCACGTGGAGGGCGGCAAGCTCGAACCCACGCCTGCTTGCCACTCTGGCCGTAAGCAGAGGACCAGTGTATTAAAACCAGACGCTCCGCATCGGTGTCGGCAGTTGCTTGTAGTATATTGGCATATTATGCAAGTGGTGCATGACAGAGAAAAGTTAAATTTGGAGTGGAAGCCTATATCCTAAAGCCTATGTCTGCTGTAGATTTTTCAGCTCAATCCTGATAATTTCGAACCTGATGGTAGATAATAGTTAAGATTACGTTCTAATCTATAGAACTTGACAACAAAATACTTCTATCTGAATCCAGTTTACGGCGTGGATTTTAAAGACAAGTTATATACTGCTTATGTTTACTAAGTCTGCATGTGAAACTTTACTTTTACATTGAAAATATTTTTAATTTTTTTTTTTCATTCATCAGTTTGATTAGAATTTAAATATATTATAAATATATAACCACCATTACGATTTACAGCACAACTTTTTCAGTAACATAATATCAACATTTATTATTATTTTTCCCTGGTGCGGTTTCACTTAGAATAACATCGATATAGTTATGTTGGTTGAAATTATTTTTATTACATGTCTTTATCACTCACGATACTGCGAAACAATACTGACAGCATGAAGATAATTATTATTTACGGCGATATGAACATTTTTTACAGTTATAAGAAATTAAGCAGTTGGCGAATGACTATAGCAATTGCGAATAACTGACATTAATAAATTCTTCGAGTGGAGCTTATCGAGTAGCTTAGTCTTAACGTAAACAATTACTTAATTTTAAGTTACAGTCAACTGAACAATTTCGTTCAGCATAAATATGGTGTAATGTCCCTAAACTAACTTAATTGGGTCATTGATTTGGAAGTTAGATTCAATTCGATACATGACTTCGTAGTCATTTAATGGATACGGTGAAAACTCAATATGTAAAAATTCAACGAGATGTCCTCTGAAGGATCCATCAGAATGAACCAAATAGCAATACTGACCCACTCTATATCTTCCAACTAGCAGTCAAGTCTTAATAACCTAGTCTGATTTTTTTAAGCATTCGGAAACGTTCTTATTGTTGATGGCGAGATTAGAGATATGACCAATATTCTTAAATGCATTATCTTCTTTGTAATTCATATATGGCTCACAGCGATTTACAACGCAAGTTTAAGAGATAATATTACGAAATCCAAGAATTAAAAAAGAATGGCTAATATTCTCATTGCAGTATCATATTTCCAAACTGCCTTTGGTTTAACATTATATAAAATATATTAAATAGATAAATCCGATCTTCGAAATGAAGGAAGAAATGCTGACGCTGCACAGTACGGTACGTAGTAAAGAGGTACACAGTTCTTAACCTAAACTCTCTCCATCCTTGGAACAGTCAGTAGCAACTGCAACGACTGACATAGATTTTAAAGTGAATTGACGCTCATTAATGTATCAATATTCACAATGTTTGTATTAAAAACGTAGGAACGGTTGTATTAAATGTTTAACATACTCGTGGTACATGAGATATGTCATATGAATGTATACATAGAAAATTAGCAATACTCACAGTTATTCCTGAATGATAAAGAAAATTTAAAGCTATAAATTCTACAACTATAAATTATCTATTTTCTATAATAATAAATTCTTTGACAACGTACTTTTAAGAGGATTTTGATATAAAGTCGAAATTATGAACTTATAAAAAATTAAACATTGTATGTTTTAGTAATATATATCTTGATGTATTTTCAGTTCAAAAACATATAAACTTACCAACTGTTCTACGAATTATAAAAAAAAAATTCCAAACAATATAAAGCCTCTTCAATATAAGGACATTGACACATTTGTGAAGTTTACATTCGGGATATATATCTTCTATTATACATGAAAAGTCTAGAGATGCGTATAACCTTGAAATATTCATGGTACTTTCGGGCCAATTTTCACTGCAGAAGCTGAAAGGAAAAACGCCGAGCGAATGTGACCAAACGGATCAACGTCAATCAACACAAAAACCATTCAGCATATAGCTTCACTCGATGAAACCTTACCGCGCTATCTCTCATGTAACTTTTACATTTGCATTTAGCTGCATCTGCTCTTGCGATACTGATTTCTTATCTGGTTACAAAATTGTCAACTCATATTTATTTACTTCGAAATTTAAATTCAATAATTTGGTAAACTATTTATAATTGTGAGTGTGACAATTACGTCAGGAGAATAAAAATTACGGGTAAATGTTGCAAAGTAAATTAAAGTTAAAAATAATTATTAAATATTTTATAGAGAAAGTTTATTTTATTGTTCTTTTATTTTGTTTAATAACAACGATAAATTACTAATTATTAAAAAAAACTACGTGATGTGGTATTGTTTATACTTTAACGAAACCTAGGTCGTGGTAAAGAACTTAAAGAAAGTAGAAATAATACTACATCACGTAGTTTCATTTCATTGTGAATAATGAATTTCTACAAAATTAACGCCAAATGTATTCAATATTTCAAAATTTATGTAATTTGTACCATTTATATCTACAATTAAGAAGATATATTGAATTATTCACACAGCTTATTCCTTAAGTCACGATTATAATAATTGTTTCCATTACATTATGTAAGTGATTTCAAGAAACGGAAACTCTTTAGTCTGCATCTGTTTTCTTAGACTCGTAATGTCAGTATCCTTACTGAATATGAATATTACCGTCTTCCAATCACTTTACATCAATTGATTTTATCTGAAACTATTACGGAGGCACCCTCCCACAACGAGAGTAACTAAATAATATATCACCTAATATTCTTGCCTCCCATTTTAATCACATCTATTCCCATAAGTATTTGATTTAAAAATTAACAGGCACAGCACAACAGGCTAGCAATAATTAAGCAGTAAGCATAATCTATGTAAACCTTAGGTAAATACAACTTATTTAATGAATGGAAATAAAAGGAAAACAAAATCTACGTCTTAAGATTATTGATGCACTAACACCGAGAAATTATCTGGGTAACGTTGACAAAAATAAGGTGGTAATCATTTCCTTACACGTGAGAAGAGCTACATAAGCAAAAACCCACTTTATTAATATATACGAACCAAGTAAATATAATTTCCTTGCTGCATGTACCGAAATGAACATCATCTCCAAGGCGGTTAATGGAGCACTTCATTATCTTGAAAGACTCACTTGGTCACTTCAATTTCTGTGAGAGAAATAACTGTAAAGCACTCACACGTTGCCACTTGTGAAGTCGTTGTTACATAAAATAATATATATGTAATAAATGGTAGTAGCGGCAATATCTTTAGATAACCATATGATTGATGACATAAGAAAGGAACAACAGGTTAAAAACTTTTTGTTAAAAAGAATGAATGTAACTTAAAAATCTAAAAAAAAATTATTATTACGGTTACGGTTCAAGCATTGCAAAAATATAAGATAAATAATCCGTTATTTATTATTCTTAAACAGTATTTATTTGATCAAATCTTTACGATTTTAATGCAATAAAACATTTAAGTATGATCGCCTTGTCGATAGATAGGGAGATAAAAAATTTACATGTAATCCACAGTTTATCTTAAGGAACGATATATATTTATTTATATTTCATCAAATCTTTTCATTAAATTATCATATTTTGTTCACAGCATAAGAATGGTGATTTTTCTTATCGAGCCAAGAAATTTAGTTAATCTCAATTCTCATTCTCATTCAAATATCTTACTTTCAGCTAAGTTTTTTGGTTACCGCTTTTAAGTTAATATTTAGTATGTTAATATATTTAATATAGATTATGAATTTTAAATGTTAAATGTTAAATTATTAACAATAAATCAGTCAAATTCATCACAATTCATCTTAAAATAATGGTCCATTTTAAAGAATTACTCAAAATTTTAAATGAAGTAATTAGGTGTTCATGACATGGAAATTATGAAAATTTTTGGAAAACAAGTCAAATTTCATCGATCCTAGTCAGATATATAAATCAAAAACCCTCAAATAAAATATGAGCTTGTTCTTGCGATTTTATCAGCCGGGGCTGACAATACATAGAAATATAAAAAATCTGCGCATGTTTACTAATTATTTTAATACACAAGATTAATAATAACTGTAAAGCTTTTTCTTAAGACCATTATCAATCAATAAACAATTTCATTTTCGCAATTATTTAACAATTTATATTCCAATGTTTTGTACCCGGAAAACTCAAATTATTTCTCTTATAACTTATTATACTCCCAGGATCCGAAAAAGTACTATATCGATAAATATACAATTTCCATCAAAACAATTTCACTAATGTGTAACTCAGCATGCAAAAATAAACGTTCAGATAAAAGATTTCACAAGAAGTCTATAATTTATTTATATATTCTTGAACTCATTTTTCAAAAATATGCTCAATTTACTAAATGTTTATAGTTACTATTTTTTTTATTTACAGAAATAGATATATATATATATATATATATATATACATATATATGTATACATATATATATATATATATATATATATATATTTATATATATATATATATATATTCGTACACAGGTTCTCAAATTGGTATAAAAAGTTAACTTGTACAAAATTATTAGATTAATTTAGTACAAAATTAGATGACAAATCAATTATTTTTGCTATAATTCCGTTGTCGATAAATTCCAACATAGAGCGCCCTACAGTGAGCTTGGTGAATACCAAGTTCCCGGTATTATTATAAAAGCGCACAGGTACTATTATTCCGATATGATTATTGAATGACATGAGAAAACTGAGTGACAAAGGTATGAGAATATTGAGTTATAAACAAAGTGGACAGGAGAAAATTGAATGTCGTTATACAAAAAAATTGAGCCAAGTTTTTTATAAACTTTTATTTAAGATAAAGAAGAACAATGAAATATTATTATAAAATTTAAAACAAATTTTAAATAAAAATAAAATTTGTGGCGAAAAAATAAGTTTTAAAAAATAAAGGCCCAAACCAAAAATGTTATACATCCTTTTCGTTTTACATAATTTCAAAATAAATTGAAAAGCAATTCTTACCACAATGGATACCTGTTAACATTTTTGTCACTGACTGCTCTACTAATATAGCATTATGGTTTGCATATAGTTTATATAAGAATTCATGCTATTTAAGTGCCTATTACTATTTCATTGGAATCAGTCTAGTGTTACCGATACAGTATCGCTTGACTTACTCTAATGAAATACTGATGCAGTCATTTTACTGATAATGATAGAGACACAACATTTTCTAAATTAACTTATATCATTCTATTTTCTCAATATCTTATCCATAAAAAAATGTTTTGCTTATAGGATTCCGAACATTTTCTACTGGTAAAGACAATGGCACTACTTACTATTTAAGACAATGTTTTTACTTTACATTTATAAGGCTTTTGTATTGCATTAAGACAAATTGTAAATTTTCGCCGATATAAAGTTGAAAAGAGACTTTTGATACTTAATACTAGTATTAATTTTTAGTGTATTTAGTATGAATTACGAATCAATATTTAAAATACTGTCAGTCATTCAAAATTCATGGTATTGTAAAAAGGTAGAAAATGAATGAATAAATCCATCGGGTCTATCACATTTGAGGTTTAACCATGTAACCACAGCGTTGCTAAATCAGTGCCGGAATCAAGTTAATTTACATAATACAAATAATTGATTTTATAAATCGTATATTTTGTGTTCCATTCCTCAAAGGCAATAAAGTATTGCCCAAAGTATTATTACTGTACAATAATGTGAAAGTCAAAAACAATCTAATTTCATGTCGACATCAGGACTAATTTTTGACCGTATTTATGTATGTTGTGCGAAAACGTAATTGGATGACAAGACATGTTGGAGCTCTATGTCACAGTCAAACATTTATCGTTTGCTGGTCAGACCTCTGTTATTCAAAGTGTCGAGTATTCTATATGAAACCTATGTTCATTTAATTATGTATGGTCAGGTTAAGTTGTAAAATAGCTAATATAGATGAATACGAGTATAACATTTAAAAAACAATTCGTTGATAGTTATAAGAGCGCATACTTTGATTTTTATATCATTTATGCGAGAGTAGGTTAAACCTTATTCTTATTTTAATAAAAACTATATTTTAAATTCATAAGACATTTACTTAAAAAGTTAATTTTTACAAAAAAATAATATCTGTACAAGATATATTCTGAAGACGTAATTTATTCTTTCTCAACGGATATAACAAAAGATGCATTTACACCGCAGAATGCAGTTTCAAAAATATATATAGTCATTTGATTAATACAATTTTATTAAAAATTTACATTTCCACGATAAAAGACTTACTGCGCGTAGTTCCGTGTGGGATAGGTATAGTCACTTAAGGAAACAAACGCATACAACTGTATTCAATCTAAACTTGTGAAATGTGATTTTACAAACTTAAAAAGAGTATCGTTTCTCATCTTTCGGAGTTTCCAACACATTGGCGGGTCTAAATAGTTTCAAATGAATACATCAACATAGGAGGAAAGAGATTGCGTTGGCCTTCATGAAACGCATAAATAATATCTACCAACGTTTAAGTTGATCATGGCAGACAGCAATAAATACAACAATGGATATTACGGTCTTATCAAGTTAACCGATGATGACTGAAGTTACTAAAAAAGTGAAACAAAATTAACAGAAACTATGTTAAAACTAATCAATTCGGGTTGGATGGTAGCAGGAATATGATGAAGTAAATGCAGGTTATACTTATATAGTAAGCTATCATGACATAGATAGAGTCATAATTGTATCTCATAATGAAAGCGACATTCCAGACAAACAAACTACAATATCAGAAACAATGTTCTGTCGTGTGAGGGACATTTCTCTATCGAAAGTGAAGATAGTAAATAAGCCTTTAACTGCGATTTGTAACTATTATGGTACCATTATGGGAAAAGTAATGAAACACAGGTTAAAACAGCTCAAAATAAAGTTCATGTATGTCATCACAACCTAAGAATATTCATAAAACGTTAACGATTAATTGTCAGCTAACTAGACAATACTGATTTTCTATCGTTTTATTACTGAACTGGGCATCCTTTACGTGCTCGTTAGGTTTTCCAATGCTGTACTTGCCAATATTTGCTTTATAAATATGTAGTCAAAATAAAAAAAATATAAATTTGTATTATGATCCATAACATCTTTGGGTTTTTATAATTTTTTTTAAAGCCTAGTAATATTTCTTACCAATTAGTTAACGAGTCCTTCAGTAGTGTATTCTATATTGTCATTGGTTTGTAATGTACATGCTTGATTAACTAAACTTTTCCTCTATAGTTATTATCATGCGATGAAATTATATATATTTTAAAGCGGAAAGAGAAAATAATTGTTTGCTTAAAAACAATTTAAATAGAAAATTACAAACAAATGTATGAATAAAGTTTGTAGAACCTTAGGGTAAACGGAAAGAAGTTTCAATGATTTTATTCGTAAAGTCTTAGTCACTAACTACACGATAAGTATTGAAATGGTAAGTTTCAAGAATGTTTATTTTCTTTCTAACTATTGCTGACACAATAAAATATAGTTATTCGAAAAAATAATTTAAAGTCTTGGTATACCTAAAATTATCCAGTATCAATTAAAATAACTTAGTAAACTTATAGTACAATAGTTGTAATATAGGTGGTTTCGACGATTTCTTACAGTTTTATCAAGTGCATTTGTTTAACATATCGTGAATATTCCAAATTGTTTACCCTTGATTTGTTTTAAAAATTGTTTACCCCACTTACCTAAATAAAGTATTTGGAATATTCACGATATGTTAAACAAATGCACTTGATAAAACTGTAAGAAATCGTCGGAACCACCTATATTACAACTATTGAACTATAAGTTTACTAAGTTATTTTAATTGATACTGGATAATTTTAGGTATACCAAGACTTTAAATTATTTTTTCGAATAACTATATTTTATTGTGTCAGAAATAGTTAGAAAGAAAATAAACATTCTTGAAACTTACCATTTCAATACTTATCGTGTAGTTAGTGACTAAGACTTTACGAATAAAATCATTGAAACTTCTTTCCGTTTACCCTAAGGTTCTACAAACTTTATTCATACATTTGTTTGTAATTTTCTATTTAAATTGTTTTTAAGCAAACAATTATTTTCTCTTTCCGCTTTAAAATATATATAATTTCATCGCATGATAATAACTATAGAGGAAAAGTTTAGTTAATCAAGCATGTACATTACAAACCAATGACAATATAGAATACACTACTGAAGGACTCGTTAACTAATTGGTAAGAAATATTACTAGGCTTTAAAAAAAATTATAAAAACCCAAAGATGTTATGGATCATAATACAAATTTATATTTTTTTTATTTTGACTACATATTTATAAAGCAAATATTGGCAAGTACAGCATTGGAAAACCTAACGAGCACGTAAAGGATGCCCAGTTCAGTAATAAAACGATAGAAAATCAGTATTGTCTAGTTAGCTGACAATTAATCGTTAACGTTTTATGAATATTCTTAGGTTGTGATGACATACATGAACTTTATTTTGAGCTGTTTTAACCTGTGTTTCATTACTTTTCCCATAATGGTACCATAATAGTTACAAATCGCAGTTAAAGGCTTATTTACTATCTTCACTTTCGATAGAGAAATGTCCCTCACACGACAGAACATTGTTTCTGATATTGTAGTTTGTTTGTCTGGAATGTCGCTTTCATTATGAGATACAATTATGACTCTATCTATGTCATGATAGCTTACTATATAAGTATAACCTGCATTTACTTCATCATATTCCTGCTACCATCCAACCCGAATTGATTAGTTTTAACATAGTTTCTGTTAATTTTGTTTCACTTTTTTAGTAACTTCAGTCATCATCGGTTAACTTGATAAGACCGTAATATCCATTGTTGTATTTATTGCTGTCTGCCATGATCAACTTAAACGTTGGTAGATATTATTTATGCGTTTCATGAAGGCCAACGCAATCTCTTTCCTCCTATGTTGATGTATTCATTTGAAACTATTTAGACCCGCCAATGTGTTGGAAACTCCGAAAGATGAGAAACGATACTCTTTTTAAGTTTGTAAAATCACATTTCACAAGTTTAGATTGAAGACAGTTGTATGCGTTTGTTTCCTTAAGTGACTATACCTATCCCACACGGAACTACGCGCAGTAAGTCTTTTATCGTGGAAATGTAAATTTTTAATAAAATTGTATTAATCAAATGACTATATATATTTTTGAAACTGCATTCTGCGGTGTAAATGCATCTTTTGTTATATCCGTTGAGAAAGAATAAATTACGTCTTCAGAATATATCTTGTACAGATATTATTTTTTTGTAAAAATTAACTTTTCAAGTAAATGTCTTATGAATTTAAAATATAGTTTTTATTAAAATAAGAATAAGGTTTAACCTACTCTCGCATAAATGATATAAAAATCAAAGTATGCGCTCTTATAACTATCAACGAATTGTTTTTTAAATGTTATACTCGTATTCATCTATATTAGCTATTTTACAACTTAACCTGACCATACATAATTAAATGAACATAGGTTTCATATAGAATACTCGACACTTTGAATAACAGAGGTCTGACCAGCAAACGATAAATGTTTGACTGTGACATAGAGCTCCAACATGTCTTGTCATCCAATTACGTTTTCGCACAACATACATAAATACGGTCAAAAATTAGTCCTGATGTCGACATGAAATTAGATTGTTTTTGACTTTCACATTATTGTACAGTAATAATACTTTGGGCAATACTTTATTGCCTTTGAGGAATGGAACACAAAATATACGATTTATAAAATCAATTATTTGTATTATGTAAATTAACTTGATTCCGGCACTGATTTAGCAACGCTGTGGTTACATGGTTAAACCTCAAATGTGATAGACCCGATGGATTTATTCATTCATTTTCTACCTTTTTACAATACCATGAATTTTGAATGACTGACAGTATTTTAAATATTGATTCGTAATTCATACTAAATACACTAAAAATTAATACTAGTATTAAGTATCAAAAGTCTCTTTTCAACTTTATATCGGCGAAAATTTACAATTTGTCTTAATGCAATACAAAAGCCTTATAAATGTAAAGTAAAAACATTGTCTTAAATAGTAAGTAGTGCCATTGTCTTTACCAGTAGAAAATGTTCGGAATCCTATAAGCAAAACATTTTTTTATGGATAAGATATTGAGAAAATAGAATGATATAAGTTAATTTAGAAAATGTTGTGTCTCTATCATTATCAGTAAAATGACTGCATCAGTATTTCATTAGAGTAAGTCAAGCGATACTGTATCGGTAACACTAGACTGATTCCAATGAAATAGTAATAGGCACTTAAATAGCATGAATTCTTATATAAACTATATGCAAACCATAATGCTATATTAGTAGAGCAGTCAGTGACAAAAATGTTAACAGGTATCCATTGTGGTAAGAATTGCTTTTCAATTTATTTTGAAATTATGTAAAACGAAAAGGATGTATAACATTTTTGGTTTGGGCCTTTATTTTTTAAAACTTATTTTTTCGCCACAAATTTTATTTTTATTTAAAATTTGTTTTAAATTTTATAATAATATTTCATTGTTCTTCTTTATCTTAAATAAAAGTTTATAAAAAACTTGGCTCAATTTTTTTGTATAACGACATTCAATTTTCTCCTGTCCACTTTGTTTATAACTCAATATTCTCATACCTTTGTCACTCAGTTTTCTCATGTCATTCAATAATCATATCGGAATAATAGTACCTGTGCGCTTTTATAATAATACCGGGAACTTGGTATTCACCAAGCTCACTGTAGGGCGCTCTATGTTGGAATTTATCGACAACGGAATTATAGCAAAAATAATTGATTTGTCATCTAATTTTGTACTAAATTAATCTAATAATTTTGTACAAGTTAACTTTTTATACCAATTTGAGAACCTGTGTACGAATATATATATATATATATATAAATATATATATATATATATATATATATATATGTATACATATATATGTATATATATATATATATATATATATCTATTTCTGTAAATAAAAAAAATAGTAACTATAAACATTTAGTAAATTGAGCATATTTTTGAAAAATGAGTTCAAGAATATATAAATAAATTATAGACTTCTTGTGAAATCTTTTATCTGAACGTTTATTTTTGCATGCTGAGTTACACATTAGTGAAATTGTTTTGATGGAAATTGTATATTTATCGATATAGTACTTTTTCGGATCCTGGGAGTATAATAAGTTATAAGAGAAATAATTTGAGTTTTCCGGGTACAAAACATTGGAATATAAATTGTTAAATAATTGCGAAAATGAAATTGTTTATTGATTGATAATGGTCTTAAGAAAAAGCTTTACAGTTATTATTAATCTTGTGTATTAAAATAATTAGTAAACATGCGCAGATTTTTGATATTTCTATGTATTGTCAGCCCCGGCTGATAAAATCGCAAGAACAAGCTCATATTTTATTTGAGGGTTTTTGATTTATATATCTGACTAGGATCGATGAAATTTGACTCGTTTTCCAAAAATTTTCATAATTTCCATGTCATGAACACCTAATTACTTCATTTAAAATTTTGAGTAATTCTTTAAAATGGACCATTATTTTAAGATGAATTGTGATGAATTTGACTGATTTATTGTTAATAATTTAACATTTAACATTTAAAATTCATAATCTATATTAAATATATTAACATACTAAATATTAACTTAAAAGCGGTAACCAAAAAACTTAGCTGAAAGTAAGATATTTGAATGAGAATGAGAATTGAGATTAACTAAATTTCTTGGCTCGATAAGAAAAATCCCCATTCTTATGCTGTGAACAAAATATAATAATTTAATGAAAAGATTTGACGAAATATAAATAAATATATATCGTTCCTTAAGATAAACTGTGGATTACAAGTAAATTTTTTATCTCCCTATCTATCGACAAGGCGATCATACTTAAATGTTTTATTGCATTAAAATCGTAAAGATTTGATCAAATAAATACTGTTTAAGAATAATAAATAACGGATTATTTATCTTATATTTTTGCAATGCTTGAACCGTAACCGTAATAATAATTTTTTTTTAGATTTTTAAGTTACATTCATTCTTTTTAACAAAAAGTTTTTAACCTGTTGTTCCTTTCTTATGTCATCAATCATAAGGTTATCTAAAGATATTGCCGCTACTACCATTTATTACATATATATTATTTTATGTAACAACGACTTCACAAGTGGCAACGTGTGAGTGCTTTACAGTTATTTCTCTCACAGAAATTGAAGTGACCAAGTGAGTCTTTCAAGATAATGAAGTGCTCCATTAACCGCCTTGGAGATGATGTTTCATTTCGGTACATGCAGCAAGGAAATTATATTTACTTGGTTCGTATATATTAATAAAGTGGGTTTTTGCTTATGTAGCTCTTCTCACGTGTAAGGAAATGATTATCACCTTATTTTTGTCAACGTTACCCAGATAATTTCTCGGTGTTAGTGGATCAATAATCTTAAGACGTAGATTTGGTTTTCCTTTTATTTCCATTCATTAAATAAGTTGTATTTACCTAAGGTTTACATAGATTATGCTTACTGCTTAATTATTGCTAGCCTGTTGTGCTGTGCCTGTTAATTTTTAAATCAAATACTTATGGGAATAGATGTGATTAAAATAGGAGGCAAGAATATTAGGTGATATATTATTTAGTTACTCTCGTTGTGGGAGGGTGCCTCCGTAATAGTTTCAGATAAAATCAATTGATGTAAAGTGATTGGAAGATGGTAATATTCATATTCAGTAAGGATACTGACATTACGAGTCCAAGAAAACAGAAGCAGACTAAAGAGTTTCCGTTTCTTGAAATCACTTACATAATGTAATGGAAACAATTATTATAATCGTGACTTAGGGAATAAGCTGTGTGAATAATTCAATATATCTTCTTAATTGTAGATATAAATTATACAAATTACATAAATTTTGAAATATTGAATACATTTGGCTTTAATTTTGTAGAAGATATTTTTTGAGACATTTCACGGCCCGAAATAATCTCACAATAGTATTTCCAATATTTTTACTGACTCTTATATTTATAACCAGCAAAACTTGATTTATATATAGCCGTATAAATTGAAGGTTTAATCCTGTAATCCAAATTTTATTAAGTTAGTGTTCGTATCAAGTTGATTTACATCGATAATAATAATCGATTTTATAAACAATCTATTTTGTGGTTCATTCCTCAAATGTTAGATTGATACTAAGTATGTTTTTCAAGAAAACCAACGAAACTTCCTTTCTCCCTGGCCGATGCAATAATTTGAAACTATTTAGGCCTGCCGATATATTAAAAACTTAGAAATGAGAAACAACATTCTTCTTACATTTGTAAAATTAAAAATCACCACTTTAAGTTTGAAACAGTTTCACGTTTGTTTTCTTATGTGGCTATATATTTTTCACACGGAACTACGCTGAAATACGCTATTCTCTTATCATAAAATGCTCCCCACGAAAACTTTTAAAAAAATTATGGAATACCAATATTTTTTGAACAGTATTTTTTGGTGTAAATATATCTTTTTTGACATTCGTATAGGAGAATTAAATTAGACCTCCATAGTAGATTATATAAAGCTACTAATTTTTAATTCATAAAATATTTACTTTTTAAGTAAATATTTTATGAATTTAATATATTGGTTCATTTAAAATAAGAATAACATTTCAACTAATCTTTAATAAGTAATGAGAAACCAAAACATGCGTTTTTGCTACTATCAACTAATTATTTTTTATTTGTTCATTCATATTGGATATTTTATGACTTAACCTAATCTAACCTAACCTAATGAACTGAAGTTTGATATAGAATACTCGGCGCTTGGAATAACAGAGACAAAGCGAGTAAACGATAAGTTTTTGCTTATGACATAACGGTCCAATATTCTTGGGCATCCAATTACGTTTCCCCTAATATATGTAAACATGGTAACAAATTAATCTTCGTGTCGACACGAAATTTTATTTTTATTTACTTCACGTTATTAGTGAACATAGTTTCGGCAATATTTGATTAACTTTGAGGAATGAACCACAAAATAGATTGTTTATAAAATCGATTATTATTATCGATGTAAATCAATTTGATACGAACACTAACTTAATAAAATTTGGATTACAGGATTAAACCTTCAATTTATACGGCTATATATAAATCAAGTTTTGCTGGTTATAAATGTAAGTCAGTAAAAATCTTGGAAATGCTATTGCGAGATTATTTCGGGCCGTGGAATGTCTCAAAAAATATCAACTAGAAGAAGGAAAACTTCCTGAACAGGCGTTAATTCCTTTCGATGGTAGCATTTTTAGCAGAAGTTTTGAAGGTAACTACTGGTACATTGGCGTTTTTCTTGTGAATTTTACTTATCAAGATAACATATATTACATTAAAATTAAGAGGTTCGTGAGAAAGTTATAGCGGTCCAAAAAATAAAGGAACAACATTTTATAAATCTAATATTTATTTAGAAACTGATATATTTTCCTAGTGCCGTAGTATAACGGATGACGTAGTAGTATTTATCTTATATCACAGAAATTAGTCAAAAACTCACGCAAGGATGAAGCCTCGAAGGAGTTAAAAAGTTTTAGAAAATTTTAAACCAAAGTAATTACCAACGATCTAGTCCTTATGTTTAGGGAGGATTTACTACCCTACATATTATAGTATTCTCAGGTTTGCAGGTATGGAAATTATCCGATTAAAGTTGATATTTGGACGTAGATGCAGTCTCTAGCTGCTTGAGTTTCTTAGGTCTACAAAGTTATTGTTCTGTTGATCAATAGATCCTCAGGTTTTTGTGTGTGAGAACTGTGACAGAATTACATTTAAGCGTAAATAAAAAGTTTCTAGCTGCTATATTTCTTTAGATCGTTGGAAAACTATTTTGGTCATTATTAGATCTTGAGGTTTGCAGGTGGGAGAAATGAGCGACAAAACTGAACATTTGAACTCAAACTCAAAGTTAATATCTAAAATAATGGCTGAGATCACTTCATAAAATAAAGTTGCCGATCCTGCAAAAGTCTACACCAAGTTTCACCCTATTACCAGCTTTGTAAACTAGCTTCCAAATGAAAAAAAACACATAAAAATCGGTTCACAGATACTATCTTCGGTAAAAAGCTCCGTTTCGTCATAAGGAAAGAAAAGAATGATAAAAAAATCCGTTCTGATTGAATCGTAGAAATATATTCACATTTGGATGTGAGATGCATAGCTTTTAAGATATGCACCTTATATCCAAATTGCTCTAAATTTGCAATGTTTTTGTTCTTACCTTTTTGGTGCAAACGTTATAATACATGATTTTAGTATAAGAAAACACGATACGTTCTAAGTATAATATAAAAATATATTTTTCAAGTAAAATGTATTATGTATGGTATTTATAAAATCTCAAATAATGTTGCTACTGTATATTTCTGTAAATTTTTAATTAAATATCTATTTTAAACTTAATCTGTCACGCCTACAAGTCTAAAGCTTAAGCAAAGACAATTGCCCATGTAATAAATATTCGTGGTAACTTGAATTTATGTGACTTAGTTGGATGGATGAGATTTAATTTGTCCCGATTTAACGGAAAAAGGGATTAATGGAATACCTTAGGACAAGAAAGATTTAGATCGTCACTAAGCCCCGTACCAAGAGGATTGATTTTTTATTTATAACTAGCCCTAATTAGTTTAGTACCTAGCCAACTAGCTCAGTTTAACCACATTATATATAAATTATTTATTGATGTAAACTTTCGGATACTATTAAGGTAGTTTGGGTGTCATAATTAAAATGAAACGCTTAGTATAAATGACAGGTTAGGCTTACTGACTACTATATATGGCTGTCTAAAATTGTTTGTATAATTTTAGAAACAATTAAAAAAACATGCTCATAAAATTCTGTTGTTTGTTTTAATATTATTTTAAATGTAGCTATGTCCTTTGTTTGCAAAGCCACTTAAAAGGCTTTCATTGCCTTTTTAAAGTATCTTGTCGAAAATATTTCTAATTTTTGCATTTTCTTTTTTCGTAAGGACAATTTTCCACTCACTTGTAACTAAATTATTATATTACATATTAATAATTAAATGAATATTGAGAACGAATTAATTGATATTCATAAGTCGTTGTTAAAATTTTTAAAATGGTTAAAATTCTTACATATTATCCTATTATAACTAAATTATATTCTTCAATCTAATATATCTTAGATAAATTTTTAAAAGGTAAATAATTTTTTTATATGATACAATTCTTAAATCTAGTATATCTTAGACGGTTTAAAAGTTCATACATTGAAGTTCAAGTAAAAAATACAAACAAATATAAGGAGCAAATACGTCAATCCTCATTTCTTCATAGAATTTTAATTAATTAATAAAAGAATAATAGTAATAAATAATGTACAATTACCGCAGGAAAATTAATATAAAAAAAATAGTTATGTGATAAATACTGTACAATTACGGCAGGAAAATTATTTAAAAGTAGGTAAACGGTTTCGATATTTGCTTATGTTTGAACGCAAAGTTTAATATACACTGCGGTACTTTTTCGCAGTACTTCAGTGCATTCGAAACTGTTTTTTGAATTTAGATCGTATAGACGTTATCATATGTTAAATATAATTGTTGATCTTATGAACATTCACTAGCAAAAAGTTCTCATTTTTTTTCTTTTAGACCCGTTACCAAGTCGTATAGATTATTAAGGGATATTAAACCTGTTGTCAATATGCTGTGAAGACAGATACTCAAATTCCAAATTTAAGTAAAAGATTTAGCAGTCCTTAAACTCAATAAACGAAATTTTCATCCCAAATTCGAAACGACGGTAATTCATATCGGATATCATATGGTACACATTCCCTTTGGTTGGTTATATATAATCATACCAAAGATAATTATCTATTCTATATTTAAATTTAAACCTTTTTTTGTAATAGGTACTTAACTTTGCTCTTTAATAGCATCGAAATTGATGTTCATAAATCTGACAACTAAAGACACATATTATATTTGTTTGGCTTAATTACCCAGACTCTTGAACTTGTTGTTTAATAGTGAATATTCTGATTACTTTCTAAGATTTAAATTCATAAATAAGTAGTTTTACGTCATCGACGTACATGAAAAACTATTTCGCTTGAAGTAGACATCAGTTATTTCAGAAAATTATAAATATTGAGATATATAAATATTGAGATATATTTGTAGGTTTAATACGCTTTATGGAACTTCTATGCCAAATGATTTTACACACGAACAAATAGAAATACGAACAAAAATGCCAGTTATATTTTTACGTTTTCGTTATATACATACGGGCATATATATATATATATATATATATATATATATATATATATTTAAATTTATATATGTCGAATATTCCCAGCTATATAATTAATGAGCAGATTATATACAGAATAAAATTAACTAACAAGCATTTTTAAATTTTTGTTGTTGCGAAAACGTGAATGTGCAGTTGTATTAAAATTTGGGATGAAAATTTTATTGTCCATACTAAGACAGAAATTAAAAAATCCATGTTTTGTTTTAACACAAGATTTTAATCTTGTGATTCGCGTAAAGCCCGAATGAGTGACCTATACGAAAATTCATTAATTGCTATGTAGGTTTTTCAATAAAACTAATTTATTAAAATCCCATACATCTTACACTACACATCTTATCCACTAGTTACAATGAAATAACCATTTAATTGATGTTTTTTTTCTGTTTTGCACTACTTGAAATACAATATTTATAGTACTGTCGCAAATTTCAAAATAAATAGAAATGTTTTTGAACCGAATATTATTTAGTTTGTTTCAATACTTGAAGATAATAAAAATAACAACCTATAATAGGGCAAACGTTTTTTGTTAAAACTCGTTTATACTTGTATTTTGCAAATAAATTGTGATAGAGCTTAATCCATTCATATTTTAACTAATTGGTATGTGAACTAATACTTTTCAAATTCAAAAAAATAACTTTAGTTTGAAAATTTTCACATGTAGTCAACTTCCTTCCAATTGTAATAAAATTATAATAAATTTATACACTCTCAAACAAAAAAAAAACTTTAAAAAGTTTCATCGCAAAAAATAATTTTTGGATTATGATAGTTACATATCTAAAGTCACAAGTAAAATAATTATTTTATGATAGTATTTTCAATTTGTATTATATGTAGTTTAACATTTGGTGGAAATTAAATTATAGGCCAGCATTTAAAAAGATTTCGGGATTATTATTTCAGTTATGCTTATTTTCAAGTTATCTGATCGAAATCAGTGTAGGTTAAAAAGCGCAAATTAATTTTAGAATTTCATAGAATTTCTTTATGTCAACGATTTTCAAAAATATAAATTAATTAATTTAACATTCACAAGTGAATATTTAATCGACAAAAGCAATGACTTTCAATATTGATGACGAATAAATCGTAACTGTCTATTTTACTAGATCTGGCTACCAAATACACAGACAGGTAAAAAATGGAGCCTAGGATCTCAATTAGGACCAGAAAACAAAAAAAAGTTTTCTGACGTTTGTAATAAGGTTAATTTCCGAATAAACTTACCATGCAAATCGTTATGCAAATTTAGAATACCAAATAAGGAAAAACTTAAAGAAATTAAGGTAATAAGCTATCTATAAATAGAAGAAAACTTCTTCTTACTCCCTTTATTTAAATTTCTATCTATTTTATAAATTAATAAAATAGATAGAGATTTTCCATGTGTTGTATATTCAGTTAGTTCTTTTTAGGTCTTTTTTATCTTGGTACGCAGTGCCCGATATTTGACGTCCCTTTGCAACACGTATGATATAATCAGTCGTACTTCCAATCATAATCATCGACCATGAAATAAATCTACAACTTAGAGTAAACGAGAAGACAAGCGAGTGAAAACCCTGTTATGATACTCTTAATCATTCCAATTAAATCCATTACTAGTGTTCTTTTGGATATTTCTTTTTTTCGTTATTAGCCCTTATACCACTAAGAGGAAAATATTGCATTAATTGATATTTAAATTAAGTCGATATTAAGCTAATAATAATTTCGAACATACTTTTAACCTGATTCGAGTAAATTAAAAGTAACATATTTTAGAATTTAACAATAATACATCATACCAAGCATTTCTCCATATTTTATTTATTCCTCATAAAGAAGAATAAAAAAATTACACATTGATATAGACGTATTCAATAAACCGGATTTAGTATTATATTTCGTTTTTTTATTGGTTTCAGCTTTCCACTTAATTGAGGATAAAAAAATTTATAAGGTTTATTTATCCGGAATTAAATAATTTCATTTGCATAGGAATTTTGTTTTAATAAATCGTAATTTAATATTTTCGTGAAGCGATTCTGTGAGCACTTCTAATATTTTTGTTCAATTTATGGAAAATTCAGTGAATCCAATTGAAGAGAAAATATAACTATATTTCACATATGGTCGCTTTAAGCAAAATTTGAAAGTATACAAAAAAATTATAAAACCTGTGGAGAACCTCTTGGGCAGCGGGATAAAAGTCGAAAATTTCTAATGTCTAATGTGCAGTAAACCATGAAACATTGGCACGATTACTGTTTCTGCGTTGCCAACATAACATTCATAATAGATAGTAAAGAAACGCAAATAGGAATACCCAAATAGAGAACCCCTGCCAAACAACCAATATTACGTAGCAAGAGTAAGGTTGAATGTAGTTGGTCATATGTAAACATGTTCGTTGAATTCATGATTCGAATTTTTCGAAAAACTTTATGGAAAAAAACTCTGTTTCGAGCCTGTTGTTACCATAATGCGTTGTTAAAAAGAGAAAAAATTATACTGTTTACCCTATTTTTTAAATTTCTCATGTACGTTTTTTGAACGAATGTCGGCAAGTAAGTGTCTATTCTTTCTTAATAGTTTTATAAGAGTTTGAAGTTTTTATAGCATAATAGAAAAAAAAACATGCACCATTTTCCATAAGTAACTCATTATAAATAAAAAATTTTTTTAAGAAAATCCCACTAAAACTATAAAAATTGCTCATAATGTTCAAAAGCATGTTAATATGAACGGGATTATCTTTCTCTTTGATAATAAAAAAAAATATTTAAAAATCTTTTGTGACATTGTCCGATGAGACGACCGTTCACAATAAAAGAATTTGTTACAGATTTAATATTCATAAAGAGAAAAAATAACACGGACCTTTATATTATCGTTATGAACTTAATAGACAAAGAAATAATCATATCGTCCACCCTGCATTTAAAATTCAGTTTAAGGAATCAGGTTTATAGAAACCCGATGATTATTTGCAGCACACTTGCCAAAAATTACCTGTACAGGAAAATTGAGCGCCAACATTTTTAACGATCCACAAATACGTAACCTAGTTAACAATAACAGTTTTACCACCCTTATGAGTTAAAATTAATTTCATCAGTGATGATCAGTTTTTTTTGGCACTCAGTTTTTCTTTCTGACACTTACAATACCTATAATTATTAATTATTTTCTTACAATATTTTGGAAAGTTTCTAAAAATTAGCCGCTGATTCCCGCCGATTAATTAAATAAATATTCGGAATATTAGTAGGATTGCAGTTAAAATCAAATTAAATAATTCCACCAGATAAGATATCGAGAAAAGTTGATTTTTCATATAATAGTCCCCAGCATGGAATATATAATTTATAATAGTCCCCAGTATAATAGTCCACAGCAATTAAATGTTATCCTATAAAAATGGTTTTCGTGACTTTCTTATATAATCAGTTTAAAGACATCTATATCAACGATTACTCGTTACATCCCCATACAATTTTTCGACCTTTCTTTTAAACGATGACTATATTATTTGTAACACTTAGTGAAATAGTTAATTTATATAAAAAGACTTATTAAATACGATTGAAACTCATAGTAGGAGGGTTCAGTACACATTTAAGTATTTATAAATAATTAATGGAGCATATTATTACTATTAGGCTATTAAACATTTTATAATTTTTAAGAACAAAAATATATTACCACTAAGTCTTTTATAAGCACATATTTAGAAAAAAAGTATATATTTTATGCGATATGACTCAAAATTAATGACTTTCGAATTTTTTTCTTCTTTTCACATTTCCTAATTCTAATTCAATAAGAATTACGAGTACCCCATAGATTTTAATTTATTTGCGATTTCCAAATATGTGGCATAAATGGCCATATTTTCAGAGTTCATCTTGATTGCGTTGACTTAGAAATTTGATCCTTTTGCAACTCCAAGGCATCGTAAACCTAAGTACTGGATATTAATTTCAACTTGTTACCTCCACAGATTCCTGAGAAAAAGGGTCTTGACACAGCAACAAACCTACAACAAAGTAATCATACAAGGGTTCTTTTTTTTCATTTTTAGGTGCGGCAATGCTAAAGACTATATTTTTTCTCAAATTTTTGAAATCAATGTTTTCAGAAATATCTGCAATTTTCCAAAAATTAATTAAATTAAATTATTAACAGAAATATTGCGAAATATAAAATTAATATTTTCGGCATGTAATTTAAAAACTTAAGAATTGAGACAATAATGGAATTTAAATTTTTACTTATCTCTTAAATTATTTCATTACTTTAACGTAATACTAGACGACATGTGACGAAATAGTATCCGTGACTACAGTTTTTTTGTGTAAGGACTAAGGCTTTCATATAAAGATCAAAATGAGCTTTGCGTCAAAGAAGAAATATTTTATCATAAATATTACTCACAGTTCATTGTTCGTCCGAAAGATAAGACATTGAATAAGAAGTATTATAGTAATAAATAATTTATTACTATAACACTTATTATTCACTTATATATTGAAAATATATAAGTCAATAAGAATTAGTGTATTGAAAATAAAAATGCATCATCGGATGTATTGTTTTTAGTCAGCAAATTTCTGAAGAAACATGATATATCGATTATTTCAAAGGCTGTAATTTTTTCTATCTTGACCTAGTCTCCTAAAGCTTTTTCGCATTTATCGTGCAAATTTAAATCTGTCAACGATGATAGATCGCCCCTCTCTTTTATCCTCAGCAGCAAATGAAGTTTTAATTTTTATGACCTAATAAGTTTTAACTGTAAAATTTAAATTCAATTATAATGTATATCTCACTACTCACTCCATTTCTATGGTAAATATTCAGATATTTTAGCCGCAATGCGGTAAATATGTGCACATCTAAATAGGAAACAATTAGTTTTTGTCATTAAAATATAAATAAATGAAGGTTCCCTAACTATAGATAAATAAGTAACTGTAATTAGTCCAGTTTAATTAAATTAAATTAACATATATTTCATAAATATCACATATATCAATTAGATTCTTTCTCAACATGGAAATATTATCTGTCTTATATATCTTTAGTTAGGGAGCCTTCATTTATTTACATTTTTATGGCAAGACTTAATTGTTTCTTATTTATACGTGCGCATATTTACCGCATTGCGGCTGATTTCTGAATATTTACGATAGAAATGGAGTGAGTAGTGAGATAATGTACATTTTAAATAAATTCAAATATCACAGTTACAATTTATAACGTCATAAAAATTAAAATTTAATTCGTTGCTGGGGATAAAAGAGAGAGGCGATCTATTATTCTTGATAGATTTAACTTTGCATAATAAATTCGAAAAAGCTTTAGGAGACTAGGTCGAGATTGACAGACTTTGTGCAGACTTTGAAATAATCGATATATTATGTTTCTTCAGAAATTTGCTGACTAAGAACAATACATCCGATGATGCATTTTTATTTTCAACATACTAGTTCTTATTCACTTATTATTTTCAATTTACAATTGAATAAGAAGTATTATAGTAACTAGTGGTCGCCCAGTGGTCGAAATTCGACCATAATATATTTCAATTATAAGTTATTTAATATAAATTATTAAAATATAATGCTCAAACATTATTAAGGTTCTATTGTCAAAGACTATATACTACTATAACCACAAATTTCGCCAACGCTGTTATTTTCCTATTTAAAAAAAATAAATTATATGAATGAATTCCAAAAAGAGAAAAATAAAGAATACCTATTTTTAAAACAAATTATTGAAACAGAACATGCTGTAAGATGATGCAAAATAAAAAAATTATGCGGTAAAAATGCTCTATATTGAATAGCATTTTTTATTGCATATTGCGATAATATAATTAACGATTTAAAACTTCTCTGAAAACAATGTTTTTTGTAAAAACTCTTTCATCGTTTGCTAAACGTCCTTGACCGTTATATTCGGAAATATAAAACCTTAAACCATCGAATGAACGGACTCTACTTGCTGCGACGTACAATTTCCCATGTGTGAAAACTGGCCGATTCAATAAAATTCCAACCTTTTGGATGTTTGTCCTTGAGACTTACTTATTGTCATCGCAAATGCAGGTATTATAGAAAATTGTGTTCTTTGAAGGTTAAACGGTAAAATAGTTCCAGAGTACGTTAAATTTATACGTGGAATCAAAATTCTCTTACTGCGTGCGGTCCCAGTTAAAACTTCGCAATCTATTGAATTTCGATGCATAAATTTGATGCGCATTCTTGTTCCATTGACTAATGCTTCCTTAGTATTTATATTTCTGATCGATAAAACTATGCAATTAACTTTCAATACTAACTTATGCGGTGGTAAACCACTAATAAACAAAGAATTTAAAAACTCTACCGGATAGTTATTGATGTCATTGTCATTATCACAAATTATTTTATCATAGCTATGATATGTTCGCTGTTCACCAGGAATTTTATTAAGTATATCAGTATTAACAAAATACAATCATCATCATTTATAGGTGCTAAAATAACAGAGTTCAATATATTTTCTGAGAGTATGTTATTGGAAATATTTCCTTACACCTCATCAATAATATTGTTTTTATCTCCTATTAATTGATGAAGTATTTCAATAACATTTTTACCAAACTGAGGGACTGGGGGGGCCTCATCATAACCAATTTTTTTCAAGAATTCTACAAAATTATATTTCATTTGGTAAAGCTCTCAAATTTCGAGTAAATGTAACTTTCTGAAAATTAGGAAATTCATGCCAACTTGTAACACAATTTTCAATTAAAGTTCCACGTGATCCATGTGGGATTACTGGTAAGATTTGCCGAAAATCACCGCACAGAAGTATAGTTTTTCCTCCAAACACTCTATGTTTATCGTTTTCATCACATAGATCACGCAATAATCTATTTATGATTTTCAACATTTGCAAAGGACACATAGAAACTTCATCAATAATTATCAATGATGACGAATTTATGAAACTACCGTAGCTACTATTTGCAGTAATATTTGATACAGAATTTTCTAAAATGGGTATAGACAATTTAAACACATTGTGTAAAGTCCTACCTCCAAGTAATTAAGTTGAAGCTAAGCCACTGAACGCAGTTGGAATACAACGAAGATTAAACGAATTTAATTTGTGAATTAATGCTGTTTGAGTGAATGTTTTGCCACAACCAGCGTGAGCGGTTTAACAAAAAACATTGGATCCAGTATCATGATACAAAATGTCACGAATAACTTGATCAATGAGATTACGCTGTTCAATACTTGCACTTTCATAATACTCACAAAACAGCATCTCTTGTTCTATTATATCAATAGTATTTTCTTCTTCTATTATCTGCGAGTATGTGAGAACTGGTAAACCAAGAATTTGACAGGACAAATTATGAACATTCAAAATATCATCATTTTCTAATAGAGCTCTATTAAAGGATACTTCTTGGTTGTAAAGTCTTCGAAAATCTTCACTAAGATATACTTTAAATTCATTCCATAACGCTAATGCATTGGCTGGCACATTGCACAATTGTAACCAAATAAATTTCGCATTTGTTTTGGTGAATATAATTCTTTTGATTCATTTAAACATTCCCGCCATTCATTATCATTTGAAGCTATTCCGCGAGCATGGCACTCTTCAACAAAAGAAGGGTATAAAAATTCATTGTATGTTCTAACATCCTCGAATGATTTCGGACCACAGACATGTAATAAAAGCAATCGTAAGTGAAAAAGTTCGATATCTTTTGGTGACACTACATATATCCTTGTAATGATTTTATCACCTTCATGGCTTCTCTTCTTCCATTTATTTCGGGAATCTTCCGTCACATAATGCATAAGAATTTCAGTATATTTATATATTATCATGCTGATGGATCTGATCGATTCAACTCAAAAAATGCTAATAATTTTGTTTGTCTTTCATTATCAATTACTTGACGTTCTTGCCCTTCTCGCAAGTATACATTCTGTCGACGCGGTAAATGAATATCAAGTCTGATTATAGTATGTGACTGAAAATGCATTGGTAATTCATAGATGCGCCATATGGTGTCTGTTGATGCGACATAACGACCAATTAAAAAATTGTTAATTTCATTAATTTCTATATTTTGACCTTGTTCATTTCCACCAGATTCTAGTTCAACAGATGCACTGTCATAGCTTTTATACAAATATTTATAAATGTATTTGATACTTTTGACTGTAATATATACTTCAACATTTATATGGCAATTAAATTTAGCAAGTAAATATGGTTTGTATGGTATAACATACCGATTGTCAAGGCAACTACTATGAACTTCTGCATTAATACCATTATCACGTCTTCTGTATAATGCCCATATACCCATTTAACGATTCACATGTAGTTTCATTAAATCGTTTTGGATACTTTTTATACATTTTCCATCTCTCATACATACAGAATTAGGATTAAGTACTCCGCATAGACCATGCATCATATGTTTTACAACATATTTATGTAATGTTGGATGTGTTTCAATGGGAGGAATCTCCGCAGATACAACTTTATCAATGCCTATAGCATTAACAATTTTATCTTGCTCATTTAAAGTTAGTAAAATGGGAGCATGGGGCAATCTTCTTTTTTTAAATTCAATTGTATAAATGAGTGCTTCAACTTTACCAAAGATATTATTTTGTATAAGGCCCTCTATGAATGCTTTCAACTTTGACTTAAATACACGCAAAATAATATCAGGTCTAAAATTAGCAGCTTCACCTACACCAATATTGTTAACAATTTCTGGCCATCTTGAATTGCAAGTCATTGTAATAAATAAAGACGGTTTTTCAAAATGTAAAATTGACATTGCATCTAAATAATTCTGATATATATTTCTTGGAGATCCATTGAATGAAGATGGTAAAATTACTCTACGACCAACATTCCTAGCATTCATGTTCAATTCTAAGTAGTCTGTTAAATTGTTGTAAACTTCAGACTTAAGAATTGTTTGATTTTGTCGAATGAAATGTAATCTTGAGCCCTCTATCCTGACATACATATCAACTATTCATTGCGGAAATATTTTTTTTGTGAATGGTGGTACATGCTGAAATTTTCTCTAATCGCAAGTAGATAGGCTGCATACTGAAGCATGGCTAATTTTTTTCTGGTTGCTCTTGAATTAGATATAGTTGGTACGTTATGAGGAATATTGATATGCCACCTAGTATTACCATTTGGAAAAAGTAATGGATGTGCTCAAGGGTCTAATGATGAATTTAAAATTGAGATATTTTTGATGATACTATTAACTTATGAAAATTAAATCATATTTCGTTCAAAGATGGGTCACCATCAACTGTACTAAATATTACTGCTACATCAGTTTGAACTGCATCATTGAAATGGCGTTGATTTAAATCATGATTTACTTTAATGAGCATAGAAATTTCTTTTTTTTTATTTTCAATTCTGTGACAATGATGTTTCATTGCAATGAATGACCGAGCCAAAGGATTACTGCGTTCCAATTCAAGAGATATTTTGCGCATTATATTGTTATTACATATTTGATTAAAATGTTGTTGTAATCTATAATTGATAATATATAATTGATAGTGTCGACATCATAAAAATCGAATTGCGCACAAAATGGTGAGCGACCATATGCCGCAATCATTGAACCTGATCTGTGATAAAAACATCATATTTTTGAAATGATACAAATTTTAGCTTCTGAGCTAACCATAGTAATGATGAATTATATTTGCGAATGTTTTCAAAATAATTTTTTGCCTTACTTTTGATTGAAGGTTTATTTGAAATAAGTCCATAATACAATGATTTAAAATATTCATTTTAACTTAAGGGCGGTAATATTGCTTTACCCTTATGACAACATTAAGTGAATTCAGTCCTGTCACTTAAAGTCACTTCAGATTCAAAACGTTTCGCATTGCAAAACCTGCATTGTAAATCCATTAATCCACAATCATAACTATGATAAAGTCTTGGGATTACATTTAGTGCACATTTATATGTATCTAAAAATTACTTCTTCATTTGAAAACTATTAATATTATTTAAATTTGCCTTTGGTCTATTAATATGTGTATGTGAAACAAACTATGAATATGGCATTATCATAATTATGATTATTTTTGACATTCAGTAAGACTATGGCCAAATAATATTAATCTCAGTTTGACCATAGACTTCAGCCATAAACAAAATAGTACATATGTGTGTGTATATATGTGTGTGTGTCAAACGCATGTATTTCTAATAAAAATCTATATATCTCTTTCTATGTAAAAAATATTAGATTTCAGCACTCTTCTCCATATAAACTTTAACTGTGCCAAATTTCATACTCCTCCGGACGCGTAATTTTCGTAAAAAGGAGTATAAAGGTTTTGCTTAGTATATTAATATTTTGGTTATTATTAACCTTTAGAAAATTGAATAATATTTTATTAAATCGTAATAACTCTAATTTCAGATAAAAGGTCAATTTTTTTACTACTATATATGGGAAAATAACAAAGTTAAAGCACAATAACTTAGAAACTGTCTGGCAGATAAACTACAATGGAAAGCCAGCGGAAAAATAAAATTATGGACAACTCATATGTCAATATGTGTGTATATACATGTGTGTGTGTGTCAAACACATTGTAGTATGTGTAATGTTCTTTTTATTACTTTAATGTGTTTCTAATGCATTATTACATAAACATTTTAGCTTTCCGTACTCCTCCATACAAATTTTAAATGTACCAAATTTCATACTCCTCCGTCCGCGTAATTTTTGTAAAAGGGGTACAACGTTTTTGTTTCACGTATTAATATTATGATTATTATTAATGTTACATTAAATTATAACAACTGTAATTCTAGACAAAAGATCAAATTTTTTACAATTATATATGAGAAAATAACAAAGTTGAAGCACAATAACTTGCGAACTGTCTGGCAGATAAACTACAATGGAAAGCCAGCGGAAAAATAAAACTATGGACTACTCATATGTCAATTGTATGTATATACATGTGTGTGTCAAATGCATGGTAGTGTGTGTAATGTTTTATTTATTGATTTAATGTACTTTATAAGCATTATTATTGAAAAATATTAGCGTTCTGCACTTCTCCTACATATAAACTATAAGTATGCCAAATTTCATACCCCTCCGTCCGCGCAATTTTCGTAAAAAGGGGTCCAAAGTTTTTGCTTCACGTATTAATATATAGATAAATGATTAATTAATATAATACTCCTTATTCACTGTCTTATCTTCCGGACGAACACTGAACTGTGAGTAATATTTATGATAAAATATTTCTGCTTTGACGCAAAGCTATAATACTTGGAAAATAATTTCATCGACCATTTTGAACATTATAGGAAAACCTCAGCCTTAACACAACAAAACCGTAGTCACGGAAAATATTTCGTCACATATCTAAGTAGTAATATACCATAAAGTATTACGTTGAATTAATGAAATAATTTAAGAGATAAATAAAACTTTAAATTCCATTCTTATCTCAATTTATAAGTTTTTAAACCGTATACCCAATATCTTGTACAAAAATATTAATTTTATATTTTACAATATTTCTGCTAATAATTTAGTTTAATTCATTTTTGAAAAATTTTAGATATTTTTAAAAATAATGATTTCTAAAAGTTAAGAGAAAATATTTATGATCAATTTGTTGTCGGTTTGTTGCTGTGTCAAGACCCTTGGAGTTGCAAAATAATCAAATTTATAAGTCAACGCAATCTAGAAGAACTATGAAAATATGACCATCTATGCCGAATATTTTGAAAATCGCAAATAAATTAAAATCTATGGGGTACTTCTTATTGAATTAGATTTATGAAATTTGAAAAGAAGGAAAAAATTCGACTGTCTTTAATTTGGAGTTATATCACATAAAGTACATATTTTTTTTTTAAATATGTGCTTATAAACGACATATTAGGTAATATATTTTAGTTCTAAAACATGATAAATTTGTTAATAGCTTAATAGAAACATTATATTCCATAAAATATGTATAAATACCTAAATGTGTACTGAACCCTCCTACTTTGAGTTCCACTCATATTTAACAAGTCTTTTTATATAAATTAGCTATTTCACTAAATGTTACAAATAATATAGTTATCGTTTAAAAAAAGAGGTCGAGAAATCGTAAGGGGATGTAATGAATAATCTTTAATATAGATGTCCCCAAACTGATTATATAGAGATTCTATAAGAAAATCACAAAAACAATTTTTAGAGGATATCATTTAAATTGCTGTGGACTATTATACTGGGGACTATTATGTACTATATAAACTTTGCTGGGGACTATTATATAAAAAATCCGCTCTCCTAGATATCTTATCTGGTGGAATTATTTAGTCTGATTTTAACTGCAATCTTCCAAAAAAAAATAAATAAAAAATAATCCAATATATTGTAAGCAAATATTTAATAATTATAAGTTTTTTAAGTATCAGAAAGAAAACTGAGTACCAAATTGATTTTAACTCATATGTATGGTAAAATTATCATCATTAACTAGGTTACGAATTCATGGATCGTTAAAAATGTTGGCGCTCAATTTTCCCCTACAGGTAATTTTTGGCAAATATGCTGCAAATAATCATCGGGTTTCTATAAACCTGATTCCTTAAACTGAATTTTAAATGCAGGGTGGACGATATGATTGTTTCGTTGTTTATTGAGAGTTCATGACGATAATATAAAGCTCTGTGTTTTTTCTCTCTGTGTGAATATTCAATTTGTAACAAATTTTTCACTTTGAACGGTCGTCCCATGGAACAATGTCACGGAATATTTTTAAATATTTTTTTCTTGATTATCAAAGAGCAAAATAATCCCTTTAAGATAAATAGAAATAGCCTCCTGTTGAACATTATGAGCATTTTTATAGTTAAGTTTTAACGGGATTTTCTTATAAAAATTTTTATTTATAATGAGTTACTTATGGAAAATGGTGCATGTTTTTTTTCTATTACGCTATAAAAACTTCAAATTCTTATAGAACTATTAAAAAAGAATAGGTACTTATCTAGACGATATTTGTTAAAAAGAACATACATGAGAAATTTGAAAAATGGACCAAAAGCTTAGATTGGCTAAAGAAAACAGTATAATTTTTTCTCTTAAACTACGTTGTTAACGTATTATGGTGACAACAGGGTTTTTTCCATAGTTTTTCGAATCATGAATTTAATGCTTGAGGCCAATGTGACAAAAACTTTTTGTGATTAGAGCAATTTGCTTTAAATTTATGTAAATCCACTTTGCTGTTTTTATTAGACGAACATGTTTCCGTATGACCAATTACATTCGACATTACTCTTGCTACGTTATATCGGTTGCTTTGCAGGATCTCTATTTGGGTATTCCTATTTACGTTTCTTTACGTCTATTCGTGAATGTTATGTTGGCAACGCAGAAACAGTAATCATGCCAAGTTCATGGTTTCATGGTTTACTGCACATTAAGTATATTAGAATTTTTTTATTTTTGTCCAGCTGCCCAAGAGGTTCTCCACAGGTTTTACAAAGTATTTGTATACTTGCAAAATTGGTATTGGGTACACTGAATTTTCCATAAATTGAAAGAAATGCTTACAGAATTGCCTCACGAAAATATTAAATTACGAAATATTAAAAGAAAATACCTATGGAAATGAAATAATTTAACTTCGGATAAATAAACCTTGTAAATTTTCTTATTCTCTATCAACAAGAAATCTGAAGTCAATTTAACAAAAACGAAATATAATGCTAAATCAGGCTTCTTGAATATTTCTATATCAATGCTAAATCTTCGTGAATACGTAATTTTTTTTATTCCCCTTTATGATAAAAGAAATAAAATAGGAAGAAATTCTTAATATGATGTTGTATTATTGTTAAATTCTACATCTTATTTTCCATCTACTCAAATCAGGTTAAAAGCATATTTGAAATGACTATTAGCTTAATATCGACTTAAATTTAAATATCATTTAGTACAATATTTTCCTCTTATTAGATGTATACGGGCTAACAACGAAGAATAGAAATATGTAAAAGAACACTAGTAAACGATTTTATTGGAATGGTTAAGAGTATCGTAGCAGGACTTTCACTCGCTTGTCTTCCTGTTTACTCTAAGTTGTCCATTTATTTCACGGTCGATGATTGTGAGTGG
Organism: Druceiella hillmani; assembly: GCA_039881145.1. NCBI lineage: Eukaryota > Metazoa > Arthropoda > Insecta > Lepidoptera > Hepialidae > Druceiella > Druceiella hillmani. The sequence goes on from JAYKKI010000041.1 coordinate 559,341, forward strand.
AGGTCCGAAACATCTATGTGTTACAAAGGGACGTCAAATATCGGGCAATACATACCAAGATAAAAAGATTTGAAAAGAACAAGCTGAATAAATAGTAAATGGAAAATTTGTATCTATTTTCTTAATTTTTATAAAGGGAGTTAGAAGAAGTTTTCTTTTATTTATAGATTGCTTGTTGCCTTCATTTTTTTAAGTTATAGTCAGTAGTCTAAGTGAATAGCAGTGAAATTTTGTTCTATCCGCTTCAAAGTTTTAATTTTTATATCAATTAAATTAAAAATAACAATCAATTCAAAATCACAAGTTTAATCCTGCACATAATTGCTTACTGCAGCCATTTAGCATTATTTCGAAGCAGGACCTTATTGGCATTGACTTAAAATGACAGAAGTATGTATACTAAGTTTTTACATAAATTACAAAGCACTCGTATTAGCATTGTTAGCAACAGTTAGGATTAAATTAAAAGCCCAGTTGGTTTTAACTTTATGTTAATTTAAAAAATAAAGTATTTCATTTTGAAAAAATTATGTTCTGTCAGTAACAATTAGGTACAAGTCACTTTGTTATCACTATACCAAAAAAAAACAATTTATCATCTACCTTGTACAGCATTAAAATAAAATTTAATTTAATTTATCAAAATAATTGTACTATCAAATACATAAATTCATAAGTTTAATCGATCAATTATATAAAATATGGTTTATATCACGAATTTGAAATATTTTTAATATTACCACTATCAGACTTTAACAATATAAAATTTTGTATATATTAATATAACATAAGCCAGTTTGTAAAATTGAACGGAAATAATATTCCTTAACTCCTATTAATTATAACCCATGTGGGGTTACAATTTAAATGTAAATAACGTGAAAAATATCTAATAGAATATCAAGAACTTCCGAATGAAGTAGCATTTTGGAGCAAAAAAAAAATTAAGTCCAATCAGACCTAATTTACTAACTAAAAACAATCTTATTTTGAAAGTGATGCATAAATTTACAATCAATAAAATAGCAATTATTATAATCAAAACATATAAACAAAATCTCTAAAAAGTTTTCGGTAATTTGTCCGTCTTAATCAATATTACGTTCAAACCTAATAAATTTGCTCTTTCTATTTATTAGTATTTAATAATATGGTAGCTAAACAGAATATTCACTTATTACCTAATATATGAAGTTGTTTTCTATCACAGTATTTATGGCATGATTGTAGGTTTGTCAAACTATACAAATTTATCTATGGTCTGTTTAAATAAGAATTTTTCATTTCTCTAATTTCAATGTAGAAAGTCTCCATGGATGAGGATTTTCAGATAAATCTTATATAATCAACTTGAAAATTTGCATAATTATAATCTAAGTTTACATAATATTAATCCCTTCCCAGCCATTATTTTTTCCCGTTTCTAATGGTCACACATCGGTAATAAAAAAAATGTACTTTCCTTAACCAGTTTGAATAGTAAGGTAATTTAAAAATAAATGAAGAACGGAATTTTTTTTAAATAAAATTTACATATTTTTTTTTTATTTTTCACCCTCTAAATTTCAGATATACTTTCAAAAGTAATTTCGTGTGTCATTAATAACACGGCGTTGTTAATAGTTGCTTCCAACCCTTCAAAAGTAACAGTATTAAATTACATATATCGACAAATATATCATGGTTCGTAAATGAAAATCGTTTGGTTTAAAAATTGAATTTGCAAGAAAACTGTTTAAAATTTAATTAAAGTAAATTAAGGAAAGGTTTTAAAAGCTCTCGTTTTATGCTTCATTATTTCCGCGTTCCGAGGTAAAGGATTTTCAAATGAGACCACGTTCGCTTTCCCGGGTAATGGGTGACCGTATTGAAGTATCCGACCTTGAAAGGAGTTCGTGAGGAGAAAGGTAATTGTATTAAATTACCTGCGTTTTACCGACCTTCTTCCTGTTATATGTATACATGTTTTTATTGAATACAATACCCGTTTGACCCTATTTTCATGTAGAATTTGAATGTATTAAAAAATCAGTACATTTACATTCGTTATAAATAACATTAACTTTGCATATTATATGCTTTTTCATAAGAAAACAATGCGAATTTACTAGAATTTTAAAATTGACCATCTTATTTTTTTTAAATGACTTTAAATTAAAAATATATAATCATACGTATTGTTAGGTATTCATATCTTTAAATAGGCCAATTTAACCGAATATTTGGTGTATTATATGTTTTTTTAAGATATATTTCTAATATTACCAATTATCTTCATGCTTACTTAAATTTATAACAGGTGGATGAGACTGAACTTTTTCTTTGTTTTCACGATTTCACACTTAAATATGCTGCTGATAGTCGCATTGAGCTTTTGGTTTTCTTATACAACTGTTTGGTTACCCATATTTATTTAAAGGGAAATTTATGCAATTTTGATTACTTTTCCCAAATTAGCTGTTAAATTCCCGTTTTATTTATTTATTTTTATAGCATGGAAAGATTTTTCTTCTTTTGAATTCCATTTTTGTTAGATTTACAATAATTGAAGACATAATAATTGAAAACAGATATGTCATTTTTTTAAAAATCAGCTCTATTAATTATGTTACTACGTACGTATATGTACGTAAATATCATCTATATTTATGTAATATTATTATTCTCTATTATTGAATATATTTGGCGTTAATTTTGTAGAAATTCATTATTTACAATTAAATGAAACTACGTGATGTAGTATTATTTCTACTATCTTTAATTTCTTTACCACGACCTAGGTTTCGTTGTATTACAACATCTTCAGGTGGGATATTAGCAAAGATGTTGTAATACAACGAAACCTAGGTCGTGGTAAAGAAATTAAAGATAGTAGAAATAATACTACATCACGTAGTTTCATTTAATTGTGGATTATTAATCTCTGTCACAGTAAATAGTATGAGAAATCAAAGATTCCAGAGCTTATGAAATTATCTACGAAAATAAAACTATTTTCAGTATATTATGGTACATTAATGCAATAAGCTTTTAATATTAAAAAATATCGTATATGTATGAAAAATAAACAGATGAAAAATTGTTATATGCATGATTGTATGTGTATTTTGATAGATGCCCTAAGAATCTTGCAAGTGTTACTAGAAATTTTAAAATTGTAAAATTAAAGGTATTATTAATTTAGAACCACGAGAAAGTTCAACTAGTATTTCATTTGTTATTAAACATTCCTTATCATATAATACTTTCAACATGGTAATTAATTTAAATAGACATAGCATAAAAATCGGGTTGCAGTTTATTAAACAAAATGCGTCACGTATTCAAAAAGTGATCTTGCCAAAAAACTACGATACACTATGTAGCTGTACCATTCAAGGAAAGTTTACTATGAGCTATAGCGCAGAGTCTAAGAAGCCAATGTTATTAAAAAAACTTGTGGAAATTTTTAGTAATTTATCGTATGGGTTTCATTTGAACTTTAACAAGAGAATTAAAAATGTTAAAAGATGCAAAAAGAGTACAAATAAAATTGGTACCATTTCTCAAAATAAATTGATCGCAGGGAGAATAACGTCTACTGAATATTAATTACATCTACTGAATATGTCATTTTGTCCGAAAAATCTCATTAGTTTTCCGAAATATCTATTGACGAAGAAACAGTTCTATTGCTAAATAAGATTGAGGCGTAATTACATAAAAATACACAATGATGTTTAATCGCTTAAAATTATGTACATATAGAATAATCTCAGAACAATTATAGAGTTTTTTTTCACAAATCTTGGCCGTTTGCTTTATCTTTACTGTCTGTTCTGTGGTCTCAATAGTAGGCACTCAAGATTTTTTTTCACAAAAGATTGCAAGGATGAATGCAAATCAGAACGTTTATATTTCAGTGACAGTTTGGTAAAAGCGATGAAACATAATACATTTGAAATAGGGGTAAACTAAATAATTCGAAGGCACGTGAAAAGTGCTTCTTTTAAGTTCTTTTACCTATTTAAATTATCCCTAAAATGTTGCAGAGTACAAAATAAACAAGACAACACTGCTCCGTTACAGGGATTTTGTTTTAAAAAGGTAAATATTTTTGGGTGAATTCATTGAAATCTATATTTTTTTATGTCAACTAAATAAATAGATAATTTCACATTAACTCGGACTAATCTTATATTAATAAATCTACAGCGTCAGAATTTTAACTTCAGTAGCTAAATTAAAGGTTGTAATTAAAAATTAGTTATTAGCAGCGAGCTGTCATACGGTGGCGGCGGTATTGAATACAATCATATTGGACTATACATTAACATTTCACTTAAAAACTATACATTGACAGGTAAACCTATTCGTATTAGAGTATATTTTTTAAAAATCGTTCCGTCATATGAAACATTTTTAAAATGGGTAGATTATTTACCTCAAATGTGATAAATTCATAACAAAGTAACACCAAAAGCATCAAAATGTTCGTTTCTCCTAAAATAGCTTGATATTTACATAGATTTTTATTTATTTAATATTATGCAGTTAATGTAATAACACTGCTTATACTTCCAATATTTAGTTGCAAGACAATTAAAGTTATCTTTTTCTTTTCAGAATTAAAAAATGTACAGATAAAGAGCATGGATTTGGTTTTAGCTTTTCGATTGCACATAAAATTATTTGAGAAAAATATTATTTTTGCAATTGTACATTAGTTTACCATGTTCATTAATATACCACTATAAGAAATAATTATTTACTATATAAAGTACTTTTCAAGCATAAAATTCAGATCAAAATATGCCAATGCTGTAACTAAAAAATGAATTGGGTTCACAAAATCTTCTTGAAGAACTTAACATAAAACTTCTTTATTGCGAATCATTTATTTATATTTAATTTAATTATTTATGTATTTGTTGGACTCTGCGTAAAATAACTAGTATTTTTATTGTTTAGTAAATTAAACTTCATTCTATTAATTTATTTACGTGGTTTTTTAATTATACATAAACGACATGTCTAATAAATTGATCAATATTAGTATTATTTCTTCAATTAATTTTATTGCTTTGGGACATCATTATTTTTTATTAACTAAATTATTTATTTTCTAAATTATTTTTTAATTTAGAAAAGCAATGAATTGAATATATATGGCGTGTCATTAAAATTTTCAACGTTTAATTCAATATACAATAATAGATATAAGTTTGGAAAAATACGTACTTATGATCTACAGATAAAAGAGGAATTACCTTTCAATGGTATTTAATATAAAGCGCAATAACAATGGGTCAACTTGGAAATCACTTTAATCCTTCTATATTTGCCTCTTACTGAATTATATATAAATATGTTAATTATGTTTTTCAGCTGTGTAATGATTCTATAAAACGCTTCCGTAAGAAGACAAGAAAAGTAAACTAAAAATAAAAGTAGATAGCAAGGAAAATTTAATTTAGTTTAATGGATTTTCGTGTTAAAGCCATTTTCGAATTTTAATGAAATTTAGGTCGTCTTTTTTAACGAAGTCTAATTATATTTTCTCATATAAAACTGTTTTATATTAAGTGCACACACATATAAAACTGTGTGTGCACTTAATATAAAAGTGTTATGAACAATAATTTATTTTATTGAATGATTCAATAATAAACAGGACACTCATCGCAACCGATATATAGATTATAGATATATCACACAATTTAATAATTATATTTAGACGGAATTAAAGATAAAATGAAAATGAACTCCAAAAATTACATTACGTAAATTAACCTTACTGTTATGTTTAAAAAAAAATAAAAAAGTACATTTTTCCTCAATATAATTAATATGACAATTAAGAACAAATCGTCATTGTATCTATACATATAATAAAAAAAGTTAATGTAAAAAAATAAGTACAATTAATATTTATAGGTCATATTAATTAGGATCGCCATAATTTCCTTGGTTTGTAAATTTCTTTGAACGCACATCATATAAAAAGCTATACTTGATGGATTTTATTGGCATGTCACTTTGGCATTTTTAAGTATTTAAGTGCTTGAGCACATTTAAACGTACCGTTTGCCGTCTGTCAGGCTGCTATATATATATATATATATATATATATATATATATATATATATATATATATGTATATATAGACACCACTTATCCTTCGTAATAGTACAATTTTCATATGTGCCAAACTGTGTACGGGACTCCAGTAGTGTGAGTTCTATTCGTACTTAATAGGTGTTTTCAAATTAAATATTTATACGATTGCTTTCAGATATGAATCTTAATTTTTCACCTTCCCTCCGATAATAATATCTCTCTACCTATAATCCTATATACGTGCTTGCATATAATATATTTAAACTGTCAACATTTTCCTTCCAAGGCGAATAGAAAAACATTTGAAACAATTTTACTTCCAAAAGATGTCTGTAGAATCGTCATATACCTATATATCCAACAAATAAATTCGCTTTTACCATGTGTTTAATTCCGTATTTTTGTGTTCGAGCATACCTTTGTATGATGGTGGAAATCTTTATTAAAAATAATAGTGCGTATTGCTTGCTTTTCTTCCATTAAAGGAACATGCTAATTCAATATTGAATTTTTTGTTATACATATATATTTGCACACACACAGACGCAAAGAAATATATACATACGTGTGTTTGTGTGAATTTATATACATATATATATATATATATATATATATATATATATATATATATATATATATATATATATATATATATATATATACATCCACACATAATAATATACGTTTCCAAAAACAGCTATATTATAAGTTTATTACTTGCAATATTACCGTCAAAACAAGAGTCTGACGCGATCTATAATAAAGAATATAGGCGGAAGGACGGACATTTCGTATTTTCTTATTTAGTTTTGTTTCTAACAGAGGATTGAATAAATCACGTGTTTTATCCCATAAACATGTAAATTTTAGGTACAGTCATTAATGTGCCTCATTTGATAATCTATTTGTTTATTAAAATAAGTGTTACAACGAACGGTTGTGCGCAAGTTCTTGCAGATGAGCGTAGGACTTAGTGAGTCTGAAACTTATTTTTTACTATTACCGTATTCTGTGATGACAGGTTCTTACCAAACTAGGTATAATATTAATAATGTAGGATTAAATACCTGCTTTTAATTTTCTTGATGTTTCTTAATGAAATATATGAATTAAAAAATACACACTAGCACAGAGGAGAGACAAATTAATAATTTGAAAACACAATATCATGACTTTATAGAAAATTATATACGTAGTTATAATACAACACCACATTGAAGAAAATATATCAGTATAAGTGGTGATACCTTTATGACTCACTATTCGTTTTGAAGAACGACGATCTTTGTAGTTTCACACTTATTCATAGACAAATAAATTGAGGTATTAAAAGTTCCTAAGGTATGTTTGGTTGCACATTGTTTTAAAAACTAATAAATAACTTATGATCAAATATGTAAATTATTGAAAAAAATTAAAACTCGTCGAGACTCATATTTCAACGATAAAATTGATCAAAAATGCAACTGAAATATAACAAGAATACTGCAATAAATTATCTCCCCAACCATACGAGTACGATGATATGTATTTGAATGAACCTGTGTATTCAGTTATTATACGATAAGTGTCTAGTGAAAGTAAAGATACTGAATTTCTATATTAATTATAAATGAAATTAGAACTTCAAAAGCAATTGTTTAATACAGAGAGAAGAAATAGTATAATATACAATAATTAATGTAATATTACATTTATAATAGGTAAGTGGTACTAAAATTGTAACAGTATTATTGCTCATAATTATTATTAATTTTTTTTTATCACCATGCTTTATAGAGTCTTGAGCAATATATATATATATATATATATATATATATATATACACATATATATATATGGGAGAATATTTATAGAATGAGCAGATTGCTGTCAAATTCTCTTGCATTGATTTCCGTTAAAAGTTTAGTCTGAAATCATAACAGGTAATCTGAATTTTGAATACACAATTGCTTATCTAGATTTATGAATTTTATTTATACTATTTACATTATATTATGGTAATATTCAAAATATTTCATTTTACCAGATATCAATATTTGTAAAATATTTACAAATGTCAATATTATTTTTACCGTGTAAATATAAGGCCTAATATGTCTTTTACATGCTTAAAAGTATAACACTTAAGACGATTCATGAAAGTTGAAGAGAGTTCAGATTATTTCTTTGCTCCCTATAAAATTTGTTCTTAAATACTTTTAAGTAGTAGCTATTGAAATATATGCGGATTAATATATTTTAAAGTGTACTTCAAACCACTGTCGAGAAAATTAGCTATGATAAATAGACAAGCGGATGGAACTTAAGTAATTTTATAAGGGTTCCGTTTTTTTTCTCTTTTTAGGTACATTTTCATATATGGCCCATATTTGTTATTAAAAGCCTTACAAGACAAGGCCAGAAAAGTGGCATCTATTTTCTTTTATTACATACAAAATTTAATAAAAGTATGGAGAATAATTTATTTAAATAATGTAAAGGAGGGGAAACAGAATCGTCTGAATCACGGTCTGTTTGCATGTTTACTTTCACATTCTGATTTGGAGGCTTATATTCAGTGAGTTTTTTTTTTTTTTCTTTCTCTCTTTCTCAATCTTTTGGTATGTTTAAAAAAAATATGCAAAATATTTTCTGGCTTCAAAAGAAAAACTTTGTGGACAGAGACAAAGCTATGAAAATAGCATATTTTGGAATAATTTATCATAAATGATTATGTGATAATTTTATTAAAATACGAAAATCAATATACTGAATAAAATACAGACTTATGATGGCAACGTTTTGGAATAATACCTTGTTGAAATTTCAGGTATTTTTTGCGTAATTATTTTTATTAACTTGTTAAACGAAATGCAAAGGTATGTAACATATTATAGTAAAAAATACGAAATTAATTTAAATGTGTGGAAAACCAATAAAATCAAAGTGAATATTATAAAAAAATTGGAGTGGAATCCAAACTATTACATATATCAGATTATTTTCAAATGGTTTCAATTCAATTACATAGGGGTTGAAAAAAATAACGCAGCGTGAAGTATATTTCGTTTTTAATGTATATTTCTTGATTTATTAGTTGCAAAAGTATAATATGTATGTAAAAATATTCAACTAAAAATACTATGAATATTAGATACTCATTCTGGTTTGCAGAATAAAAAGAACCAAAATGACCATAACTGTGTTCTGTTTTCATCGCCCGTTCGCATAAAATTTATTTGCGGTTAATTTATCAACAGTATTTACAACAATTTATTCTTTATTCTGTACTATACTCAAGTACGGAATCGTGTAGCTCAACAATTTTACATAAAGCTTCTTATAAAAACCGATATATAATAAGTAGCCATATTCAAATGGAAATTTTTGGGTTGATTTTATTTATTTTATTGTATGGGCCGACTTAATAGAAATATTTACATGGGCCGACTTTATAACAGAAACTGGGTTTCAATAGACAACATTTAAAAATTAGCAACGTTCACCGTTTAATATTTAACAGACTTCAAAAAAAAGAAGTATATTTTCAATTTGCTGTGCATTTTTCATGAATTTGGTGACAGGATCTCTTCAGTGATGAGAAGTAAACCTTCTAGTTTTCCTTATTTACAATTTCTTCCTCGTCTTGACATAAAAGGAAATAATAAAATAAATATGTAGGTAACCATGTACGGGTACATACAATATAATTTCTATGTTTGAGCTATAAATCCTGATGCTGCAGGTGATTTAAATTAGTATCATAATGGCTCTCAAGCAGAGAATCGATAAACCTCGGCTTGAGAGCCACATTAATTTAAAAATATATTGATTGAAATCTTTGTAAATTGCCGACCTGAAGATGTTGTTACACAAAGAAACCTAGGTCGTGGTTAAGAACTTAAACAAAGATATATATATATATATATATATATATATATATATATATATATACACACATATGCATATATGTACTCTTGTGTACGGCTCAAAATGCAATTTGGAGAATCGACCGAAACCACTTTTCAGTTCCGTCTGTAAATTCGGTGGAGACATGCAGAAATTTTCAAAAATTTCCTACACCAGGTTGACCTCGAGAGCTTAGAAGAAAGTTAAAGTATACATAATTGACTCCTTCCATTACAAATAAAGGCCTGATTACCTTTCTAACTACGGTGTCGCAGTGAGAGATCCGGGAGTAGTTTCCGTTAAAAGCGTTCGGTTTCTTAATGGGTCGGATAAGTGCTTTTTGCAAAACATTTAGTATTTATATTTAATTTATAGGAATGCTTCGATCTGCAGTATGCTCTTTTACTTGTTCTTATATCTATGAACTTGAATTTAATGTAATAAAAGAAATAGATCGAGAGAATAGAGTAGCCATAACTATGGACTAAAAATTACGAAAATAGGCGCGGAAATATAATAACATAAAATGTCCTGAAAAAAATAGTCCATAAAAAGAAATAGAAAATGGTCAATTTGTTTCACTGAAAATTAAGGTCTTGCATCAATTGAAGTAACTACATACCTGAATCGTACTTGGGAACCTTGGAAAACTATGATAAATACGGCTGGAAATTTTAATACGTGTATTTAAACTATAAATACCTACCTAATTTTACAGTTGCAATTGTAATAAATTTTATTTTTTCTTTTCACCACATGATATTATGCTTATTTATTACATATGAAAAGCGATTATTATGATTTTTTTCCCAAAAATCATTTCAATAAATTATAGGTGTGATTTAAAGTAACGTTTATATAAATTAACTGGACCATTACCCCGAAGAAATGCTACGTCAATACTTGCTAAAAGCTATTGTCATTAAACATTTTTCAGTCTTCATTGAATGTTCGGTTAAAAAATTCAGGAGGAAGACTGAAATATCTTTGGGTTGGTGAAATAATTTTATTTACTTATATTTGACGAAAAATAAGACAAAATAAAAAACCTTGTATATAATTCATATAATTCATTGCAGTTTTAAAGATTTAGCTAATGAAATCCTACACTATGGGAAGTGAGAAAAAAGTTCTTCATCCTGGGGAAAACAATTTACCCGATTTATACACATGACGAAGGCTAATTTTTTGTTACGTTATTTTACTTCTCATTTATCTTTGAATTTATTAAAACATAGATATGTAAATTTTATTTCAAAGGATCACACGCACTTATAATTTCTAGAAAAGCCTTAAATGGAAATAAGTAATGACATCCGGTTGAAAAGTAGATCAACTACAATAAAAAGAACCGTAGTTTCATACTCTTACTCCCGCAATAATAATTTGGAAATAAGTTTGCAGGTATTATGTTGTTGAGGCTGACTGTTGGATATTCTCATTTTACACGCTCCGAGTTCTCGATAGGGCAGTAAGTGGAAAATCTTAATCGTAAATCTTGAAAGAAATAATTTCAGTACTGAGGTATTCATAAATATAGAATTTACAAGCATTGGTAATGAAATATGTCAATTAGACGAGCACATTTTTAATTGAGATTAAAGTAAAATAACAATGATAAAATATTTCATATTTTACGCTACCTATTGCCATTGAAACCAAAGATTAGTTGTGTACGCTTTTGTGTCGTATACAAAATAAAATATTAATAGGAAGTAGAAAAATAGAATGTAAAAAAAATTATAATAAATGCATACAAATTGATTGCTTGTGCCTTACTGAATTATAAAGCTACAAATAAAGACGAAGTGTTTTTGTTTTTATATTTATGTAGGTCAATATTAATAAAGTTTTGAAATAAATAACTAAGATTTATCTTAAATAAAAATGCGTTGGTAAGTTACCTTATCCATATATCACATATTTTAACTTCATTTATATGTTTCGAAATTTCTTTAAACCATTCCAAACAGTAAAAGTTACTTGGTTTAAAAACAAGCCATGTATTACATTTAAATACACAAATTCTAATACCTAAATGTATTCGTCTGGTTTAATTGATATACAATTTTATTTAAAATTTATTTGTTGCATTTACAAACTTATTTTTATGTTTACATTTTTTCAAGAAAGATGTTAAATAAAATTAAATAAAACTTTGTAATGATGAATAATATTTGACCAGGACTATTTTGTCCATGAAGATTTTGTTCAAATTGATTATAAAGTTAGATAAAGAGAATCACTAAAATTTCTTAATTTTAAAAAAAAATATTAGATGTAAATAAATATGTAAATAGAATATACCATATACCAGGGTTCACTATCCAATGAAGTGTAAATATATGCAAAATATGGCTTCTTTTTGTTCTTTACTTCGTATCAGAAAATGTAATAAATTTCCCTTACAGTATGAAATATAACTAAAGCTTCGCTTTTGGTTCTGTTAATAATTTAAATTTACTTAAAGAAATTTATGTACACGTATGTTATGTTTACACTAAACCGCGACGTTGAGCAACTAATTACGGGGTACTTGTTTCATATGCTCAAATTTCTTTATACGTATCATTTAATAGTGCACAAAACTACATTCCCCTACATCATACATATTCGACTAGAGTGTACCGAGGAGCTTACAAATATCAAAGCTCTTAATCTCAAAAAATAGGTCATAGGGATAAAGTAGTTACAAACTGTTCTCGTAATCCAGAAAGTCGTGGAAAACCAAAACCATCATAGCGGCCAATAGCGTTAATTAAGAAAGAAAATTGAGTCGCAATGCAATGAACGGCTTGAAGACTGTATGGTTTCTTTGGAATAATAATAAATAACTTTTTTCAGCTTGATCACTCGGTATTATTTTCAATGCTTTTCGGTTACACAAATAAGAAGATATGGGAAAAAAGGTTTTAAAATTTTAGCAGGTCAAGCAGCAGCTTGAAGTCATTTAGAATCAGCACTGGTATTAACAGAATCAAACGTAAAAGCGGTAAAGGATCTGTTAAGGTTAAGAGAGCTATCGTATAAAAAAAACATTATTTTTTGTTAAAAGTTACATGAATAATAAGGACTATGTATGTATTTAAAAAAACTCATTTCCTTGAATACGTCGGAGTGATAGCTGGAAAAAATGAAATTTACAACAGGACAGTGTGGTTGTACATATGTCCAGTTTTGTAAAACTGTGGTTTCGGAAGAAAAAATTAACTTTTTGAAGAATAGCCTGCATAATAAACTCTTTTCAACATTATAGAGAACAGAAGGAGTATACTAGCTAGCAAATATGAGATTATATGAGAATAACAGGGCATTCAATACTCCTGATGAGTTAAAGAAGCCCTCTTTGAAACACGGTTGACATCGATTCATTATTCATACACAAATTCTATAATTTTTTACAAATCCTGTAATAGTTTATGATGACAAATGAGAAAAATTGTCCAATTACTGAACCACGAAGTGTTTCAAAAAGAAAGAAGAAACATTTGAAGCTATACTTTTGTCAATTTAATGACAACTAAAATATTTTTTAGGTGCAAAATGACAGAACTGTTTTAAGCCGTAGGAAATTCATTACGGGTATTGATTATGAAATTTGAGTAAAGAAACATTTTTACCTTTATTCGAAATTAATGGGTTAAAATATTTTAGGTTCACAAATTGGAGACTATCAAATTGGTCTACAATTTTCTCAAAGGAAAAAGTATTGATTTGATTTTCTTACCTTCCGACTTAGCAAGGAATGTAATATGTGATTATATTAATATTTTCTTTTAGATAAATCTGGTTCTAATGTGTTACACATCTATTTTTCGCTTTGACTTTATTCTAGTCAGTTTCAAAATTATGAATGGAAAACAGGTTTGTAGCAAGACATCCTTTTACCATAGGTTTGAAATTGTATATTATTATTTGGCTGAACATTATATTCGTGCGTCCTTATTTAAGCGGTAAGTACTTTCATTTATCCGATGTACTTATATTTCCTTTACTTGTTAAGTAATTAAAATCAAATTGAATTTCTTCAATGAAACAATAATGAAATAACTCGTTGCTAATTTTCTTTTTAGATTCCCACTCGCAATTAATTTGCGATGCTGTTCATTAAAAATGTAAATAGTCCTGTATACGTGTTTACGCACACACACACACACACACACATATATATATATATATATATATATATATATATATATATATATATATATATGCAAACTTAAGTGACACATTGACAGGGTCACAAGGTGATATATAAATTATTGAGGAAATATTCAATGAATTCGGCTTTTACTTGTCATGACAAAGTAAATTGTTCTCATTGCACATGGTGTCATTATTGGAACGTAGTGTAGCGTTATTATCTTATAATGTAATTAGTCCAAGTTGCCGAATTAACCAATAATTTATACAGTCTCTCACGTTACAATCGTTGCAATATTATAAGACTTTTCCAAATTTCTTATTTTTAACCGTTAAATACCACTAGAAATAATATAAAAATTATTGAATAAGAACTGCAGTGATGGAAGATGTATTTTATATATCATTAGAAAACAATGTAAATGAGTGAACACGACGCAGTTTTGTATTATATTGGGTAGTTACAAAAAAAATTACATAAAATTTTACGACTATTTTAAATTTTTTTGTAGTCATAAAAAGTTACTATAGACGTAAGTTTTTTTAAGTGAATTAAAATGTAGCAATTCGTAGAAGCACAGTACTTCCATGTATTGCTCTATCCGTCGTCAACGTAGGAAATATTTTATATAAATTTATTTTTTCTGCGATAACAAAAGGAAACCATCCTACATATAGTGTTCTGCAAAACGGTGCTCTGACCAGACGACGTCGGAATATCAAGTAGAAATGAATTTGCAATATTTTTTCATTCCACCACAATTACGTAAGGGTAAATATTTTCGACAGTAAAAATAGACTTACTTACTATTGGTGTACAGTATCTTTAATGTAGATTTATTTTGTATATTTTAATAGTCTAGTATAATTTAATACTATTTCATTTAGAATAAAAACAAAATTTATGTAAAATTCCAATGTGTCTATATATAATTGAGATTCTTTAGAAAAAATATCATTTTCATATTTATTTTAGTCAATTACATCCTATTGATTTCTAGTACCGTAAACCAAACAGCCCTTTTGAAATATTTGTTAACGTGTCGACAAGCCCAGAGCAAATTCATTAAGTGTATTGTTTAATGTCAAATAACGAGTTGTGATAAAATTGAAGTGATTTCAGAGTAGATTCTTCTTATTTATTGTTAACTTTTTTATGCTTTGAAATAAAATATATGATGATTTAACTATTGTATAGATTTCTCTTATTGGTTTTCGGAATAGAAATCCAACTGGGACAAAACTATGCCATCTGATAGTCTTCAATAAAGGGAAATATTTGTTTGTTACTCCATATTTGAAAATTACAAATATGATAAATTAAATTACTTTATTATTTTCTAAACCATCTAACGTAATCTATTCATGAGATTTAAAAAAGAAATAAAAAAATAAAATCACGTATTTTCTAACACAGTGCAAGTGTGCCACCAAATATATCAATGCCTTGTTCTGTTATATTTGCCTTATAATAACAATTCGAAAGAAAGAAAAACGTTGCCAAAAATAAAATAAATGTTTTTTGGCGAAAGCCACGTAAATAAATACTGTGTAGTAAGAAAATATTTTCATTTATATTTTTGCAGAATAAAGCAGTAGCAAAAGACAACCACCTACCGTGGATCACAATACATTCTAATAACAAGAAAGTAAACTTTGAAAATATAACCGTATTTTTTAAGGACCACTTTAGAGTATGTATCCGAGCATCCATCACTACTCGAACGTTTAAATATCCGTTGTAAGCGGATTCATCATTCTCTTAATTTTTTATGAGAACATAGTTGAAACTTTTACTGTACATTATCATTTCCCGATATAAAAATATGCAAAATACTACTATGGACAGAGATTTTGTAATAGGTGTCAAATCGATACAACTCTCCTTTTTTTTTAAATTTATTCATTTTCGGAAGCGACGTTTTACCTTAAAAGTTTCAATTAAAACTCTTATTTCTTAATGTTTTTTATAGGTTTCTTGTTCAATAGTTTATTGAAGTCAATTAACAATTTTTATTAAAAACCATTTTTATTATCCTTTTCAACGCTACATACATAGATCGCAGGCCACTTTGATGCTTCCTGTTAGGCAAACAGTTTAAAATTTAGAATCTGAAATTAAGTTTAAAACATATTATCAATGATACACCATTCTATTCAACGCGCGGACATGAAAGCCGACGCTACAAAAAAATTAATATAATTCATCATTAAAAAGAATGAATACATGTCGTATATCAAGAGAAAGTAAATATTTTTTTGTATATATTCATTTCTGTGAAGCATTTATATGCGCACAGGTCTAAAAGTGTAGAAATTGTAAGATAGTGGCATGGGGTGGATATAAGGTGAGATTTGATGAAATTATACAGGTTAATTCTTTTCCTACTAAACTAAATATGCATTTAAAATTTGAATCAATTTATAACAATATGTGTATATATATATATATATATATATATATATATATATATACATACATTATTTAAAACATATTAATCACTAGCAATTATACCCTTTTGCCTGACATAGAAATAAATTCTGCACCAAAAATAATTTATGTCCTTACTAATAACAAAAATACATATAGAATATCCTACATTTTTTGGTATTTTGTTTAATCAAGTCGAGTAACGGTATATTTTATTATAAGTCAATATTTACTTACGTGATGTGATGTGCCTTTGCAAAAAAACTTTTAGAGAAAATAGAACACCTAAGTGCACAAAACTTAGAAGCACGTATCAAAAATATCGATTAATTATTTATGATTTATTTTAATAAAATTTCTTTAAAGTTAAAATTACGACAAAAAATTAGTATTGGAAATATTATCCCACATATTACTATACGTCCCTCATATTCAAAGGTTTGATATCAATAAACATCACGTTTGGATGACAGCAAAGCGAACGCAATTCAAATCGAATTATGGTCTTGTATTTGAGCTGGGAACAGAATTCATTAACGTATAATATGTACCTTCGATGCATTGTCCTGTACATTTCTCTTTTCAAAAGTTACAATACCTGATAGGTGAATCGCCTAAACATTATTGGCGTGTATTATTTGGCGGTGAGTTGCCACATTGTAAAATAACGCCTATTATTTTGCCAGCCAAAGCACCGTATGAATGTAAAATAAAAGTAAAATATTAAAATTATATATTTTTCGAATACCATAAAACTTATTATCTTATTAAAAGTGAAACCCTAAAACATGTATGTCCAATCCATTGGTGATAAAGACATGTGCAATCTATTGGCGATGGACAAGTGAAGAGGTTTATAAAAGTTTTAAAGTATAATCCAAATTATTAACTTTAAATAGATATCATCTAACATATAATATAACGTGTGATTAAATAAAAAAGTCATAATTTTGCTTCTAGAGGATATTCATGATATATAAATATAATAAATGTATATTGATTATATTTCTATATTTTCACGTTAGGTAATGCTAGATGACAGTATGTACGTTTTAGTGTAGTTTCTAACTTATCATTCCAATTTACAAAAAAGCACTTCATGTCTGAAGTCAAATTTCAGTATCATAAATAATGAATCAAATAAATGCGACCCGAAAACTTTCAACTTTGACTTGTGACCAAGGAAAAAAATAAAAATTTAATGTTTAAAGATATTTTAACTCAAATTTAATAAGTTGCCAAAAATGATTTAGTTAAATTAATATTTTTCTGAAATAATATTAGTCAAGTTTGGAGGATGCTATAGGCAAAAAATGTATACGTCCGTATTTCAAATTAATTTGTTAACAATCCAACTGTATGAACATTACGTTAAATAAAAAGCAATATTCTCCATAACAATCTTATCGTTTATTGCATTTCACTGGGAAAAAAATTATTCGAGTACTTTTGATGGACATATTAATTTATCAAAACAAATAAAGCGACATTTATTGTGGATATAAAATTATCTTTAAACGTTAAAAATAGTATAAAATACTAAAAATTAAATAAAATTTAATAGATTTCTCTTTCAAACGTAAACCCCCGTATAACCAACCACTTGTTTCTCGTCACAACGACCCCTCTCGGAAGACGTCAACGCCGTGAAAAAAAGAAGTAAAGTTTTTAATTTTTCAATATAAATTCATTGCGTTGCAGTTAAGTTAAAAAAGGCTTTTTATTTAATTCCCCCGTGGCTAAACAATTTAAACATTTTAAGTTTCCAGAATATATGTTTTATTTTCCGCGCAATGGCATTTTTACAAGTGAAATATAATAATTTTTGTTCCCACCACATTTATTTGGGTTTGAGTATTTTTTTAATTGGGATTTACTTAAGTGGTAACTCCTTTTTGCAACGCTCTGATGAAAACTTTGCAATTCAGAAGGGTTCATATTAATCTTTGGCCAATATTTTAAATTTTATTTATAATTGATTTTCACTATTAATTTAACTATTCCATAAAAGTGGTACTGAAATTTGTAACATATAATTTTTATTCCAAATGATAACGTTTGCATAAACATCTAGGTACCTATTATGGATTTATCGAATCGGCTCTTTTTTTTCGAATGCTGAGTCAAAGAGCAAAAGTCAGCCTTAACAGTACAAGATTAAGATGGAAGCTAGTCTAAATAATACAATACTAAAAGGAGGAATTTAATTAACCCCTGATAGTTAATACATCACTCTCCATAATCATGAGATTGAATAAGTTAATTGTTTTGTAAATCGTCATACATATTTATTAAAACACTCCGCGTTCATTTATTTGATCCTTTCCGATAAGCTAAAAGTGAAAATTTGGTTTAGGATTCACGGAACACTTAGACAAGGAAAAGTAAACCAGTGCGAAGATACAAAGTGCGAGTAATTGAAAGAAGAATTTGAATATTCCGGTTTTATAATAAAACATAAAATATGTTACTTTGGAACAAATATTTGACAATAGTCGTGTATAAAGCAAAAAAATC
This sequence comes from Druceiella hillmani, assembly GCA_039881145.1. Classification (NCBI taxonomy): domain Eukaryota; kingdom Metazoa; phylum Arthropoda; class Insecta; order Lepidoptera; family Hepialidae; genus Druceiella; species Druceiella hillmani. The sequence goes on from JAYKKI010000041.1 coordinate 578,422, forward strand.
TTACTTTGCACACTTGTCTATCGGATAATAACCACTTAGAAATCTGTCAATAAAGTTACATATTTTATTTCGAATTATTTATGTCAAAATATATACAAGTATACAAGATGTGTCAATATGGATTGCAAGTTTTCGCGTACATTTTAGAATTCTAGTATAAATATTAATGGAACTAAAATGAAAAAATGTTTACAAAAAATTATGTTCGAACATGTACGCCATTGTCATGTTGTTTTGATTCTTATAAAGTAGCATATTTTAAAGAATAACTTTATTTATAAATGTTTATGTAAAATACTTAATTTAAGTTGAGTGAAAATAAATAAATATACGAGCCAATGACAGACATTTACACGCTTTGTTTCAAGACATTTTCCACAGGTTTTGCATTTTGCAGTTTTAAATTTGTGTTTGCAGTTTGCAGACTTCAAATCTGTAATCATTTGCACTAACCGCTGGTACGTGGACTACATTTAGTTCAAAATACTATGGTATTTTTCTCGATCTCACATTTCATTTTTTCTTTAGCCTCGTTGATGTTCTTGCCTCAATTCTATCCACATATATTTTTGTGTAACCCATTTCTATATTTTTCATAATTAAGTATCAAGGTTTCATCCATAGGTAAGTCATTGACCCTATTATAATATAACATCACAAAAAATTATAATTTGAAAAATGGCAAAAAAATTTTAAAAAAACCTAATTTAAAAGTTAAATTCTAATAAAATGTTCATATTCCGTGTGAATTAAACATACTTTTAAGTTATGGCATGATTGTTAGATTAATATGTTTGTCTGATTCTTGTGAGACCAAATAAATTTAACCTCAAGTTTTGTATGCTTAAAATGCAATAACCTCAAGTTTTTTTGCTTAAAATACATTAAAGAAAATGTTTTTAATAAAAATGGTTAATTGACTTCAATAAACTATTGAACAAGAAACCTATAAAAAACATTAAGAAATAAGAGTTTTAATTGAAACTTTTAAGGTAAAACGTCGCTTCCGAAAATGAATAAATTTACGAAAAGATTTTTTAAGTCAGTCTCAAGTGAAGTGTAGCACTAATTTTTGTATATTTACCTGAAAAAGGAGAGATTGCATAGAGTCACACTTCATTTGGAAATGGCCAGACTATAAGAACTTCAACTCATTTTGATTTAAATATGTAAGTTTTCCTACTGTATAAAACAATACGGCGGCCACTTATTGGTTCCGATTCTGGCTACCACATATATCGCAAAACAAGGAAATACTTGCTAGTGTGACACACAATGACTTCAAAAACATAAAAAGTATGCTAAGAAATTCGTTGCTGCCCTTCTTTCCATTTAGCTCGTTCCACGTGTAACAATGTGTTTCTCCACTGGCCAAATAAATAGGTAAAATATAACAAAAATTTTCCTTGAATAATAAAACAGAGAAACATCAGAGTGAGGTAACTGTAGAACACTTCGCAGGTCGAATGTCGCTATTATAAATAAGGGGTTTTCACTGACTTTTATCTTATCTTTTGCTCTTCCTTCATGACATTCCATTTTTCTTAAATGGTATAAGAAATATCCAGTTTCCATTTCCCTTTTATTTTTAGAACTCGCTTCTTTGTACTTGGAATAGTTAGCACACAAATACTTTTTGGATTAAAGAATGAAAAATATAATTGTTACAAAATATGCGCCTGTATGTATATTGCTGTAGTCTTGCATTCCTTTCCAAACAAAATGTTTTATATAATTAATACATCTTCAGAACAGAAAAACCACTTTCCAGGTACAGTTTTTGGCTATTTTTCTAATATAGTGTTTCCATTGTGGGAAAGCTCTTAATGTACTCTTTCATTAAAGCTACTCTGCTTTACTGGTTTTTGTTTTCTGATATTTTTCCTTCTCTCTTATCTAATCTAGAAAAATATAGTATCTGTGCCCTTGATAGCAGTATTTATAGGTCCATTCCAATTTTTTCAAAGAAATTTGCACATCATCTATGCTTATCACTGGCATTTTCTAAATAATATTATTTTGATAGAGTACGCCTATTTTAACTTTAAGTATTTTTTCTACTTCGTTTCGGTAGTATAACTGTTACATACTTCATTATATAATCTTTCTGCCTTTCATAATTTGCAAATCCGCAATAACTTTTACATATCGCCTTTATATCTTCCTCTGTAAAATAGAATATATACTTAAATCTACAATTTGTGCAGTCATTTGATTTGGGTCTTTAGTTTCACAATATTTTTTCTTATTTTTGTATGGAAGACATTTTGCTTTCAGTTTTTTTGCCTTTTATAGATTTTCTAATTTTCAGTATTTTTTATCTGCGTCTGGTCAAGTCAAGTCAAGTCCTTATTCTTAATATTATTTTCCTCTTCTACCTCGTAATTAGAAAAGTTTATCTCCAGCTCCTGAAGGTGGCCGGTAACTAGCGTCATCATAAGATACTACATGAAAGTCACTCATCATCATTCTCCATGGGATAGTCTACAATCTTTCTTTTACTAAGCTTTGAAATTATTACCTTAAAAAATAAGTAATACTTAATAAAAAGGATTTTGTAGCACATATAATCTATTGCATTCTTGAGAGAAAAAGATTAAACGCACTATTGAATACATTTAGCGGCAACTTTGTAGACATTCATTATCACTTCATTTTTTATTAGCAAATAAATGAAAAATCAATTTGAAGAGATTAACTCATCGTCGCGATCGAGTTAATCTCTTCAAATTGCCGTAGGTTGTGTTTAAGAGTGTAAAATAAAGTGGATATAATACGTCATTTGCTAATAAAAAATGAAGTAAAACACTCTGTAAAAACTTTTGTTATATTATTATACTCCATCATCACCGTCAACAGCCTATAATCGTCCTCTGAAAGACACAGAACTCTCCCCAAGGTTGAAGGTTTAGCCATAATCCTCACGTTTGGCAAGCGGGATGGGGATCGCATTTGTTGCTAAATTTATCTAAATGACTGCTGCTAACCCATCTCCAGGAATATACTTTTCTTTTAGGTACCTCATACGACCTCCACGGGATAAGTTGGAGTCGCTCCATTTTTTTGCCGAGAACTATGCGGAACAATAAATACTTACATTTTTAATATTACTACTTCCTTTTGAGGTACTTGGAACTTCAACTGAGAATACTTTCTATGTTACAAACATTATCACTATAATTCCTTTTACACTACTTATGTTTTCAACATATGAATGAAAGAGAAAACCCTACACTTGAAAGTCAAATCAACCGATTGCAGATACTTACTACAGCATTTAATACATATACCGTCATAAATGAGTTTCTAGTCAATATTTATATTGAGATATCAATGATGAAAAAAACTCTATCAACTACTGTTTAGTATTGTTCATTAGACGATAATTACTATAAAAATAATAAACACCCAAGTTCTTCAGGAAATAGATAAGACTGACTAATTGTAAATCACTAGGTTGGGTATTTTCTTTGACCCAATTTTCAACGTTTTCATTTTTAATATGTAACGAAACATATGAATGACGCACTGTAAATATTAGCAAACTATATTACAGGTGCACTACCGACCAGACTAGAAGGTCGTTAATTGACCAGGTTAGTGCAATGGTGTTGTTCGACTTCACTAACACATTGAGTATTCTGCTGATGATTGATGTAACTTTTAAACAAATCGCGCTCTGTTTGTAGTATAAGGCGAGAGTTCCGTAAATTTGTAAAATGGTGGCAGCTTTATATTATTTAAAAATATCAATTTAGGACGTAAAAAAGCATCTAAAACTAACAAATTCTTGTAATCTATCGGAGTTCGCAACTACGAGATTAACCATTGTTCTACCCCTCTGGTTCAGGTAATCGGTTATTATAAACGTTTATGTTTAACATCAGAATAAACATAAAAAATTAAATCGAAACTTGAAAAATAAATGAGTTGAAGACAATTAAATGCTCTCTGTTATATTTTCGCAAAAGAAAAACGGTCGTCGTATCAAACTGTACAATTTTCAAGTTGTTTTGATATACTTCTGAAAGCAATACTCTAACCGAATCTTATTTTATAGTTAGAAAAAAAGTCTCCGTGTAATCAAATTGATGTTTCTGTCAGCATCCCATCATACAGGGTCTTGCTATGTAGAAAGGGTCTAATAACATATCTTTGACACGAAAAACCCACTGACAGCTAATTGTTTTCATTCTATGTGGCTTCTTTACTAACTCCCGTGTTTCATTTTTCTCGCTTGCTTTCAACTCCTCTTTTATAGACTTTTCCCACTTATCTTTATCTAGTGAGAATAGAGCGTCTTGGCAAGTCTATGGTGAATGATCAAGATGCAGATCTCCACCTTGATGTAGGTTAACATTACATTAATTTCCTACACTTTTACTTTTAAACCTAGTATTCATAGTACTGTATTGAACACCAGATATATCTTTTTCATATATATTTATATATATATATATATATATATATATATATATATATATATATATATATATATATATATATATATATATGTATGTATGTATATATATATACATATATATATATATATATATATATATATAAATATATATGAAAAAGGTATATCTGGTGTTCAATACAGTAACATGAATACTAGGTTATTCGTTATGAATATATATAACGAATTTTCACCGAAATAGAAGGACTCATTATTAGATGTAGTTACCGAAGACATGTTCTGACTATCCTGAGACTTTAAGAACTCTGACTCCATACTTTCATCTTCCACAATTTCAGGTTTATTTTTTTTTACAAATTCTGCTAGTGGAACCGTAGTATAAATTGCTCTGTGCAGAATTTTCTGAAAATGCAACATCTAGACTTATAATTACCTTCTTTGTTTTAATATGCTATATTTAGAATGCTCCTGAATTAATAAACCAATTATTACTGATATTATATATCGCTGCATAAAATACTGCAATAAAAGTTGATTCTCTACCCGAATCTGTTCTTGGATCTTTTTTCGTTTTGCATTACTTGCTGCCGTGACCATATTTATTACTCTTAAATCAACTTGGATCTTTGTTAGGGTTTTGCATACTTTAATGTTGTTTTCTCTCGTCGTAATAATTCTTATTTACATTCAACGTGACGGAGTCTTTTATTACTTGTAAAAGGTAATTTTAACAACATCCGCAGTTATTGGTACGCCAAAACTTCCTAGAGCCATTATCACAGGCTTATAAAATGTTTATAAACTAATCGTCGTTCACGTCAAAAAAAGTTTATATGCGGTACTCAATATTTCATTTACGTACTCTTCTACGTTTTGACAGCTTTCTAATGTGTTTGTATTCAATTCTCTTAACTAGCCAAAACTAAGTATTAACCCTTTATTATCAAAATCTTTTTGCAAATTTACCTCCTCAATATGAATGTAATTGACTTAATGAACGAATAGAATTATTTTGGCTTTTACTTTCAGCTCAAGCTTCGGATTAAAGTCGCTGTTCTTTTGAATGTAACACCACGAATCTTTACGTCGGAGATATGTTTGAACAGCAAACACCCATTTATTTAGTTATCGCGTTCAACTAACTTTTCAAAAATCATAATTGTATTGTCCGAAAACAATTTATACTGAATTATACAAAGTATTCAAAAGATTTCACAAGCAAGAGTTTACGATATGCAAGAGGAGTAAGGTTGTATCAATTCGCTTACCGGCTACCGAATTTTCACTACTCAAACATCCGTACTTTGTTAAATTTGTATTTATTCAATTAAAAGCTCTGGACCCATAACTTGTCGAAGTCAATCGTTGTGTAAAATATTTTATTAATATTAATATAGTTCACCACTGAGTAAATCACAACCAGAGACATGCGCGAGGGAACCACAAATGATCCTTAAGTTCAGTTTACAAATTCAATTAAATTAGGAACGCGACAATTTTAAATACTTATTTCAATATATCCATGTGAATTCAAACACAAACCGACTCTCTTGGACTAATTTTGATTAATGTTATGGAAAGTATATTTTTTTAATGTGAGCGGCAGAATTAATCCAATTTATTTAAACGTCAATTTTATTTAATCTGACAGTGTCAATTATTTACGAATGTTCAGGTTGATTGTTGAATGTGTTGACTACTCTCTACTAAATGTTCAGTACATTTTTCTGATAATAAGTATGAACCTGTTCGCCCAAAACCTCATATTTCAATTAAAGCTCTTTTTCAGTTTTGACGCACGCAAGTACGCACGCCCGCCCGCCCGCTCGCTCGCCCGCCTGCCCACACGCAGGGAAGCACGCATACACGAACGCACGCATATAAGCACGCTCTCACGCACGCACGTGCGCATGCGCGAAAGTGCGTATGCACTATATCTACAGTAAAAAAATACCTGTATCATATTGGGCATGATAATCTTTTTTTTGGTTCAACTTCAATGTTTATAGCATGGTCTCTAGTAAACCCTTAAGTCAATTTTTGTTTATTCTCGTATTTATGAAAGTAAACATTTGTTTAATACCTTATTAAGATTTTCAATAAGGATATAAACTGTTTCATCTGTTTGGTTTTTTTTTAATTTATTCATAACATCAAAGTCACCTTTTTCGTTGGTTTTGTAACAAACAGGGACAAGTTCCATCAGCAAACCAGATAAACCTATAATTTATAATCTAGACTTTTGTTAATCATAATGTGCAGGTAGTTTAATATTTCTATTATAAAAGCAGTTTAAAGACGACCTTCTTAGGGTATTTTATTTAAAATATTTGGCATGGTAAAATCGAAAGTAACGGTAGTTTTCACTATTTGAAAAAGGCGCTTCCATAACAAAAATATAGTAAAGTCAATTATTCTATTATTAAGTATATGGGAAACAATCGTTTCAATATAAATCGGAAGTTTTAAAATAGCAGAATATTATTTCTTTAATATATATATATATATATATATATATATATATATATATATATATATACGTATTCTCCTACAAATACTATTAAAAATGACCAAGACATTATCCCCAGAAACCGTTTAGCGTAAATTATAAGAAGTATATAAATTCGAATATATTTCAAAACTTAAAAGAGCCTTAAGTTCTTTTTAGGTCTTGAATTCAAAGTTATGAGATTCTAATTTAACGATGACGTATGTGTAAATGGTATTGAGTGTCAGTATCTTAATCTTGCTTTGCTTAAAAAATATTATTAAATGTATTCGAGTCTTATTCATAGTCGGTTCCATTATTTAAATTATAACATTCTTAATATTCGCTTACTGTATTAATTGGCATGTCTACCGATGTTACAAATGTGGAAATGTTTTTTCTTTCTTGTAACGATAATTTCTTTAGGAATAAATCGGTTCTTACCATACTTTAGACAAAAAACGTGTTTTGGGCCAAAATGCTATATTACTTCATTTCGAAAATGCATACAGATCTTTAAGAAATATTAAAACGTATCGTTCAGGACATCGCTAGATGACGCTTCTATTTCGGAGATTATTCCTGGTAGAAACTTCAAATTTTAAATATTCTATATTCAGGTATTTATCACAAAATAATTTTCTAGTGCTTGCTAAGGCATAATTATGAGGCATACAAATTGTTACAAAGCGCGTCGCGTTAGTGTCTCGGGCAGTTTGCGGTAGCGCGGCTCAGAAATTGAGGGCACATTACTACGTTTTCAAATAGATGACATTTTTTATTAACTTTTTTATTATTTCACTGCAGTAATTGCATAGATAATTGGAAAACCGTATATAACTATTAGTCCGAGTATTTATTATTGGTCACTAACATTACAGAATTTGGAAAAGAAATAAAATTGATAAATTCAGTAATTGTGATTTGTGTGTTTATAAAAAAACATTGAATGAAACAAATAGAGTGACAGGTTATTTTACACCAAATATCTACACTAATTCCTTAAACGCCCATTACTACTCCAATTTCGACACAGCTGGCCAAATACCAGACTTATGTATATTTTATCCTTTATTAGATAAAAGAGGTATATTTTAACTTTGAAAACATATATTTTCCAGGTTTTTTGAGGTTTCATAGGTCGTAAAGACAAAATATTTTAGAATTACAGTAAGTAAAATATTAATTATTTTTAATGATTAACAAAATATTTTCGAAATTCAGAAATGAAATTAAAGATTAATGTAATAAATGTGTGCAGTGAAAGGTTTCACTGTCAAAGTTACTTAATCTGTATTTTATATCCTTTATTAAATTTTCATCATGCCGTTGATAAGTTTATTTTTATTAAATAACATTTTCACATGTAATATATACTTATGATTTAGTTCAGTGTTCATGAACTAGGTCTATACTGAATAAATCAGATGTGATAGGAATAACATTATTTAATATTGTTGCACTTGCATATAATAGGTTATATAAACGCTTATATTTTAAAAATTAAATTACATATAATATATAATATAATAATTACATATAATAATTATATATTAAGCTATATGGCATTGCTAAAATTATATACACTTCCAAATGTTACTTAAACATTTCATTAAAGTTAATCCTTAATTCATTAGATTTTGTACAAGGCAAATATAATACTAGAAAAATAGAAATCATTATTTTTTATTCATCATATGATATATATTCATATAGTAATTTGTTATTTGTAACTTAAAATACATAAAACTACACACGGAGTAACGAAGTTTCATTGATAAAATTCATGAGAAATAAAATATTTATTAACAGCAAGGCGAATATATCTGACATACAGTACAGAAAAATATCAATCATGATGAATTATTACACAAGGAATCTCACAAGAGGATTTATAAAGTGCCAGTTTACATTTATTCATTTGAAGGGTTGTGTAGCTGATCGAGAAATGATTTGTTGGATATGACAGAAGGCTTTGTATAGCACGTGTTACTTGAACTCTGTACTTTCGAACTATTTCAGAAGTCAAAATGAATAACGTAAGGTATATTACATAAATTTGGGTAATATTGAATGGTATTCTCTTCTACGCGTGAAATTATATTCCACACTACCTGTTATTCTGTGACCAAAATTTTACTGAAAATTGACTGAAATAAAATAATTTCGAAACCGGTGCATATTTTCGATTTTGGTTAAAGAAAATATGAATATATTTCTCAATTTAAGTGAGTTAAAGTTTGTAATCGTTGCAATTTATGTATTCTACTGTCTGTTCACGATTTATGGTTATGCTCTAAAAGCGTGTTTATTTGGGTGGGTTAATTTAATATGGCACAAAATAAAAGTTGTTTAATGATTTGTATTCTACTGTCTGTATTATGTATCTATATTATGTATTCTACTGTCTGTTCACGATCTATGGTTATGCTCTAAAAGCGGGTTTACTTGGGTGGGTTAATTTAATATGGCATAAAATAAAAGTTGTTTAATGATTTTATAATATTCTTAGCATCTTGGGTTTTTCCTAACGAAGTAAGATCAGGCTAAAAATCTGTCAAGCACGAGTGGAACTCGCACTATGAGGGGTCCGTAAGTACTTAAAATCATTTAATGGTACACAAAATTCCTATTTAACTGTTTATAAGATTTTAATTTTTCGATGTTTCCCATTATATTTTAAACAGGGGTATAATTAAAAAAAGTTTTTTTAACGTATGTAACTACAACCAAACCAACGTTCAAGATTTAGAGGGCAATAAAGTTCAACATCAACCAGTTAATCATGGTGGATAGAAATTGGGCAACACACTATCCGTCAAACTGTCTAAACAAAGTTGTAAAATCGACCATGTTAGCGAGCCCAGCTTCAGGTATATACTTGAAGCAATAACTATCCAAATTTGGAAATGAAATGTTTATAATAGATGAAAGAAATCCCCTTACGTAAATTACATTGTGTGTATTCGCCGTAGAATTCGTTTCCATCCTAAAAATTTTGATTTAACCTATATATAATTCTCATTGTTTCTGTTTTTTTCCAAAAAACTATAAAAATAGCAACTTTTAAGCGTTTTCCTTGCAGAGTGTTCAAACAAATTCCTAAAAAAGAAGTATCTATTTTTGAGTTTCTGCTTAAACATATTTTTAATTGATACTCTACACAATGGTCTAGATTTTTTTATTTCCAAATGGAACGTTTGAAATAAACCCCCATAATCAAAATTGAACTTTTTATACTTAACGCCGACAATTTGGCTAAAATATCTCTGTGCTAAGTTCCAATAGTTCGAATAGTTTCCTTGAAAATTACCTATTATAGACGCACGAATGTGATTTCATCTGTGTTCCGTTTTGCAATTTTCTCTACGAACACTATATAAAAAAATAAAGTCTTCAGTCCATGCGTGGGCTCCGTAATTTCCAAAAATTTAAAAATATTAAACTTTTATTCAAGGCTACGGTCCGTTATAGGTACTTTATTTATGTTTCTAAATTCGTTAGGCTATTGTCTCATAATTGTCGCTGTAGTTATTTTGTGGTAATATTTCTGATTTGTATTTAAGTCTTGAGTACTGACAACTGACTCGATATTCTTTGTATTCAGGAACGTATCATATTTCACATTTTTCTAACAGTTTACAATCTAATTTACTGAATAAATGCATTCAAATGGAGAGTTTAAATTATTCATTACAAGGGTCGTTGGAGCTTATTCCTTAAAAGCCTAATTACCCTACTAAATTATCCTGTATTAGTTATGAAATTGTATTAGTTATGATATCAATTCAGCTAATACCAAATTAATCGCGAACATGAATTTCTTTAGACACTGGAAGCGCAAATATAGATTCCTTGATATTATTGGCAGTACCTTGTATGGGTGTGACATAGTATAGGCATAGTTTTTTAATAACAGATATGTGTTTTCCAAGTATCATTTGCTTGTATCTTTTGTTTTTTTACGAGATTTAGAGTTTTGTCTTCAAATTTTCTATCACCTCTACATTAAATATATATAATGTAAGACTACTCAATCAACCGCAGCAGCAACTTTAACAGAAACTTTCTTGATTTTTTGCGAAGTTGAAAGGAAATTTAATAATTAATAACTACTCTTCTATTTAGGTTTTATAGGCTAAAACACTTTCTTCGTAATAATATGCTGCGGTGTCTATACTCTTTCTTGGTCTTCTTTTTTTGTAGATATAGAAAAAGGTTTAAGAATTCGAGCAAGCTTTTTACGCAAACTTAATGCGCGGTTGTAATCTATTCCAACAATTCTCATTTTTCTTTCAAGTCTCTGATCAAATAAAAATTCTTGCTCTTCCTTAGAAACATAACTTTTTAAAGATCAACCACACTAATCCAATACTTTGAATTTGTAATAAGAGAGATCGAATAAAATTTCACTTTTGCTTAAGAGGTAAAATTTCGATTAAACTTTGGTTGGCCTTTTGTGTCACAATTTCAGAGAATGAAGGCTCCTTGTTACTTGCCCTTTCAATGTTTAGTTGCTAGTTTATTAACAATACTTCATAACATTTTAATACATTTAATATTAACAATCATTCCAAAGAGAGGGCCCTTGCATTGTTATATTCTGTCTCCCATACTATTAATTAAATATCAATGAACAAAATAGGTCAAACACTAAAGTTAATATTTATAAATTCTAACAAAATAAATAAATGACACTGACAGTTTTTTGACCTGACAGTTTTTGACCTGACTGACAGTTTTTGATGATCTACAGATCGCATTCAGCCGCCCCCGTAAAAAGAGAAAAGTTATTTTTTTAAAAATTGAGAAAATTAAATTAAAATTCGTTAAAAATTTCACATTTAATTTTTCTGGATATGTCAAACACTTAGAAACAATTTAGCCGTTTTTTTTAAATTGACACGAAACCAAAATATTATTTTGTTTTTCTTATGTATTTATACAGTGGTAGAGTAGAAAAAAACTATGTAGAATTGTTATGTTTTTTGGTGATTTTTTTGTTTCATAACCATGATTTTTCATAATTATCAATGGTCTCAAATTCATTTTTTTGATAATATGGTTACTTTCTGATGGTTAATTTTTGTTATTTTCTGATAATACGCTAATACGGTATTCAGACGAGTCAATAAATTTTTTCTGTAAATTCCAGTATTCAGTTGCAAGATATTAAATAATGAATATTAGTGCATGGCTTCATTGCAGAAATTATAGGTAATACTAATAATCAATAAAACCGACTCGAAGATTTTGCGAACATTGTCTTAATTCAACCCGCAAAGAAATTTTCCTCGATCCGATATTAAAAATTTGGAAACCTTTCTTAACGACCATGAAATGTGTTTTCACGAACTTAATATTCTTTATACAAATATCCTACAACGTTGAGTCAAATTGAGTCTATTTGAATAAATTTTACAAAAAAGTAAATAAGCTTTATTAAGAAATAATAACTAAATTATTTGTCATAATCAATTAAATTTATTGTTTCCACAGGGATAAATAACCAATCCCAACAATATTTCACAACTTCAGTGTTCATACTTTCGGAATACGTTCTTTCTAAATATGATCAATAAAAAATTGGAAACAAGGCATAAGATCTTGTTACGAGTTTGAAAATTGTATTACTTAAATATTTACAAGCCTACAAAATTTACCGTGTAACAACTGACAATAACTGTAACATGGTCAGTTTTATTTAGATAGTCTGACACGTACCGCATTTCTTGCTATCCCTTCGAATAGATTGGTTTCCAGATAATCTCAGTTTTCTATACCCTTGCATTTTTTCCAACTATTGTTTATTGTGATTACTATTGTTATTTATTTAGGAGAATAATCTAGTGCGGTATCCACGACGCTAGGTGTATTCAACATATTTCATATACTTGTTCGGTTGGCCAACAATTTGAAGCAACGAGTATATATATATATATATATATATATATATATATATATATATCTAAGTGTAGGCGGGTAATGAAAATTCACTAACTTTTGTGTGCATTGCAACAAAGAAAATTAATTTAATTGACACAAGAAAAGACTCTCCTTCGAAGACAACAACAAATAGCATATGCCATCGAATAATGTCGATAATATTATATCGATAATATGTTCTTCTTAAAAATTAAATTTTTTCTCGGGAATTTCCAGAGCGAGGATTACAGTTTTGAATATAAACAGACGCCTAACAGATTCTTTTATTGAAGACTACGGAAATTCATTTAAAAATATCCCCGGCTGGTTACCAGACGATTAACTGAGGAATATAGTTGTTGTCATAATAAAATATAGAAGTATTAGCTTAAATTAGGTATTTGTAATTGACGACATATTAGTTTCATGGTATAAGGTTACATGGCATGTGGTAACGTTTACTAATGTTAAAACGTAATTTCATTTGAGTATAGCAATTAGTATCTGATAATGAGAAGTGGGTTATCATAAATTAATGTTACCATAGGTTATCACACATTAAGAACACATACAAATTTTAATGGCTTATTGTAGGTCAAAAAGGAATTTCAGTAGCCAAACTTGAATTTAATATTGGAAAGGTAACGATGCGCTAGTACACTGGCGGGATATCAAGACAGTTATTTAAAATCTTTTGGAAGCTTCTTCCATAACATTTTAAAGTTAATGCGGATATTTATTTTTGCAATTAAATCGATTTGCCGTAAACTGCTCAAGAGGATCGAATTTATATTCTCCTTGATGAGGCTTGGCCACTTAAAACAAAATATACATGTCAAAAATTATTATATCTGATTCGCATTCTACTAGCACGTCTGTTATATTCGCTCGACCTTTTGTCATCCCATTATCACTTGCTTAGATTTATAACAAATCATTTAGAGAATGAAAAAATCGACAGTGTGGAAGAATTTGTTCAGTATTTGATATCGAAGACACTATATTTTTAGATGGAAGATTTATTTCTACTGCACGGGGATAGTGACAAATCATGGATAAAGATGTTGAGTGTATGGTTTTCTCGTTTATATTTGTAACTTATTCATCAAACATATGTTGTCCCATATGTCCTCAAAACCTATCCAAACATTTTTTAAATTTTTTTACTAAACGTATACCACGTTCTGTATCTATTGTTTCCTATTTCATTTTCAATTCTAAAAAAATCAAAATAACTTCAACCTATCGTTTATTTGTTTCTGTCGTTCTGTACCTTACAGAGAAAAACAGAATTATTATAATAGTACTTATATAACAGTTCATCCGTTCATCATGGTCGTTTATCTCGCAAACAGTTCGATGTGTGTTAGAAACTTGAAATTCAGGTTATTTATAAAGTACGTTATTTGTTTCGTACATCGTAGAAATGAATACTCACAAATATTTTTATTGTATAAAATTAAGTTTTCATGTTTTCATTTACTTATTTTTTTCATTATTGAAGTATTGATGGAAAAGATGATTTATAATGTTCCAAAAATATTTATTTCTTAGATATAGTTTTTTTCACATTATGTAGCACAGCTTTCAAGATAAGACAGAAAATAACCACGAAAAAAATAACCATCTATGAAACTACTTAAATCTCAATTATAAAAAGTTAGCGTTATTAAAGTTTTATCTCCATTTTACTGGTAAACTATAGCAATTATTCTAATAGGCAATTGCACTTTATAGGTTTTCTGACTTTTACTTGTCAGTTTTCATTTATTTCTATCAATAATACGACACTGGATATTATTCTTTTATTCATAAGTTTAGCTCGAGCCTGTACAGGTAGCTAAACTTATGAACAATCATTACACAAGTCGGTATACAGTAATAACACACAGATATACACGTATTCACACACGTGACGTTTCAAATAATACTGAGCTATTCCTTAACCAAAAGTTTGAGAAAATGAATGATTATTTTAAAATTAAGTGTTAATTATTAAGGCAAATATATAAGAATCAATAAGTCCTTAAAAAGATCCTATACATTCATTTTATTTCATAGTGACTGTAATCTAGTACGTTAACATGGTTCAGATTAAAAAACTGTCAGTTCAGATCTAGTTTGCAATAAAAAAAATTTCAACATGACTTTTGAGTAATAAGTCTAGTTTACACTGTATTCTTTGAAACAGATTTGAAATCGCACAACCCTCCCCACTTTGATTTTTCAACCATTATTTAAAAAAAAAATTAAATTAAAATCGAAATGTGCAGTTTTTTGCCAAAACAGATTATTTGCTTACTTAAAAAAACTGCTATTTAAAATCCTTATTTTTAAAAATATTATGGTAAATATGCTCTTTATAAAACAACTTGAGAGAATTGGCTAAGGTTTGATATGGTGGTTTAATACGAATAATAAAGGTTGATAAAGGTTTGATATGGTGATTTTAATACGAATTATAAAGGTTGTCAAGAGCAAACAAAAAATAATTTAAAAAGGACTGAGATATTGAAAAATAACGGTAAAAATTACTATTGCGGAATCAATCTGCTATTAATATATAGTTTACTGAAAAAAAATTTATTCAATGTAGGCTATATAATTTAGTTTAAATAAATAACTAAACTTTTAAGAAAATAAACTGTAAGCAACAAATTACGGACCTAAATATGAATCTGGTCGTGAAATAGTTAAAATTCCGTAAGCTGTTTTCACGTAATATAAAACACTACACAAACTTATTGCAATCTACCACTCCCACTAATTCATAACAATGATACAATTTTTTACTTTCTTCTTATTTGTGCGATTATTAAGAATTTTACTTAAAAATTGTTTCAATTTGTTTTGTAATTAATTTTGACACATAAAATAAATTGTTATTAACTTTTCCTGTCAACTGGAAACTAAAATTCGTACGTCACTTTTAATCAGAGTGCGTATGCACATGCTACTCCATTTTTCGACATTTTCATAAAACGCTAAGTTTGTTAAAATGCCTTACGTTATATTAAGACGTCAAAGAAAGTTTTAAGGGTATAAAAATATTTTTGATAAGTGTACATAAAAAATCAAAGATTAATCGGTAATTGATCGAAAATTTCTGTACGACTAACATTTATATAGCCTGCAAAATTTAATATGAATAAACCTACCGATATCACAATTGAAAGGAAACTTTAACGAAAATATATTCATTGAATTATATAGTAAAATGATGTATATATCTAAAAGAAAACTAATATTTTCGAACATATTATCCTCCTTTTTCTATTGGTAGTAACCATTAAATTCTTGCTGGGTACATTTTTTACACACCATAAACGTTTTTAAACGCGTCTTAATAACCTGATCCGTATAATTTATTACGCGCTTTCCCCGAAACAACCATTAAAATAGTCACATTATAAAATGGAGTAAAGTCTTGCATAAGGAAAATTACAATTCATTTCATACAGAATGTAAAAACGTGAAAGTTTTCCGCTTAAGCAGTAAGAGTCCATTAATATTATCACAAATATTATGCAGGCGCCGGTAAGATTAGAAAGCTCGAAATAACATTTGGCTCTTTGTGTAAATAAGTGTTGCAATTTCTGGAAAATATATATTTAGATTAATTTTATAAACAAAATTTAATAAGATTCGGCTTGTAATAGATTATTAAATATTTACTTTGAGGAGTGAAAACTTTCATAACTACAGTGCGTAAACCGTAAATCACTTGTCACAATGGGAGCGATAAAGAAATGTCAATTGTTTTTTAGGGATTAATTTAAATTTAAAGGGGGTCATAACATTTCATCTCACGTCGATATAAATCGCATTCCAAAATAACATAATGATGTATGACTGAGCAACAGTAACATTAATTATTTTTATTCCATGTACGTGTCTTTGGGCTAAATATGTATCTAAATAAACTGCAAACCTAACTTTCGATGATTATTTAAAAACATGCAGTTCAAAAATAGCTACAAACTTTTAATTATTTCACAATTATCGAAGGTATGAAGTTCGTCATCATCCATATCGACTGTGTTGTGATAAGTTTAAAAATGGTAATGAAAAGAAAGTGTGAAATCGTTCTTGATCAATCGCGCTTTCCATTTATAAAATCAGTCCGTCTAGGTGGTACTGAATAACAACTCGTAATCTAAAAACTTTATTGAATCACTTTGTTTAATTCCTGCCATAAATAATTTACAGTTGATTTTTCATGTGGAACATTGCTATGTTTAATATTATTTTGATTAATTAAGTGCTACAGACAAGAGCGACAGTATATTTATTTGGTCATAATATGAAGGAAATACCACAATACCGGTATTTAATAAAATAAATAGTAAAATATCTAAATTTGGGACATTTCTGTTTCTAACCGATATTAGAAGACATAATCTCTTAAAATGAAGGCGGATTTATAACCAATCAAAAAATGAGATATTTATAATATATATCGGCAATACATCTGAAATATCGTAATAAATAAAAGTAAACTATTGTAAATGTAAATGTATCATCTAGTACTAAATGAATAATAATTTAAAAAGAAGCCACAAATGAAAGAAATTCCGATCGCGAGTTTTAGTTAAAAATTAGGGAAATAAGTACAGTATACTTTGGAATTGTATGAATGTTGGTTACTTTTTATCATCATACTAAAGTTGATTTGTCACACTATATTATAAAGAGTATTAAAGTAGATGGATATGAATGTGATAAAAAAAATTATAAACATTTTAAAGCAAATATTTCTTTTATTTCAAATAATGACGAAAGTGTAATGATAAACCTTAACTTTTTTTACAAATTAACATCGAATCTTGTGAAAGAAAATGGAGCAATTTGCGTACGATTCACTTTTTTTTTGTAAAAACGTGAGTAAGAAAAACTGAACCTGAAGGAAAAATGGCAGTTGGGCCTGTCAAAATTGAGAGATTTATCTTTCTATCACTGTAGACTTTCTAATTGGTATGAAAGCACATAACTTTGCAAAATTGATAGATGTTTATAGATTCGTGAAAATAATTTGGAAGAAATATATTAAAAAAAGATAAATTCCTAGTATTTAAGAATTTTGTTACCTTTCTCTAGCAACAAATAAACACTTTATAGCTATTAATCGCGGCCACACATACACACATATACTGAATATATAAGTATTGGCTTTATATATATATAAATATATATTTTACTAGTTCTTATCCCACTATATGATAATGGGATAATGATTTATATAGTCATTAGGGTCTTCCTATATTTTCAAATGAAAATGAGTATTACAATTCATAAACTTGTGCCTTTAACAGACAACTTTTATGGTTTCACGTCACAAATACATTTTTGATTCAGAAAAAATTCAATTATGTCATTATTTCAAATGTCGATGCTTCCTTATGTGATATTCAGAGATATCTTGCAATGAACCTACGTGAAGTAGAAGCAAGCTTCTAAAAGTAAAGTTAGCCGAATATGCAAAGGAATAAAAAGTGAAGGTTATTTTTACAAAAACCAAGTTTATACGAGTTTTCCAGGATCATTTTGCAAGGAAGAATTTATATAATTTTGTAAGTTGCATCAATCAATGATTCATTCCTGCGTTTAAATTTTCTATAATAAAATGGTTTATAGTTCGAATTTGAGATACTGTTTAGTTATAATACATTTAAGCGGGAAAACCTAAAAAATTGGGGTAAATATGTTTAAAGTATTATAAGGTGTTCTTTTAATGGTGGTTTTATGTAATTATAAAATTGCTTTAGATGCAATTTGATTAGTATCAATTTTACAGCGTTTCTAGAAATTTTATGGCGTCGTAAATGGAGAAAAGTTTAGAGCAGTTATTGTAATTATATGACAAAAAATGTTAATAGCATCATTTTAATAAATATATTGCTTTGAGAGCTCCATACCTCGAAAGGCAAAAAATAGAAGTTCATAAAAATAACTTATGTATCATTACATCTTACTCATACCTGTTCATCTATTACTATCGTTTTTTTCAAAAAGTCATTTGAAATGAATACTTCAAATTTCTGAAGAGATGAAGTATGAAAACTCGCAATATATCTCAATAGTTTTCATTCAAAAACATGTATATGGATACCTTAGGGATTTTAAAGCCATCTTTTTTAGAATTTTGCTTAACATGTTTCTAGAAACACGGATAAAATTTTAATAAAATATATGCCCTACTCCCTCCATCGGCGTAAACATGAAAACTAATCCAATTTTAAAAAGTCTCAATAAATCGTTTTTAAAATTAATCGGTTGTTATTTTCATTTATCTTCTTTTTTTTTGAGCCGGTTTTCTTTATTCACCACTAAAACCGTATGTGGTAGCACACAGTATTAACTTAATTAACAAAGGATTTTATATTTTTTTTATATTTATTGTAAAAATACAATGGTATCGTTATTAAAAAAAAGGAAACATTTCCTTTTCACAACTTAACTACTGTTTTAAAAAAACTTTCAGTATTAAGGTAATTTTTTTTAAACTTTGTTCCTTCCATAAAGTTTTTAAGGTAGTTGTTACGTATTTTCGCCACAATTTACATTTCGTTTAAAAAATGTGTTAAGCGATTTGTCTAAAAACTAAGTCAAAGTAGAATGATGTTATATTAATAATTTGCCAAAAAATTATTCGCCGATAAATTTTGGTAAAAATAATTCTCAAAAATTATACAATTAATATTACAGGAAAATAAATAATTTTACCATACATAGTATTTTTTAAAAACACGTCAAGCAATTTGTCTAAACAATTAGGTTAATGTAAAATTAAATAATATTGAAAATTTAAAAAAGTATATTTCGTTTAGTTTGATAACAATCGCTCGCAAAAATTTAAAAATTAACATTAAAGGAAAAGTAGATAACCCATCTAAGTTCATTTTATTGTAAACAAGACGCAATATAAATTAAAATATTATTTTTTATAAACTGATAAAAAGATATTCTATTAGCAGTTTTAGAAAAAAATATTTTTTGATAAAAGGATTTATAACAATTTTTGTATCTTATAGTTACACGCCCACTACCTTAAACAAAGTAAACTTTTCCAAAAACCTATAAAATTTCATTTTAATTCATAAATGTTAGATTTTTTTCATTCAATACTAAGTACTTTGTAAAGATATAATTATTAAAATTTTCTTAATTCTAACTTTCAACATTTTTGTAAGATAAATTAACAAATGACTTTTATACTACAGATATAATTTCTAGTAGATATCTAGAATACATTTGAATATTTCCTAATAATAACCAGTTGATTTATATTCCGTGATTATAATAGCAAATTATAAATATAATTTGCTATTATAATCAAAATATTTAACTTTTTTAAACGTATTGAAGCAACGTTTCAACGGGCATCGACATTTTATTGAATTTTATTATGTTATTTGCTGTTTGCAATGTTTTATAATACAATGCAATGAAACAGTCCAAAGCAAGGTTCGTATTAGGTACATTAATAACTTAGCCAAACATTACCTCCCATTTATATGAACATGTCTCGCCTTTGAGGTACTCGGACTAATAATATTATAACGGATTTTACAGCTGCGTGATGAAAAAGTTACTTAATTTAGTAATAAGTTTTTTAGTAATTTAGTAATAAATCTTAAAAATAAAGTCAGTAAATAAATTTACGAATAACTCCGTAAATTACATGTACTAAACTTAACATTTAATAAAAAAATATTTTAAAAAGACAGAATTATAAGTATTAGCGTTCATTTCGACGTGAAAATATAGTAATATTTATAAATTAACAGACATGTATATGTACATATATATATGTGTTTATATATATATATATATATATATGTATATATATTTATATATATATATATATATATATGTATATATATATATATATATATATATATATATATATACATACATATACATATATGTGTGTGTGTGTGGAAATTAAGGGCAGACCATATCAATCAATAAATATTTATATAAATATTTTTCACCAATTTAGCTCTCACCTATTATTTATCACTTTATTTTAGAAGTTACATATGCAGTAAAAATATAATTGAGAAAATTTCAAAATCAATATTTAATTGAATTTATTTGTTGACAATAAAACTGCTAAACTTTAAAATGTTTGCTATCATTAGTATGAAACTTATGATGAATATAATTTGATCGGCTTGCTCAGGCTGGTTTTGCGTTAGACTCCTAAACTGAGCAAAGCCTGACTCGAGTTGAGCTCAAGAAAATTTAGTTGTTTAGTTTGTAATTGAAATTAATTTTTTTAGTAATTTTTATTACATGTATATCAAAGGCTTTTGCAATACTTCAAGTCGATTTCTACATAGTTGCTTTATATTACTTCTTAAAGCTTTTCTCTATGAAACATTCCAACATGTACAATGAATGAAAATGGGATATTAACACAATATCATTAAGGTTATAAAAAATTAATAATGTTTAATTATCGAATTTAAATTCTTCTGTACTTTTGATTTAAATAAACATAAAAATCATATCACGCTCTGATAATGAAACTTATTCAGACCAAGGTAGGTTTTTATCTATAAAAATTTTCATAGTGATTACATTTTTGGGGATTATACCAAAAATATGTAGCAAATAATCAGTTTTATCATATAAATTAAGCAAAGTAAATTGTAGTGAAATAAATAATTTAACACGTAATTTATACCCAATATTTATTATTTGGTTTTGCTGTAAACATTACTGGTTTTAGCCAATATCATTCTCTATCAGTACGACTTGTTTATATTCATAATTTTGTAATGTATTTACAATGACTTAACATAATTTTCTTTTCTTTTATATATTTAGGATTTCACAAAATCTGTAAGTTAATACAATGATATATATTTAAACATAGTGATGTAATTTCAAAAATAATATTTCTGTTTTGTGATAAAGATTTTTCAAGCTTTTTCTTCTGTGAAAGGGGTCAATTTCCAATGCAGTAGAACGCGTTAAAGAAAATTAAATAGAATACCTAGAGAATATACACAATTTTGGCCCTTTTTTATTTCCACTAACGTAATATATATATATATATATATACATATATATATATATATATATATATATATATATATATATATATATATATATGTATATATATATAACTATTACAAATTCAAATACAACACTTGAACTAATAAATAATCTTTTATTTTATACCTTTTTAAGGTTTAAATATATTATGGGTTTAACGCTGTTTGAAAAAGAAAACTGAAATTGATTGAATTTTAATTCGATACATCTTCACCTTTATGGTAAGTTCAGCGAATCATCAAGAAAATAACGTATCATTAAAATTGTTCCGGAATATTTTATTACCACTGAAAACTAAATATATTTTCGCAAAGACGCAATTAACTTTTTAAGTTCTAAGCTTCATTACACTTCGTTATTATTTATTTTTAAGGTATTTAATTTTTGTAATACAATTTTTATTTAAATGCCAGGCAGGTCGGTTAATGGTCATATCAGTGGTTTTCTCGCTGACTTTATATTTTCTTTAGAGTATAAAACTATTGAAAAAATCCATGTGCGTACATCAAAACTTTGTTTTAAGAATAATTTATATAAAACCAGCGTTTCAATTTATAATGGTGATAGTTATGTCGCAACTTTGTTGGAAGAGGCAATGAAAGTCACGTTGGATTTTTGTGAAACATACAACGATGTTTATGTTGCAGCTTCAGTAGAATAAACGATATTGTGTGGCAACTTCAATGGAGTTTATATTGACACTTTAATGGAATAGAAAACTATAGTTATGTCGCGACTTTAATGGAATAAACAACCATATTTGTATTGACATTTCAATGGAATAAGCAAAGATGTTTGTATTCAGATTACAGTTGAATAGCCAACGGTATTTACGTTGAAACTTCAATAAAAAACAGTAACATTTATGTTAAAAGTTCAATGAAATAGACTTAGATATTTATATTAAAATTTCAGTGGAATAGATAACGACATTAAATTGCAATATCAGATAGTACAAAAATGTATTAAAGTGATGACAAATGTATTTCTTTTTTATATTACGTCATTCAAAATTATATTTTTAAAAAATCTGACGGAGGAAAGAAATGATTGGCTCACACAACTTAATTTTTTATTTTACTTGAATCTAAAATTCACTCTTCATCCCTATATATATATATATATATATATATATATATACATATATATATATATATATATATATATATATATATATATATATATATATCGAGTTTTGGAAATTAAGATATATGAGATCATATTAATTTTCACAGAGAGTGACAAACACTATTAACAAATTAAGAAATAAACTGACTCTACTATATGCATTTTTTGCATTATTTGCTATGAATATATTCTGTAACCTTCTATTCTTTCTAAAACGTGCCACTATTTGCTAAGTGTTCCGCAATGAAACAATTTAATTCATATCCATCGGTTAACGCTTCACAGTTTCATTTCAATAAGAATATACTTGATACATTTTATTCGTGTAAGTCTAAATTATACGAATAACACTTTTCAAGTATATTCTTCTTACGGAAAACTCAATCGTGTAGCAAATTATCACAAAAAGTTATTATATAATTGACAGTGGGAAAGACGTTAAAATATAATTGAAGTTTTATTTACTACTTAATATTATTTAGCCGTTTCCTTTCCCTAAATGACATATAATGCGTGTCAATGTAATTCTTTTCAACTCTGTGTTTGAAAAATCGCAAATTAATCGAAATTGTTATTTCAATTAATTTGCGTTGAAAATTTCAGGAGATTGTGACAAGTACCGAAACCTAGTTTGTACGAGCACACGCATTCGAATCCTATGTTTTTGATCACTATAATTGAAATCATTTACAAAATGTTTGCAATTTTTTTTCCCAGTATATATATTCCATTATATTTTATTTTACACAAGATTAAAAAATAAAACAAGGAGTAACTTTAATCAGCTCTTAAGATAGTCAATTTTCCATTAAAGGAATACACAATCTCTCCTTACTAGGATACTAGTAATCAATAGTTAACGAATTTGAATAAAGCATTCCAGACTAAATATCTAATAAATATCTATTTAAATATATAATATCAGCTATAATTAAATATAAATTAACAACGGGTAAATTAGGTAGACAATATTGAAAATGATCTGTCATTAAATACCCAGTGAACTTATTCAAAGATATCTGTTTCTAATACACGGATCCATGTGATATTTTTTTTTAAATTATCTGAAAATATCCAAGAGTCAGTAATATTCAGAAATAACTGAATAATAAGATGTTAATGATAACTTTAATTGAAAATATTCAAAATTACTATCTTAGTTCATGTTTAATATCATCAACATGAATTATATTATGATTATAGTGTAAACCGTTACCATTTTTGAAAGGTTAAATTTCCCGCGAGTTTGTCTCCGGACTCTTACGGAACTAATGTTTTGCAAGTTGCAATAAATCATATCTTGTAAATTTCTAATTTATTTTCCAGAAACTATGAAATAGTTCAACAAAACCTCATTGGCAGACCCTAATTGGCAAAACATAAGAGATCACATATGTTGTTATAGCAATGCAATATTAAATTAGATATGCAACAATATTGTGACGGAAGCCAAATTAATATTGCTGGTCTTGATTTGTGCAAAATTGAAATCATGAGTTTTCAAATTTTCTTCCAATAAATATAAAGTGTATAAACGCCGGAGTTATACCTAACACCATGTTCAAAATATTAAAATACGGTAATGTTTACATTTATTTAAAATTAGACTTTAAGCAATTTTGCAGAAACTATTGAATTTTATTTTGAAAAAAGTATTGTTGGCCGTAATTACAACACTGTACAGAATGCCCCCTCTATTATTCTCGAGAAAATCTTTATAAAAAAAAACAAGTAAAACTTCGTTAATCTATTACAATTCATCAATCTCTTACATGTGATTCAATGCAAAACGCTTATTTCTTTATTAACTGCAAAGCACTTATTCCTTTAATAACTGCGAAGCAGCCCAAAATACTATATTCTGATTTCCATTAATGCTGAATATTACCCCTTCAAATTTATTTAATGTGCCGTATATAAAAGTTTCTCGCATTTAGACAAAACAAAGTAAGTCACAATTACATAACACTACAATGCACCTACCCTAATTTTGAAGGGCACGTTATAAAAGGTAGTCCACCTTAACTTTATTGTTGGGATGCGTAATATTTTTTACAATATTTGTCTCATGTCCCATTGTGGTTAAGAACAGTGTAGTGGTTTAAGGAAATTAGTAGAAGTATATATAATTTTTTAATTCTCTCCTTTTTTTTGGCGGAAAAAGAAAATTAAAACTAAATTTTATTTGAACTAATAAAATCTCTTTTTAATCGTTTTACTAAATGAATACGTTCCAGCTACAAACTTTGCGGCAAAACGTCTACTGCAAGGTTTTGAATTCATTTAATTTATTTACCGTTCTGCGTTCATTTAAAAGGTCTGTTACCCACCGAAATTACTTTAGGGATTTTCCTTCCAAGTATTTCCTCGGTGGCCACGGTTAATTCGGAAATAATACGATAATTGTTCAATAATATAAACGATAAAACGATGGGAAGCTTTGATTATATGTTTATTATCAGTGGAAAATATGGCAAATTTCAAAAGTCTGAAATAAATTCCAAAAAACAAACTGAAGTCAATTGTGATTGTTGAACAGATTTCATTATGTCTGACGAATGAAAACTTATATTCCGAAAACAGTATATATTAAGAGGATTTCCTAAATGTAAGAGGATTTCCTAAATGTATAGAATTTTCTACTTCTAATTATTAAGACACAATTAATTAATATTCATCTAATTTTACTATGATTTTAACAAAAAAATTGACATATGAAAGTGGATTCTGACATTGAAAGTTGTAAATTTTTTATTTGCCGAATAATATTTTTTCTGAAATAAATCTAATTATAAAATAACCAAATTTTTCATTAAGAAAAAGGATGGATAATATTTAAGAGTTAATGAAATGTAATAAATTTAAGGAGAGAAAATCAAACTTTACTTTTTTACAAAGAGCGGTGTTACCCGATCAGTTAATTGATTGTCGATAAATGTACTTTGTGTAAATAATATTGAATGCTGTCATAATAATATGTAGTAATTGAATGCTGTAAAAATAACTTAGGCCAATTATTCGTCCCTAAAATTGTTATTCCCTTAATGTTATCGACTTTAGGGTTTGTTAAAAGTTTTTCACTTCAAATATATTTAGTGTCGTGTCGTTTGGAAATTAAAATATTAATATTATACGTAAAATATTATTCTTTTTTTCGAATCAATCATCAACTGTTGGATACACGCTATAACAATTATAGGGATTGCGAAAAAAAATTATACGATAAAATGTCTTGACGGGTCTTTTGACGGGAGTTTGCAGTCACAACTTCAGATAGAAAATATAGTTTTTCAATAGTGACACTATTATAGTAAATTGTAAATAAAACTCATAAAACCTGAAAAATGGATAAATTTATACTTATTAATATTCCAGTAGCACAGAAAACGAAATCTAGACAGAAAAATGTAAATGAAAAAAATATTTAATGCAATAGGAGGGAGCCACCATCTCAATATATTTACAATGCTATGATTTGAAATTTATGTCTTTAATAGGAATAAACAACAGAAAAGATTTAATTAAAAGGAGAATTAATTATCTGAATTAATTTATATATGTGATAATTTATAAAATTCAAGATAATTTAATTATATCCATGATTAGATTCCAAATTTTTAAAGTAATTTTATGATCTTGTTAATATATATTTTTCGAATAATTTTTTTATAAACAGCAAATAAAAAAAAGTATTGTATGTTTCAATTAATGTAAAAAGGAATAAACACAAAATGTTATATGTACATTTTTTGAATTGTTGTCTATTTATATTGATTTATAATTATATACTTATCGTTACTATATTATATCGTATGCTTATAAACCTGTATTGGGATAATATTTTACTCAAAACCTATTACTCTTATAAAGATAATCCTTTACTCTTATTTTTTTGTGTACATAAAATAATTTTTAAAATCACAATATTAATATTTTTGCAAAATATTGTACGTAGGTACATAAAGAATTTACTTCATTAAAGGCTAAATGGTCCAAAAATTAAAAAAAAAAATTAAAAAATTAATTAATTTCTTCAACGCAAATTAATTTTTTTAAATTAAATGATTGAATTAGCGCTTAATTGTAATAACATTTTAATGTATTGTGTACAAATAATGGAGAGTTTTCGGTTTTGTGATGGCCCAAAAGATGCTTTTAATAACAGAAAAATAACTGACCGATATATCAGATATAATTTTAACACATAAATAAATTATAGACACTCATTTTGTAGTTTCATCTAGATTTTCTCAAGCTATTTTTGAAGTTATGTCGAATAGGAAATATGCGTAATTTATTTCCATTGTGCAATATAATTATAATCTCCATTTAAAACTGTCTAGAAAGAATAGTCATTATTCTGATCAACACTCGGTAGGCAATCATCTGGAAAGGTTTTGACATATTTAGCGACAGGCAAATCGTTATGATACCCATAGAAAACAGTATGTGTTCTCTGTATCGACAATGTATTATGATAACGACTGGATCGAGAGAACATATATGATGGAAACTTCACGATAAAATTAAATGATGAATTAATCCTTGAGCTCATTTTGAGAAAACTGTTATAGAATTGAGCAACTTGTCTGAAACTTGCTTACATCAGCCTGCACTACGTAAACATTTATATATCAGCATGTTTAATGTTATCTTCACTATGTCCTTACGTGATATTGGTTCCTTCGGGGAATCTGTCTTTTGATATTATTTACGTTTCTATAAATATTTTTTGACCTTTATGTTGACAGTAAAAGAAAGTAACCGTATGAATTACCTGTAATTTATACTACACTAAGTATTTTAAACAAAATTGGTTTCTTATCCAATTACTGAAAGATTCTACACAGATTTTACAAACTAATTGAAATACATTCAGGTAAATTAAAAGTAGACCTCATCAAAAACGTAAACCACGGGGCTCGTATTGTCGGTGAAGTCCGCTTTTAATTTACCTGATGCCTTTATTATCAAATTAATTTAATTTTGTCTTTTTTTTGTACACATTATTTGCCACTAAAGAAATAAAAAAATTATTTAGTTATTTAGAAGTTATACTTCTTTGATGTAAAACAGGAATTAATTACAGCATAATATTTAGCATACAAACAATAAATGGAAATAAAATAATATAATAACAGCATAATATTTGGCATGTAAATAATTAATGGAAATAAAATAATAAAAACAGGAGCGCGATTATAAATACGGTTGGTAAAATCGAAATTCAATCAAATAATTGAATTACAAAAATAAATATTTAAAATTTATTTGATACTTTCGACTTTTTCGCCAAAAAAGTTTACAAAATAATTTCATTCGTGATGGCCCAATTGGGCGCACTGAGAATTATCCACCATTTTATCTTTCTTTTCCCTGCCAGACAGATCCCAAATTATCGTATTTCTATTTTATTATTTTCTCATAGAAAGTTATAAAAAAATTGAATATTTTAAAATAGGATATGAAATTAATTATAAAAACAAATTTAAATACTGAGAAAATTAGAAAATTAAAATAAAAAAACGGCATTACTACGCGTCCGTACTATCACTCAATTCAACGAAGGATAGGAACGAATAATATTCGATAATGAACGGTCGAGCGCGAGTGGTAACACACAAATTCATGTTTGCTCCGAAATGAGATTGACTTATACAAATCGAGCATCATATATAGAACTGTTCAATAAGTTATCGACTTTGACGTGATAGTCTTATAGAGACTAATAGATTAGAAGAGAGATAGTGACGAAAAAATCTATTTAAAAAGATAATTATGCCGAGCTAATAAAGGCATCCCTACGCTTCGGTATGTGATATCCTATTATACACTCGCCGTTTTAGACTTAAGCTTTTATTCTCTACATATAAAGTGTTTATCATTTAACGTTACTTTGCCACTATAGACGGAATAACTATTGTTACAACCGGATGCCGGGCGCAAGTGGTGCGAGGCTGCGCAGATCTCCTCGTACAAAACGACAAACTTATATATCTCGATGGCGTAATAAAAAGCGTAATTCCATGAAGCGGATGGAATAATTCAGATCGGGCACGATCATTAAACCAGTATCGATAACTGATCTTTATTATGCTGGCTGCATAAAATTTAGTTTTTTCGTGAAAGTGATTAATACGAAGAAGTGACGGAGAGAGGCGGGTGAGCTCGGCTCGTGGCGCGCCCATGAGGAACGATGCGATGTTGATAAATAACGCGAGGGGCGGGGGGCGAGCTTCGACTAAATAGTAATAGAAAATTGACGGAGTGATGCGCGGGTCTGGCAATATTAATGCCGAGGGAGAACGGAGCGATACGACCTGTCCGGCTTGCGCCACTCGAGATCGGCACCGCACTCCCGTATCTCCATCGTCCATTTATTAATAATACTTGCAAATTTTTTTTACCCAGCGCGCGCTTCCTTTAAAACTGTTCTTCCGATGTAATATTACTTGGCGAGTATTATCCATCATTTTCGATTAGCTCATTAATATTTCAACTTCTTTAGTTGGATATGCATTGGTAAAAACCGAGAAGGCGCTTTAATTTTTCAAATAATTTGATTCACATGGGAATTTAAGGCGCACTGAATTATATATCTTTGGTATTTTGCCCCTTTTTCTTAAATTTTAAAGACACGTTGCTGGTGGACGTACAGCTACTCACAATTGTAATAAATTTCCACAATTATGAATAAAAAGTAATCTGATATTTTAAGCACTATTCTACCTCTAAAAAGGAAATTAATGTTTAATAACTAATCAGCAGTAGTAATTATTATATAATTTAATGAAATTCTTTTTTTGTGCACATAGACAGAAAACTTGATTAGAGAAGTAAATTTTGAAACATTTTTTTTAACATAAAATAATTCGCATAATACTCAGTTACTACTTCTAGTAATGAGGGATTGTTACAGGAATAATCTTCGTAATTGACTAATTAGTAATTATTAATATATTCATCGGAGTAAAAGAAGTACCTAAATATAATGTTCGTTGAACGTTTATCACTTTTTACTGTTACTCGTATTCCGTAGTCCGTTTATTACAGCCATTAATATTGACGGGAAGTTCTCCACGCAGGAAAAGTCGTGATATTTTGCAGTTTCGTATCTTCAAAATTTTCTTCTTTTGTATCTAGGAGAATGTCCTAAATATAAGCGATAGTGATGATAGTAGTCAAAATCAAAATTTTGCACATTAGTACTAAAATTAAGATAACCAAAGTAAAAAAGAAGATTAAAGGTATTTGGGTCGATATAACTTCAATATAAAATGCTATAATATGATTTTTATATTTTTTCTATATTTTTTATGTCACTTCAAAAGTACTTAAATTCAATTATTATTATTAATAATATAAATAATACTAAAATTAAATAATTTTAACATAATGCTTAGTTTTTGAGTACTAATGGACCAATATTTAATGGATCAATATCCTAAACAGCAAAGCGACCAATATGCATAAAAATAATTGAACTAAATTGTGAGCCAAAATATATTTTCCTTCATAAAACATTTTACGATCAAACTTCCATAGCTTTGAATAAGGCTGTTAGCAATACTGTACTAATAAAATTATTATATTTTAATGACTGATCTTTGTACTTTCACAAAAAAAACCAGCATATATCAAGAATTGTAGTTAATTTTTCTTTTTTATAATATTGCTTGCAATTTAATTTGCGAAAAAACTTAAGAAAATACTATCTCACAAGACCTACACGACATATAGAACAGAGTTTTTTGTTTGATATTCTGAAAATTAAAATTTGTAATGAAAAAAAATTATGCGGGTTACAATTATGGGTGTATCGTCGAATGGCGGAAAAGTTTACGACCAATTTTTTTCTGTGTCTCTAATTAGAAACAAAACTATTTTCAACAAACAATCTGCAAAATTGAACAATACCACTCTGGAAAATTGATTTCTACTTCTGAATATTTCAAAAGTATCTGTTTATTTATAGTTTTTTTTATTATTAGGTAGTTAACCATTTGAGGTTAAATGTTACTAAGCTTTATTCATTAATGTTAGCGTAAAATTGAATATTGAAATAAAATGCAGAACGAATTTTCCATACTTGCTAAATATGTTTTCTTATGATTGATGTTGTAAACAGCTGGAAATTAATAACAGATATCTGAAAGGTTTGTAAAATTAAAGGTATGTAAAATGATTTGTTTTAGAACCATCTCTGTCATATATTCCTTTCACCAGGATTCTTACTGTTAACAGATATAGCTTTTATATAATAGAATATGATAAAGTTATTTTCCACTAACTATGCAAAAATTTTGTCACAAAACAGATTCAGTGCAGTCCAAGAAGATGAAATTTATAAGATAATTAATTAAATGGAAAAATCATCGGCTTATCACGTAGGCATTAATAAACTTTTAAATGTTTTAATAAGCGAATTGAACAAATTGAAGATATTGAAAATAATATGAATAAACATATGTCACAATCCTTGCGTAATGTTTATTGATTAGACAATAGTTGCATTTGCTGAATACATTGTTTTTTCTGAAAAAAATTTAGGATAGTGCAACATTCCCTCTTTGGAAAAGCTGCTGACAAAAACGGTCTACTAATAAACTAGATTAGGGCATAAGTAAAATAATCAACGATGCTGCAGTGTTTACAATTGTGCATCTAAAGAATAAATGTGACAAAGAATAATATTCACATATTATTGGCCGTCAACTCTATTATGAAGCAAACGCACACGATTTTGTTCCAGAATAGGTTGCCAGGTTGACTGCAAATTACAATTAGAATATTTTAGTGGTAAATTAATAAAAGTGATAAAGTATAAAATTTCTCATTTTATGATATATTACTGGAATATATAGTAACCATATAAAAGCTATTTGAATATATTTAAAGTTATTTATATTGAGAAATTCGACATAAGCAAGGAAAATCAACTCATAAAAAACTTCATGAAAAACGTATATTTTTCATTTATTAATTTTGAATATAACTTTTTTCAGCATTGCGTAAATAAATAGCTCGTTTCGCATTAACACTTGATTTACCTTAACCATTCAAAATAAGTTTTTAGCTGCCAGCATTTATATTAGACACGACGGACATGACATATCCATATCGAACAAAGCATAATTAGGAAACAATCTGTCTGCTAATTGCGATACAGCCACTTATTCGCTTCCACTTTCCCTTAGCGCTGCTCCAATTCGCTAGCCGAAACTAATATCGGTGAACTAATGATACACTGCATCTAATGATGCTTCCGTATATAGACGAGCCGCTAAGTACATAAGTTCATAAGCCATAAGTTGACATAAGTTCTCTATAGCGATAAATTCGTCGATAGATAAACGAAGACGCAGAGTTGATATGAAGGCTCTTTTATGTGTATACAAGTATGTTTTTGCCTTATTTCACGTGGTAAATTGAACTTATATATATGTGTGTGTATAAACTTATATATATATATATATATATATATATATATATACATATATACATATTTATATATGTATATATATACATATATATATATATATATATATATATATATATATATATATGGTTGTGTGTGAATGCGTGTGCGTGCGTGCTAGCGGGAGCGCGTGTACTCACACTTTATGAAAATTATCTTTACTTGTTTTTATTTACACTCAATTACCATTAATGATTAAATTTAAAAATAATTATATGTTCGAAACTGCTCACATTAAATAACGTGGCATATCTTGGTATCCACAAAAATTACATGGTAACCGTAATAATAACTTCAAAACAACATGTAACGAATACAATTAGTCCGTCATAAAATAGTGTAGGGATGTAAAGTTGACAAATATATGTAGTTTTGAAATCACCTCTTAATTTGGAAGCAAATTTGATGGTCCTTTTACTTACTACATCCGTTTTGACAATACTTGCCTTGCACTCATCTAAAGTGTATATAATAATCCTTCTTTCTATAATTGTCTGGGCCTTCGCTCTCGCAGCAGTAGCAGCGTATTATATGCGCTCGTTTATCCTGATGTAACATTATAACATATACTTTTAATTTCCTCAAATATTGGCCAACTGGTGTAACTTTTTTGGTGTTACGGGGTTCGTACATAAAATATTGCCTGGTGATTTAAGTTCCTATACTTACATGTACTACAGTAATAAGATACGCGGGTATCAATGTTTCTAGATAGTACTTTTTTCATTGTTACATATATGTATAAAAGGGTATTAATGCACATATTCTCCTACATATATATCATATATTCCCTGTCAAGGGTCTTTATTTTTCCTCTCTTTTGTTTCCCTCTCTTGAATTAAAGCAGGAAAACGTACATGCAACTGACTGTTCTTCTCATATATTTAATAACTAGTATGTAAATGAATTGAACCGGCAGTTGGTTTACAATAATAATTTATCTTTATCCCTCAACTCATTTACGTCCATAAATTAGAACTTTTTGGCTACTCTACCTTAATTTCAATTCATGTACATGACGTTCTATTTACATAATAGTTCAAAACTTACGTTACCATCTGACTATGTAAACTATGACTATGAAACTTACGTTACCATCTAATATTTTCGTGATTTTTTAAATATAACACTTTCGACTGTTAAAAACTTAAGTAGGATAAATAGAAACGAAACAATACCTTAATTATATTTGCTTCTCTTTATTTTTAAAACATTATATAACCTCAGTCTACGCCTTTTTTCCATTTCATCTTTTCATTTCTCGTTTTCCTTACATCATATAAATAATATATTATTTTTTCTAATCGTAAAGTTTATAATCAAACCAACTCAGTAATTCTCTAATGAAGATCTTTAATAGTCAATATGTACTCTATAAGATATTATTACCGTATTACCATTCGAAAGGAATCGCTGATAACAATGATTTCTTTCTACAAAAATACTCAGTTATGTTACAAGGTCATGGATATTTATTACAAAATCATTTATAATTATTATTTTTTTTCGAAATAAAACTTGAATTCAAATTGCCCCTTAATAGTAATGCATTGTGTTATTTAGCAATAAAGAAAAGAAATTATTTATATATATATATATATATATATATATATATATATATATATATATATATATATATATATATATATATGACAAATACACAAGAAAAAATATAGAGTAGCAAAGATAGCGATTGCACATTGGGAGTGTACGCTTCCAAGTATAGTGGAATAATCCAGATTAGTTGGTCTTATAACAAACTCGATCACGGTATCTCTGTTGTTCATTTTTGAGGAATTCTACGATATATATTCAGTTTGTGTACTCAGACTTTTCACGTAGCAATCCTTTTCAAATAAAAAAAATCATCCAAATCCGTTGAGAAATACTGAAGACATAAAACATAAATTAAAAAAAACAATATGAATTCAAAAAATATAGTCGAATTGAGAACCTCCTCCCTTTTTTATGTCAATTTATAATTTAATGCAGAAACATGCAATTTGATACTGAAATATCAATATATTTATAAAATAATACAGTCATTGATGGTATAACGGAAGCTATTTTAACTAATACTTTGCCTATAATAAATTAGGCCATTAAATATGAAAAAAATTTCCTTGCCAAAAAAATTATAATGCTTACAATAATTATTATTCCAGCCAAAATGGTATATTGACACTGAACTGAATGACTTTTATAAATCCAATCAACATGATTAATAAAAAATTCAATACATTGGATAGACTACATCAAAATTTGCATTTAACGTATGATTATAAATACTAATTAATATATGGAAAATATTGTGATGAAATATTTGTATTATCAAAATATTCATTGCGCAATACTAAACATATAGTATTTCGTATTTTAAAAGTATCGATGTTAGTTATGTCACTTAACATGTCTTTAATTTCCTATGCTCGTAAATTATTTACGTATGATGTGTATAACAAAAATTAAGTAGAAGTAAACTTACATATGAAAAAAGATGTTTTTTTTAAGTTTACATGTGTTTTTGTTTTATTTTTTACATATTTTGGTTGCTTAAGTAATAACTTTCTAACAAATAAACACATTTCACAAAGGGGAAGCGTTTTATTTTAGCTCGGCTAACAGCTGATGTAGATTCCCTTAAAAATAATACGTCTAAAATTTACTAAGTTCCTACATGCAAAATATGGGCGTATATCCACTCCTCAGTTTCTAATCACCATGGAATTATGATATTTTTCTATGAATACATCTAAAGGCGGGAAGGCTCTTAATCTTACAAGCACAAATTTGTCATTCCCCCTTTATACACAAAAATTAGAATCTCCAACTTCAAGAAAGTATTTAAGTGGCAATGCTATTAACGTATCGACTAAATTAAAAGACAGGTCATCTGAAGTGGAACACTGCAGAAGCAATGTGCATATTATCCTTCGTAAATAAAAACGATACCTTTTGATACTGCCAATTGTAAATTGAAATAAATAATATAAACAATTGCAATAAGAAAATAAAAAAGGAGATTAGTAATGTATTTTACTTGATATAAATATAAAAGCAATTAAAATCACGTTCATTTGAAATATAATTATATAACAGGCTTCCAAAAGTAAAATCTATTTGTGGTCAAATATAATAAATTTATCATTAAATTATGAACGACATTTTATTTATCTAAATAATAGCAATAACGATATCAAATCGTGGGTAAGGCACTCAATTAAATGATATATTATTGTTCATTGTTCTAATCATTAACTTTTGTGAATAATTAATCGATGCAGAAAAAAAGGAAATAAATCGGCAAAAAGCTGTAGATCAAAAAACATATTTTAACATTTTGGTTTCCATTCCATTTCGGACACATTCTTAAACACTTCAGGCCAGAGTTATTCCGCTAACGTCCTATTGTATATCGTTTTATATTGACCTGTAGAAACCTGTACAAAGATTCATAAAATTTATTACAAATTGTCATTCACAATCATTAAAATTAACAGAATCAGTGGGCTTCCTAATTCAAATAAGTAAAAAATATTCGGAAACCTTATATACAATCCACAGAATACCTGACGGAATTAAATTAATATAAATTATTGATGTACCAAAGTGCGGTATGGCCTTAAACTATAGAAAATTCTCTTGAAAAAAAAAACTAAATTTCATTCCATTCCCTTCCTCTTACATTACAGGATATTCCACATTTTTCTCTTATCATAAAAAAATCTTATTATAATTTAAGGTCGGATATGACAGTATTTAGATGTTCAATACATAATCTGCTCAGAGCATGTTCTTGATACCTCGCCATTAATAGACTTCTATTTTTTCCTTTGGAATCTACAGTTGTTTCAAATTTAGTACGCCGGTATCTTATGAAACGCTAGAGTTTTGCTCAATTATTTACTTGACATAGGAATGGAAAAAAAATGTAGTTTTTGTTGGACTAAAATTTTTTTTTTTTATTTTATTTTCTTTAAACATTTTATACCAATTATGATGATTTTCAAACAAAGATACTGCAAAACATACATTTATTTGTTTATTTTTAAAGTATTTTACGATAACTGAGTTTAATGAGACCGTTTTCTCTACACTAAATTTGAACCACAGTTTCATGTCTTTAAAAATAATGAAAAAAAACATAAAATAAAACAATAAAGCAAAAAACTTTTTGAATGACACAGCTTTATTGGATAGTTAATATTTTATTAGAATTTCCGTTGAGAGATTAATCATTCAGCGAGTCAATCAATGTATTCTCACGTTTACAGTTTATTCCTTATTTTCTTCTTCAATGTCTCTTCAAAAGTTTTCAATCGTGACATTTAGATACTAAATTAACCTTTATTATTTTCGTTATTGACTAATTAGCTGACCGTTATTTTATCAACCATAAAAATACATGATAAAGAAAATAGAATTTTAGTTATTTGTAGCAAACGTTTTTTTTGGAGTATGTAATATAATTTTAAGAGTATGCCACATTTTTCGATGTTATATAATGTCTATTGTAACAAATTATATACTCATATTCATCATGATCGAGGAGTAAAATAAAATAGGAAGTTTTGATATAATTTGGTCTTGGTGATAAATATTGTTAAACATTTTGATTGTGTGGATGTAGAATATTATTAGGTAAATAAAAAAGAATTTTAAACAACACAGAGCACCAAATGGTTCCATTTAACAAATGAAAGATATATATTAGCAAGTGAAATAATAAAAGAAGTAACCAATAAAATTTAAAAAGGATCGCTTTTCGCGTGAGGACCAGAAACACCATTATTATTTTACCTCTGCCTGCTTATTTTCTCTCACTCACGTTCATCTGACATATTGGATAATTATACCCAAATTTAATAATTTCTTGTTGTAACTATAGATTTATCTAAAATATTTATTTTCTTACATATTATTTCTTATCCTCACTATGCCTATATATACATATCTACATCATTATAGTGTAATAATTGTGGAGTTAGAGGGAAGAAAAACATCAAATGTTATAATTCTTTCTCGAAGACTATAAATGTTTGAAACATACCTTTATATTTCCGGTGAGAAATTCAAGATCTTTTGTCAATCTGAACTGTTTCCGCTACACACTTTAGGGATAAGAAGCGGATGTGTTTTTTTACATATTTTGATCAAATTCAAAAACTATGCGCCATAAACTTAATAAAAATAGTTTTGGAATTCGTTAATAAATACTTTTACATGACAACCGATTGACGTTAGTGTCTTAGTTTTAAATTTCAATCATTCATTCGGTGCCAATTTTCACTAAAACAAAATATTTGTGAAATTGTATTGCTAGAAGTAGGTAACCATAAGCAAATTTTATGAACTGTAGTTGCTGAGAAAATGTCATGAAATTTTGGTTTCCAACGTTTCAAAAATTCTAATTTAGTGCAGATTAGGGGATTATCGACAACTTTAATCCTTTTTATTTATAATTATGTAATATTCACAGGAAGCATTGCTAAATGAAATTTAATAAAATATACTTCCCCGCCTTTTCACCAGTTACATATTTTGTATATAAGTACTTTAATGATATTATCATAGATTTCTTAGAAAATGGGGAAATATAAGTTAATCGCCAAATCACAAAATAAGGTTACACTTTTTTTTCAAAGGTGGTAGATGATTTCAGTCGTAAATTTTTCGTCACTTTTTTATTTTTTCTGTGACTTATTTTATTTATAAATAAAGTGAACAAATACTCAATGCCAGTTGCTTAGTCTTAAATGTAGGAATTTTCTTCTTAAGCATCTATATTACAGGTGCTGAAGGTATTCGACTGTTCCGCCCCCAATCGACCGCGTACCATAGACTAACAGCTGAAAACAAGTAAGGAGACGGCCAGACGACTGTTATTTACTGTCACATAACTCCGATCCCCCAACTGAAATTTAAAACTATTGTTCCCGTAAAAGTTCCTTTTCTTCGCAATTAGAATAAAAAATTGACATACGTATTCCGCAGGAAATGTTTATTCAAAGGAAAATATTAAGATATGTAAATGAATGTCAACAGTAACCAACTCACAAGAAAGACATTATATATTTATTTTCAACTTTAGTCAGAGGAATAGAAAAATTCGTATAAGTAGCAATGATCGAAATGAAGAGGAACTATAAAGACCCATATATAATTATTGTAGAAAAATCTGTCGGGCGCGTTCAATAATCAGCCTGTATTTTGTTGTTATGGCCTCAATTAGTTAAAAAAAAATAAATTTCTCCTTTTGTAAAATACATTCCGGTAGATTTCACAAAGCCATGTTGCTAATCAAAATCGCTGTAAGATTTTGAGACTCCAAAAACGGAAATTTAAAATTTTTCCATTGCACATCAAATGTTTTCGTGCGTAAAAAGGAAATTAATTTAGTTTTTAATTTCCTTTAAATTTACTAGAAGTATTTTATCCATAATATTTGAGAAAATGTCGAATTGAGATTATAATACCAAATATGTAATTTTAATATATATATACATTTTTTTGTGTTTATTTACAATCAGTTCCAAACTATAAGCAGATTTGTTCTATGTCGTTTTATCATTTCCAAGGAGCTCCTCAGCAGGAGACACCTCATCCTTCACCATCTGTCACCAATTATATCATGGCGTTTCAATCGTTTATTGTAGGAGATGGTTGCTAACGCAGTAGCTAAATCATTTGGGTGGTTTTCCAGCCGTGTTTTATATTTATGCCCTATTAATTTTAACTCCACCTTAATTGTTATTTTCAGAGCTTCGTGATCTCTGTATTGGTGATGAACCATGGTGCATTGGAAATGGTTCTTAGCATACCATTTTGCAGCCTTTGCATTATGTTTAAATTGGAGTCGCAAGCACTTCCCCACAGTTGTGCACCATACGTCCATATTGGTTTCAGGATCATTTTGTATATCAGCAATTTATTGTCGATTGACAATTTAGAGCCATCAACCAGTAGATGTTTCTGAACCGCATGTTCAGCTCGGCTCGTTTTGATTTGATGTGCTTCTTCCAGGTCAACCTTTTGTCCAGGTGCATACCGAGATATCGAACAGAGTCAGTCTGTGGCAGAACATTTTTTCCCAATTTTACTGGAGCACAGCTTCCTTTCCTCAGCGTAAAAGTAACTTGTACGGATTTGGTTGTGCTGGCTTTGATTCTCCATTTCTGGATCCACTCGTTGACCCTATAGAGGCTTTTCTGCAAGACGGCAGATGCTACAATCGGATCTTTGTTGCTCGCGAGAATTGAAGTGTCGTCAGCAAAAGTAGCAGTACTTACCTCTTTTGTTTCTGGAAGGTCTGAGGTGTAGATGGTATACAAGACAGGACCAAGGACAGATCCCTGTGGAACTCCTGCCATTACATCTTGGATAATTGACAGTTCTCCGTCCTCTCTCACCTGGAAGATTCTGTTCGTGAGGTATGAGTCCATCAATAAGTAGTAACTATGCGGTAAAGACGTTTTTATTTTATAGAGTAAGCCCTTATGCCATACCTTATCGAAAGCTGCCTGGACATCTAAAAATACAGCGGAGCAGTATTCCTTCTTTTCGAAGGACTGTCTAATCTTATCACAGACTCGATGCACTTGTTCCACCGTAGAATGCTGTTGTCTGAATCCAAACTGATATTTAGGTATCACCAGGTCTTTGCTGAGTATGGGTAATATTCTGCTCAGGAGGATTCTCTCAAACAACTTTGATAGCACAGGTAAGAGACTTATAGGTCTGTATGATGATGTGTCTTCCGGGGGCTTTCCTGGCTTGTGTATCATTGTTACTATGGATACCTTCCATAGATTGGGAAATCACTGTACTCGAAGCACTCCATTGAAGAGAATAACTAAAAACACCAGTGCTTTCCTGGGAAGTTCCATGATAACTTCTTTTGTGATGAGATCGAATCCAGGGGCTGTTTTTATCTTGCAGTCCTTTTATAGCCCTCCTCAGTTCTCCAAATGTGACTGGTCTTGGCGGAATGGACAGTTGTAGGTCTTGCTGCAGTGTACGTTCAACTTCATTTTCGAACTCCGGATTATTGCCTTCATTAGGAGTAAAGATGGCGGCCAGATGTTTTGCAAACATGTTATCTTTTTCTTTGTTTGTCTTAGTCCAACCATGTTAGTTTTAATGGGGCATTTATATTGCTGTGGCCTATTTAACGCCTTTGTAAGCTTCCAGAGGGAGTATTATGTTGTTTTTGTGGCAGTTAGGCTTTCCAACTGATTTTGTAGTGTGGCATTATTCAAAGTGTCGATTGAATTTTTCAGCTCTATAATAGCTTTAATAAGTGCAGTCTTGTCACTTTTACATCTACTTTGGTGCCATATCCTGCGCAATCTTCTCTTCTCTAGTATTTTACGTTATTACAAGAGGTACGTTCCCAACAACTTGGTAACCTTTTTCTTTTTTAAGATGAGTGTTAACCCAGCAAGCTTTTTGTATAAGGTTAGTAAAGTGTTGAGTCGCGTCATCTATCTCGACGGGTGTTTTCAAGAATTTCAATTTAATGCCTTCCTCAATGTATTCTCTGAACCCTTCCCAATCAGTGAGTTTATTATACAGAGTATCAGGCCTCTCGTAGCAAATGATAGACGTACTAATAGTTAGAAGGACAGCGGTGTGGTCAGAACTACTGTCTAAACAAGATTCAGCCTTCATGTAATTTGTCAAAAGTCCCATTATTATGAAGAAGACCAGCAAATCGGGTTTTTTATTTGGATATGTTGGCCAGTAGGTTGGTTCACCCGATGATATACAGTTGAGGTTATTTTCGTCAAGGCATAATTTTAGTTGTCTACCTCTAGTTGTTGTTAGCCTTGAGCCCCAGTATGTATGTTTGGCGTTCCAGTCACCACCAGCCACAAATCTTCCTCGCAATGTTGAAAAGTATTCTGCAAATTTTGTTTCACTAATGGTGTGCAGTAAATTGCCAACAGGTTCAGTTGACCACAGATACCTTCCACCGCAACGGTGGTTGCCTGAATGTGGTTTATCCTATACTCCGGTAGCACCTGATGTTTGATGGAATTTCTTATTACAAGGGCTGTTCCTGCATGCCCCGTTCCATCCAATTTTAATATATGCCTGGATTTAAATAGTACATGAAATGAAGAATTTATTTCAATTTTGAAATTTAATTAACCATTTTGAAAATGATATATTTACACAAATTATAAAAGATTAATTTTGTATAATCGAATAAAGTAAAATAAGCATATTTCAATACTCCTTTCCAAGTTTTACGAAATGCTATGTTTTGTTTATTCTTTTTTTGAGAACTTTTAAAGTAATAAAATTGAATTATCCTTTTAAATAGCTTAAAAACTCTTCAAAAATTACGTTTAAATTTTTATGAAATACAATTTTTATCATTAGCGTGGCCAAAGGTATGTTTAAAAAATATTCATCATAAAGACGCCTAAAAACACATTAATAAAGTTTTGGTTAAAATAGGTTCATTAATTTCTAAAAGTAGTACTCGAAAATGAGTAAAGTTATGTAAGTACATTTCATTTATTGAACTGCTTTCAGCTTTGCTTACGAGGAAACATAATAATTATATATGTAACTCAAGTACAATTTAAATAAATAAACGTTGATTTAAAATTAATTACGCAAAATATTTTATAATAAGGTAATTATCAAACATCCCAGTCACCAGAAATTATATTAAATAGAGGTAGTTTATTAGTAGTTTATGAGAAGATTTAGGCAATAACTGATATTACATCTTATTTTAGGTTGCGAAGGTGGCGCTAAATATTTATCTCATTTTCCCTCTTTTATTCATTTTAAATTTAACTACAAAACGGACACGCCGCTGAGTTACAATTGAAATTAATTATCTTTATGTCGAAGGTAACTCTGAAACTTTAAGTTCTCCCACCTGACGTCATAATTTTTTACGTTATGGTAACAGGAGGTGTTGCTATTAACGACATAATTGTGTAGGGATATTTTTGGTAAGTAACTTGTAGCAGAACGATTGTGGTTTATGATAAATTACTTTATTACTTTTCAATGACATATAAGCGCGCATCAATAAAATTAACTTAATTATGAAATGTGAGAGGATGACCTAGTTTATTTACAGATCAATAAAAATGATTAGATAATTGGTAATTGAAAGTTAATTTTTAAGTTAATAATTAAAAGTTATTTTATTTTTTGCTAATTGTTTCTAAGCTTAAAATTTGAAAGGTGCCTTTTTATGACCCAAATCCATTAAACTTTTCTTGTTTAAAGCTTCCAAAAAGTTTTAAACATCAATAGTTTAATTGAAGTTTACCAACATTTTTATTGCGAAAAATTAATATTTTATTGGGGCTAGGGAAATAATACAGGATTTAAAATGAAAGTAATTTAGATATATTGGTTTTAAAAGAAATCAACATGACACTACAAACGTATTTTAAATTAACAAAACCCATTTTAGTTGACCTATTAAATTTGCTTACGTGCAAAGAATTTTTCTGAAAAAAATACTAACACTTACGACGATTCGTATGTTTTTATTAAGAAAAATATATACAGTTTATAAATAAAAATTAAATTGGAAAATATTTATTTGATGAACTAATTTTAATTATTTTCGGTGACAAGTTTAAAATAATATTTAATGCATGTATATTAAATGTGTCCCCAATTCTTTTCAATACAATAATGCATTTCTGTTTAAAGTCAAGTTAAATGCCTATCCAGTACTATTGATTTGAAGCAATTGAGTAAATAGAATTGAATCCAACAATCTCAGAATAATCTGCATAGGAGACGTGACTCAATAGCGACAGCTAAAGATGGTGTTAAAGCTGTGCAGTTCATGATAATTTCTGAAAATGAAGCAAGTTGTCAGTAATTCGGGCAAATTTAGGTATTCATATAAAATAAAAAAACTTACTTATGAACATTTAGGCAATAACTGATGTTACATCTAAATGTTCAACTAAGTTTCATTTATGATATAATCGATATCATCATGGGCAATAAAAGCGGAATATACCATAATGAACTCAAAACTAAGAGGTACATGTTTCCTTTCAAAAAACCTACAAAGACAAAGAAAGGTCGAAATGCTAGAAAAAGATTAGTTCCGTTTTCCTTTGGATAGACAGTATTATGCAAGAATTTTTCTTAAAAATATAAGAGGAGTTACTACAGACAGTTGTATCAACAATTATTTGCCTGTTGTTTAAAAAAAATGTTTAAGAGCTACCCAGCCAAATAACCGACCGAATATTTAACTATATTGGACCTAGGAATTTTGAGTTATCTGTTTTTAGCCCAAAATTCGCACCATAAGATTATTATTTGTTCCCAATAATAAAAGGTAAACTAAGGGGAATATGATTCTCGGACGCAGAAAAAGCTGTTACCATAAACAAAAAGGCCATAGACGAGATATCCAAGGAAGACTGAGCTGACTGCTTCTCTCTAGGGTTACGTCGAATTTAACATCGAGCAGAACATCACTGAGACTATTGTCAAAAACCATAAGCGTATTGCAAACTTGTTAGATGGTTTCATATTAGATATTCTAAATACTTTCTATACTACCTATATATCCTAACTGTTCATAACTACAATATTAATGTCATGCAACACCAGGAGTACTATTTCACACCAGGGGTGCCTCTAAATATATAATTGAAAGAAAAGTATATTCCCTGTTATTTTTAATAAATCCTTAAGGCGACTTTTATAAGAAACGAAGGAAACTTTTGGTCACTAAGGTCACATTTTTTTTACTCTAGCGTAATGCATAGATACGTACCTATATGTTATGTTGGTCATGGAATTTACTAAATGATATGATGGTGGATTTAAATAATAAAATATTGTTAAACAAATGCCAATGAAATGAGATGCTTCAGGATATACGCGGAAAAATTTAAGCGATGGAATGAAAAATGCATATTTACACAACGCAGATATGACATTCTGTAAATTCATTAAGTAGGGTGAC
Organism: Druceiella hillmani; assembly: GCA_039881145.1. Taxonomy (NCBI): domain Eukaryota; kingdom Metazoa; phylum Arthropoda; class Insecta; order Lepidoptera; family Hepialidae; genus Druceiella; species Druceiella hillmani. Next base: position 622,901 of record JAYKKI010000041.1, read on the forward strand.
TAATTTTATTTTGCATTTGGCCATGTTGAAGATTTTTGTAAGAAAAAGCTTTAAAGGAGGAAAGTGTAAAAGAAGCGTCAACTTGGGAGATCTGAAGATTATTAGATAAGTTAAATTGATGATTATTTTATATATTATGATCAGAGGTTCAATATGTTGTACTCGTATTCAAATACGAGAAAATAAGTTCTAACAGCAAGAAGTATCGCGTTCCACTGTGGATAATTAATTTATATATGGATTATACGTATTGATAGAAAAAGTTCGAACTTGCAATTTGTTTATTCTTTTTTTGAGAACTTTTAAAGTAATAAAATTGAATTATCCTTTTAAATAGCTTAAAAACTCTTCAAAAATTACGTTTAAATTTTTATGAAATACAATTTTTATCATTAGCGTGGCCAAAGGTATGTTTAAAAAATATTCATCATAAAGACGCCTAAAAACACATTAATAAAGTTTTGGTTAAAATAGGTTCATTAATTTCTAAAAGTAGTACTCGAAAATGAGTAAAGTTATGTAAGTACATTTCATTTATTGAACTGCTTTCAGTTAATAGATAATAAATTGTTATTTCAGCAATTGAATTAAAATAAATATTGAGATAATGAAACTAACACAGATTATTCCTAAACTAGTTTAGATGAACTATTTATATATTAGTTACAATTATACAATAAGATGAGTTGTTACTAATAGTGATGTAATTAATAAACAAACTTTAGAACTATCATCTCTCCTAGTTCACAGCAAGTATATGCAATACACCAACTTGGCTAAAAACTATAAACTTGAAATAAATGATATCATCTTCTAAATATATTGTGCTGTGATAATACGAAGTGAATTATGAATTAGATACATATGTTAAAATTTTATACTCATAACTCATACGAGGCGTCATTTTTTATCTGAAATATGAGAAATTGACGGATTAAAAATTTTGATATACTATTTATTAAGTTTCGTGTTCATATTTTGCAAATATTATTTTATAAATAGTTAATTTTTCGAGAATTTTTAAGAGGTCAATTAAAATCAAATAAAATTTTAATTTCTACACAACCAATAGTCTAATTTTGCTACATAACATTATAATCAATTATCATATTTATTTAAATTAAACAAAAGGAAATATTAAAGAAAGAAAAAAAACCGTTAAAAATTATTTCAAAATATCAACCAAAGCATACCGAAACAATATACAATCGAAACAATATATTTCTATATTATTGGGTACTGTTAAATTTTTAAGAAATTCCATAAATTAAACAAAAATGATTAAATTATTTCTTAATTTTTTCTTATTAATTTATAGATTTTCTAATGGATTTTTTAATGCTTTGTTCAAAAAATATTATAGTAAAATAAAATATAGTATTACGTTAAAAATAAAATCTTAAGAAGAAAATAATAAAATATAGGAATATAATAAAAATAAAAGCTAAGAATATTTTATATATAAGTACCATTATCAGAAATTATTTTTTATATAATTTTAATTTCTACACAACCAATAGTCTAATTTTGCTACATAACATTATAATGAATGTTATATTTCAAAAGTATTTAGAGTAAGAAATAACGCAAATATTATTGCGTGAAAATATAATTTATTATCGTTCAGTAACAGTTCAAAATACCACACAGAAGTCCTTAACGACAAATTTTAGGAGTTTGATACCTGTTTTAATCAGTTTGGAAGTTACTTTTTACTTTATTTAAATGCATTTCAGTTATAAAATAATTTAACACATTAGTCAGAATACCTAAATCTAATATGTTGTAGTAAGTAAAGTATCATGTGACATACTTAAAATTGTTATTCTAATATGATCAAAAAAGTGTTAGAATCAAATTATTAAATGATAATTCGCCTTAAACTTTTTCTGTCATATAAAATAATAATTTTAAGAAAAAAAATAATCTCTTCATTTAATCGGTCCTATTATACACTCATTTCTGTACATCGACTGCGAATGAAATAGAGAGTTAATTTTTTACATAATATTAATAACAATATATTGTTCCTTACTCATAGATTTAGCTCTTATGAATAACTTTGTTGTGTAAAAGTCTTAAGCTAAGCTATGTTCTATTATATCTAAGTTTATGTTACGGGAATTTGTGTACTGTATATGGTACTAAATAATTCTAAATCAAACACGTAAAATAAATAAGACAGTCTCAGATTTCTTCTAAGACAAACAAAATGCTTTAACCTAATTTCGTATCCGACCTGAAAGAAAATTGAATTTAGAAATGGCGCGTATATTGTCGTGCGGTGAGCTCCCTAATATCTTTGCTCCCTGATGTACTGACTACATAATAAAATACACGAGTAACTGTATTATTCAGCTTTCATATTTGGTCACTTTTAAAATTCCGTGTCGATCGTATCAATCCATAGAGACGACTTAGAATGGATTTTAAGTGACTAAATATTTTTTTTCGCAAATAATAAATTTAAATTTTTTTTTATTTTTCCCATGGATAAATAAAGCTTTTTTCAAAAAAGCTTCTTCCATTCGAGCATACCTAATGATCCAGTAAAATAAATCAAGTTTAATTGAACCTATCTTTAAAAAAAATTAGGTTTAACATGTTCTTTTTAGATTTTTCTAATTTAATTTAAATTTAATATTGTTGTATAGTTATATTTGATTCGCTTGTGCGGTAAGTATAAGCCATAAGAATGTATTTTTTTAATTTGTTACATGATAACAAGGCCAGTCATTTACAATATTGTGAATTAAGTAGCTATTTCGTAGGGACTAGGTATTATAATGAAATGTAGTACTTAAAATTGCACTCAGATTAATGAAGTACCATTACGAAAGCATAGATATCCACATATATTTTTGCTCGTAAATTGTCTATTTTAAGACGTAAGCAAATTTTTGCCTCCGCTTTGAATCCTCTTCACAAAGAGGTATTTTGTCTTAAGAATTTATATTTATTGTGATGTAATGAGAGTAACGTCATAACATTATATAACATTCCAAAACTTCATTTATTTTCACTGCATTATTAAATATGAATTATAGAAATATACGTACTTTTTTCTTGAAGCTGTAAGACCTAGTGGATGACAAATTGTAAAGCATAAAAATTTACGCACATTTTCCAAGTCAAATAATGTATTTTAAAGTTAACGAAACTGACTATTAGTTCCAGATATCTCAAATTTAATTAAGAGAACTGTTGATAATCCTAGGTCAAAAATTGTTAAAGTATGAAAAGAAATAATAGATTAGTTGAAATGTGATACTTTTAATAAAGTAATTGAAACTTAACCTAAAACGAAGATGGTACTCAAAGTTGGAAAAAAAAAGATAGGGTCAGCTTGAATCATACAAAGTTATCTTAATGATCCTTTTGGGAAACTTTTGTGTCATATTCTATAAAAGAAATGATTTAAATATTGCCGCCAAAATAACAAAAACCACATCGTTTAAAAACATGTAAAAAGTACTTTTTTTGAAAGTAAAATAAAGTTTTCATAAACTTAAGGTTAAGTAGGTAATATGTTTGTGTAATTTGCAATCAAATTGAGAAATCAAGTTGAAAATCAAATTGAAAAATCGCTCCTACAAACCACTTCGAGGTCTAGTTCACCACCAATTTGGATCTTAGTTTGTTAATTATATTATCTTATTCGTAATTATATGATCTTAGTTCGTTAATTATATGTTAATTATACATGTTTGCTAGCTGCTATCCACTCTAAAAATTACTTGATTACAATTCGAAAATCTTTTATTTTTGGATGTTAATCGCAAACACCGAGATTATTTATTCTTGTTTTCTGCTTCACTGCTGAAACAAGAATAAATAATAGCCAATATAGCCATTATAACGAGTCTAAGCAGTGGGAAAATATGGTTAATGACATCTTTTGTTTATTAAAAATTCTACATGTTACGTCTTACTTACTGTAACATCATGAAAGAAAAAACAGTTCATTTATGATATATATTTATAAAAATGTATCACTAATTATGTAAAATGTAAACTAGCATAGTAGAAGTTACAAATGGAAACTTAAAAGACATGGGAAAACAAAACGTGCTTTGATCCCATTAACAAATGAAGAAATTTACGATGAACTAACGAATTAGAAAAATGAACTAGTACGTCGAGGAGCGAGAAATAAATTAAGCACTCTTCTTGGTCTAGAATAACAATGCCCAAATATAGATAATTTAATGTAAATTCATACCAAGATATTTCAGTAACACCTGTCATTATTTTGATCTTCTTTAAAATTGTAATAATTTAGCAAAAAAGGTTTAATTTTATGTTAATATTTTTGAAATAAAACTCCTATATTAATAAATTTACAAAATTAATTACACTGTTAATCATGTAAAAGAAGAACAACAATTTGTCTGTAAAATCTTGGGATTTACTACGTAAGATAACATCAAATATTGCGTGATTCGTACTTGAGGTACGAATGGAATGGAATCAATGTTTAAATTAATTTTGATAGGTCTTATGAAATATGTCAATACCATTTATTAATAAAAAAGCGTAAACATATTCCCAACTATTGATCATTTATGATTGTTATAATGTACCGAAATTTCAATATTAAAAGTTAAACATTTATATCGTCAGGAAACCTCAATAGACAGGCAGATACTACTTTTTAATGACAAAAATTTATTAGAATATAAAATATTAAAATATCATTTGGACAAAAATAAAAAAATATCATTGGAACAAAATTTAAGGTTCGAGTTAAGATACGTCTGGAGATGACAAAACGTGTACATTAAATCTATTATTTATGCGTATCTTCCTAAATTCCTGGATTCAAATGAGGTTTAATAAAACTTCTTTATTTATTTATTTATAAATAAATTCGAATATTTAAAATTATAGCTAAGCCTTTCGTATTGTATTAATTACTTTATTCAAAGGAACTTTGTTTTTTTTATATTTACAATTCTGTTCTTAACGATAGTTTCATTAATATTGTCGAATATGTATTTTTGTGGAAATTGCTCAAAGTAGATTTTTGGTATGAAAAGATAAAAAGACATAAAATAACTAGTGGGCTTAACACTTGTTTTTATTTACTCATGTACACGATGCGTGTTAGAAAAAAAAATATTTTAAATTTTAAATAAGTATTTCCGTAACAAATTCATTTCTAATTTATTTCTTAAAGCATTCATTAAAAAGTGACATAAATTAAAGCCCAGTTTTAAGAGTTATTTTGTAACAACTCGTTTTCTATTATTTATTTTCATTAATTAGTGACAAGAAAGACGCTATAATAATTTAGAATAAAAATAGAAAAGATAAAGTAAATATAACATGTAATAATATTTTCGAAACCAATTTAAAATAATCAAATTTTTATATGTTAATTTTACTTATGCTTGTTCGTAAAGAAACGCTTTGAAATCATTTTAGCCAAGTAAAACAGGGTAACCCAACATTGTTCGCTTGCACTAATGAGGTAAAGAAAGTCACATAAGCAATTATTTGTGTCTGTAAGGTTCAAATTGTTTGTATCAACTATTTGAAAAAGAACAGAAGTAACGTAACATCAAAGATACGGAAAATTTTCCATAGCTTGAATGGAAGTAGTAATTTTGGTTAAAGGCGATCCAATTGTGTTAATATTATTTTATTGCAATTGATAAAATAAATTTTTGCAAAATTGTACAATAAGATACAAAAGACTTATAAAGAAAATATAATTTTGTTTAAAAGTCAAACTGTTTTAAATTGTATATATTATTAATCACATCCATCTAATTTTAATTTGTGGTTTTTTTCAATTTTAATATTAAAAAGATCCCACGCGCTCACTTTTGTAATTTTCAATGCATTTTTTTGAGATTTAGTTTTTAATTGGCATTGGAAATTGTTTAGTATCCACAGAGCTTTCACCTTACACTTTACTTCTAAAGATAACAAGATCAATGCTTTATATAAAAGAAAAATATTAACAGCCCGTGGGTTACCATAAAGAAGAGGTTTCAATTTGGTCATATATTACAAAAAGCATGAAGTCGCCGAAGGGGCACAAAAAATATTTTTAAGAAACTCTTCAAAGCCAGGATTTGATATATCATTGGTATATCTTATATTCGCAGTTTTTAGGCTTTTAGTTGTATGAATATATATATATAATCATATATATATATTCATACAACATGCTATAATCATATTATTATTTTATTAATATTATACCTTAATTATTATTAGTGAGAAAACAAATATTACACAAAATTATGTAACATAAACTTTAAAAATAATATTTTGAATAGTTTTAATGTATTTTTTAAAGTTTAATATTGTTATTATTATCACGGCAAAAACGTAGTTTTCAAGTTCAAATATTTCTCTTTCCTTTAATAATATGATATTACGATTTTGTAAACATGGTTTTGAAGAAAAGTCCGTGTATTAGCGAATTGGCAAATAGGGTTACGTTATATTTAAAAGTAATTTTTTACTTCTTTATTTTTCACACAATAAAACATAAGAAATATTTCATAAATACATTGGATAGTAGGTGTTGTGCCTGAGAAAACGTGTAGCCGTTGCTAATGTAAACAATATAAATATTCACAAGATCTAAAAAAATCACATTCCCCATTCGCAATTCGTTCCGTCCCAATTTTAAGTTCAATAAATTTCAGCATAATCATATCACTTTTGTAAACAATTCTAATTTCCTTTGCTCAGTATTTTCGGTCAGGTATGTAAATATTATTATCAAACGTTTTGTTCAAACCTTTTTAAAACCAAAAACATTATTTAATGTTCATTTTGAAGTCTAAAACATTTTTCAAAAAAATTTTCTCAAACCACGTGAAAGATCTTTCAAAGTTTACTCATTCACCATCTGGTTAAAATGTTTCGATATTTACGAGATTGCAAAAAGTATGTGGGTGACAACGCTTTGTATTACATTACATTTGAATTTATTTTTTAAATTATGGAAGCCGATTATTTATATTCATACCACACGAAAAGAAAAATTTAATAACAAATTTCAGAATATTTAATTTAATAAATTCATAAAAATGAGAATAGACGAAATGAAAACACTTTGGACGAATTGTGGCTTCATATTTTGAAGTTTTTTCCCAATTCACTTGATACATCCTCAGACTTCTTCCTAACACAATTAATGCCAGTGAAATTAGATAATTCAATGCAATATTACATACAATTAGAGATTATTCATAAAAATTTAAGCCTAGAGCTTGTCACTCGTTCCTGCAATTGGTCGTAATTTTAATTTATGCAATAATAATTATATAAAATATATAAAAATATATATATATATATTTTATATATTTATATATATAAATATATATATATATATATATATATATATATATATTAAATTTATGAAGAAAAAATTGAGATTTCTTTTAAATAACTGCTACTTAAATGTGTCTTTACAAAAATCACTTCTAAAGTATATGAGCTCACTTTACCTTAAAAATAAAAGTTCAATGAAACTTTCAGTAACATTTAATGCGAACCATAATTTTAAATTAGGTTACAATATAATGAAACACCAATTGGTATGAGGAAGAATTTCACACCGTAAAAATTTGTCGGCCTGAATTTTTCTTATGTTGAGATCTAAAAACAAACCTCTTTAAAAATAATATATCACATATATTGACAAGAATTCTTCGATAAATTTATTTAATGACAACCCTAACGGACAAAAAAATGCATAGATACGTTTTAGATTGTTTCGTTGTCAACAGGGGTAAAATAATAATAAAGTACTACACTTTGCTCTCTCGTAAATTACTGTTTAACTTGAAAATTAGCTTAATATATTTTATATTATTGTACATAAAATAACAAGCCATTGGTTCATTAAACAATTGAAAGGAAATGTATTTTGGAAAACTCGCATCTTAATTTTGGATTTCCTAACACATGACCTAAAATATTGACACATTATGAGAACGCTTTATCGTATTATTTACATCTTATTTACTTCCTTATCCCGATCGCAATGGATTTATTGCCGTATAATCGTCCGTATTTTGAATAAAAGAAATATTATAATTTTGAAGATATTAAGTTAAAATAAATTTCTAATTGTTCATTGAAAGTATGAATTTTTAATTTATTACATAATTTTGAAAGAAAATCTTCACATCTAGAAAAACAGTAAAATAATTCCACATTTTAGACGAAAATTAAAATGTATATGGATTAGAATACATTATCATTACACTAAATTTAAAGTTCCTACGTCCAACATTTTCTGGGAGAAACGGTTATGACCAGTTATAAGATATATATTTTTATTCAACCGTTTTTATTATTAAATTTACCTAATGTACAGGAGCCCAAAACTTGATATCCCCTTTTTATAAATTCATTCCTAAAATAATATTTTCGTGTCTCAGGTTTAGTCTATCACATGTTGCAAGTCTAGCAAAACATCTTCACACTAACGGTCTTTGAAAAACTGAATAGTTTGAAACGTTTTAACCATTCATACCGCGTCAATTACGGTAATTCACGAGTATTTAATATTAGAAAAGGAATAGAATACACTTCTATACGGTAGCGTAAGATTTATGGTACTGTTTTGCTATTTATAGATCATGTACATTACAGATTGAATTAAATATTGTTTTGAATATAACGTTAAAACACAAGTGTACTCCATTTCGTTTCTAAAGAGGATGTTTATAAACGAACCAATTGGACAGTTGCGGAATTGTAAACTTATTTCTTACATTTACTTAGTAATCTGACGTGGTTTTATGTGATATGTGTGATAAATTATTTTTCATTGGCGATTACATTTATACATTATATTTAAGAGAAATGCAAATAAACAAGATGAAATGTATCAAATAAATTATATATATAATTGTTACCTAAAAACTTATAATAATACCAAAAAAAATCCTCACATACTTTTTCCACCCGTGAGAATGGCAGACTTAAAATACTGGTGTATTTAAAAAGTTGTTGTTGGCCATATTCGTACCAGTAAATCACGCTTGGCAAATCTTCATCAAATACCATCAATTTATTTGATATATACTCCAGAATATTAAGAAACAATACTCTGTTTTCTGTATATATTAGTAATAGTAATTTAAATAAATGCTATTTAGGATACACAAAATTCAATTATTACGAAATTATCACAAAAGTCAATTAAGGATTACTTCGAGCAATAATTAAAATATTTTTTTAAAAACATGAAATACACTAATTTATCACAGAAAGAAATACACTAGAGTGTAACAAATGAATCATAATAGACCTTAAAGAAAAAATACGCATTATTATAAATAATAGGCAAAATATATTAATATTTCACAAATAAAACACCACAGAACATTGAATGATTATTCCCAATGGTAATCGATATTTATTTCCTTTGACTCAATGTGTCCGTTCAAACGTGTAACGGGTATAAGTTATAAATATATATTGTAGTCTGTAAAATAATAACAGCGTTATTGGAAAAAAAAACAATGTATCATAATGTTTATTGGTTTCATTACCCTTATGGCAAATATCGTGTAAGTAAATTTGTATAAGCAAATAAATATCGTTCTATATCAAATTCAAAATATGTTTGACTTTTCCGTAACCAAAATGAATGGTTCGATTTTTCCCTTCTAAACTTCATAATTAGTAAAATAATGGTATATTACTAACATATGTGACATTTTTTATCGTAAAAATTTATTGAATAATGTAGCGATTATAATATATTGATTCTCTATATAATACACTGAGTTTTGTAAATAGTTTTGACAAATTTGTGCCAACCATATTTTAACTATCATCAACATTGGTTTATTTGCAAACATTTTCTTTTTAAAAGGGATAGAGTATATATTAAAAATCTACGAATTATTCTCAAATTGTGACTTCTTATCAAAAAATAAGATGTTAATATCAAATTACTCCTAAAATTTCCATAGTATGATATTCGAAAAAAAAATGGTTTTAATTAAAAATAAATTTTTAAAATAATGTATATGCGGACAATAACAATAAAATCACTCTAGGCATTATATTTTTACAATTAAATGAAACTACGTGATGTATTATTATTTCTACTTTCTTTAATTTCTTTACCGCGACCTAGGTTTCGTTGTATTACAACATCTTCAGGTGGGATATTAGCAAAGATTCTTTCTTTGCGAATAACCTGGAATCTAAATTTAGTGCACTTATGAATTTGTTGTTCGATTTGAGGTTATTTTCTCGACAGGTTATTGTATTCAACGGAAAAAAAGTAAAAATATTAACCCTAGGACATCAAGTATCAACGTACTAATACATTTGAGGTAAATTAAAACTTTGAAGTTTAAAAACACTTACTTTCAATTTTTTTTCCAAAAAAAAATATAGACAGCAACGTCGTGTTCGAGTAGCAATCGCTCACCCATCTTAGCTCACGATGTATAGAGCAGACAGTAAAATTTTTTGGTCGGTCGTTTTATCGAACAGGCCATAACATACTGAATTACCCTACACCACAGACTATGAAACAAATAGACGCCGCATATTAGGGTACGTTCGAGTGCCAACGTTTTCATCTACAGAGGATAACCTGCGGCCCCGCCCACAATTTTCATTCCATTCGTGTCCCGGCCGCTTTAGTGAGAGTTTGTGCTTTAAATACTTTCAATACTCGTAACTATGCCTTATTGCGCAGTGAAATTATGTGGCAAAAGTTGCAAAAATTCAAGTTGGCATAAAAATGGCATTACATTTCACCGGTAAGTTCATGTTCTTAATTAATATTTAGTTTCATAAAATCTAAACTTTAATATGGTAAACAAAAATGGCGCCCGTTATTTCGATCGCTATCATTTTGCTCTTTCAAGTATTCTGTATTTAAAATGTGTTTTGCTAGTGATGTATTAGTACTATCAAAAATATCGATATCGTTCGTAATGTAGTAGCGTTAGATGACTTAGTTTTTAATTTGAATTCGTTGATCTATTGATATCTTTTTTATTTAATTTTAAGCAAATATTTTAATTTATTTAGATTTCCGAAGTGCCCAGAAATGAAAAAAAAATGGATCAATTCTACTGCACGAGGTGACAATTGGTTTCCTACAAATCGTAGTGTTATATGCTCTCGTCATTTCACCGGAGATTGTTTCAAATTCATAAAAAAACGACGCCTTTTATATGAAAATGCCATCCCAACGCTTAATATACCAGTGATTGTACGTAATTTATATCAAAATTATTTCTATTTTGCCCTTAAAATACGAACAAAGATTTATGATTACTAAAAATGACATTTTTATTTTTTAGATTTCTATTTCAGATCAATCTAATTCAGTGAATTGGTAAAATATGACAAGTGCAGATTTATTATTAGAAAAAAAGTTGGATCATACTAAAAATGTACATGTAGGTTTTGTAAGCTTTTTTTGATATTATTTACATTCCGATTAAATAAAAGAAAACTGACTACTTTTTAACAGATTCCAAAAATGATTTTAAAACTTTTAGTGCTTGAAATTTAGTTTAATATTATTTAATTGTCAGATCTTGAAGTTAGTCATTATTTTCATTCAAAGATTTTTTGTTTATATACTGTTTCATAGAATCTAGCCTAATTAATATCGAAATCATTTCTATTTTGCCATTAAAATACAAGTAACGACAAATAGTCATGATTACTAAGAATGACATTTTTAATTTTTAGATGTCTATTCCAGATCAATCTAATTCAGTGAATTGGCAAAATATGACGAGTGCAGATTTATTATTAGAAAAAAAGATGGATCATACTAAAAATGTACATGTAGGTTTTGCAAGCTTTTTTTGATATTATTTACATTCCAATTAAATAAAAGAAAACTGAGTACTTTTTAACAGATTACAAAAATTATTTTAAAACGTTTAGTACTTGAAATTTAGTTTAATATTTCCATTTTTGTTCATTTTTAAAGGATCTTGCTGAGGATAAAGATTCAGCTATCAAACGACTTGAAGACGTCTCACCAACACCATCAAATCACAACTCTCCACGAAAGAGACGGATGAGTAGAACAATCCGTATTCTAAAAACTAAACTTTTAACTAAAAATGTAAAAATAAAGCGCTTACGTGAGGTAAATCGCAGGCTGAAAAGAAAAACGGATTTGCTGAAAATGATACTGGAAGAATTAGAAAAGAAAAATATGATATCCCAGGAAAATGCGTCATTATTAAGTAAAATTGGTGTCCAAACTCGAGAACTTGTAAAGCGACAACATCTCAACGTTACAACAGGCAAAGTAAATCGCAGCAAATATTCTCCTGAATTAAGAACGTTCGCTCTAACGTTGAACTTTTATTCGGCAAAAGCTTATCAATATGTAAGAAAAACCTTTTATACATCATTACCTTCAATAAAAACATTATCAAAGTGGTACAAAACAGTCGATGGTCGTCCCGGTTTCACCAAGGAAGCTTTTGATGCCATTAAGTTGAAATCGGAGCACTGTGGAATTGTATTTTATGGCACACTAATGTTTGATGAAATGAATATTAAGAAAAAAATTGAATATGTTCCACACACTCAAAGAACTCACGGTTATGTTGACTTTGGAAGTGGATTTAATGCTGATTGCGATGATGAATGTACTGAGTCTTTAGTTTTTCTGGTAGTTCCATTTAATGCTATGTTCAAAGTGCCCATTGGCTATTTTTTGGTAAATAAAGTAACAGCGGATCAAAAAGCAATGCTAGTTCGTCAGGCAGTACAAATATGTAAAGACGCAAATTTTATTGTGAAAGCTTTGACTTTTGATGGATGCCCAACGAACATTACCATGGCAAAAAAACTTTGTTGTAATTTGAGTGTTTTAAACATGGAAACAACTTTTACAATAGATAACCAACAAATAGCAGTATTTTTAGACCCAGTACACATGATAAAACTTATAAGGAATAGTTTTGAATTCTATCAAAATTTCATTGACAATGAGGGTAACACAATAAAGTGGTCTTATATAAAGAATCTGCATGATATGCAGGAAAAAGAATCATTTCATATAGCCAATAAACTTCGATCGGAGCATCTCTACTTCAAAAATAATATAATGAAAGTAAAACTCGCAACACAACTCTTTAGTAGAAGCGTTTCCACAGCTTTATTGTTTTGTTGTAGAGAACTGAAATTACATAGTTTTGAAGGAGCCATACCTACTGCTAATATGCTATTGTTACTAAATGATCTTTTTGATATTCTAGATTCCAAAACACACGGTTACGGTTTAAAACTAGCTATGAACATAGACAACTATGCGACAGTTTCTCAAAAATTGGATGAAGCAAAAAACTTTTTAAAAACGTTAAAGGTGCACATGACGTCAAAAAACAATAAAATATTAAAATTGATTGAATCTCCGCGATATACTGGCTTCTTAGGCATGTGCATATGCATCGAAAGTGCAAAATTTCTTTTTAAAAACTTAATTCAAAACGAAAATATTCCATTAAATTACTTAACCCTTCATAAAATCAGCCAAGATCATTTAGAATTATTGTTTTGTAATATTAGATCGAAATTGGGAGCAAATGATAACCCCACACCACGTCAATTCGAAGCAGCTTATAAAAAGATATTAATTCACACCGAACTCTGCAATACAGGCACTGGAAACTGTATTCCTCTGGAAAATATATCAATTTTAAATTGTTCCTCTTCCATTGACAAAATTAATATAACTTCTAGAGCTGAATTAGATGAAGTCGACTTGGAAAATAGTGATTTTATTTACGCTTTACAACAAATTAATTTGTCACTATTTTCAGAAAATATCATAGAGTATATTGCTGGATTTGTAGTTAATTCTTTGCTCAAAAAAATCAAGTGCAATAAATGTTGTGAAGCTTTAATTTCCATGGAAGCGAGGCAAAATAGCCTCATTTGTTTAAGAAACAAAGGTGGCTTAATACATCCTTCTGACTCTGTTGTCAAAATTAGCCGGCGATGCGAAGTTGTCATTCGAAGTAATGAAAATTACAGAAAGTTTAAACCAGAGAATCGAACTCTGTATTTTGTTACGAAAACCTTACTGACTTTTGCAAACGAAAAATTATTTTCGGACATATTACATCATCAGTTTGATTACGAAAATAGCAATCACCTAATAGATTTAGCCAAAAGTGTTATGGAAAAATACATTAACGTACGACTAGTTTATTTAACAAAATAAGTAAATTCAAAAAAAGAAGTCAGACGTGTATACAAAAAACTAATTCATTTTAAGGGACAATAGTGCAATCAAAGTGAAACTTCTTTAGAATCGTTGTGATTTGAAACTCGATGAAACGAAAATGCATCACGACAATGAAACAAGTGAAGCTTCCTTAGAATCGTTGTGGCTTAAATTTTAAAATGAAAATTATTTAATATGCATTCTTCGTAATACTACCATCTCGTCTACTAAGTACTGTAAATATATGTGCGTCTGTGTACTGCCGAGCTAAAGCGAGAGAGCAAGCGTCGGTGTGTATCTATATTGCACACTATCTAATACATGCTCTGATCCAAGCGTTCTACGTGTATATGTTAGTACGAGTATGTGTGTTAATTCGTGTGTATGCGCCTGCGTATTATAAAGCTTTAGTAAAAAGCCAGCTCGGTGTATTATTTATATATATTTTTATTAGTGTGAATATTTTTTTTATTGGAGAGTAGTTTAATACAATGTGCGTAAAATATTGTATTTTAAAATAATAATCTCGCATTGTTCCTGATTTGTCGAATTAATATTCATCATATAATATCAATGTAATTATATACACACATTAATTTTAAAATTTGAAGTTTTTCCTTCTATCGTGTAGTCATAAGCAACCACCAGAATTTAATTTTTTTATAATCACTAATACTTCACTTTTTACATGAGATTCTTATTTTAAAAAAATCCGTAATAAACCTTTTAATAGAGTAGTTTTCTTAGTTCTGTATACATTATTGTACACTGAACTAAGAAAAATACTACCTTATAATGAGAGATATAAGACTTACGAACCCACATACATCATACAAACTTTCAAATATACACACATGCGAACACACCTGTCGCATTGACAACATTAATTCGATAAGTTACGTTTTTATCTCATATATTAGTGTATTAAAAAACTTGTGATTAATTATGTAAACACAATTACTCAATAAATTTGTGCGAATATATTATTGTTTTTTGTTTTACGTCAAAAATATCGATAATCGATAATAAAGTTCGCCATCCCTAAGTCGCTGACATTGTGGATTGGCCACACAGAAGTCTGTGATTGGTCATTTCAAAGTGGATTCATTTCAAACTGACCAATCCACAACTATTAAACAAAAGTTTGTAACTAATCCAAATACAGCGCTTCACTTACACCACCCCGCACCCCGCAGTATTTGGCACGTTTGTTTTCATTACAAAATTACTCAATGCGGCGTCTACTTGTTAAGTGGTCTGTGCCCTACACTAATGCTCGGAAACGCAGCCTTGATTGTATTTATATATTATAGTGCATTCGCAGTGATTCTTTATAACGCATTTTAATAGTCTTACAAAAACAAAAAGCATTATGAGCGACATAGTGTATTAAGTGGAAAATAATATAATAATTGAAATATTATTCTGAAAAGAAAACATATATCTACGTTTGCAGCTTCGTACATGTAGTTTTAAAAGTAAAATATATGTGTGTCAATGGCTGCGGAAAACGTAATGTTTACCTCATCTCAAAATTTTTGACAAATAATTTAATATTTTATTTTTCAAATACCTATATTAATTTTTATACTACTTGAATAATCTGAAAAATATTTGAATAAATATTAGAAAGAAAAGAAATGTAATATCCATTTTTTATAGTCAATGCACCTTGAGACTTAGTTAATAATATTATTTTAAAACCCAAAAATGCCGATTTTTGCTTATGAATTTTGCGGGGCAATAAACTTTTATTCTCCTTTCGGATATGTATGTCTGGTAAAACTTAATTATTAGTTTATGCTTTGAGGACAACCAGTGTGGGTTCGTATGATTATCTATCTGTCCGCCTGTTGCACAAACACGAAACCTAACAATTGTATTGAAGTGGCCATATATAAATATACGTAGACTAAAATATTTGAATTAACCCAAGCGCAGAGCTAGTATAATTATTTGCGACATTCATTATTTATATGTTTACAAGGGACACACTTCTTTTCCAAAGGCATATAGATCCAGGACGTCAATTAAATTTTTTTGTTTTGTTTACAACGCTCGCTTGCTTGCCACACTTATCAACGTAATGGAGAACTGATTTGTCATTTACCAATATTGCTCTCTAAATTTTTGGCGTTTCCATCAAAACTTTTGGTATTATTTTATTACATGTCTTTTTTATGCAAAAGTAATACTTTTAAATTGTTCGAAACACTTTCTCTTAATTACCTGAATTTCTCTTAAATATAAAATATAACCTATATAAGTTACATATGTATACAGTTTAATATCCACACTAATAAAAATATATTTTTTAATCACTCATACTAAATAAATCCACATTAAATTACTAACGTGAACGTAACAAAAAGGTTTACAATATATAAATATTATCTTTTCAAATTGAATCGAGTATATATTGATATAAATGCATATGTGTGATAGATCTTTATTTTGAATAAAGTTACAAACTCGTTTCCTAAAATGCACATGAACTACTCACGTTGTAAAGAATAACTTGAAAGAGTATTATAAACCAAAAATGAGATACTAAAAACTTTGAGAAAAAAGTAGTTGTTTGCGTGTTGGAATATATGCAAGTATCAAAAATTAAAACAAATTTATTCAACCTTGATATATTTTTTTCTAAAAATTTCGTTTTGTGTTATTTTTTCTATTTTTCATTTATAACAAAAGTAAGAGAAAAACTTGCTCAGTTAATACTGTAGTAGAAATCCACAAAAGTCTAAATTATTTTTAAAATTATTTTATAGCATAAGAGCTTTTTATGTTTTCTTTAGATCATACGTATGCATATAGTAGCTAGAAATACTAGATATTTTATCATTACATAAAAATATCATATATTGAATATATTTGGTGTTAATTTTGTAGAAATTCATTATTCACAATTAAATGAAACTAAAAAAAATAAAAGTAAGTGTTTTTAAACTTCAAAGTTTTAATTTACCTCAGATTTATTAGTTCGTTAATACTTGATGTCCTAGGTCTAATATTTTTAAAATTTATTATGTTTTTACTGTTTTTCCGTTGAATACAATAACCTGTCGAGAAAATAACCTCAAATCGAACAACAAATTCTTAAGTGCACTAAATTTAGATTCCAGGTTATTCTTTCTAGATTTTCTTTCCAACTTACATATCTGATAATCTCAAAAATGACAAAGTTATCGAAGAGAATTCAATGATACTTGAGGATCCTACGCCTGAACGGGCTCAAGGAGAAATGCCACCAACAGTGCCTTTATCATAAAGATTACAGTAATCTCATATCTCACAAAAACCCGCTTCCAAAGTATCTGACTGACATGTACCCAATTGTAAAACTGCTTACTAGCATTCGTAAACTGTCCAAGCAAGTAGCAAAGGTATTCGCATCCGTGGATTATATTAGTGAAAAAAAGGAAAGGGAAAATAAGAAAATGAAATTTTGAAGAAAAATATTAATAATAAAAAGCTTAATAAAGTCTTAATAAAAACAAATTTAATTACACTACAATTAAAACACAAATACAATTTAGTTAAAAACGATAGAATTACCCATTGAAAATTCCGGTCCCAAAGATAATATATATGATGCGTGGAATGCCATGAAAATTACTACGAGACTGAAAAAATAGCTGCATTGATTTTTTGTAAATTATGACTGCATGTAAATTGTACTCCATTCAACAATTCTTGCAATCCTTGTAGCAAACAACTGAAGAAACAAGAAACAGAAAAGAAAAACTTACACGAGAAAAAACAAAAAAGTAACAGACAAGGCAAAGGGAGAGGAAAAATTACATAGAAATTAAATGGCCATCTTATCCTGACATGAGCGACCAACTTCTAACGAATTTTAACATTAAATTTTTTCTAATGTGTTTGAAATTAATGTTTAATATTAAGAATAATTATCGAAAATATACATTGAAACAAGAATAAAAGTTCAGTTATTATAAAAATAATATCCTAAAATACGTATACAATTTAGCCTACACTGAAAGAAAATAGTTTAGTTCCAACATTTATTTAAAAAGAAAATAACATATGTCACAGTGTTTGCTTAATTATCCTTGCGCCAAATATATTATAACTATATCTGTATATAAGGTAATCAAATCTAAAAAAATAGCAGCGTAAGCTGACGTATTGTAGCTATCTCACTCTAACGCCTTATAAAATTAATGAATAGCGTATATGGTTTAGATTTTTCAGCGTCGAGATTTCGAATATTTTCACGAAATGTTGAAAAGACCTGGAAAGGCCGTCAGCTGATCGAATATATATTTGTGTCAACCATATTTTAACCGTCAAATTCCACTGTTTACGAAAATTCTCTTGTGAAATTGAATGGATTATAGTGAGTTATATATAGATACCTAAAAGTACGTATAGGTAAACTTTACCGAGCATTGGGCACAATAAATTATGTTAAACCAATTATTAAGTGATTTATATGAAAGCTGAAGCATTTGGCTACCCATCCACATTTTTTAATGACATTCGGATATTTTCCGGAGTAAGTTTTCATGAATTTACTGTAGGAAAGGCACACTTCGAATAACGATTGAAACCTTCCTCTGCATACAGTATTCTGGATTATGAGAAACATTTATTTTATAGATTTATGCTCAGATATTGTGCTAACAGAAATCTTTTTATTGTTTTAGTCGCCTATGTTATCATATTTCTTTTATGATCTGAATGAAAAATATATCATGCGCTAAAAAAATATTAATTTTATGCATATTAAACCATAAAATGTTAAGTAATATCGTCCGTTATATTTTAAACCACTCATAATTTTCATAAATTTAAACTTTTCAAAAGCTCGTAAAGTTAAAACGTTGACTGCCAGGTATGCACCAGTGCATGGTGCGATGTATGAGTGAGATGCCGAACACGCACCGGTGCTTTGTTTATTTTATTAGCTTTCATACCTCAGTGTCCAGGCATTGGTAGCGGAACGTTGTCTATAGGTCGGCACTGCTTGAAATTTTAAACTGTTATTCTATGTTTGTGGTTTTTGAATAAATTTTTAATTTGTTAAATTGTTGTTAATTATGAATAGCCACGCGAGGCCTTCCCGTCCAAAAAGACAGAGAATTTGATCTAATTATACGATAAATGATAGTGATATTGAAGAACAATTATTATGGAGTGACAGTGAAGATGATTATATTCCTGCGAGTAATGATGAGAGTTCATCACAGGAGGAATCTGATAACAAACAGAAACTACGAACGAACTTCTAAAGGCTGCTCCTTTAGAAGAGACGCGTGTGGCAACTGTGACCGTACGTCTACGAAGATTGTCAGAAGGACGAACATCGTCATCCTTGCAGTTGAATTTGTTGTCTCTTCAACAGGACGAAAATGAAAATGAAGACCAGCCCTGCCAATCTTCTGCTCAAGAATCCAATTTAGATTTATTCTTGGGTTTTTTATTCCACATGTGCACTATATCTCTGTCTATTTTCAATTCCAATATTTGCCGAAGGCTATTTTCAATTCCAATATTTGCCGAACAAATCATCAAAAATAGGTTTTTTTGATTACGGGGTGTTTTCATTTCACTTTCGAGGTACACAATGAAGACCCCTTGATCAAAATACGTGAAGTTATTGATTATTTTAATAACAAAATTATTCAATGCTTATTATCCTACTAGCGAGTTATCACTTGACGAAAGCACGGTACTATGGCGAAGGAGACTAAATTTTCGTCAATTTATAAAGAAATAGCTCCAGAAATATGGTATAAAATTATACATATCCACCAAACCTGATGGCTTAGTCTTAAAGTTCAGAGTATATGCAGGTCGAAAAGACACGTAAGTGACAGGAAAGGTTCATGCCCAAAAAGTTGGCATGCAACTTCTTCAACAGAAATTGAACAATGGACGCGAAGTCTATATGGATAATTTTTATAATAGTTTTGAACTTGCGAAAATGTTAACAGAAGATAACACTCACTGCACAGGAACTTTAAGAAAAGACTTGCAATCAAATCTTAAACAAGTCATTCAAAAAAAATTTAATTAAGGGGAAAATATTGCGAAGGAGTTCACATAGGCACGTGCAAGGATAAACGTCCAGTATATTACATTACTACGCATTATGAGAATTAAATGGTGCCTGTTGCTAATAAAAGAGGCCATATTACTAAAAAACTGGAAGAAATAGCCAAGTACAATGTAAATATGTCAGAAGTGAACAGGCAAGACTAGCTTATAGCATATTATCCCTGTGAAAGGAAAACTCTTCGCTGGTACTTGAAGCCATACCTTCCAGGTGCTTTTGATGAATTTATATAAAATGTAAAATAAATATTCTTGTCAACACAATATCACTCTGTATGATTATCGGTTGAGCATAATAAATGCATTGCTGCCAGAAAAAAGAGAATCCTTAAGGCCTGCCAATATTCAAGCCAAATCTACGCACGTAATGGAGAAAACCACTGATTGGACATAAAAAATAGAATAAAGCGTAAACTGTATCGCCAGTGCACGAAAAAGGAAAAACGTACAGATACACCTTGGTTTTGTGAAACTTGTCCTGAAAAACCTGGACTTTGCGTGTTATCCTTCGAAAATTATCATTCAGAGTTCTAATTTTTTTTGTTGAATTGATTATCTCTTAAAAATGTTTCTAAGTTTGTAATCAAATTATTTATGTTGTGATTGAGTAGTTTGAGAAGTTCCTTTCTTTTGTAAGTTTCATGTTTTAGTTTGTGTAGAAATTATATTTTTTTTAATGTTCATTTAGAAGTTTATGTAGTTTTATTATGACAACAATAAGACTTAAATAATGAATTATCTTCGATTGTTATATAACTGTATAATAAAAGTTTATCTTGAAAAAATATTAACACTCACTGGTGCGTGGTCGGCGCTGAGGATGAAAAATTCATCTTCTGTGCCGACCGGGCACCGGCGCGTCCTATTTTTTACGAATTAAACCCCTTTATTTAATTTTAATTATTATCTGTGCAAATAACTAATTGACTCAAGCAGCTTTTAAGCCAAATCAAACGAAAAACGTATTTGGCTTCTGGATTGGATCTTCAGTTTTGCATTTGGCAGTGAACCTATTAATGTCACTATTCAAATTTCTGTGTCAATTTCGCTTAGAAGTGAATTAGAGACAAAATATTACCATTTCTATTAAAATGATGTCAGTTGGTATTAGAATAATGGTCGTTACGCCTTTTTATTAATTTAAATTAGAAAATCGAAATGTAAAACCAAAATGTTAACTTACGTTTTTTGATTTTCACTGTTTTTTTCTATATTTATTGCTTTCATTCTTGTTTTATATTTTCCAGTGTTAATATGTTTAATACTTTTAGGCGAAATGAAAAAAAAATTGATCAAAGTTTGTTTGCCAAATACGAAGTTAAAAACTAACATTATATTTTTCTTCTTAGTTTTTGATACTAGATGCTTTTGTCTTTACATTTTGCAAAAATCTCAAACGCAGATGAAATAAACCTTTGTCGATTTGCAGACTGCAATACAATTTGTTCATAATCAACTTTTTCCAACAGGTTTTTTCACTGATTTTGTCGTTTTTTTATGCGATTCTATTCATTCTACGTAATTGTGTTTAAAGCTTATTTCTGTCCATAGTAAAATACTTATGTTTTTAAAGTAAATATTTACATCGAATCATGAATGACGGCGTTTTATTAATAACTATATGGTATAACAATAATTTTTTTAAATTTTATTATGGACATGTTAAGACTAAAAATGTTATATACAAACTTTTTTCTTTAAATGAGCGTCAAAATATGTCGGTAAACAAATATAACTTGAATGGCTTCAAAGTCGCCTTTAAAAATTCGTAGAATGGTTAATGGTAAAGGTTTAAATTTTTTACTTGACTACGGCAGAGGAAGCGGTATATATTTTTTGATATTAATAATCCTAAAGTAAACAAAATTTATTTCATCGTATAAACTAAACTACTAAAGTCATTTCAACAAATGTTGTGTTCTTAGATTTGTTGTGATCCAGAGAGTATCCTAGGGTTAATAACGTTATGAATTTTACAGGCTATGTAAGTATGTGAATAAATTTGTTTCCTTGTATGGACTAAACTGCTATAGTGATTTCAACAAATGAGGTGTCTTAGGGTATACAACGTTATGAATTTTACAGGCTATATTTGTATGTGAATAAGTTTGTTCCCTCTTAAAGACTAAACTACTAAAATTATTTCAACAAGTGATATGTCTTCAGACTTCCTTAGATCCACAGATTGTCCTAGAGCATATAATATTATAATTTCACAGACTATGTATGTGAGTAAGTTTGTTCTCTTGTAGAGGCTAAACTACTAAAGTAATTTCAACAAGTGAGGTATTCTTAGATTTGTCATGATTCAGAGAGTATCATAAGGTACATATTGTTATGAATTTCACAGACTTTATATGTATGTATATGAATAAGTTTGTTCGCTCGTATAGACTAAACTACCAAAATTATCGAAGTATCCTTCGATTCATTATTACCCAGAAATTCCTAGGATACATAAAGTTTTGAATTTTAAAAGCTATGTACGTATTTTATGCTTTGTAGTTATTTTTTCCGTAGTTGGTTTTAGTTTTTCCTCTTGTTCATGTTAGAATATGTAATTATATCTTGTTATAATTTTGTGAAAACTTTTTGATAAGTTGACTTACTAAACGAAGTAAGGGAAGCCATTAAAATGAGTAATAATGTGCCCTGAATATATAGTAGATTACGATTCACAGCCTTATTCAGGGTTATATAGGGAAACAAAACACCCTTAGAGCTCCGTTATGTTCGTCCGTTTATACTAACCTCATAGTTTTCACAGTGTTATACATATGTGCATGATTTTTTTTAAATGTATTGAGACCTTAATTAATCACAATTAATTACTCCATTTGCCATTTTCTAATTAATTATTCTATTTTGAATTGCCGGGTTCAAACTTGGAATTTGGAACTTCAAAAGTTAATTCAATGTGGGACCTATTTCTAATTTTTGCACGATTTGTCAGAAAAAGGGGTAAAAATAAATAAAATATTTGATTCGAACTTTGAAAAAAATTATTTAATTTAATTAGGCATCAACAATTTTGAGAACGACTTAAATCTCCTTTTCCCCTATTCCAACGAGCACTTAGCCGGTTATATAATTATCAGTAAATTTTTCGTAGATCATTTTGATATATCTTAAACTGCAATAAGAGGTATTCATATGGCCGTTCCTCGATTATATATATATATATATATATATATATATATATATATATATATATATATATATATATATATATTTATATTGTGTGTGTGTACGTTACTCAGAAATACCTATGTTATGACAAAGGTTTTACAAACAACGAAACCTCCAATTAATTTCTCTTTACAATAATTTTATAATGAAACGAACTTTAAACTATAATTTTTATGACATCTTTTAAGTAATTTTATCACTCCAGACATTTCTTTTCCCTTTATCTGCTTATTGATTAATTTACGATATGAGTATTTTATAAAAAAATCATACATTTGAATAAAAAATGGAAAGCTTACTTTGGGTAACAAGAAAAATTTCTGCCTGAGAAATTACAAATATTGAAGCACATTAATTATGTGGTGCGTGAAATAAATTTGTATTTTGGATTTCTTATATAAATATTTGGATTTCTTATGTAGTAAGGTAAAGTTTTCTTGTAACGGTAATTAGTATACATATCATTTCCCTGCACAGAATGGAGATTTCAATAGTTTATAAAAACAAAAAAAATAGTTTCCTAAATTTATTATTTTTTAATGTTTAAGAGAATATATTTGAAGCATTTTTAAATTTCTTTAAAAATCTTCCATTTACTGTCAACAAAATTTATACTCCTCACTAGAATAGAACTAACCCTCGATTACAGTTTCAAATTAAATACTTTTAAACTTTGAATTCAAAATAATATACAAAATATGTATTCTGAAATAAGAATTTATAAGAAGTGCGTACACGCACAAACACATGTATATATATATATATATATATATATATATATATATATATATATATATTTATATATATATATATATACAAATATATATATATATATATATACATATATATATATATATATATACATACACACACATATATCAGTAATTTCTTTTAACTTCAAATTGTATAAGTTTCGAGCTATACTCAGTGGAAAGGAGGGTTTTAAATACTATACATGGTTCAGAAAATGACCTACACAAAAACAAAAAATAAAATATCACCTTAAAAACTCATTGTCTATATTTCTTTTTGTATTTATGAGCAAAATTATATAACTGATTCAGCCAGTCGAAGTTACGTTCCAATGTCAATAACTGTTGCCAAGTATCAACTCTGCACTGAAGGTGATGACAACTTTTTGGGTATCCACACACGGTATTTTGAAATTTTTCCCAATTCGCGCAAATGTGTTTCTACGGTGCTATGACTGCAGTGTATCTCATCTGCCAATTGACGAGTCGTCAGTCGAGGCTCCTCCTCAGGCGTCCTAATCGTTGACCGTCCAATACAACAGGACGTCCGGTACGGGGTTCGTCCTCAAGATCATAGTCTTGATTCCAGAACTGTCTGAACCAAATCCTTTCCTTTACGCAAGACACCGTGGACTCGCCCATCGCATGACTTATATCATTTGTGACAGTTTTTGCGTCATAAACCAGACGAAATTCGTAAAATAATAGAATACGTATTTGATATCCATTTAAGAATATTATCTTTTATGTAATTCACTTAAAGCTTCGGCGCTGACTATCGTCAGCTGACTGTACTTTGGCTTATTTATATCCTACAGTAAAACCTTTTAGAAGCTTTTAGAAGTTTCAAGAATCTTTCCAGATAAGTACCGAAGTTGTGGCTAAAAATTTGCTAGTTAACCTAATATGTACGATCAGTAAGTAAATACTATATTATAAGAAATGAGTACACACCAGTTTGCGAGTAGTCATGCTTGCAGAAGTCATTATCACACCCTGTTCGGCACAGATAAGTGAAATGCCGTCTAAGCCAGGACTAACAGCGAGATTGGGGACAAATAAAATTAGAGTTTCCAACTACTCGAAAATATTAACTTCTATCTATTATTGGCTTCTTCCGGATTCAAACCCTGGTCTTTGGAGATCTTTGCCAATGTAACTCTCAATGTTTTCTTAAGTGCTGTGCATTGAACTTTCTAGGCGGCTAGACTTTCCCTACAGAGAGACTTGAATGACAAAAGCTTCGGTTTCATGCGGCCAACGTTACCAAACTAACATAGTTACTGTCTTAGGATTAGGTGAGCGATTGTTGGTTAATTCTCATAGTCCAGTTGAATCTTTTCGCCCCGGACGGGGCACGTAGCGATATTCTAAAGACTTTTTGAAGGCACTGACTTTGACAAAAGCTTCCTTGAAGGCATTGCTATTTGAAAGACCACAAGTTTTTCCAGATTCAACTTTGTAATGTCTATTTTTCAGCTTTTTAAAGAAGGATAGGCAGGATATGTGATCGAAGGAGCTTCGTCTTGTCCCCATTTCCAGGTTAATATTTTGAGCGAAACAAACCCTGTTACTACCAAAATGACCCTGTTACACATTTCGTTTTTAGCCGCTCAGTCCCCACTTTCGTCTCCTACACGAATGATAAATATCTCGGAATAAATACCTTGGTTTAAATTCCTGGATTTGCTCCAACGATTTCTTCCAATTCGTTTCTAGATATTAATCTTTATTCCTGTTTATTCTCAAGCCATATGATTGGGTGTTACCGACATAGCAGGCTTGTTGTTTTTGTATCGGAATCAGCAACAATTGCGCTATCGTTGTTAACTATTTGATTGGTCAGGTAATACTTGGCATCATATTGTACTTCTCGTTCTCCATTAACTACTTTATGTATAATTGCCTCAATAATTATATCAATGAGGCGAGAGAACTCGACATTACTTAGGTGTACTCTCTGTTCTAATTGAAAATTTTTACAAAAGTTCATTTTGAATTTGAAGATCAACTTGTTGAAGCATAATTGGTATTCACTTTTTTGACCTAGCCATAAAACTGGTCAATGAATGCAAGCAAATTTAAAATCGATAAAGAATGATTAAAAGACTGTTTTAATAAAATATAAAGACAATACTATGTTTCTCACATCCTAATCGGTGAAGTGCAAAAATTTTATCAAAACATCCTCGGTTCGGCAGGAAGTTGATTACTCTTCACGATTGGTCTTATCTCAATTCTTTTTGAAGTGTGGCTGGAAAATTTTAAAAAACTTTCCCAACTGAAAGAAGACACGAATGCTGCAGTAGTTCTTGCATTAACGGTTATTAACTCTCTTGAATAATATGACTATTTGGTTCTTCCAGGCAAAGGAAGATTGAGAGAAAGATTGTGAGAATTGAAGAAGAAGTTGCTGTGCAATCTAGACATTAATGGTGAGCGAGTCAAATCATCGTTACAAAATTCTTTCGCGTCGACGGGCGCTTGGTCGGTCCCAGACGCTTATCCAATTTTGAATGACTTTGTCGTTCTTACGAATTCTTTTAAATTTGGTCCCTCTTCCAAAAATTGTATTTTTGGCGAAAGGATTTGTAGCGGTTCTGAAAGTTGGTCGGTTTGAATAACTTTGTCGCCCTTATGAATTCTCTCAAAGTTAGTTCCTCTTCCAATAATTATATTTCTGGCGAAAGGATTTGTAGCGGTTTCAAAAGTTTAGCGGGTCGTGATTCGCGGGGAAAGTTTAGCGCTATAGCGCTTAAAAGAATTCCTTCCACCATTATAGATGCTGGTCAGATGACCGTATGATACATCCGTCTATGTTCTTGATATTGCTCTTCGTTATTTCGTTTTTTCACTTGGCTACCGATTAGTTTTGCATAATGGCCAAAATCCGTTTTCATTCGCCACTTCTTTATATATGCTGGTAAATCGTTTCAATATGCTTAACGGCCAAATTTTTGACCACACTTTTTTATTAAATTGATGATACAGTCAACATTCTTAGCTTCCTTATCTTAACCTCCGTTTCTCCATCAATTTCAGTCATTTGTCCACGGCTGCACTTGGTGACGATTCTGAGAAGGTAAATTGATAGAACAAGTTTGTAAAATTATGGACAATTTTTTTCCTCCAGATCGTCTGGCGATTTGAGAACAGCGAATCTATTTGATAAAGTAAGCTAAAAATGGAGCTCAATTGTTTGATTTTTGGACATGATCAATTGTGTTTTATTGCTTGTTTGTACTTTTTGACTTAATTCAATCTCAAGTTGAGATAGAACTCCACCTTGAGGTGCATCAGCTGTAAGATCAGTCCACTTGGAATACGTATCTGACGACTTAATACATTGCCTGCGTCCATGGAGCTATGAACTAAACCACTCAAGTGAATGTTGGGATATATTAAGACATTTCAAGCGGACAAGAAGAATATTGAAGCCAAGCCAACGCGTATATCATCAGTAACTTTAACAACGGTAGTTGAGGTACTGTTATTAGTTTTAAAGCCAGATTGAATTGGATTTAGAGACATAAGCTTTGAAGAAAGTAACGAGTTGACTATGAACAATACGTTGACTTGACAGATGGTTCAATTACCGTGGGTGGCGTAGAAAAATTTAATTTAATTGGATATCCAATCGCCAGCTCTCCGAGGTGGTATACGATTTTCCAATGCCTAGAGTACCCAAAAACTTTCAAATATTATTACGGGTACAATCTCGTAATGATGCAGAAATATAGTGCTTTTGGCATTTCGGCGCATTTGCGAACATTTATTTCTAAGCACTCTAAAGTTGTCCCAACCATTTGGGCTGAAATCAGTCCTATATTTGGCTTTAGCGTGATTACGTTCGACCACCATTTTTCTAATGGAATCGTTTAGCCAAGAAGCAGCTCTTTGCTTAAGTTCAATAAATTTTAGGGGAGCATGTTTATCGAGCAGTTTAGTGATACAACTATTGAAAACAGTGAGTTTTTATTAACAAAGTGATTGATAGCAATTGTATCCTAGTTAATGGATCTCGCATACTTAAGAGAAGATAGTAGGTTAATACGATTAAAGTCACATAGGAAGATGATTTTTGAAGAGGCTTTAGGGCTACTTAATTTATAGGAAACATGAGGGAGATCATGATGGGAAAGACTGGATGCTGGAAGTTGACCAAAGAAGGATACACTTTTAGGGCAGGTTACTAGGATGAGATCGAGAAGGGAATGAAAATTATCAGCATGAAATGTAGCAAAGGATGGGAGAATGGTTACCAGATTTGACAATGTCACAAAGCTTTCCGCTTCTAGTACTATGCTTGAATAGGGAGGTATTAAAATCACCCATAATCAATGAATGGGGGGTATAAAGGTAGGTGATCAATTATACTTTCAAAATCAGCGAAATATGAAACGTCAGGTGGAGACTATACGACACCAAGTAATAACTTGGCTCGAAAAAAAGTTACTTCGACAAATAAGTATTCTATTGTGGGCGTGCAGCCAGTAGCAGATTTTGCTATAATTTTGAAAGGCAGGTCACCCCGAAGATATATAACAACACCACCGCCACGTCTGGAAGTACGATCGTTACGTATTAAAACGTAACCTGGGAGTGAATACCAATTTGATGGGAGTGATATTAGTAGTGAGCCAGGTCTCACTAACAAGACAAGCGTGAAGCTTCAAATTTTTGAAATAATTAATGAAATCTAAATAATAGCATGGCATACTCTGGGCGTTGATGTGGCAGAAATGAAGATGTGGTTGTGAGGAAATAAAATCAGATTGAAGTGTATTATATGTGGAAGGATTATGGGAAGTATCGAAAAATGTATCGTCAGGTGAAGAATCGAGCGAATCATTAGAAGAAAAGGAATGAAAGGAGTTTGAAGAAGATGTGGATGAAATGTCGATATATTATAAAGTCATATTAATTTAATATTAACCAGTAACAAAAAAGAGAATCAGAAACAAGTTACATGTAAAACAACAAAGAAAAAAAATGTATATAAGAAATAACACAAAAATAATAATAGAGCTAACATAACGTGATAAAACAAATTTGAATTTGAATTACATTTGAACGAATAAAACAAAATTTATAAACATAGCATAGATGAAATGTCAGAGTTTGTGATCTATGTGCGCAGACTATAAATTACAAACGGCACAGCAGTAGACGCAGCGTCTGCACACACAATGCGTAAATAATTCGCTCGTACCCGAAGTGCAGTTAAACTTAATTATATACTTAAATAAATTGTCTGAGTGATATGTGAGAATAAATACATATAAATTTAAAAATAATTAAATTCAAAATTAATTCAAATTGAAATTTAAGGTATTACGTAGATCGTAGCTCCGGTTAAGATTTTGCAACAAT
Organism: Druceiella hillmani; assembly: GCA_039881145.1. NCBI lineage: Eukaryota > Metazoa > Arthropoda > Insecta > Lepidoptera > Hepialidae > Druceiella > Druceiella hillmani. Next base: position 652,511 of record JAYKKI010000041.1, read on the forward strand.
CTTAAAATAAAACTTGTGCCTTCATTTTCTTTTGGATTACGAGGCCGTGTGCGACGTTCGCTTCTATTAGTGGTTTGGAAAGTTAATAACCTATTTCTGGCCTTTTGTAATTGTTAAGGACGTGTAATAATTTCCTTACACACGTTCGGAAACATCACAACAATTTTTTCATCGCGCGTCCAGCAGTTGTTGACTTTGAAAATGTATCGTGCAAAAGTGAACAACTCCTGCCGTGTTCGTATGAGCGATTCCGTGTATGCGGGTTCCTGTTAATGATTTTTTAAGGACCAAACTTTATACTGGTCCTCTCGGCAAACAAACTTTACCAGTATAGGCCTAGGAGTCTTACGCTGCATATTAACCGAAACCAGGCGATAACACGCATCTAGGCTTGCTTCAGTTATTGCAGAGCAGCAGAGCTTCGTGACTATAACATCAAGGGCAGCTGCTGTTGGCGATACCATGCTGTCCTTCTTCACGCCGTGTATCAGAATAGTGCTGAAATGTCCCTTAGCTTCCAGCTCCTGCACCCAGTACTCCAAGTCTATGTGTTTCGACACCAATGAGCCCAATAATTCTTGGATCTTACTACGGAGTCACAAACTCAGCGTCTTGAGATTGGGTTTCGAGACACCCATTGATGTACGTAAGTCATCCAGTTTTTTTTTCTGAAAATTGTCTAGGCCTAGTGTATATTTCTTCCAAGCGCTTTAATTCGGCTTCCATGGCAACGTCGTAGGAAAAGGAATCTATATGTCTTGCGTAATAATTGTGCGAATGACAATTGTCAGCTGTGTTGTAGGTATCAGTGCCTGAAGTTTAACATTTTTAAATTTCTTTCTTATAAAAGGAGAAACTTTTATATATATCGCTAAATACAACTTGTATGCTTTCTTCTGACACAAGATAACATAGAAAATATTAATAATATAATTACATTCAATAAAAAATTGAGGGATAAAAATTCTGAGCATCTATTTTACAATCTACCTTCTATCGTTCCCTATTTTACTTGAACGTTAAACGATCGATGGAAAATAAAAAGCCTAATTTTGTTTTCACTTGAAAATAAATTTACCAATATTTACATTTTTTTACATTAGAATAGCTAGTCATGTAGATTTTAGCATTTTCTTTGTTTTTAATATAATGCGATGTAGGACACATCATCCCAATATATAGACTATTTTTGTTTCGATGAAATTACTGGAAATACTGCGGAAAACATGTCTATTTTTTTTTTTATTGCAATCTGTCATTTGAGACATTCAGCAATTAGTGCGTATGTTAGCATGTCTTGTACTGATTTCGTCCTTTTGAACTCATTTCATTTTGCCCCTATATAAGGTCTTGGGGAAGTTTTTTCTTAAGCCTTCTGGGTGCCGTTATTGGGTTCATCAGGTTTATAGCCAGTGGATTGGGATGATTAGCGATTCGGCCTTTGTATGTCTGTATCATCTCTGAGATTTCTTCTTGGACCAATTTTATGCCAAGCTCCAAATGGAGTCTGTTGTTTGTGACATACCAGGGTGCACCAGCAATCATTCTTAGCGTTTTTGATTGAAACCTTTGTAGTATTTCAATATTTGATTTTGCCGCTGTTCCCCACAGTTGTAGGCCATAAGTCCATATAGGCTTGATTGTGCAAATTAATAGTTTATTTTCGAGCGACAATTGAGAGAGTTTTTGTTAAGGAGCCAATACATGTTTCTCACTTTTTGGCCCGCTGCACACCGTTTGGTCAGGATATGTTTGCACCATGTCAGACGTCTGTCGAGATACACGCCAAGGTATTTTGCGTATTCGGCTTGCGGTAACTGTACTCCATTTAGGTTTACTGCCGGACACGTATCTCGTTTAGTAGTAAAAGTAACTTGTATTGATTTGGTTTTGTTAACATTGATTCGCCAATCTTGCAGCCACTGTGATATTTGGTCAAGGCTTGTTTGGAGTTTTTGTGAGGCTATGTCTGGTCGGTGGTCTGCTGCGAGAATTGCTGTATCATCAGCAAAAGTGCCCGTAACAACACCTTCTGTGACTGGGAGGTCGGCTATGTAAAGCAGGTACAGTATTGGGCCCATAACGCTACCCTGGGGAACTCCTGCTTGGATCGGATAGAGAGACGTAGTTTCAGTTCCCTGTTTAACGTAGAAGTATCTGTTGTGTAGATATGATCTGATGAAGTTGTAGTAATTTATGGGTAGGTTCTTTTTAATTTTAAACAGCAGTCCCTCTTGCCATACCCGATCAAATGCTTGGGATATGTGCAAGAAAGATGCAGAACTATATTGGTTTGACTCAAAGGCATTATGGATATTTTTGACCAATCGATGGACCTGCTCAATGGTTCCATGTCTCTGACGAAAGCCAAACTGGTGATCAGGCAGTAGATTATTATCATAGATATGTGGCATTAATCTTCGCAGAAATAAAATTTCCATAACCATAACCTTGGAAGTAATTGGTAGCAAGCTAATAGGTTTATAAGATTTCACATCAACAGCATTTTTGCCAGGCTTGAGGACCATTATTATTTGGGACACTTTCCACTGGGGAGGAATCGAACACGTACGTACGATTGCATTGTACAGGATTGTGAGGAATGAAATTCCTTCCTCTGTGAGCTCTCTTAGAATTTTGGCAGTTATTAGGTCTTAGCCAGGTGCCTTCTTGATATCAAGTGTATCAATAGCAGCTTTTATTTCTTTCTTAGTGAAATTCGAAATAGGGGGATCGAGTTTGTGGCAATGATTCAGAAAAGTTGACACTTCTTGCATTTTGGGGGAATTTATTTTGGGGTTTGGTACAAAGACGCGTTTTAAGTGTTCGGCGAATGTAACTGCTTTTTCCGCTCTACTGGCTGCCTTCATTTTTCTCTTTGCGTAGACAAAACCAACCCCGGTTTGAGACTGAACGTTTCATATTTTTTGTGTCTTTCCACAGTGAGTAATCATTAGCCGATGTCACGTCTAGACTTTTTAAGAAGGATTGTATGCCTTCGTTCTTGTTATCGCTAAGTGCTGATTTTAACTTAGATTGCAAGTAGTTTAGATGTTTTTTATCTGATGCATGTCGAGACTGTTGCCATTTTTTCCTAGCACTACGTTTTTCAGTCAGGAGTTCACGAATAGACGGAGGACATTCGAGTTTACGGTTTGTGTCTGTAAGTGTCGAGGTAGCAGCCCAGGCAGACCTTTGTACACAATAGTTGAGGTGTTCAACAGCTTCCATTATGTTCTCTTCTGTTTTCATAGGTAGTGACTCGTCCAGGCATTGAGTCATTAATTGCCTAAAGAGATCCCAGTCAGTTTTGCGTGTGTGCAGCTTACATGGTTTTGGAGCTAATGTGATGGACCTTTTGAGGGTCATTTCTCATTATCTCATTTCAGGTGAATGATCAGAAGACAAATCTAGGCTAGTTCTACTTGTGATAAAGCTGCTAGGGAATCCTTTGGTTATGAAGAAATCTATCACATCTGGTATTTTTCTTCTATCAGTGGGCCAGTAAGTGGGTTGCCCAGGCGAGACAACACTAAGATTTAGTTTGTCAATTGACATTTTTAGTTGCCGTTCCTTTGTTGTTACTGTACGCGAGCCCCAGTAATGATGTTTCGCATTATAATCTCCACCAGCAACGAATCGGTGGCCCAGTGTGGCGAGAAACCTTACATAATCTGCTTCCTTAAGTTTATGTTTTGGTGGGCTGTAGACAGCCGATATTACAAAAGATCCTACCCAGTCTTCGATTCGCACATTTGTTGCTTGGATCTTTTCAGTACAATATTGTACTTTTTCGTAATGCTTAATATTATTTTTTATAATTATTATACACCCCCCATGTGCAGTTCCATCAGGGTGCATTGTGTGGTAAGTCTTATAGTTTTGTATTTGAAAATAACTATTTTTTCTAAAGTGGGTTTCAGAGACTAGCAAGATATCAATATTATGTGTCTGCAAATACGATTGAACCTCAAGGGTATGTTGTGGCAGCCTATTGGCATTCGATAGAGCTATTTTTAAGCAATCTATTTTGAGAGATTCGTCGTGAGTGCTATTATTAGGTTTGTCAATGTAGTCAATTGCTGCATCACTTGTTTCAATAAGTCCATTATTTCATGCATATCATTTGTACGTATGTCGCTATTTTGTGGAAGTTGATGTCCTTTGGTTAATACGTCTCTATATGTTTGTCGTATGCTATTCTGAGAGCTCTCTTTATGAGCCGTTAGTGTTTCTTTTTCCTGACTTTCTGTTTTATCAAACTGATTTTTATTCCTGGATCTACGATCTGGTGCTTTTGGGAATTTCAGATTTTGAAGCTCACGATAGACTCCACAGCCTTTGTAATTTGTAGGATGGTTACCATCGCAGAGTATACATTTGACTTGGTCGGACCTAGTTTTCCTTGGGCAGTCAATGGAGAGGTGATCACCAGCGCATTTGATACACTTAGGTTGTCGGCGACAATAAGTTTTGGTATGTCCATATTGTTGGCATTTCGCACATTGTGGGATTTTCCGTTTTGGTCGTGGAGGTTCAAAGGATACTATACACTGCATTAGGCTTTTAACTTCATATATCCGTTTGTTGTTGTCATTCGGTAATAATTCAATAATGAACATGGGCAATGGCTTCTTTGTGGTTCTTTGTTTGATATTCCAAAAGTTTATGCAGCTGTAGTCCATATCATTTAATGCTTCTTTGATGTCATCAGTGTTAGTAGATGGATGCATATTTTTGAGCACAGCTTTGAACGATCGATCCTGTTTAGGCTTATAAGTAAAAAACTCAGTCTGTTTTTGTTCTAATTGTTTGACGATAATTCTGTATGTAACGGCAGATTTGGTCTGGATTTTGACTTGATCATTGTGGAGGTCCTTCAAAGCGTACATATTTGGAGCATGTTCATTAAGCATGTTAAGTAGAGGTCGAACATTAGCCACTTTGTCAACAAATATTGGAGGTGGTTTAGTTGTCTTTTCTACAGTAGTGGTGTTGTCTACTTGGGTTTCTTCTTCTGCTATTTGAGTAAAAGTATTTGTTGTTGGTATCGGTTGAGTTTGAGATAGCCAGTATGTATCCAGTTTTATTTGTTTTTGTGTTCCAACATTTTCAGGGCTTGAGTGCGGTCTTTTCTTACCGGTGACTTCCTTCCAGTCATCTTCCTTATTTGTACTTGGTACTTGGTCAGTACTTTGTTTTGGGTAGGTTATGGTTGGATAGTTAGCCAGAGAATGTGTTCTAGGTCGACTTTCAAATATTACATTATGGCTCATCTGCTGTGGTTGGTTTTTATTAATCTTGGTGCAGTTTTCATTTTTATTATTATTATTTTTATTATTGATTGGATCACTCGTTTTTGTTCCCACGAGTATAGGACGATAATACGGTCGCTACCTAGGGTGACGCCTATTCCCGGTAGAGGGTTACGTAGATCGACGAGTCGTCTGTTTCGTCGAGTTTCGTCGCTAGTGATTGATCTGTCCTTTCAGCCAAAGAGTCCTGTTGGCACGTACCACACCTTAAGATTTAGGGTTTTTTTATAGAGGTGGCCTTCCTCGCGGTCCAAGTGGCGAAGCTCAGACCCCCGTTCCTGTGAGACATTACCACTGGATTACGGTCTGGGCAGCTCGTTTGAGCTACACACTGGTTTTTAATTCAGGGTTGTCTCCCTTAGCTGTATACTAGGTTAAAGCGCCTAGGGCTCGCTTTCGCCCATCATACTTTGCTACTGCAGTCCAGGAGTAGATGGAATGTGCGGGGTCCTAAGGACTGTAGCATTGCCCAGGAGGGACGACTCACTGGTATAGTAGTGAGCCTACCCCTAGCCCGCCACGGCGGTCTGAGGGCAGCGTGGACGTGTATGATGAACTTGTTGGTGATACATAAAACCCGACTCCGCACACTTGGGTGTATGTTCCGGTTATTGCTCAGCACTTTATAGGTGAGTGTCTTACAGCAAGACAAGCACCACCGAGACTTACACCAACCTCCCCTCACTAAAAAAAAATTTGCTCTCAGATACATTGAATATCAGTGCAATGATGTGGCATTTTAAAGAAGTTTAGTAAATTAGGACTTGTAAAATATTTTTCGAATACGTGTCAAAATTGACAGCAACTTCCTGAATGAATTTATTCGAGCCATATGATATCTCACTTTTTCTTTCGTCCATGGAAAACAATTTTCATAGACGTCTATAAGAGTCACGATATACATAATAAGCTAAAAAATATGCCTAAATCGAATATTGAACACTTCTTAAATCATTTTTAAGCAAATATATTGCTGGTTTTTTTTTACTGATATTGCTGGTTTTCACAACAAAAACTAAAGTTTATTTGCAAAGTTACGGATCGAAGAATAGTGTTCAATTTAAAATGAATAATGAATAAATCAGCTCTGTAGAATGCAACATTAAAAGTTTATTTCTCTATTTTAAACTGCTGAATTATTGACACTTCGAAAAAATATATTAGTTTCTCTTGGGAAAAATAATAAGTTATCATATTTTTGATCATGTAAGTTGAGATTTGACAAGTTCTGTTAATATTAAATAGCCTTAAATAATTAACCGTCCTTTATAAGTGCCCAAATTCGACCTAATTTGTTAAAATCTGTTGAAAAGAGATAATCTATTACTTAATATTGAATTGCTGTCAAACCCAAGCAGTAATATATAAAGAAAATTACAGGTCTTTGTTTGAGAATTTAACATAAAAATTTTAAACTATTGTAACGCATAAAATATTTTCTCTGAATAGAATTGGAAAGTTCTTTGGGTTGTAATTCTTCATATTTACACGAATGTTTTAAAATGGCTGTAAATTTAATTGCTAAGCTACATTAATTATATATTCCATACATTGGCTCTGCCTGCGGCTTAATTCACGTAGAGACACGTTGAAAAAAGTTACCTGCAAGAATAATACACAAAAGTGCATGCATGTATTTTAATAATTAAAAAAGTACACTGATAAAGTAAGTTCGCTTTATATTTCAAGGTCAAAAGGCCATGAATTATTTTTAGTAGGTCAATTACAATAAAATATAGCCTATGTATTATCCAAAATCCAATAGTAATCACCAGTAAAAACTCCCTCGAAATACTTTTAGCTGTCCTTGAATGATGTGCGAAGAAAAAAATATAGTCACAGAAATTTAAAAAATAACATTTTTCATTCGATTACTTTTGTCATGCTGTGCTAAATACTTTTTTCGTAAATACCTAAAATGTACACATGAATAAATTTTACAGTTTTATTATATGTATAGACAATGAAGTACGTAATAATAAAATTCATACAACTGAATACTGAATATGTCAAAGTAATGAAGTTGTAAATATGCACAACAGATGCAAATTTAAAATAAATTGAAAAAATATATTAATTTTGCGGAAGACGACTGAAAATCCTGTCTCTTCGCATGCGTGTGCTCGCGTCCGATCGTTTCACCAATGTACGGGGAAAATTCGACTGTTATATAGTATATATATATATATATATATATATATATATATATATATATATATATATATAAATATATATATGTGTGTGTGTGTGTGTGTGTGTGTAGCGCCATCTATGCGTAGATAAATTATATGCTTGTGTGATTATTTGCGTCTAGTAGCTAGGCATTTCCTTATTTTTAGGTAAATATAATGGAAATTAATTTTAAAAAATGATAAATTTGCATATCTTCGTAGTTTTTAAGTGATGCGTATTCATATGAATAGACGACAATTTCTGATAACATATTTTCGTATCCTATTACTCTTAATTTGTTATACCTATTATTTTTTTCTTACTATTTTCAAAATACATCATCCATACGCCGATACGCCGATTCTACGGTTTTATTATATTATGTTTAATACAAATATATAAATAACAAAGACAGTATAAAACCTGAAAAGTGAGATACATAAAATAACTAACTACTCTTGTACTAGTGAAGACGGAAATTAACTTGCGATAATTTTTTCAAAGGAATTTTTTTTCAATTCCAGGCCATAATAAATTTATACAGATGAAAGATTTATTAATTTGTCGAGATATTTTATGTTTAGCATATTATTATGTTTAGCATGTTTAGCAATTACTTTTCATCGGATGAGTTCATAAAATTCATCATGTAAACGTCATCATGTGCATTGCAGTCCACAAATGAACATTGGGTATAAAAGATATTTTTAAAAAGTCTGGGAAACGAATAACTGAAATTTCAGAGAAAGGGTTAATCTCTTTCTTAGCGTGTTAATACTGTTTGTAAAAAATAGCGTGATAATACTGTTTCTCTCTAGCGGGTTAGTACTGTTTGTAAAAAAAATTAACCATTTAAGGTCTTTTAAAATAATATCAAGAAAAATGCAATTAAGAATAGTAGAACTACACTACACACTATATAAAAAGTAGTGTTTGAAATAATTATCTGTGACAATAAATTATCCCAAAAAGTCCCTTGGAGCGTATTATTGATTCCACGAGTGTTTTTTTAATTGTTTATGTTAGAAGCTTAGACCGCATAGTTCTACACTCAGAACGAATAAATAAAACTACGAGAATACCGGTAATAAACTCGTCGCCAATAATTTCCGCATAAAGTTTTTAAAACAAGACGCGCAAGATAGTCCTTTTTTGTCCAGCAAAGCTGAAACGACAGCCTTATATTTAGTGTCACTTTCATTGCCCTTTATAGGAATAATGACATTATCTAGTTCGATAAATATTAAGTTTCCGATTTTATTTTCAGAGTTAAATTAATTTTGATAAAATAAATTTATAGATTAAATTTAAAGAAGTTCTTCAAAATATTAAAATTTGTGAATTCCTGACAAAATTAATATTGTAATTTATGAAATAATTATGTGCGGTAACAATAGTTACATTAATGACAGTTAAATGTATCAAAATATCAAGAATTCAGGTACAGATAAATGTAGTTATCTTAAACTTATAAGTAAAATTAATATAAAATTATTAAAATAAAATTGTCTTCACACTTATGTGCAATTGAAATCCTGGAAAAATCCGGTATTTACTTTAAAACCCGTTATACTTAAAAAGATGCAGAATTGGAGAATATCGAAATTAAATATGTAATTTCAAGAGTATTCGTTGACTTGCCATACCAAAAACATGAAATTTATTATCTAAACATTTTATTGATGATTTCGCGATTGAATTAAAACTCTTTTTATTTTAGTTCAGTCCAGATTTAAGTTAATAATTAAGTACCTTTTCCATAAATAAAATGCTGACCTTTTATTTACCATTTTTATTCTGTTTTTAACAAACGCTTGTAACTTTATTTGCGAGAGATAATAAATATTTTTTCCTGAAGGGTAACTTTCTGTTAAATGGTGAAGTAAAAAGTATCAATTTTTAAACACTTTCTCAGGTTGTTCTGTCACATACATTTTCGTTAATCAACAAGTATTAAGTCGAAAGTTACAAAATTTTGACTTTTCAGTAACGATCAAAACTAGAAATTGAAGTCACATGACTTCACTCACACATGACAGGATGCAATTAACAAATGCTGTATTTTTAAGCAACAAAATGTTGATTTTTATACAGATCTTAATTATTTACGGCTTATTCTTTCGACGATTTTTTATAATTTACGACTGGAATATCGATATTTAATTACGGATTTATCAGATACATCAACAAAAATTTAATGTATTTTATACATGTAGGTCTCAACTTTAAAGTGGCCACATTTAATGGAATCGTAAAGAAAGTTGGTTGTAACTTGACAAGTATTAAACGTTGAATATATTTGGCGTTAATTTTGTAGAAATTCATTATTCATTATTCCTTATTAAAATCTAAGAGATTTCTTTATATCTTGTATTCAAATCTAAGAGATTTTAATACAAGATATAAAGAACACATTGTCAGCTGGCGAAATAATAAACAAGACACATCTCACTTTGCTAAACATCTCATTGAAAATAACCATCACCCCCATACTGATAATTCCCCTATATATTACAAATAAATACAAAAGGTAATAAACTTAATATCCTAGAAACATTAGAAATAAACAGACATAAAAAATATATCAGGGTCAATATATTAAATGAACAACTAAATATAATATCACCCATTCTTAATATCTTCTAGATATAATATAAATATACAACATTGATACTACAGTACCCTGGAAATTGTTTCAGCACTAATACACATATAAATATAAGTATATATAATAAAAACAAAAAAAATTAAAGAAATAAATATATGAATACACAAAACTGGAGAAATGTAGAATTAGTGTATTACCTTGTCCTTACTTTCAAATACCCTTGATTTTTTATAAATATATTACCGATAATAACTTCCATTTAATTTTATTACATACACCGTAAAGTTTGCATTGTATAACCTCACATAATAACAATTTAATTCATTACCCTCACTAAAGTACTGGTATATTGTATAACTCTCAGTAATATAATAAAACCTACTCTGCGCCGCTGCAATAAACTCACTAACATAAACAATGGAAAAATCCGCACAAAGCAGGCTTCCGCTATTGTGTTTGAAACATATAAGTGCTGTTGATTGTTCCTAAGAGTTAATCTTTGCTAATATCCCACCTGAAGATGTTGTAATACAACGAAACCTAAGTCGTGGTAATGAAACTAAAGAAAGTAGAAATAATACTACATCACGTAGTTTCATTTAATTGTGAAGTATTAAACGTATTAAAAATTCCTTCAGAAAGCAATAAAAGAGCGGATGGTATACTTGATTTATTTGACAAAACTAAGTTTCTTAAACGATGCACAAAATGCTGTAAACGTATTTGTAAATTATATTTGTGTAGAAATTCGTGGGTCATATTCCAAGGTTAATTATTAACTCAAATAAATTTGACAAAAAACCCACTTCTAAAATAAAATTTTATTCCATGAAAAAAATTACGTAAAAAACGAAGCCAAATGCCGTCTATAGCGAAACCGAGTCTATAGCGTTCTTACTATTTTCAATTAAAATCTGGAAGCCATTCGTTAAAGAATATAGTGTGACTTGGTAGATACCTACTTGGTGGATACCTACTTGGTGGATTACTACTTATATTTCAAGATTTAATAATTAATTATGTTTTATATACAACCTTAAAAATGTTATGTAACATATTTTAATGTGTACCTAATACTTTTGATTTTATTTTAAGGATTGAACAATATATTCACGAAAAAAATCATCTAACGTAAATTGTAGATATAGAAATTTAAAAATAGTTGCGGTGGCTAAGTTTTTAGAAAGGGTATTGGACGAATTTATTTAAAGGTTTATTTCGTTTCAAATCAATAAACATTATTTAAATTCATGATTATTAAGATAGGACTGCTGAAATTATTTCTTTGATATAGCTCCTAATTCTAAACCGAGTAGTCAATAAATTAGCTTGCTTTTAAAATTGTCATTCGATCTAGGATGAAGTTAATGAATTACAGAACCGTAACAGGAATATTCCAATTTCAAATCTAGAAGAAATTCATCATCTATAACGTATACTTTTTTTGGAAATGTTTAAAATTTTTAAAAATGTTTTAATTATTCTTTAAGAGGAGATTGAAGCGACAGGATTTTTTTGCTCGGGGGCAATCCATTTCACTTACATTTGAATAAATATCACCTAAATTAATTTTTTTTTCGGAATTGGTTTCTCCGGTGAATGATACGACACAAGACTCATTGGCTAATTGGAAAGTAGTAAAAATTCATGAATAGATTGATTGATATTTATTTTTATTTAAAAAAGTATTATTTGAAAAGCGTTCTTTTTTCGTATATATACAATTTTATATAAAATTATGTACAAAATTATCAAAAAATTTTACTTAGCTGATCCTTGTTTATTAAATTATAGGTCTGTGCCCCTGTAATCAAAATTTAGGTGGAATAAAATAGGACATAATTTCATACTATTGGAAAATCGAACATGAAATTTTATGTAGTATAAATTCTACATAAAATTTAGCTTAAATATTTTAATTATTACTATCAAAGTTTTACTTTATACCTACTCAAAGTTTTACTTTCCAGGCCATTGCTGAAATTTTGTCACTTTGATTTGTGTAGGCGGTGTAGTTTTTTAAATGATTTCATATTTAGAATCGTCAATGTTCTTAATCTGGTAACACATCGTAAATCTTGAGGAAATTCTGATTGTTTTTTCGTTACTAATTAAATCTATAAATAAACATTTTGAAATTAAAGTTATATTTTAAAAAAGAAAGCTAAAAGTTATATTTTTCTTTTGAAAAAAAATATATGCCCATACCAGTAACGACTGTATCTAATGTACGTCCCTTTAATTCAGAAGGCAGATTTATTGGTAATGATTTACAATTTATTTTTCTCAATATTTTCAATACACTTTTCAATTTCGTCGGCATTATAGTTATAATAATACTTTCTGTTGACACTAGACAACTTGGAGCATTGAGGAAATTACTTCCATGAAAATAATTTGTAAAATTTGTAGACCCATTATTTATACTGAATTTATTCTCTAAATTTTAATGACAATATGAAGAGAAATGAGTTTCCCCCTTTAACACAAAATGCATGTAATAAAAGTTATTATAAAAGTAATAAGAGTAATAACAGTTATTATAAAAAAAAAGTTGTGAATTCTCTTTCAAAGACTGTAAAGAATTTACAGAAATATATCAAATGAAATTGTATCTCAGAAAAATCCAGATAAATAATAACAGTTATCCAATTACAAAACGATTTTAATAGCTAATACCTTGTACAAATGAAACACTAAACCATTAAACATTTTTATTACCTTTATATGAATATTTAAATGTCCATTATCTGGATTTTTTCAAATAAGTTGTAATCAATTGAAAAGCTCAAAAATATAACATATATAATTTTAGTTACATTTGGGCCAATAATACAGAACCACATTTCTAAATAGCTCATTCGCTCATAGTGTGGATTTAGTATCTGCCACAGAAGTCAACCAAAATCTGCCTGAAATGAAATTTTCTCACCTGTGCTTGTTCCAGCATATTATTAGTGTATAGTCTTTCTTCTTTCCTTAATTTTATTGTTTTCTTATAACGTTTAATTAAAATAATTAAACTTCCTAAAAGTTTTACTTTTGTCAATTGATCCACTCAGTACAAACCATTTTGTTTTCTCGAAACATCTAAACAAAACATGGAAATGAGAATCAAAATTATCAAATTAGTTAAGGAATTATAATTTTATTATTACTTTAATCACGCATAGCGAATAAATTGAAAATATGAAAAGCAATTTTAATTTTATTTAAGGAACCGTACTCTCAGTGACTGTTTTATAATAAATGGAAGGATAACACAATAAAAAAATAATTTGTTTTTTCCAAAACATAAAAAATCGTCTTTATTCTCAAATAAACTCGCATATATAACAAATGTAATACACTAAATTATGGCGACTGTAAAGAAAATATTTTAATGCAATAAAAAATCGAATATCCTGCTCTCAGGATCAATTGCTCTCGTATCCACAATTTTTATCTTCGCTTTTTCTTAATTTTCATAATCAGATCATATTCGAAATCCTTCTTTGTCAAGTGACGATCAAATGAATTAGTGATTATTAGATTTATATTCAGGAACGATTGTAAAAAACATTGGACAAGAGAAGATCTATATTCAGGAAAGATTTTAAATAACATTTAACAGAAAAAATACTATTTAAAATGTATATATCTACGATATACCCAACGTGTAAACGGGCGTCGGGAACAGTGAATCATATTTATATACGTTTGTCTTATGGGAATATTTAATATGAAATTATACCAAATATAATATGGTAATATATGTATAAGTTCCTAGGAAATACTTCAAACCTCGGAACTGATTACTTGATCCAGATGAAGGCTTACGAGTATCTATTCAAATTAAGTAGGATGGAACAAGGGGATTTTTTGGTTAAATTGTTCCGTGGCGTAATTTACTTAGAAGAACACATGAAATTAAAATTTATGCAGGAGTTATATTATGATCGAATTCAATAAGTTGTCAATACGTCTTAATAGCGCATTCTAAAAAATATTACTTCGGGTATTTGTTACGATTCCTTTGATTATATGTACCATTTAGTTGACATTGTAACATATTAATGTATAGAACATAAAGTAAATATTTTTCATTCAAAATTTACTATTTCTATTAAAGATTTCTAAATTTACTACCATGCGGTAAACTAAGTATAGACAATTAGGGAATTACTTCTAAATTACTGTTTTTGGTTGGAAAGGTTACAAAATAAATAAAGATCTCTTAAATTATTGAGAAATGGTATATTTTTATAATCATATGACAGAAATAAACACAATACAATCAGAATTCGCATTGCAAAATTACGTACACATTTAAGTATTTATAAGTATGTAATGCTACATAGAATTTCCATTAAGCTGTTTATAAAATTTAAATTTTTTGGATCGTAAATATATATCGTTTCCAGGTGCATGTTTCAAATAAATTGTTAATGCCAGTTAGAATTAGTAATAACAGATTTATGTATTTTTTACTATCTTCTACTCTAAGAGTGCCCATTTTGCAGAATATTTATTATCGACCGGAAGTACCCTATAGATTTTGATGGTCAATGAGTAAGCCTATGGTAAAAGTAAGGAAATAATACGTTTTAAAGGCAACCCTTTTTGTGAACAAAAAGTTTACAGCAATGGATGGATATAGTATACATACGATATTAATTTCAACGTGATATCTCATGCCGTTTCTTAGAAAAAAGTGCTTTGATAAACAGGCCGACAGATAAACGGACAACCGAGTACTATCATAGGGGTTCCGTTTTTTCACTCAGCGAAAAGTTACCCTAAAAAAATGTGTGGCTTTCGTTTTTCAGGAATTATAAGACAAAATTAAGTTTATTAATTAAAGCTATTATTTTTATGGTTTTTTCTAAATATATTACTTGTTTCGTATATTTTCATAATCTATGCTATATAATGAGAATTTGTCAAGTATTGTAGGAAAAATATTATGTTTGAGAATTTCGATTTCATCGTTTTTTTCGAACTTTTTAAAAGTTTGCAAATTAATATCTAAAGTCAAAATAAAATTAAACCGAATAAATTTGGCCACAAGAATTTTTGCAATAGAAATTTTTTATTCAACATCAAAATGAATTGGTTTATTAAAGAGCGCGCGAGTCAAATAACATAAATGGTTGCGTTGAACCATGTACTTTCCCGTTTAATGAAAAACATTACATTGAATTCTCAAAAGAATAATACTCGTGCGATTTTTTACATTTTTACTTCTTTATTTATTTCTAACTTAAATGTACCACGTACATACATACGTGCGAACTTATTACTACATTGGCGACTTCTTTCGTTTAACCAATGCTTAATTATGAGTATTTTGAATGCCTCAAATTGTCAAGGATATTCTTAAACAACATTACAACATTTATAAAGCAAAATATTAATAAAAAAGTTAAAAAAATGCTACCAGAATAGAAAATGCAAGAAAATAAGACCAAATACAAATAAAAAATTGTAAATAAATTTATTAATAAAAATTTCGATAGGACATGGTTAAAAAAAGGGAACAAAATAGAATTATAGAAGGGTAGATTATAAGATGAAGAACTTTTCCAGACTGGCTTTACATGCATTTGTAGAAAGCGATTTCCTATTATCCGGATCCTGTCGATTTCAAAGTTTTACAACTTGTACAGAAAAATACTTTTCATTATGGTTAGGATAAAGGAACTAAGTTGGTTTTCTGAGCGCAGGCCTAAACTGTGAGCAAACAAGTTACTAAATCTGTTTTTAAGAGATGTTAGATAAGTTGGACTGTACGATTTTTATACAGAAATTTAAGAATATGCTGATTGTGCCGACCACAGACTGTAGTCCGTTTAAGATGCGCTCTAAGTTGAGAAATATACTCTATTGATATTCTATAAAATATATTACATATTTTATAGAATCACAAGGGCAATGGATACACCAATTTAGAAGATATTATAATTTTTAAAGACGACTCTTAGAAAAATCTGGTAATGTATATCTCTGTATTCAACCAGACAGTAAGAGGCTTTGTCAGAGGTGATTTTAGGTTTGAATAGCTAAACAATCTTGAAAATGGTTGTAGAAGTGCATTCTGCTAAATATATGTCGAATAATATAATTTACTTGAAATTGCTATCTAAGATTTTGATCGGTCAATAGATTTCAATTTTTAACAGATGGCGTAAATAAAATTGGTGCATTATTTAACGTTAGATTCTGCAAAGTTGATAGCCTAATTTTGGAAAGCAGCATTTGACTTTCAGTGACGATGGCTTAGAACTTAAATAGATTAATTTATATATGTGTTAAATAAATATTATGACGATGTGTGCAAACGCAATCTAATTAATATAAATAATTTTTTGATGTCTTTTGAAATCGAAAAATTCTAATGAAATTAAGCAATATTATTATTATTTTATATAGGATTTATTCGTTCAAACGGAACCTTCATTTTCAGTGTCGATGAAATAAAACACAGCAACCAACTCCTTCGTAACTTTCAGAATACAAGTAATTATTTTTAAAGTTATACTCCTTTAGGTGCATTACGAAAAAAATGTGATGGTGAAATTACAGGATGAAATTGACAACGATGCAACACAAAAACGACACCATGAAGTAACTCACAAAACATTTATTTAATTTACATTATTTTTTATGGATTTACTTTTCCGAAGTAGTAGGCACATATGCGTAAAAAAGAGTTTGTTTGATGATAGCGTTGTCAAGCGATTATTTGATATTCAAAAATGATATTCTCGCCATTTGTTCGAATTATCTCAGCTACAAGGCGGTCATGAGTTGGCAAGAAAGAAATACGTATTTCTTTCATACTTAGGGAGTCAAATTACTTATAACTGCAACATTATACTGCAAGCCCGTTTGCTCGAATTAATGAAACTACTAGATGATCATGAGTTGGTAAGAGAACAAAAATAATTAATAAGGTAAATGTAGACACGTCACAGTTTATTTTTCTGCTGTAAACAAATCATCTGCCAGACCATATCGAATTTGGTATGTATTTATTTGCATTTTAAGTTACCAATTAATTAACACTCAAAATTTATAAATTTAAGTAAACTTTAGCATATTAATTTATTTTGGGTATTAATTAAACTTTATTTAGTTAGCAATTCATTCCTCACGTTTGAAACGGTAACACGTTATTGATGATCTCTATTTTTTGTCGGCTTTTCGCTACAAGTCAGTCGGTCTACCAGACCGTTTCCAAATGATTGTACTTCAAATTTATTATTATCTTTAAAGACTATTTATTAAAATATTAAATTTTATTTTAAAATTAATCTTAAATTAATGTTGACAGATGAGTAGTCCACCATTTTACTTTTCTGCTGGCTTTCCATTTTTCTTGTATTATACCAAAAAATATAACTTCTAACGCGTGTACAAAATTATGTATGTTTTTATTAGGAAATTTTATAGTAAAAATAACCACAAGATCATACAGGCTAATGTTACATACCGATCTAAATTCAATCGAATTACAGTGACACTAAAGTTTCGTTAAAAGTCTGTAAGTCCAATTAATATTCAAGGTACTTCCCACCAATTTAGAAAGACCCATAATTTTATTTATTACATAAAGCTTACATGAAAAAAAGAGTGTGTCAGATAATGCCTATTCTTCGCCTTGAAAAAAAGTTAAAATATCAGTAAATTTCAATTCCAATATTTTTGTCATAATTTTCATTAAAATCATTTACCAAGAGCTGCGTTTCAGTAACTATTTACTAGAGATTACCTTCAGATTTTTTTAAAGAATATAGTAATGTGAAAGGCGCCTTGCTGATGATTTTGAAAGGAGTATCTCGAAAGCGAAATTATAAAATTATTTAGTTTTTTAAACAAACTTTTTGAACTCCAATGACATCTCACTTGATGGAGTAGTTATTTTATTATTTTAATAATTATGGAAAGGTGTACGAAAACACATCTTTTAAAAATATTATATAACATATTGAATTTTGTGTGATTAACTTAAATTTGTAAATTTTATCCGGATCGGTGTAAATTAGAGAATAATCGGGACATGACATACAGACAAAAAAACATAGAAAAATTGTAAGGGTTCATAGCAGAAGATACAGAAACCTAAAAAGATTATGACTAAGACCAGGTTTAATCTGCGCTCATATGAGTATCGATAGTGTAGTGACACACTAAGATGAAACCATTGCTCTTTAAAAAGAAACAAACAAACAATTACTCTGTAATCTAACAGTCACTTAAATATATTTAAAGACAACCATTAATTTTTCTGTAACTGATCTGAATTATTACATACAATAGATGTCTGCTAAAGTGATACGTTACCTTGTTAAATTAGAAGGAAAAATTACTCGTAATAATATTTTTATAATTGATTTTAATTAAATTTATTTTTACTTTTGACTTTACTTATCGAATAATCATCAAGATCAATTATAAAGCCGAATGATTAGTAAAATCAATTTAACACCAAACACATTTTCATAATAGATGAAAGAAATAAAATTGTATATCATTATTTACTTTAGGAGATTTGATCTGTGTCTAAATTTAAATTACTCTTGCGGAATATAATGCAGGTAACGATACACTAAATATTTTGAAGCAAAAATATCGCAAAAAAGAGTTGTTAATGGTTATGGCAAAAAAAGAGTTGTTATACCAGAAATACCAGTTGTTAATTATAGGAGTTTTATATTTGAAATATTAATAATGTTTCTTCTATTTATCATATTTTTTGGGAATTCTAAACCTGCAAACTTGCAGAAAAAATTAAATGGCTGCTAATTAACTAATTAACTTGCTTTAGACTTTGGATTGTAAATACCTAACATATTTTATGTATAAAAATTAATCCATGTTAATCAAACATAGATCCTTATAACGAATTGCTTCGAATAATGTTTTGCATGATGACGTATTACGCATAAAGTATAGCTTATAAAAAAATCATTCGATGTCTCGTGTGGCAATCAAATCATTAGCTCGAAATAAGGAATCCACATTTAAAAAGTTACATTACCACGATATTACTCACAATCATTATATTGTATTGGTTTTCGATACAAATATCGTTATTGGACTATATTATGAGTTAAAAATATGAATAATGATGCAAATGAACTGAGTGCTTATAAATTTGAAATGTTGTAAATAATATACAATTTTGCTTAATTATTTTCGTATTTAAATATAGATGCATACATAAGTGAAACATATTTCACAAACCATCTATACATATGAACAACCGAACGCGCTTTGCTAGTATAATTTTTATATTTTGTTTGTGAGATTTTTGTCAACATCAATTGCATAGTCCTTCATTTTCGCTATTTATAAAAAAAATATTAGAAGTAGATCACATCATGGTCCGCTTTTGATTTAAAAAAATTATTGTGTTTATCGTAGTCTTATAAATATTTAATTGTTGGTAAATTTATTTCTGACTCTCTTTAATTGAGGTTTATTTTTAAATTTTATTTATTTATTTAAAAAAAATATATATATTTATATATATATATATATATATATATATATACACATAATATATATATATATATATATATATATATATATATATATATATTCAAAAGGTACATTTAGGTGTTCATGTTAATATAAATATTATTAAACTATGACGATTAGAATTTCAACATGAACTTAAACCGCGTTTATGTATGCATTCAATATATTATTATATAATATAAAATAAGTTGATATATTTTAGTGAAGTTAAAAAATGCAAAATACGATTTAATTAAAATTTATACATGTTTGAATTGAATGAGGAAATTTAGTAAGCTATAAAACGTCCCTAGCCCGAAATTTTACTGGCTTACAAAATTTACGACATGTATTATTTAAGAACATACCTTCATAATACAACTTCTTTTTAATTACCTCCAGAAGAGTTCAATCTTAAAGTACATAAACTCCATGTGTATCTTTCTTATAATATGTTCTTATGATAAATTTTAAAATTTCTCTACGGGCCCTTTCTCTTGATAAGTCCATGTCAATATTTATAATGTTAATATTTCTTTATCAGTTTTTATTTTTGTGACATTAAAATTTATAAGTCCTCATTTATTTGATTTATTCTGTCGACATCGTTGTAAGGGGAGGAGACTTTATGCCATAATTTATATTACCATTGATAGCATCAATAATTTATTATATTCTCTATTACAAAAAGTTGGAAAAATTTAGATATATTTCGTATAAAAACGGTGTCCTTGTTATAACTTTATAGATATATACTTATAATAAGGACCTATTGGCAAAGATGAACTTTATATAAGTAAATTATTATTTTTATAAGTATGATAGTTAAAGTATAAATCATATACTCTCATTTCAATGGTTAAATTAATTTAACCATTGTACATTACCTACAAGTTTCATTGCTAAATTAATATAACCATTGTACATTACCTACAAGTTTCATTGCATAAGTACTAGGTACAAGAAAAAAAGCTGTAAGTAAACAGATTTAAAAATTATTAAATATTATTAATTGCAATTACAGGAAATATGTTTGCTATTACTTTATTTTGACGAAATATTATTGAATTATAAATTTTATGTAGTAAAATGTTATAAAAATATGTTATAACTTTTTTACTATGTCAAAATTATGTTTATTAATATATTTTGCACGTTTTTTGCACCAGGCTGGGAAATTCAAAATTAATGTAATTAGAAAAAAAGTAAAGCCCTACATTGTTCATTAAATTCTTACTTGTGATATGCGGTCTAATTACTAGAATTTTTATCTGTGTATGTACTAAAACAGGAAAATTTTACCTATCTGCACATTGAAGATATTTAAGAAAAAAATATTTAAGGCACAATATTTCTGGAATTGTTGCCTCTTTTTCTTTTTGTCTATTTTTGTTTGAAACGAAGAAAAAAAAGAGAAGGGATCTCGCAATCTACTAAATTAATTCGAATGAAGATTGAAAGATAAGGAAGATAACTTGAAATCTTTACTTTTATCTCATTCGGATTAGCTGGATGCACCAATCCGAATGAGATAAAATCAAAAATAATACTAATTTATTATTTTCAAAACTTAATTTCTATTGCCTTGGTAAAATAACAAGGAAATGCCTAGCTGCTCGACTCATAGCAATTACTCAATTGAACAATGTTATCTGTATACGTCAATAGATAGTGTTACTTTTATTTTAAATTTTCACTCGAACATAATTTGGCGAAATGGGTAAAGTAGAAGATTCACTTCTGGAGTAATCTGGAGGGGCAGGTACTTAATTAAGCAATCTGATTGCGAGCGGACGCTTGAGGGTAGACATTGTTGTAGAACGTATTTCGTAAATAAATGTTTTCGCTGTTGTCTATATTCAACATAAGCTTACTTTATTTTCTCAATTCGTTAAAATTTTAATATATTGTAAATATTTGTAATTTAATTACATTTACCAGTTAAGTATCAAGGTGCATAAATGTGATATTTACATACTTAATTTTCCAAAAATATAATAAAAGTGTATAATTAATCGGTCTGTGTATGTAAAAATAACGAAAGTAACGGAATAAAAAATATCGTTCTGGAATTTTTTTTTGGTATGTTTCATTTTGCACGCGTGAGATAAAAATTACTAAACGAGTTAAAATGCTGTCTTAGAAGAATATAATAGTCAACTAGATGTAACATTTAATGTATATTTTATGTTTATGTATATGCTCGAATTAGCAACCCGATTGTGAGCAGATGCACAAGGGCAGACACGGTTTTTAATCGTTGGAACCTTAGTGCGTCTCATTGTAAATCTATTTGTGTATTCGCATATCTTGCAAGAATAGCTAAAAGGATTTCAGAATAATTTTTACTGTTAGATACTCTTGGGTTTGGGATAGTACATATATTACATTTATAATTTGACCATAAAAGTAAATGAAAATTTGACATTTTAATACAAAGTATACTTAATTAAAATATAATTTACTTTAATAATAATTTTTACAGATGACGTTATTAATCTCTACGATAATTTTTAATATTTTTGAAATCTCTACACGCAAACGAACTCATCATCACAGAGAGTTTTAAATAAAAGTGATACCCTTACTTGTAAATCACAAGTCAACCTTTTTTTTAGTAAATTAATTAATTTACTTTGAGAGACTTACCTATGTATTAGAGACATATACGTAAGACTAATACTCTTTACGTTTGCTCTATTCGGTACATGAGATGGAAAGTGTAAAATAATGGTACAAAACTTTGTTAAATTGGTAATCGGATAACATAAACTGAAAATGTTGCGTGTGCTCTTCGAATTCCATTACTTTAGAAATAAATACTTCACGAATAATCTTAGAATCTTTTCAATCGCTCGAGGAAACAAAACGAAGCACTGCAAGTATTAAAAAATAAATGGACGAAAACAACGATGAAGACCTCTGTAAACTCAGAGGTTTGCATAATAAATGATCACGACATTTATTGTATCGCGGCAATTATGAATCGACGATAAGGTTTGTTTTACATGTAGTAAATTTTGTATCAAAGAAATGGTCTATTTGTCTTTACTACTATATGATAAAATATTTTGAAAAAATAAATATGTTCTTGTAAATTATGGAGAAATAAAAATAAACTTTTTCTTCTGTTGGAATGAGAAACTTCTAAGCAATTATTTATATTCTTTAATGCACTTGTTCTGCATATGATACTATTATTGATGTTTATTTTGTTTTTTAAATTACATAATTATTAACAGAATAAATATTATCCTATAGGGGGAAAACAGAATACAATGCAAGGGAATAATTTAAAAACCCCGAAATTGTAAGGAAATTAATAATCTGTAAACGAAATAGAATCAATTACTCAATTCGTCTCTATTTCTATGTATACTTATTCTGTCTGTGTATCCTATAATCCTGCATATTCCTTTCTTATTATTATCAATTATTTCAGTATTATATCTCGAAATCCTGACCATGAATTCAGCGTCCTTCAGGATCATTTTGACGGTACATCATTAGGTCAAATGTGACCAAGAAAGTACATATTTTTAATTGAAATCAAAAGATAACAGAAGGGAAAATAATTTTAATATACCTAAATATCTTTATTTTGTACCAAAACTTTCACACCATGGGTTTGAAAAATTTGAAAAAATTGTGTATTAGGAAATTTGAAGGAAATTTGAATGTAAGTTATTCTAATTTAATTGCTTTAATAATTTCAAGGCATGTAGGCAACTACGAAATAAAATTTGGGTGAGTTCCAATATGCATTTGGTCCTTGTTACATATATACTGTGTACCTAAATATATACCACCTTCATATATATCTCGATATATATCACCACATATCAAGGCTTATAAGCCTTATCATGTCAACTGAAGTTACACAGCCTCGAATATATTTCTGTTTCACATGTCTTGGTTGCGTATACAATATAATCCGTGTCTATAAATGCAGGCATTCGGGAAATATTTTAGTAATAATTTAAAATTTACATAATTAAATATCTAAAAAGTGGTTCATGTTGTCAATAGAAAAGCATGTAACCAAATTTCCTGTTAAATAAATTAAAAAACAAATTATTTTTACTTTTTTAACCAAAACCTAACCGAAGTATCGAATTTAATCTTACTAAAACTAAATATTTCGTCCCGAAACGTTATCCACGATTCTTATAATTATAATTATGTAATGCATTTGAGGGAAATCTGTAAGTGATAAGTAAGACTCCTATATTTACGAAATATTTTTTGATGAAATATTTTTGTTCATCAATTATTACGATTTCATTTCTTTCAAACCTTATCTACAGCTAGTTTGAACAAAAATAAGCTAGGTACCTTTTACATTTTTTCTCTAGTTACTTTCTTATTTTGGTAAAATATAACAAATGTTCTTATAATTTTTGTTAAAGAAAGATAATTTTCGACGTATATGTTTTCAGTAATAGCTCAATTTTTATGATTTCATAAAAAATGGGCAGCACTTAAGTAATTTTAATTTGTTCGTTTTTTTGCATTGTTTCGTAGAATTACTTCTATTTAATATATCACATGAACGTTAAATGTGTCTATTATTAATTCCTAGGTACTTTGGAAAAATTATACGTAAATTTATTTGGAACTATGGATAAATAAGTAAATAATGGTACGGACAAAAGGAAACATATTCAATTCCAATCAATTCATCAATTTTGGGTTAGTGCAAGACTTTTTTTAACGCACCCATAGTTGGCATCGGAAAGTTTTTCTTCTGTAATTGAAATACTCAGACTTTCAAAATATATAACAATTTAGCAAAATGAGGAGAATTGTGTGCTACCGGTACGTAATTTTAATTTAGTGTCCTATGCTTTGGCTGGAAAAATATCTCACTTTTCTTTAAATTTAAAAGGGACGGATTTCATGCCAAATGTTTTCGGTATGGCTTTCGATGGGAGCAATTTGTTTAATTTCTATGTCTTGGTATGCAAACGGATAAATATATGCAGATTTTCATAATTTAAAATTTAGAGTACCGTATGTGATGAAAATAGCATTTTAAACGTTTGGGGTTCCTTATCTTAAAAGAAAAGAATGAACCCTTATAAGATTATATGCATGTGTAAACGTTCGTATAAGAATGGAAGATAAGATAAATACAGTAATCAAACAATTTTTTTTTAATTTCAAATAATATATACCTTATTTAAAAGTTTCTAAATATGTGTTGAGTCCTCTTACTGCAACTTCACCTAGGTTAGGTTTTTTTTTGTGGTCATTTAAATATCCTTTTTATCAACTCAAATATTTTGTGCAATATGGGTATTTAGTCTGCTTGACTATTACAATAATGCCATATATATAGTATAAAAAATAGGATCCGAGTCGGTGAGTAAGTCATGAGCCGATAACAATAGCCAAATTAATGTAAATCGAAATAAGTAATTGTAAATTGCATATACGCCTTTGATTGAAATAATTGATTGTATATTGAACATATACTCGTATAATTAATCTAAAGAAGAAATTGTAAATGAATATATACTATTTTTGTCGGAGTTTGCTAAAATAATTAGTTTTAAAATTTAAAATCCCTTGATGACTGTAGATCTACTAATATCTTCACGTGCATATTAAAGCATATAGCTCTAAATAAATTGAATTAAACTTTAACAAAGCATTGTTTGACCTAAATATAGTATTGGAAAAATACCTCAATGAAACACTTAGTGGTTACTATTTTTTTAGTTTTTTGTTAGTTTTTTTTTAAATTTAGGCACGATTAACATTTTCTTCCTTTTAAACACCACGAGGATTGCCATTAAACTTCTGTTAATAAGAAAAACATTTACTTTTATTTTAAGTAACCATACAGTATGGTTAATTTGCCCGAAGTCACTAGAAAATAAAAAATATTTTAAGGTGTTTTACCGTGCTCTACTCTGCCCAGTTACAGTTTACAGCCAAAATAATTTTCCATAATATTCTTGTCAGTTTTTTGGCACAAAGTCTGAAATTAGTGAAAATTTGTTATTTTTAATCAGATACGATGTATCCAAGAATATTTAGTATATGTAGAAATTAATTATTTTCAAAAATTTTATTTGAGGTATTTACAAAAAAAAACGTTTTGCTATTACAACACGGTACCAAAATGCATTTTGTTATGAAGCACGAAAAGTTCCGATAATATCGACTATGTCATCATTTAATATAAATCAATTAAAGGTAAGACAAGTAATCAACTACACTTGACACGCGTTTTAAAATATGAATTTCAATATTACAAATGTAAATGAGAAAAGTGTGAAGAAATTCTAAATTTTTAGGTTACATGATGAAGATTTCCCGAAAATGCCATAAACTTAAAAAATTAAAAATTTTACGTATTTGAAAGTAAATATTTCTTCAAATCACTTCCTTGTACGACTGATAATAATAAAATAGTTAGGACACACTTGCATGTAATATATTTAGTTTACAGATTTTTATTATTACGGCCATCTCTTAATTACATTTTTTGACTTATATTGAGATTATAAAATTTTAATTGTGAAAACTAGACATTTTTAATTGTGATAAATTAAACAATATAATCCACGGGTATAAGTATTATATTGGTAACCCTTGTTTTTTGTATGCAATAAAGATTACTGAATATATTCAGAAAATTTCACATCTTAACTAATTTTTCTACAAATGTATTTTCAGTTTCCTCAAAAACATTATTGCAATAAAAATTATTGGGGAAAATCTTTGTATGTATATATATTTATGTAAATATATATATATATATATATACATATATTTATATATATATATATTTATATATAAATATATATATATATATATACACACACAATTGTAATGTAATTTCTGTTATTAAGAAATTATTTATTTGTTATTTATTCTCTTTATATATATTACTCTGCATGAGTTTAATTTATTTATAAGCTCTTAATTTGAACTGCTGAAATTATATCTTTATGTATCACGTGTAGTGGATCGGTTGGTTGTTATAGCAAAAATCACTTTAAAGTACGGCCAAACCTCGCACTACGAGGATTGGAATAACATTTTAGGCCTTTTAGATTATACAGTATTTCTGGTAAACTATTAACAACTATTAACAATATTTTTCTCCATCTGTGTACAATGCTTAGCATATTTTTTTAGATAAGTATTGATTTTGAACTATGCCAAATTTTAAATTTATTCATTAAAACGTTTTCGAGGAAACCGACTATAATTAGGATAAAAGGACGGACATATAAGTGGTCTTGTAAGAGTACCGTTTTTTTTCTTTTGAGGTAAGGAACTAAATATGGCCTATAAATTAGTGTAATTTTTAAAATAGGAACAATTAAATAAGTTTTCTCTGAAAATCAAGTGACTCTCTTATTTTCAAACAGTAAAAAAATAATTTCGAAATTACCTTTACTAGAGACTGCCTTATCTACCCCACATACTCGTAGTTCAACCAACACTTGTACGTCTCCTTATCCAGAACGGGATTCAAAACCATCAAAATTATATTGAACGTTTTATTTAATTTTCTATGATGGCATACTCAAAGACTTGACTGGACGCAGATTTTTTCCATATCACCAGGACATTAGGAAAAAATCCAGATGTGGGAAGACTAAAAGATATGTAGCTATTATTCTCAAAACATTTTTTACAAGCAATAAAATTGTAAATGCTAGTTGACATATAACTTTTGACCCCAAATGTGATCCAAAAGTATACATTGAAGCCGGTCTCAAAATTAATAAATGCATATTATTGCTGCTTTTTTTAGCCGTTAATCATAGTAATAAAATTTAAAAATGCGTCCATAAATACATATCTACAAATCATTGCATTTTATTTCATTTTAAAGTATTTAATTTTTAAAACCAGTAGAAATCATATTACATTATGTAGTTTAATTTAGTTTTGAAAAATTAAATTAAAATGAATTTCTACAAAATTAACGCCAAATATATTCAATTCTTAATTTCAAAGCTCATTTTATTACAAAAATAGAGGGATATTAATTTGGTTTCGGAATATCATATAAATGAGTATTGAATTTTCTTCTAACATTAAGTTATAAATATAATTTATATCTATAATAATATTTAAATCCTTTTTTTATACAAAAGGATACAGGCATAGACATATTTAAAGATAATAAGTCGTATTTCTTCTTTTTACTTTTCTAGTCTACTATTACCTAGCGTTATATATTTTTAATCCCATAGAAAAATATTTAATTTTTGGTGAAGTTAAGTTAAAAAATTGCAAGGATATTCAAAAAATTAAAGTGTGGTAACAAATCAAAGAATATAAGGTGGCACATAAACATTCCTAATAATATACATTGTTTTGTAGCTCACATAAATTGTGTAAGCAACAAAGTCATATGTTATGCATGTCTTGGGCATCATCTAGTGCATATCCATAGAATATTTACCGACTGTAAAATCTTAATTTTAAACTTAAAGTAGGGGTTACTTTAAGTTTAAAATTAACCTCACGAACAAAAAAATGTTAACCTGTCCGAGATTAAATTAAATAAATGACTGAAATATGCCCAAAACAAACAATGAAATATTTAAATGAAACCTGTTACACACAAATAGATATGGCATTACAACGAATCCAAATGTAAAATTATATCCGAATATATTTAATGTAACTATATTGCCTATAATAGCCTCCACAGGCGTAAAAATGTAAATATCTCAAAACTATGATATTTAATTCCTTCGCTAAAATTGTTCAATTAACTTTAGATAATCTTCTAGCTTAGTCGGCTTACTAGTTTTTGTTATTAGGTAGCATTCAGAAATGGGACACGTTTTTGTAACATTTTCAACGATATCTTTAGCACAGAAATTTGAAGAAAAATAGTTTTAGAATACATACAGGTTAAAATACGTTGGCACTGTACCAAATTTGTACGAGTAAGTTCTACTCAAAACCATTTTTAAGAAAAAAGTTGTTACCTATTGATTTGCAGAGTGTTATATAAAGGATTTAAAATAATTATAAATATTTTCGTAATTTTCTGTAGAATCAGGGAATAAAAAATAAACTGAAATGTACTGGCCACTAGTACAAGTCCACTTTGAAACATTCTGAAACTAGAATTCCATTGTTATCTCTGTCACTTGGAAAGAAAATGATACATTGCACTCCACTTCACTTGGAAGCTTAATATTTCCGACAGGAAGCTTAAAATGTATAAATATAATATGTATATTTTAAAATGCAAAGGCATTTTTGCGATTTAAGTCATTTATAAGGAGTTCCTTAGAAATTTTTACAGTCTCAATTACATGTCATAAGTAGGTCGGTTATTACTCGTAAAGGTTGTAGAGCCAATAAAGCTGTGACAGTTTTCCTTGATTAATAGACGGACATATTAAAACTAGAAGGAACCCTGGTTTGACTACTGAATTCTAAAAATAAGCTTGGCAAATTAATTTAAAAAACAAGGTCACATTTTTTTAAAAGAACGGTAAAAATTAAATGTAATAAATGTAATTTAATTTTGAAAAAAAAATTCATACATAATCATTTTAAGAGGAAAATTAAGATTGGAGAACACAACAATAAAAACATTAAAAGTAGATGTGATGAATTGTGGAAAATGTGTTCCGCATAATATATCGAACAGTTTTAAAAAAGACAGCAATAATGTACAGTGCAGGTTTCCCTCTTTCATTTGCAATTATATTGTAAAGTTATGCAAACTTGCTATTTCAAATTTTAATTTTTCAATAAATTTTTCGGAAGGTAAGTTTAAGAAATACAAAATGATTTGTTTAGCCAAAATAACTTTCCCTAATAAATATAATTTTTTTAAATACGAAAATAGATTTCAAACATTGTCATTTTTCTTTAATTTTTCTGGAAAATTAGAGAACAGTTTTTTATCGAGTTACTAATTAGGACCAAAAGTAATAATTAATATGAATTCCTCATGTTAAAATATGTACAAAATGGTTTAAAGTTTCTTTAACACGAAAATAAAATCTGAAATCCTCTCTCAATGAATAATCAAAAACTACGTAAAGATAGGTTGGAATGATATGAAAGTATATCTACTCCATGAAGCTTAAAAGCTTTTCTTAATTATTTCCTTTTCTTGGCTGTTAGAAACATATACCTAAAAGAAACAATTTAGGTGATAACGTTGAGATATATTCACAGTCAGAGCTTTTTCGATATTAGCAAACTTTGTTAGTAATTACTATACGAAGAAATGAAACCGATAGGATAATAGATAAGTTGTGAATCTAAGTTTCCATGATTTTTTTGCCATTTTCTTTATAAAAATATATAAATGAAAAAAGAGAAAAAAATTCAAAACATTTTAGTTGAGCTGGCTAGAAGACACAGGATCTCTCTATTATTTGCCCTTTACAATCTCAAACATAGAAAAGACAATCGAGAAATCACATTTCTGTCTGCTTTGTTTTTTGGCAAAAAAAATAATTTTCAGTTTATTATATTATATGGCACTCACCATCTCAGTTCGCTTAGCAAATTTCATATTGCCTAATGCTATTGCATTAATTATCTATCTACTTATATTTGACCAATTATTTCAATATTTAGAGTATGCAGAAAAAAAAGAAAATTGTTTTGTCCACAAATCTTAGTATCTAAAATTTCACTAATGGTTGAGGCAGATTACAATATGTGTAAGTGCCATCCAGTAACCATCACAGGTCTTATGAAATTATAACAGAACCGTCCGACTCCGTCGTTGGTTTAAAGTGTGATTGATTGTCTGGGTCTAAGAAGGACAGTCGTATTTTTGTTTTCCATTTTTATCAACAGTTAAAAGACTATTATTCTGTTATCATGATAATTGATAATAGATTACACGTTACCAAATTGACAATTGTTACTATTTACTCACGTGTAATTTACAATTTTATGATAATCTCATTTTAATTTTACAGTCTTTTGTATAATATTTCTTCAACTTCTATTATTGCGGTTGATAGAAGAGATGGCTTCTATGTATCTACGAAATATAAATTCATAAAAAATAAAAGTTTTGAAAATTTTTTATTTTAATTTAAATTTTAATTAAAACCTTTATCCTTTTTCACCTTCTTGAGCCAAAGATAGTTCTCCAAGCGTTCTTTTGGTAGCTTGAACAATCAAAATAACTGCTAGTGTAGAAACTTACATTCCAAAATAAATTCACTGCATTATTTGCAAGCAAATAATACCTTGTTTTTCGTTCCTCCGTAGATGGACGATTAAATATTTTAAGTTTCTAAATATATTTATACCGTAACATTATTCTATATTGAGGATACTCAATTCAGTTGTTAGCTAGGTTATTTTAAAAAAAAATCACAGGATTGTAAGTTGTATATAGCGGTGCAATCACAGAACATAGAGTAAAGAGAAATGGCATGTGCGCGTGACGAGCGCGCCGAACGTAAGCAGCGCTCTGTTTATTTTGAAGTAATTGCATCTCG
Organism: Druceiella hillmani; assembly: GCA_039881145.1. Lineage (NCBI taxonomy): Eukaryota > Metazoa > Arthropoda > Insecta > Lepidoptera > Hepialidae > Druceiella > Druceiella hillmani. Next base: position 683,578 of record JAYKKI010000041.1, read on the forward strand.
CCTTATATTAGTTTGTCGTTTGCAGAGACACCAGAAAGTGCTTCATTATTTTTGCGCAAAGAAATAAAAATATGCCTGATTGTGCAATTGCATCGTATAAAAACAAAAGCCGTACCCAAAATCTTTCTAAACGAGGTATTTTTTATCGCAGATATGACGATTTTTGAAATTTATTTCCATGTGTGAAAATTAATCTGACATTTATTTTTATGCCGCCGATGTTCAACGATAATGCATTGTAAGGCTGCACCACATCATCTTAGATGTGACTATCGATATTTTTGCAACTAGATTCATGTATATCAATTTAAAAATTATGTATGTTTCTTAGAGATTTTCACCATACAATGTTAAAGTATAAGGAATGTTTACCAATTTCTAAATGTATGCGCTGTGTTATAAATTCCTTAGATGAGACTTAGTAACTTTTGTTATCTTGTATTAATAATAAATTGTGTTTATTCGAATTAATGGTTATTTTTATTTTTATTTTATAAAATATTTTTTTTAGATTTCTCAAAGAGGTTGATGTTAAAGAAAAATAGGTTGAAGCTACGGGTCACAAAAATTGGTTTCCTACCAAATTAAGCACAATTTGTTCGCAAAATTTTAAACATCATGAAATAATATAAAAAAAAACGCAGAAGAGGTTTACTTTTGCCAACTATTAAAAGGCGTAGTATTTAAGTTTTTGCTTTACATAAGTACAATCGCTTTTTAGTTTGAAAGTACGTATTTTCCAAATCACTTGTATAAAATATCAACAGTATATAAACATTCTTAAGTGATTTTAAGTCATAAGTGTGTATATATATATATATATATATATATATATATATATATATATATATATATACATATATACATATAAATTCGCGTGCAGTTCCGGATACCAGTCATTTCTATTTTATTTTATACCGACAAAATATGAGTTTTTGCATTATGGACACAACATCGAATAAAAAAATATTGTTTTATTTTCTTTCCTTCATATAGTTATTATATTCCGTTTAAATAAATTCAATTTATCAGGTACTAATTACTAAATAAAATGAAAATCTTGTTAATATATTAAATAGTCTATTTAATAATTATTAAATGAATGTTTGCAGCATACATAATGCTTTGATGATCACGGAACCTTTAATATTAATGTAAAGTTTTATGTATAATAATAAGCGAAATTTAGGGAAAGATCCAAGAATAAATATAATATCGAAACTATCCTGGTATCTTGAAAAAGAGATTTGTTCAAAACTACTTTCTTAATCTCGTTCGAAACGGAACATTGACAGTCATTATAAAGTGCAATTATCCCAATAAATTTGTTTTTCACACCTTAGACATTGGAATTATCATAAAACTTTTTTTTAATTCAGACATATGGCAATTGTAATCAATTATGTTTTGTATGATGAAATTCTCGGGTTTCCATTAGTCAGTTGGGTATACCGCACGTTGACAATAATTCTCATAAATTTTAAGTTTGTAGATAAATATCACAGTTCCTTAGAATTTATATTTCCTTAAAAAGTATTTAAATATAGCGGCTAATTTGTATTGTTGCCTTATGCCGATATCACGGTGAGCGGTCGTTAAATTTGTGAAAAACACTAACATGTTAGAATTTTCATTGGGAGTAGAATAAAAATATACGACATACCGTGTGAAAAAGAGAACGAATTTAACACTCCATGACGTTTATGAACACGGTGGGTGGGGGGGGGGGCTTGTTGTAAATGGCGCGTTTAATATTCATATGTTTCTAACTGGCGACACAGGTTTTCACACAGTTTGGCAAATATACCACTTCTATTTGTTTTATGTTTTGTGGGTGTACTATTTAAAAATTTAAAGTACTCGTTAATTAATTTTAAACAAATGGAATAAAAAAAACTTATAAACAAAGCATAGCCGTTTTTTATATTTATTTTATTAATTCAATTACCAAATATCTGTGGACAATTATTCATCACGTACTTTTGTATAATTCCAAATTGTATTTTTCACATCTGTTATAAATTTTCACTCTAAATTTTTTACAAGATTTTTTTTAAATTACTTTATTTTCCCTTTTTCCTGTGAATGAAGCCGCTCACGGGGAAAAGGGAAAAAACGATGACGTAATTTGGAAATAACGGCCTGTAAAAATATTGTATCTAAGTATTAAAAATGGGTAAATGGATTAATATGTACATACTTAGGTTTATTATATTTAATATTTATTTATGTAATATTAATTGACGCATGTTAAATTTCTTAGAAATCGGTTGAGGAAGTGTAACAAATAAATAAAACAACAAAATCGGTATCGTGTTTTTAACATCACTCAGTTAAAACTAGTTTGGGTTTTCCGTAAAAAATTTAAGTGAATAATTTACAAAGAAATGCGTGTCGATTGCATGGGTATGTACTGCATTCTATGTCTTAATTTAAAATATATTTGGATATATTGTTGCTTTTTTGAATAATTTATAATTAAATACATTTAAATCATTATATTTATTACTTTTTCAGGTTCTCACAGTTTTTTTTATGTTAAATTGTCTTCATTCCCTATATTCTACCCATGTAAGAATTACGGAATATTCTTAGCTATGAATGTTTTATGTTTTCACAGTTTTGTATATTAATCCTATTTCATCCACAGGTTCAGCATAAATGCTTTTGTAATTGAACAAGAATGTCATTAACCCTTATACAAAGGAAATAGAAAACGTGAATTACTACGTATTACATTTGCGTTACTAGGTTACTAATCTGAGTACGAGACTGTATTCAAATTAAAATTAAAGAATCATCCCAAATAGAAAAAAATCGGAATCGAAGCACGTGTGGTTGCAGGTGGTTTACCTTGAAAAAAGACTGAGAGCAGGTAATAAATTTTATAGATATACATAGGATATAAGGGCAGAAAATCACGTTAGGATAAATAACCCAACAAATTTGATTTTGTCTGTTTCTCATCTATACCGTCCTTAGGCAATTACGTCGATATTAGGACTTAACGTCAAAGATGTTGAGACCCTTACCTGACGCCACAATAATGATATTTTATAAAAAAAAATTATTAAAACTTTACCATAATTGCATTCAAGAGTGGGCAGTAAGTTTCTAGAGACTTACATGGAATTTCTTTCTTTTACGTTTCAATAGCCTAAACCTTCTTAGTCATCCGTATCATAACGTTTAATGCACGAAAAAATGCAGGACTTAGCTTCATTAACTTCCGTTCATCTTGTTTTAAGACTTGTTTTAAGACTGATGACACTTGTTTTAAGACTGATGATAACTTATCACTATAGATACCAGAAATGCATTTGTTAATAATTAGAAGTTTGCATTGTAGTTCATAAACGCTTACACGAGGACCAATAAAGAAAGAATAAGGTTGAAGCAGCAGTTCGAATCTTTCTCTGTTTGTATAAATTATACCGACAATAATTGACGCTATTTGCATTATTTAGCCAACTTACGTAAAATAAAAATATTTTCACAGATTATACACGATTAATTGCACAAGTAAACATCTTATTTTTTTCTGGCAGATTCAAACTAGGGTTTCCGTTACTAGCAGACTCTAACAGAGTTCAAACATTTAATCACTTAATTGATTGAGAAAATGATCAATTACAATGTACGCGATATTTTTGTCGTTTCAGTATTAGTTCTCGAAGGTTATTTTATATTATTATAAAACGTAAGCATCTGTGAGTATACATTTTAAGTGCATTTAAATATAAACAGATTTAAGTAACATGAAAAACGAGCCTAGATTATCACAATTTTCAAGATTAACTTTCAATTTTATATTAACTTTCAATTTTATATTAAAAATTATTATGTAATTTAAAAAAGAATATAATTTAATTTATAAATTTTAAAATTTTAAAAGTCTAACTGACTAACTTTACGAATGTTTTGAGGGAATGTCCTATTAGTGTGATGTTCTTATATGTTTTATATAGAACATATATTTAATTTTAAAACTATTTTTCTAGCTATAGAACCAGATAATTATATTAAATTTTCATCAAATAATGCATTAAGTAGTAAGTTATTGCCTTATTTGAAGAAAATGGATAATCATTTAAGTATTTTTTCAATTTTTTAATATATTATATTTCCTTAAGTAAGTATGGTACTATAATATTATATTTATATATATATATATATATATATATATATATATATATATATATATATATATATATATATATGTGTATATATATATATATATATATATATGTGTATATATATATATATATAAATATATATAGCCATTTATAAATAAGATTTGTTGAATAAATATGTATAATTGAATTTTACAATACAAAAATAATTTGTTTTTTTTTAATGTCAATAGAAAAATAATTTGTATTCATGCACTTTCTATAAAATTTGAAATATTTATTGCGCCTGTAATACCCATATCGTACGTAATTATAATACAATTCAAACAATATATATTTGCTTACAAACATTTTATTTATCTACACTTTTTATTCTGAATACGTTAAATATTTACTATTTTCCTAATGATGACGAAACTTTAAAATGCATATACTTTACTGCATTTTTACCACACTACATTTCTATCGCTCTTAAGAATTTTAATACAAATGTATTAGACATAACTTTATCATATTCGAAGTAAGTGCATGTGATATTAATGCATTATTTATTTATTATAATACATAAAAATAGTATTAAAAATTTACTTTAAATAGTGTTTAAATTTTCCATAACAACTAATTTATTAACATTTTAAATTTTCCTGGAATCCTTGTCAGAAAAAAAAAATTAAAACGTAAATAAAATTTAATAAATGCTAACAATTTTTAATGTTCAAATTATTATATTTCTTTCATAAAAATTGTAATTCAATGTGTAAGTTTTAATCTTTTTAGCGCCTAAATCATCATACTTTCCTTCACGAATATCAAATTACTCTCTAGAGACATGAAATCTACTGGTGTAATGAGTGAGTACTAAAATAAAAGTTCTGAAATCATATTAATAAAAGACGGCTTTTTTCTTGGTGAATATAAATTTTACCAATTTTTTCAGCAATAAAAAACTATCAATTGAAAAATGATTCAAATCAAAATTTTAAAAATTTTCCTGAATTAAGATTTTAATATTATTCTTTATATTAACAATCCGTTTTATATATTTTTATAACATATGGCGTTTTTATTTACAATCTTAATAATACCAGTATTCTGTCTCCGACGATGATGCTCGTTCCACCAAACTTCATTACATTTGTAGGCACTAAATGATACGTTTCTTTTTATGGCTTGCAATAATAATAGTTTAAATCCATGTACTCGTACGAGTACATGGATTGTTGAATGTAATTATTGTTAAATGTGAATTATTGTTAAATGTTTTAAACATATGTCAAAATATGTAAAACAGAGCTCTAATATTTAATTCCCAAAGTAAATATTGGGAGAAAATTTTTTGTGGGAACGTTGATGTCGATGGCAAAAGTTGCGAGAATCATAATTTAAAAAAAAACATGATAATATATCATTGGGCATAATTTCCGAAATTTCAAAATTTAAAAATTTCAAATTGAGAACTCTAAAATAATAATTGCGGGATAAGAATAAAATTATGTTTCATATAAAATTTCGTTCTTTAACAAAATGAGTTTACAATCTTACTTTATAATATTTTATTTCAATGATTATTTTGTATCACATTAACGTCATTTCATTTTCATAGCTTGAAAAGTGCTGTTTAAATAAAATCTTAATTACAGACTAAAAGTTAAACATTATGAATTGTAAAACTTAAACATTTGAGCGATTAGTAGTAAAATTAATTAAGGAATTATTTATTTACAAGTCAAATATATAGTATAATTAATATTTTTTTTATTTATCGATTTCTTTTCCCCCTCTCCTTGTATAAAGCGTAGAATGCCGATAGTTAAAATATAAAAAAATGTTTTTCAAAGTATACTTATCACTTTATCGGTGAGGTTTCTTTAGAATCAATGAATGAATCAATATGTCACAATTGGTTTCTTCTTAATTTTACCCCTATAAAACTCTGAAACTACTTTCCGTAAAACTCTTAAGTATGTGTTTAATTGTTTATCTTTAGAATATTTTTACGGGGATATGTAGTGATAGGATCAGATTATATTTTTCCAGCACACAAATTTTAAATCTGTATTTTAACGTTCTTGTGATTGAATTTTCGAAAAATTCAGATTTACTAGTTCCGGAAGTGAAAACTTAAAAAAAAAAAGAATGCATTAAAATGGTCTGATACTTAAAAAAATAAATAATAAAAGTTAATTTTCTTTATTTAGTTTAGCTAAATTTATCATTTATTTATATGTTTTATAAAAAAAATCTTTTTGAAGGCCTATTTTCTCTCGCCTGTATTTTTAGTTTTATTCTTTACATTTTTATCAGTAAAATTAAATAAATGTTTTCAGGTTTTCCCACTTTCAGAACTATAATTTTTTTTCCAATGTAATAACGTGTATGATTATTGAAATATGATTGTGACACGCATTAATTTGGATCACATTCAATTAAAAGAAATTATTCTCAAGCATAAGTCTTAAAAAAACACGTCACAATTATTTTGGTGTTTAAATTTTAATATGAATATTAATTGTACATATATACTTTAAACTCAATTACCTAAGTCATTTTCAAATTAAGAGAGGTAAGTTAAATATTTATTTCCTGAAACAATTTATTTTTCTGTGTAGAAAATTAATACAGTCATGTAAAGTGATAATCTGAAGAGGGTCGGTAATATTTCGTAATAAATTTAAATCCATAATTTAATCAAGCTAGGTAAGGTTTTTGAATACGAAACGTACAACATATATTTTTACAATATTCTTTTAAAAACGAGTATCCTTCAAGTAATAAAGAACACATTATGTTGATACTTCTAACAGCCCTTAATAAAGTTCTTAAGAAACGAAAAGTTTGCTACTTATTTATTAAAAGTTTGTCACTGACCATTGCAACGTATAAATAACACACCATCAGTGAAATAAATCGTAAATGTATGCCTTATTACTGTCATTTAGAGACACAGGAATTGACTTCTAATTATATTACCGAGTTCTAAATAAAAATTATTTAGAAATATGTAACATAATTGGAAGTCAATTGCATTACTCATCCAACGCAATTTCAGGAAGGAGCAGTAAATTAGAGATATTTTTATTTCCAAAAACGTATCATCATAACATTACTAATTTTTCCATTAGTTCATATGTACGTTATTCATAATTTTAATTGGGTTTGTTTATTGCGCACCGATTCATTGTACTTTAATATTTAGAAATGTTCAAAAACTATATTGAGGGCTTACCTAAAACTTCACATTGTTTCGCCATTGTGTATTAAAAAGAAAGCGGGTGGAAAATAAGAGAATTGATTATTTCAATCGTAGGTTTACTTTAGTCTTGCACTGTTGATAAGGTTTCTTCAATTTTCAAGCTTTAATTTTCATTTTGCATTTTGGATATATTGTAATCTTACACTTCGCATACCGCCATTAAAAAGGCTAGATTTACATATACCATAAATAGATAAATAGTGGTTACGAAAATGGAGGAATAGTAAAGAGCAAGATTGTGTAAATGATCATTAGAGCGGTAATAAACTTTAAAACAATCAAGTTTCCATAACGCATATACATATATATATATATATATATATATATATATATATATATATATATATATATATATATATATATATATATATATATATATATATATATATATATATATATATATATATATATATATATATATATAATAAATTCCAAAATATTAATAACGCAACTATTAATGCCGTTTATTCACTATCATTTCAGGCGTAAATATAAATGTTAAATTATATTCTGGAAGTGGATAAACAAATTTCGTTTAGACCTGAAAACCTTGCTTCATATGAAATTTGTTTCTAAAATGTGCTGAATACTCGACATTTTTTACATTATGTTTTTGTTTGGCATTGATCCAGACACGAAGTGAGATAAAATATTAATCAGCTTCAGTTTGCATGTTGTAACGGTATAAATTTAAAATTGTTGTAGTCACAAATTTAAATGTACCCTTCCTTGATACTGCTAGATTCTTTAACTGTTACCGTTCTGTGTTCATATAATTATTATAATAGATATGTTATATTTCAATAAGTTTTAAAGTATGATGCTTGGTTTTATTTATTTTTCTCTGTTTTATAGTAGTAAAATGGACAATATTGGTGACCTTAGGTGTCAAAATATATTTGACGACAAAAGAGTAATCATACCATGATTAATTTGACAAAAGTTTGATAATGTATAACAAAATTAAAGGAAATGAAAAGAGTACTTTGAAAGTTATTAAACAAATACAAGCCGAAAAATTCAATCAAAATACTCTAAATTTTAAGTATTTGTTAGACTAATTATATTGAAACGATATACGATCACTTATTCTGTAAAATAGATCATTTTATTCCTACTTTTACCATTCATGTCTGAGGGCACTTTTGAAGCAAAAGTTTTTATCAGAATAAAGTGTTTTTTTTATAAATCGCAATTCCATTATTATCGCAACGATTTCTATACCTTTCCATATTATTAACAATTCCAATTCCCGTGAAAACAATTTCCGTGCGAAGAAAATAAAATTTTCAAAGTTTAGTATTAACATGAAAATTTAATATAAAGCATGAAAATTTAACAAATAAAATTACAAAATGTTATATACTGAAAAAAAATGTCTGGATAAAACAGTCACCAGTAAATATGAACGAAATGCTAAAAAGGCAAGAGCGAAAAACATTGAGGAATGATATGTATTTACTTTTTAAAATGTCTTTAGGTAAAGTTGATATGAATTTTTAGCATTGGCAGCATAACATTATAAATATTTATAGCATAATTCATTCGATTGTTTCACATTCATACCCTTCTATATGTAGATATATTTGTTTAAGACTTTAGATTAAATATTCTTTCAAATAATTAAAGGATATAATACTTCCGAAGTCTTCACTTCCACTTATAATTTATCATATGATTCGACTTGATTCCTGTGTGAATTTTATTTGCTAACAGCATCTGTGTACATTTATTTATATATATATTTTATATATATATATATATATATATATATATATATATATATATATATTTTAGGTACATGTCTTACACAGAATTAATACATAGAAAAATAACGTTGATAGAACAAGATATTTCAAAACCCGAGAACCCGTTAAACGAGTAAGCACTTACAATTATTGTCTTATACTACTTACACTGAGATTCACTAACGAGCATAGAATTTTTAATATGCACCATAAAGATATTACTGTGCAGTTTAATTATTTTGCTAGCAGTTTTATGGCCTATTTTTCACTAAACAATTATTACAGGGGCCCATCGTCTTATTCAGTAAAATTTCTCACACAGAGAAAATGGAGAATCATATAGAAGGGAGATGTAATTTCAGAAAACCTAAAGACCCCATAAGTTTATTTTACTTTAATAACATTGTCGTTGAAAATATAAAATTTAACAGGAGTACCTCTGCTCTATGTCGTTAATACATTACGTAAAAATAATATTTTAGTTCATTGAATGAATACGTTATTTTTTGTGTTCATTTATTCAGTAGTTTAGAAGTCTTGATATATTATATTTAACACACTGCGTCTGAAAGGCCAGTTAGTATTGTATTTTATTTTCAAATGTATATTTCAAGAAGTACAATAGAGAAATTAACATAATTTGTTTCATACATGTGCCTACCCACAATTTCCGCTATGTTTCAGTAGCTCCGCATTTGGATGTAACTTTGAAACATTAGCCATTAATTAATTTTTACCGCGTCAAACGAAAAATATCCGAAACTTCAAACAAATATGAGCTAACATGCTAAAAATAACTCATTTTAAGTATTTCCTCTACAACACTGAATCGTACTTAATGTAAAAACTACACCTGTCTCCGCAGTTTCTATTTCTTATTTAAGAAAAGAAGCGTTTATATAACTGAAGTATGGAAAAGGAAGAAACAGAACGCAAGTGAGGAAAGAATATTTTGAAATAACTTGACAGGTTTTTTTAGATTCCTTTAAGCCTCGGTATATATTGATTCATAATTAATTGTGATTATCACAATTAATTTTGACAGAAGGAAACAAAATTCACAAAGACAAAAAATACAATATGTATTGGTATATAATTCAAAAATAATGCCATTACAACATTATTCCATAAGATAAAAGCTATAAATGCATAAAATTCCAAATTAAACTTACGAAATAAATTTTTTCTTAAATGAAAAATTACACGTTTAAGAAAGTAGTCGAAATTTATAAGTCAGATGAAAAAATAAAATAAATTATTCACCATAGCATACTATCGAAAAGAGATGTAAATTAATATTTTTATTTAATTATCGAAACATTTTCCGCGTGTATGTTCGGGTCGAAAAAAAATCAAATAAAGTGAGCGATGAAAGAAAATAATTTATTAGAACAATAAGACATCTACTGAGTAATCAAATTATTTATTTTTTATTTTGTTACATTTAATTACTTTTGCATACATTAATCACACTTACCCTACTACCACATAGCACAATAAGCAATGCTTTGTAAGACTATGGGACTCTGTTTTTCTTTGTATAATGTATACAAGGTTTCCCTTCCTTTTCTACATAACCAATATACCATCCAAAATTATGCTCGTGCTGCGCCGAGCAATTTTAATTTCAATAAAATGCTCCGTTAGTCTGAAAACATAAAGTCCTATTTTTCACCCATAAAATTCGTAAAAGAAAGCTATATTGAGCCATAAAATAAACCATTAAGCGGTGTCGTTGTAACCGTTTTCAATTCCGTAGAAAATAAGATGTCATTACATTATATTTAATCGAATGGAATTTACATATCTCGATATGAAATGTGGGTGGACTACAATGTTATGTTGCCTATAATGTTTTTGCAAAATTTTAAAGTAGTTTCTTTTCTTCTCACTGGCCCGCAGCAATCAGTGAGGACCAGAAGTAAATTTATGATGAAAAATTGAACTATGAAGAATGAAAATAAATATTAAATTTATTAACAACGTCAGATAAATGCAATATTGTTCAATTGATACATTTAATATTTTAAAAGATAGGTTAATAAATTAAATTTAAAAGAAAAAAATGTAATTTAAAATGGCGCGTCGTTTTAAACAGCAGAATTTTTTCTTTCAGGCGTTGGAACATTTAAAAGGAATGAATTGTAAGCTACTTTGAAATAAAATGTATGTAGATTTTTAATAAAATAGGCGGAATTAAATGAAGGTACCATGATGCCATCGTTTGCAAAAAATTAATAATTATCAAATTAACTTGTAATTTTAAAGAAAAATTTATAATAACAATAGATTAAATCTAACCATCTTGAAATAAAAAGTATACAGGCAAGAAAAAATATGAGAGTGATACATTTTATATTTTTTAGGAATAAAAAAATCCTCAAATGATGTTTTTATTCTTTTATATTAACCCCTCTAATAACAATTTATGTTTCTTACATATATGAGGATTTGACAATATTATCATAGAGCGACTGAGAGACATGTGTGGCGGGATTCAAAATGATCATCATATGTTTAATAAAAATATGATATAAATTAAAAATTTTCAACTTTGAAAGTTCAAATATCGACTATAGACGATGTATTATTGATTCTAATCTAACTATGTAAAATAAATTGATTTATCGACTCCTCAATTTAAGAAATCTTATAATTTATTTTTGAGTAAAGGCACTAGTACTTGAAAAACATATAAGACAAAAACATATAAACAAATGCTTTTACTGAAATCGTTCTTGTTCTTTATCATGGAACAATTATGTTTTTGGCAAAAGATTTTATTACGATAACTATATGTAATACATGTTAACAATAGAGCTACTTGAAATAAAAATCAAAAAGTATCTAAAAAAATAAGACAACATACGACATAATTTATCAAAATTCCAAGCAATACAATTAAAGTATTTTGTATTGAAAATACGAGATTAATGATCATTATTACAACTCAAACAAAAAATCAAATAGTATTCGAATTACACATACTTATTTATCCTTTGCTTTGTGCTTGTTACTACCTCAAAATTCAATTGCATGATACTGGCTATTTTGAAGGTAGTAGATAAACTAACGCTCTTATTTCGTAATAAGTTATAGTATTTAATTCAAATGTATCATTACATACTAATTTATAAAAACTACTGAATTCGAAAATATTACTTTTGCTTAGAACCCAAGTACGCATCATAATAACTAATAGTATAATACAAGGATTTAGTTGCGTAACCTCCTAAAGAATCTTTCCTTATAATTAGTTATTAACACCAAGTTTTTTCTTTTTAAATTTAGGATATGATTCATCAGTAATAGAATTTAACTGTCACTAATTTAATGGGGGGGTGTGGGATATTTATAAATTTGTAATTAACGGTTTAATTTCTTTTTCAAAAGTTCAACTTCTGCTGTCATAATTCTATTAAGCAAAAAGTTAACAAACTTTTAACTGATATAAAAAAGAGAAAGTTTGCTATATAATTCGTGAAGATTTTTTTTTCAATTTACTTTATTCTCCTTTCATTTGCAAGGTATTTGTTCCATGTAAACATGATCAGGACCTTTAAATAGACTCTGGAGGTTTCCTAAGTAACTATTCAACTGATAAGCAAGATACATTTCAGAAAATTGATACAGAGTTTGAACTCATCTGACATATCTTTACTGGTACTTTAGCCACAGATGGTGGTCTCATTTTGATCGTGGTGCTGCAATATGATGACAGAACTTCTTAAGTAAGAAATGGAATAACCTAGTTCATTTAAATTATCTTGTCTGATGATGGAACCAAACGGTGGTTATAGTAAACCATAATGGTGATTCACATTAAGTTGACTCGAGTTCACATTTACTTGACTTATCATGACAAGTCCCACACAAATAGTGACCAGAGCTTCACAAAAAATTGGCAGATGATGATGTGAACTCCTTAATGCCGAAAGGTAGGTTCACGGATATAGGGGTTACTTGACTTGTTTGATGAGAAATTTTTGGTGGAAAGTGGTGGCTACGGTATGATGATAGAGCCAAATTACGACGACGCTACTAAGTAGATGGGGAGTAAATGAATGGGGATTGAAATAAGTTTATTTATCTTAACGTAAGCAAGAAAGCAACAAAGTAATTACGTAGCAATGTAAATACATTTATATACAAATTTATAATGCAGCTGAAATATTGGTAGGTAAGTAAAAAAACGTATATACGAAATTTATACAGAAAATTAAAAAAAATTGGTTAAAAAATTTAATAATAGCCAGGGTAAATTGTTTAAATATTTTTGGGAAAACTTCGTGTTGTGAGTTTTCTATAAAAGCACCACCGGTTTGATTTAATTTGATTGCATGGAAATGCCAATAAAAAATGACGTGGTAAATTGTTAGGGTAGTAGTAGTAGAATAGTGATAGTTGTTATGTTAAACTGGATAAGATAATATACGGTGACAATTATTTTCTTTCATTAAATTTTTTATACGCAAAATTACACTTTTTATTAAAAAAACATTTATTTTATTTTATTTATTTATTTGGTGGAGGGAAGTTTCAACATAAGTAACCTACATAACTAGGAGGATGAACGATTAAAAAATTGAAAACTAAGCAAGTGTTAGGTTTAATACCATACATATCTTTCATTTTTTGTTTCAAGTTGATTTAATAGATTTTGGTACATATTTAGACCTCAAATCCTTTATTGGTGAAACCACCAAACCCCAAGTGGGTTGGTCCAATTATCGAACTTCATATTTTTTTTATATCAATATGTTTGGGTGATATAATCAAAAATATTGTTGATTTGGAATATGTCATCACTAATGGTATCTCAGATATGGGCACGTACAAAATAGATCTCTGTTAGGCCATACTTTGCAGGATTGGTTTAAATTAATTACAAGATGGAAAACAATTAGTTAATATGCTCAAAAAAGGACTAAAAATATTAATTAAAAAGGACAAGAAAAAAATGGCAAGTTGATATCGATTTCACTCTTCATGGCACTTGAGGAAAGCATTACAGAGGTTCTGAAAGTCAAAATATTGAAATGAGCTTATTAATCTCGTAACCATCGTCAGCTATAATTCCATGTTTTAATTTGGACGAACTCGAGTAATTTGCTATAATCCGTAAATAGAAGAGGGTTCGTACCATTCAAAGTCTAAATGTTAAAATCAATTTATGGACATAGCTCAACACAAATCTGTTTGAGAAAAAATAATTTCCGCTGGGACACAGCTTTCTACACAACACACTTTCTACTGTTCTGCAGTTAATAACTTTTTCGGTGTTCTTTTACTTCTTATCAACTTTGCATTTAGCTCTTGGGACACAAATTCATCTGATATCAGAATCTAAGCTAATATACAGTTTACTTCTTTTGAAGACTAGATGTTTGGTCATTATACTATAATACAAAATTGTATAAATTTCCAACACTTATGGATCCTTCTAAAATATTTATCGAAAAAGGTTTATTCGTTTAATTTATATTACGTGTTTCTGACTGGTTTTGCCGATAATGTTCGCTAGAGAACCAGCAGAAAAGCAATGTTATAGCGGATATAAGATTCCGGGTAATATTATGATTATCGACTTTTATATGTTCCATATAATTTCTTTTTCTAAATTATTTTGACAGATATGTTGAGGAAATAAAACTGATTGCAATACTAGTAGATGCAAAAATTATCTAGCAAAAAATTACAATTTTTTTCCGAATCGGCAAGAGCAAACGAATTTTAAATACTGCATAAAATGAGAAAAAAGATGAAGAAAAGAAAAGTGGATACGAAACAGATGAAAGTAAGGGAGACAATAATATAAAAATATCAACTGAAACTTCCGCGTAGTGCCAACCATATTAATCACAATGTCTCAAGGCAAAGTTTTTAGCTGGTACATAACTATAGATAATATCGAATATGAGAACCCTTCCAGGACGAATGAATATATTTATACTACAAAATCACGCAAATATAATGAAACTGAGTAAAATTTATTATTAACTTTGTAAATAATACAGCTCCGTAGGTTTTTCGCATGACTGGAAGATTTAATATACCTGCTAAATACACATTTTTATTTTTAGAATATTTGTCTCATAAATATTCTTTTGCCATTCTTATTTATGTATCCCTTGAAAAATTAGCGTTAAAATTATTCACGTGTTGTTACCGTTATTCTCGTATATAGGATACATATTACTTATATACTTTTGAGAAACACTTTCTGATGGTGTATCAACTCTTCTACTGGAAAATTGATAATATGGAGATAATATGCAGGGTAAAGGTAGTAAAAATTAAGAGTAATTTCACGAAAGTTCGACAAAAATATATGTAGTATATACGTACATGGGGTTAAAGATATGTAATTCAAATGCAAAATACAATTCTGCGTATTTATATAAGCGTTCAATAAATAATATGTAGTCATAATCAGTAATGCGCGTAATATTCCTGCAAGAGTTTATATTTTATTAATGTTGTTAATGTGTTAAGTAAGAAGATCTGTCTTAAATCAATAAATACACAATGCATCTAAATACGTACTGTAAAAAAAGTATTTTATATTCAGTGAAAGTAAAAACTAATAAAACATCATGTCTGTAAAACAATATTGGTTATATGTTTAGATTTTTCTGTGTAATATGCAATGGACAAAGATTATAGTTTGGAAGTTGTTAAGTTTAATTATTTAATAGCTATTTTTTTTCAATTCACAATTTTATATCCTAATCTAATGTTATTTAAGTGCAAATTAGATTCATTTTTATATCATATTTTAGGTTTTAAATAAGCACAATCATATAACTCATAACTTTGCACTAAAAAATATTATACTAATATAAATAACAGACCAGTAAGTAGCCTTACAGAATTTGATATCATTTCTGTGCATGGTATTTTAATAACTACATCAAAAATAACATGCCATTGGATTTAATTTTAAAAGTAGGTTATGGCAAAATACAAGAATGGGGATTTATTTTTTCTATAATTTTTTTTTGTTTTTATGCAAACAAAAAAATTAATTACTTATTTTCATTTTAATTCAACAATTTGATGTCATTTTACAAGTAATAATTTTACGAAAACAATTTAATAATATCATTTATAGTGTAAATTCTCCAACAAAATATCTAAGTCCGTTATAGCCGTATGCAGTATTGTATTAGATTGTATCATATCTCTACAATTTTAAGATATAAAATAACTTAATTGAATATACCTGAAATTCCGAAACTACTAAATTAATTAAATTGAAATTATATTAAATTATACCTTATCTTAAACAACGATGGAAATAACGTTGGCACATATTTATGAATTAATATTCCGGAAAGCTAACATTCGTTATTGTTCATGTACAAAACATACCTCCTTTTAATGTATACTATTACTTAAAACATATATTTTTAAATTTTTTCATATATTACAGAAAAATTTAAAATCGATAATTAAAAAAGTATCGCCGTAATCGACTAATTTAAGTTTTCATTTTTGTTCATAAATCGTGCATAAAAGAAATATAAATTCATTGCCCTTCAGGAAAAGAAAGTAAATAAAATTTTAAGTGAAACATTAGGATACGTAATAATAGATGTATAACATTATTAAATGCTTAATGCTTTATATACGAGTATTACTCTAAGGCCACTGTATGTAGCAGCAAATTTTATTTCAACAAAAAATTTGACCTGAATATCTTTAATCAATATTTACAAATTAAATGTTTTAATAATTACTGTTTTTATTTTTATTTTATTTTCTTACAATTAAATAGAACTACGTGATGTAGTATTCATTGTATCTGGTTCTGCTATCTGGTCTTCTGTTATATTTCATCACATTCTACACCTAACAAATACTTGTCTTGAATTTGAAAATTCGTTTTATTTATGAGAAAGTACCTAATTTCAATATAACCTCTGCCCAATTTAAATTAACTTCATTTGTTTTCTAATGAATGATTAGAAAAAATTGATTTCCTTCACCTTCACGAAGTACTAGATTCATTCTCCAAGCAGCATTTACAAGAATATATGAATCTAAGATAAATTAGGAGGTGGAATCTTCCCAAAATTTTAAATATTGAAATTAATAATTTATTCATTATATCAAATATTCACAAATAATAACATAATGTGATTTTAATTAATATCTGTTTGGTCACGAGATCAGATCCTGTGAATATGTTATCACCAAATTAAGGAGGTCAAAAACATACGTACCATGGATAGAAACATCGATCACAGGTGGTTAGATACTACGGAAAGTCAGGCGATATGTCTACCGAATGTCTCTCAAATTGACATGAGCTCGCCTCACGTCAGTTCGAATTACGATCTCTGAGTACATGTAAGGTTGAGAGCTTTCCGGAGTTGCGGTTCAATGTTTCAGAAATTATACGTAAGAGACGAATTATTTTTAGAAATTGCCTAGCCTGACCTGGCTAAGGCTCTATAAATATGTAATAGGCAATGTCAAGGCGTAGCTGGAAAATAGGGAAAATATAATGGGAAGTAGAATTAATTATAACTTATCGTGAGAAATAAATTTGCATCAATCATGGGCTTTGTTATTATTGATATTTGCGTTTTTGTAGCAGTTATAGGATATGAATTCTTATTAAGAAAAGTTATTTAAGATACACATTATTAAAGAAAATTGCATGATAAATACAACAAAGAAAATTTCCAAACCACATTGATATGATTTACAAAAAATTGTAACGCTCAACAGATAATTGTAATACAAATTTCCAATTTCTACCCATGTGTTCTTGGACTACATTCTAGAAAATAAATATTTTAACATTGGTATTTGATCTAACAGACCAATTTTACATAATTACGTGTGTATGGGTAATTTCTTAAAGCGAAATATAATTTTTTTTTGTTTTCGTTTGTTATGGAAACGTTATAGGTTAAAACTTGTTTAATGTAGTTTTCTTTTTAATAAATAAAATACCTGTTTCTCATTGTTTATTTATTCAATTGTATGTTTCGATTGTTTATTAAATTGTAGCTTATTAGTTTACAATTTTCATCCTAGCAAAACACATTTTGGTACTGATTCTATAAAATAATGAAGTGTTTAAAATTTTGCAGAATGGTCTGTTGTAGATTCGGTATAGACCTAATTTATAATTTTATTGGTTTTGGGGTTCTGTAGCCAAATATCAAAAACGGAACCCTTATAACTTCGTCCTGTCCATCTCTCTTACCTCTCTTCCCTAATGTTTCAACTAACGTTTGCAAAATTCTGAAAAAAGTCATTTATTTTATAGAACTTAAAATTTATTTTAAGTTCTATAAAATAAATTTTCCAAGAAAATTGATCTTATAGGGATATCTTTTATAGTTTTTGAGACATGGAAAATTTTCAGTTCAAATCGCAGGAATAACTTTCTTTTTCACAGTGTTTTTGAGAAATACGAACTTATTTTTGCATTCGAAATAAGTGTAATATTGTTTGGTGCAACGAAACCTTTCGTGCGCGATTTCAACTCGCACATGGTCGATTTTTTTTTCATTTCGTTTAAATTTAAAAAATATACTTTTGCCATCTAAGATCAAATTATGAAGTATTTGTGAAACAAGATATATAACGCGTTCACAATACATCAGAAGTTGAGGTCAAATAATAGGTAATAAAGTAAATGTAGTCTATTCACGATTACAACTCACGAAAGTTGCTTATTTCAGCTTTCAATTAAATGTTTACTAGGGATTTTTTGTTATTTAGTCATTTATAGAAATCGTGAGAAAATACATTTACAAAAATTATTTTTCAATGTCTTTTTAAGATGTGATTTTCGATGTAAATAAATTAAGAATATGTTTGCTTCCTTTTGAACGTGAGAATTTATTGTGTGTAATACAGGTATGATACATTTTCTAATCAAAAATTTAAAAAAAATAATTAATTTGGTTGACATTTTTTCTGAATTTTTCTTAAATTTGACTAAAAACTAGCTGTCACTTTTATTATTTACGGTTATTTTTAGCACATTTAATTAAATATATTGCAAAATATTTGGCTAATTTTAATACAAAACTACTTATCAGTTCTTAGAAGTTATGTAAATATGTTTGACAATATAAAAGAGATATTATTAGTCAAGTAATGCAAGTAGAGTTTCTGATGTTAGGGAAATAGAAGGATATTATCGTAAAGTTGTAGGTAATTTTTCGTATATATAATATTTAGACACTCATTTTAACCGGAAAAAATTGGGCAAATTACTTCATACAATTAATTTTTTCAAATTGTTTAACAAAAGATTTGAGCAAATTAATCAGAATGTGTATTAATTTGGTTGTGAAAATATTAGAGCTAAACTATAAAAACTGAGTAGATAAAACGGCTCTAAAATGTATATGAATGTACTGCCGCAATTACCACACGAATTTTTTAATTGTACACTTATTTTTCAACAATATATTTATGGTACATTTTCTCATAAATATAATAGGAACCTTTTACAAACCGCGCAAAAAGTGACACGTAAAGGAACGCGCATCATTGCATCTATAAGGACTTACAAAATATCCTTAAGAAGGCTTAAGAATATTCATCATTGAAATTAAAATTACTTCTTAGTAAAGTATTAGCTCTTTGTAATGAACATGGAAAAGGTTAGGCTCTTATTTCTAAAAACTAGTGGAAATCGGCTTGACATAAAAAAAAGATATGAAAGTGTATAATAGTTCGGCCATAACTCACCCACACGTACTTATGTATGTTATCAAACATGCACTTACGCGTAATTATGGGTGTGTGCGTATATGAGTGCTTGTGTGCGTACGTATGTATATGTGTGGTATGCCATAAATATCACATTGCCAAAAAACTTCACTTTAAAAATCCTTCCAATGACGAATCCTCAAATGACTTATCACAAATCCGAAAAGCTATGCCTGTTGAATATAAGATGTTAACGGAAAGAAATAAGTTCTCATGCACGTTTAGAGATTAACAGTACGACGTGTATTAATAAGAATTTCTGATGCAGGTATCTCTGCGTAACCAGATAAATTTACTTTGAACATATATCTGGGTTCTTGGGAACATTAGTGGGATGTTTAACGAGAGTGTCCACTCAAATGACCGTTAAAAATATTTAGCGATATTACCGGGATCATTAGCGACCAAAGTGGTCAGTAATGCAACGTATATCAAACCTTCTATCCACGATTTCAAAAAAGGAACAAATAGCGAAAATTCTTACTTTGTTAGGAAATATGTGAAAAAGGAAACTAATTGTTGGGAAAAGTCATTCGAGAAAGTTTAAACAGAAACAAAAAGAAAACCTCAGAACCATAAATATCTTAGAAAATAACGCTTCGTCGTCGCCTGAAAGCGACTACGTAATAAAAGATTATACCTGTGGAAGAAATTTCAAATTATGGTGAAAGTAAATGCGTAAAGTAAATGGAATACAATTAAAATATGTAAGCAGCTAAAGGTTAAATAAAATAAATGTTTCGCAAAGATTGGATACAACTATAAGATATTAATCGAATTTATTATTTCAGAATAAAATTCTTAAAATCAGTAATTACGCGCGAAAAGTATAAAAATCAAACATATTTCTGATAATACAATAGCAACCGGATAATACTAAAGAATTTTAAAATTCAAGATCCTGCAATAAAATGTAAAGACGAAATCTGATATAGCGATAAAAGATAATTTAAAATTTTTTACAGGTATCCTTCTTTAGCCTATGTCCCGTAACATATCCTTTGAAATATTATTTCTTTTTATTTTTAATTTTTTTCAAGAGCATTGGCCACAGATATTATAAAAATTTTCAGATTCCACAAAAACCACAAGTTCCACAAACATTATATTCATAATTTGTAAGTGAAAAGTATATTCATAATCTTTTTTTCTATCTTTTTCAAATTTATCACATAAGAAGAGTACATGACGTTTCTTGCTATCAATGAAAATACCTTTCTTTCCTTTCCGTTCTTTGTTATATTTTCGTAAATATTAAATAACTAGATTAATATATGGTATTAGTAAATTATAGGCTAATAAGGTATGCGCGTGTAGGTAGTCAAAATGATAAACATACTAAATGTGAATAAATATTATTGACCATTACATACTGGACATTTTTATTCTAAAACGACAATATGTGGTTCTCAAATTATATTTGAGAACTACTGCGAAATAAAAAATTTAGCATTTAATGCAATAGAAAAAATTATAAAAGTATATACTGAAGGGTTTCTCAAATAAGGACAAATACGTGTTATATGTAATAAGCTCAGCTACGCTTAGATTATATTGTGAGTTTTTTACAAAAGAATCTAAATAAATGAAACAAAACTGGTAAATAAAATTACTCAGAATAAATAGAGTAACGTGAAGATTTAAGTAAATTTTGGATAAGGAAGTGAAGATAGACTCAAAAGCTACACAAATGAGACAGTCAACTATATTACCATTCTATGTTAATAACGCTAACTTCCCAAATACTACTATTTTTGGGAGGATTTTTTTTAGCTCAGAAAATCTTTTTCTCCAGAAATAAATTGCATATCATTATTAGTAAAAAGGTTGAATGGGAAAAAAACTTTTTACAATAATAATGAAAGGATGATCAGCAAAATGTGTTTCTCTTCCACTCAGTATTTTAATAACAACATCATTAAGCTATAGTTTAATTCAATTTAAATTTTAATGATCCTTACCTTCAACTTGACTTGTAAATTATTGTGATTCTGTCATTAATATGCTTGAAACCTTTTAAATTCAAATTCGACACCAACTGACTATCAAATAATTACTTTTAATGATTTGATACCTACTTAAACTCATTTAATTCAATATTATCAAATATTATATTGTTAAATATACATAGTCAATATACCAGTTCTGATACGAATATTTACTGATTTTCTTTTGTTCCTCTTTCCAGGATCTTGACTGATAGCATTATTGAAAAATTTTGTAGATCAATTTATGCCATTATTCTTGTTAAATAATATTTATATCACATAACATTTCCAAGTACGTGTTGCGTACTTTTGATAAAAATACCTGCAGAGATATGAATGTGAATATTCAAATGTAAAGTCATTAACAAATATTTAAAATTTATATGTTTTGCATTGACTATTTAAGATATTTTATAGTGTTTATGCTAATAAAAAATAAAGTTCTTTATAAAATGAAACAAAAATCTAAAAACTAATTATTGTCTCGTAAATTTTAACCTTTACGAGCATATTTTCTGAAAGTAACGTCGGTTTATGGAACTTCGTCGATTGAAATAAATATTTCTTAACAAATGGTAGATTCGTTTCTCGAAGATAATTGGCTTAAAATACTATGTTTTGTGCCTACCTTATAAAGACTTTGTTTTTCAATAGAAATAATTACAATATTTATATTTCGATTATCTGCCTTGACTAGATTAACCTCTGGTACCCTGATTCTAATATTTTGGCTTATTTTTGCAACTGGAAATTAAGCATTAGAAATCTGCAACATTTTATCGGGTTGCTGTTCCAGTGAGTAAAAGAATTTTTTGTGTAGATGCATCAGTATTTGCATTGATCGTCTCCACAGTAGGTAACTAATTTTCATTAATCTTACTTGTGAAGTTCTGTGTATCCAAAGCTCTAGATTCAATCATGACAGAGTGAGTAACAACCTGCAAATTCCTTGTATGGTTAAGGTTTTCATCGCTATGCTCTGAGTCAGTTACGACATGTTTATTTGGGCTTCACTTTGATTATCGGATTGATCTTCCAAGATCGACTTAAGATCTTTTCGCTTGTTATTTCTGACAACACATCAACAGCTGGCAATAATTTGTTTAAGCCCACTTTAGCTTTACAATCAAACATAGCTTCATAAGGACTGCGATTTATTGCTGAGTAGTGGGTTTTGTCCTCATGAACTGTATAAATTTGATTCTTTCCGACCATGTCTTTTTTGTGTCCAACCATTTAAGTTACATCTTTTCTATATCTTGGTTTGCTCTTTCAACTGAACCCGGTGATTGATTATGCCGTGGCTTCCCATGTAAAATTGTTTATTCATTCCATATGTCACATAATTCTTCAATTACTTTGTTAGTGAATTCTCGTTCATTTTTGCTGTACGAAATGCATGAAGCTCCAAATATTGTGGAAGTATCCAATAAATGCCATATTTTACACTATCGTAAAATTCCTTTACAAATAAAATTAATTTAAGTTAATTTTTTAATGAGAAGGATAAATTTTCTACGCATATTATAATATTTTTTAACTTTTCATAATACTAAATTTTTAATTTGTATTACATAACAGTCAGTATCAATATGCAGAAATTATATTTTTTCTACAGTGAAAAATCACGACCTCACAATTTTATGAAAATTGATTTAGTTGTTTTTATATGATTTAGAAACCCTTCTCGTTACATTAATATTTTAAACGAGAGAAGCCATGGATAATTCTATTTTATTCGTCTTTGTGGCTCCACCAAATGGCATCGTTTATACACATATCAAATGTGGCCACGATGTACATAATTAAACAAATTGACGAACAAATTTATTTCCCATTTAGGTTTTCTGTAGAAATTTTATCTTTATTGTGTATATACAAGCAATGGCCTTATTTCTAAGATATTTCCATTCAAAAGCTGAATTATTCGATATGATGAACCATGCTTGCGCAAATGTAGGATAGGTTATATAATTATAGTTGCATACTGGTATATCGCCGGTGCAAAACTTGAAAGGAGTGTTGAAATATGAATAAATTTTTCCGTTCCGGAAATTAAGTAATTATTTTAAAAGTAATTTCCACAACGTTATTAAGTTTTATTATCCTTACACACTTTCAATTGGTTTTATAATTTTACTATATGTAAGAACCTAAAAATGTTGAAACAAATGATTTTATTTAATAAGAATCTGTTATTCAAGCAAAAGGTCTTCGATCTAGTAAATTGGTTTAAAATATGAAAAAAGGGATGGCTATATTTATAAAATTGCTCAAAAAGACAGGTATTGTCGATTATAAAAGCATGTGTGAATTGAACTTATTATTCTGGTAACAATTAAAAAAAACCGGGAAATGCGACTTTGGCTTGTATACCGTGGTTTCCGTACTTTATATAATATAAAGTTACTTTATTTATCTAAATTATCACTAATATGGATTACCTAGGGCAAAAAATATTTAAAGATACTTAACACTGCAAGTAACAGTGAAATATATATTATCGTAAAGACTTCGTTAAAAATAATAAAATTATTTTAACAAAAGTACATCCGACAGCAAATCAAGATTTACACTGAACTACAAATCTCATCATTACGCTCGCGCCGCTGAGACAAAGGCAAGTCAAAGACTAAAACCTGAAATACTGTCACTCGCATCTTTAAACGAATTAATTGTTTCGCCTTTATTTCTTGCGTATGGAAGAAAATAAGCGTACTATATGGTAGACTATTTTCTTGCGGATTGATAAAAAGATAAATGTACTTATTAAATTACAAAATTGCTTTACAGTACGTTTAATTATTTTGTAAGGAGTGCCTATGAACTTTCTACGGGTCCAATTACACGCTATAAGTTTGACGACTATTACTCGTAAATGAGCAAAAACTTCTTGGCAATGATGGTTTTCCTTTTAATTTCGTGTTATGTACAAGAGTTGTGAATAATTTTCAGATAATAAAAAAAGCGGTTGACATAATTCGAGACATGTAAATCTAAGAAAAAGATAATTTTAAAATATAATATTTCGTGAAAAGTTCTCTGTATCGAAAAACTTTTCATGATATACTCCAATATTTTTGAAAGACCTCTTTAATGATACTCTAAACTATAATAAGGTATACTAATAAAACAAATTTCATTAACATTTAATTTGCAGCGGACACCCCCTGAATGTAAAATAGCATGTATATTATTCAAAATATGAAATGAGTTTTAAAAATGAAAGATTTTTTGTATCTTCAAATGCCTATCGTATTGAACTTTATCCAAATAATATATATTTTTAAAAAGGGGTACTGTCTCGCTTTCCTTGGCTCAAAATATTTATATATATATATATATATATATATATATATACACCTGCTTAATGTAGTGTTAAGTGAAGAGAACTTGAAAAAAGCTTAAAATTACAAATATTGTGATTCTTTCGTCTTTAGTAATAAGAACAATAAAAAAATAAGGATAACAGTGATCAATTATGTTTATAATATTTGTAACCTTAGTAAAATATCTTTGAATATCCTTTTTCTAAGTTATGATAATATATGTAAAATTCAAAGAAAATCATTCACGGATATATTTTATGTGAATATTAAATGATAACCAATATATCAAATTCAATATCTGTTTATATCAAGAGGGGCAAATATTCATTAAAAATTTCTATCTTCCATTTAATTTGATTCCATTTATTACAATTTGCGTTTTTTTTCATACTAGTATTTTTCATCCATAGTAATTATACGGATTTACGTTCTAGGACATTTATTCTATGAATGATTCTATGTTTACATGATTGTATGTTTAATATGATTCTATGTTTTTTTTTATCGCAGCAGTAGTTGTTAGAAATATTATCAAAGTATACTTTATCTTCGTCTTTTTCAGTTTAATTTCCTAGAAAATATTTTACTCCATCATTTCTTTTAGAAATTAGCGATTTCATTTCTAGGAACGTCAAGAATAAGGAATATGTCGCTATTGTCCACAAATTCGACCCCAGGTTTCGGGTTAAATTTCAGGTATCATACCTTACAATCGATTATTGCGATTTGGCTTATTAGTCAATCTCAATAACAAAAAAAAATTAAAAGTTGAAAAAAAATTAGGAAACTAAATTTTCCCTATTCAGAATTGATTGCTTCAGAATTGATTCAGAATTGATTGAATGCGATTGGTACCTAAAATGAAAAAGGCTTCTTTGGTAGTTTTAAAATTTATATTTTTTAAGCGTTATTTGATTTGATATATTAAAGGTATAAAGAGACTTTATGTCTTAATAATGTATATAATTTTACTTAAATTAAAAATTTGAGAGTGGAAACGGATGGGTTTTTTCACATTCGCAAGAAACATTTTACTTCCATAATAAACAGATGAAATAGTTTCCACTTAGATGATTCCTATTGTGTAAGGAACAATAAAGCCTTGATACTTTAAGTGTTTAGAGCGTGCGCATACGCGTTAATTTTTTTCGATGTACATATCCAACCAAAGGTCTAGCGCCTAAATCAATAGATCGGATTGTGTGAAATTTGGTATTTGATTACTTCCTATAGTTATCTTACCTTCTTTTATCTTTTGTCATTGAATTTTCAGATATTTCGTCTGGAATCAAGTTAAATATTTAATTTTCTCATAAATGGGTGCAATATTTTTTTTCCATTTTATCGGCGCTAAATATGAGGATGTTTATCCCAGAATAAGTAAATTGAAAAAGTTTTTAATGATTAAGGGTAAGAGTTTTAAAGAATAAATGCATTAAAAAATGGAAAAAGGATGCATGGCGTAAATAGGTTTCTAAATTTTAAATACTTCAAAATACGAATAATTAATTTACCGCGAAAATAATGGTTGATGATACACACTCCATTATTTAAAGGCATACATTAATTTTTAAATGATTACTTACCGAATACTCAGTTAACGAAAATCTGTTTGATTTTCTTCGAACTCCTTAGGATTGTATAGATATCAAATCGAATCAATCAGATATTCATGTTTTCTCGTGTATTAAAGACCTTAACCATATAATCACTTCATAATAAAAATAAATTCTCGTTATTAGTTACTACTTAATTTGAGTTTTCTATAAAATTATTATAAAACCTAAAATTTGAGAAAGACAATTTATGGAATCAAGATAATCGGAATTTTGAGATATCTCAATTTATTAATTTATTGTGAACTTACCTATCCAATAAGATAATGTCTAACGGCTCTAATAGGAATTTTAATGACTATATGATGATGACATAACTTTCCACATTTTGAGTAAACTTTATGGTTAAAGAATATAGTTGATTGCATTAAGAAATATTTCGTCAAATGATAATTATATTTAGGACATACTTAAATAAACTATTGCTAGAGTATAAATAGCATATCGCAACGAGATTTTAATGTTATTAAAATACAAACGACAATGGCAGATATTCCATCAAAATAGTGAAGTGACATTGAATAATCCTGTAAGAATGGCTTGATAAAAGTGATGTGTAAAATGGAGGGTAAGAAATCTGGTGCTACATAAATATAAATTTATTTTCTTTATCTAATGAACATTTCAGTCACTTTAAGCGTGAATTAGATAAAATTTATTTTTGTTTGACGAGAATAAATTTTTTTATATAAAATTTCAGATATTAATACCAGCTTTAGTCTTAATAGAAAATAAAGATGAATCATAGTCTAAAATTATACACCTATAATAATTAGCTTAGTTAATTCGTATCTCGTAAACAGATTACAAAAGGTACATATGTGTTAAATGAACCAAATCTTAATGATGCCCCGAGCCTCCATATTGGGACCCTTTATATTTCTTGTCTATATTAATGATCTCCCTGCTTTCGTTGAAAAATTTGCCGAAATAATATTGTTTGCTAAAAATACGTCTCCCATATTTAAAATCAATAGTTATTTCGAACAATTGGATGACACAAATAAAGCAATGTTACAAATATTTAATTGGTTTACTGAAATTAATTTGTCGCTCAATGTAAAAAAACCAAATGCACATTAATTTGACTCTTCCAAACGTAAGATGAGTTAACACTAAGTTACTATTCAATAACAACAGAATGGATTTTGTTAGCACAACACTTCTTTCTCAGTATCATCATCAGATATTACATAAAAATGGAGAGATCATATTTCATCATTGACAAGGAAACTTAATTCCATTGCATACACCGTCAAGAAAATCAAAGATTTAATAAATGTAGAAACCACAAGAATTTCTAGCTTTAATTCACAGTATAATGTCATACAATATATTTTCGTGGGAGAGGGCTGCTAATATTGAATCCATTTTTATTTTCTAACGGAGAGCTTTTCTCTCTAAATGTAGTTCCCGATATTCGTTCAGAGGACTATTTAAAGTAATTAATATATTCACATCATGATATATTTTTGAAAATATTTTGCATGTGAGGACAAAATAATTAATTCAACGTAGACATTTCAATCCTCAAAATTACAATAATAGAAATGAAAATGGATTCTATGTTACCAATATCGTACTCACGTAGAATTATAATTCATTTGTGGAGCAGGAAATATGCCAAAAATACCAGAAAAAGAATGCCTAATTATTTCTGAAAGCGAAATAATTACAAATGAAATGATAGATTCATAGCCTCATTATACAAATCACTTTAGTTTAAAATTCCGCGTACCTGCGTATGCGAAAATTTATTATAATCTAGTTGTAAACCCATCAGTTAAAATATCGACAAAGATATCGATATATTAACTGATGGGTTTACAACTAGATTATATATAACCCTAATATATTTTTAAAATATTCTATTTTAATATCATAAATTTGTGCTTACAACTAAACCAAAATAATTGTCAGTTGGTGTAATTTTACAATTCTATTATTATGTTTTTTTTAGATGTTTGAAAACGTAGTTTTGGAAAAAAAGAGAGGCATTAATACGTGGTATTAAAAAATAAATAATATATCACGTTTTTAACAGCGTTCCGAAAAAAAATCACTGTTAGCCAACAAGACAGGGCAGGAGAAAAATTCGTCACAAGTGCCTCGCTAAAATGATGCTGGTTTTGAATTGGCTAAAAGTGTAAACCTGCAAATTGTAATCGTAAAATACTAAAAAATTGCAGAGCTTCAACGCTATTACATATACACAAACATTAGCGAACAGACATGAAGGCATTATAAGTTTCCTACTTTACGACCGAAACCTGAAAACAACTAAATTTATATTTGTGTACAATTTCATTCAAGCAAACTAAGTCCAGTTAGTTTCATTGACAAAGTATCGATAACACACTAACTTAAATGAAATATGAATATCATTACAAAAAAACTCAATAAATTGATGTTATTTTAACATATTTCTAAACGTGTGAGCAGCCGTATTCGGTTAATTATCCTACATAAAATAGTAATTTCCATGCGAGTTTATGAAAGCAAAATCCAAAAAGCACGATGTCGTTTCTTCCAAATTTATCTTTGAAATATGCGTTTACCTAGATTATTTTGATGTGTAGCGCCACAAATAGCAATAAAACAAGTGACCACTGTTCTAAGCATACATATTCTAAAGAGGTAATAACGAATAAATTCAAAATCACCACAAAATTGCGAATGAAATTCAGAAAAGTGACGATAAGTACATCTGCGTCTCAAAAAAGGTTTTAATGGTTTTATTGCGTTAACTTTTTCTCAAATATAATATCGCTGGAATGCACCATCGCCTTCGCTCTTATCTTTGTTCATCAATTTACCACATTAAGTCTATGAGTAAAGTAAGTTGTTTAACTTTAAACTGAAATTGAAATGAATTTCAAATACAAAAGATCAAAAATTGTTATAACCACATTCTTCATTTCTTATTTACATGTTATTTTTATTTACTGCACCTAATTATGTTTGGTAATGAACATAATTAGGTGCAATAAATAAAGAAAGTTTTAACTAAGGATTAAGGTACTTATTTGTAAAAAGTTTTGATTTTTCACTTTTAAATTCTTTTCAACTTTAATTTAGAGTCACACCGATGGTTATTATTAAAGGCACAAATACTAAAAACCAAATGAACGTAGATGTTGTATAATAGACAAAAGTGAAAGAAATCAATTAATAACGTTATCATAAACGAAAAATGACACACGCTAATTATATGAATTATAACTTATACTTTGTACAATTAAACAAGTATTGAATCTGTTATTTAATAACAAAATATCCCGAGACTAATTTATAATAAAGAATGCATCTATTATTCCCACAGATGATGCTGTGCCTCAAAGTAAGTATATTTCTATGAAAAGATATTTTTTTCTGTAAAACATTTAAATTATTTTTGGTATCGCAACTAGGATGGTGATTTTTTTTCTGAAACAGTTGGAAATTTTCTTGTATTTTTTTCACAGTTGTTACTCAGATTATTGTACAGAATAAATAGTACGAATAATAAATACGTTCTTTGTCATATTTTGTTTAAAATTTATTGTATTTTATTCTAAACAATTTTATCATATTCCACAGATATTAAAAAGACCAGCGATTATGGAGTTAATAGTCTAGTTCACAGAGTTAAAAGAGAACCGATTATGGAGATTCAGATATGTTATTTTGTTTCTTCAATAACGTTTGGTTTATTTTGTATGTTCACCGCGAATTTCTCTTCGTAAGTGTTTACTTATTTTATACAGATATTATAGTTGGTAACAATATTTCGTTATATGGTCTAAAGTGTAATCATTATAATCATTATATTTCTCGTAATTACATATTGCATAATGTTTACAAACTTTCCATTGTTTTTAATAAACTATATAAATATTTGTAAATTTATTCAAAGCATATGTTAACAATTCTTAATATTCCGTTCCGTTTTCTTCTTCTATCTTAATAAAATAACATTTGCTTTTACCCATGTATGTTTAAATATAGCTTAACATGCAGAAATTAAGTATACTAAACACTAATACATCAAACTTATGAAAAGTGCCAGTTGAAAAGCCATTTTGAAAATACTGCATCAATTTTCGTCCATCTACGAAAATAACATAATATTTTATTAAACAAATACACATATAT
The DNA here is from genome assembly GCA_039881145.1 of Druceiella hillmani. Lineage (NCBI taxonomy): Eukaryota > Metazoa > Arthropoda > Insecta > Lepidoptera > Hepialidae > Druceiella > Druceiella hillmani. The sequence goes on from JAYKKI010000041.1 coordinate 714,525, forward strand.
ATATATATATATATATATATATATATATATATATATATATATATATATATATATATATATTTATATATATATACATATACATATATATATATATATATATATATATATATATATATGTGTGTGTGTGTGTGTATGTATATATGTATGAAAATGAAACCACCTCAAAATTAAAAAGCCGAGATCTGCGCAATAAACGTATTATGCTAATAATTAATGTTTTAAATTTTTTTGTAAAATTCACTTAATAATAAATAACTATGAAAATGAAAGGTATAAATCCAGAGATAGTCTAATAACATGAATATTTGCAATAAATAACTATGTCACTTATTTTTTAAGTCGATACCAGCATTGTCGATCAACTTAAACAAAGTTATATTTTAATTTAATTTGTTATGTAAATAAGGGCTTATTTACAATGCAACAATTTACATTTATTTAAGTTGATCGGCGACGCTGGCACCGACTTCAAAAGTATACCTACTAGCAACAAATATAGTTAATTACGGTTTATTTACTAACATACTTTAAGGAGTTCCATTGTTCATATCCAGAACTTATCATCAGACCCTGACCTGGTAAATGGTGTAGTTACTTTGCAAAATAACTACCTGTACTAAATATCTTCAATCATAGTTGTTCCATCAAAATTTCCATCGTTCTTTTCTGGACCTCGTCATCAGATCATGTTCATATTTATACGGACCATATCTATAGCATTTTCTTTCAAAAAAAAAGTAATCATAAAAACTGTCTACTCGGTAAAGAATTATCACTGAACATAAATAATAAAGTATTCCGAAGTATTGAGGACCTCCTCCTTTTTTGAAGTAGATAAAAGCACGTAATATATAAAAAAAATAATCCGTAAATTATTAAAATGATTTGTTTATAAAATAGTAAAAAAATAAAAATTTTTTATGCACCTGATCATAAATCCAAAATTTAAATATTCGATGAATACGAAAGAACCAAAAAGATACATACTTGCTTTTACGGGTTTTCTGAGGTTACATAACTGTGTACGCAAAATAATGTATAGCTATGTGGTTTACAAGGAGGAAAAAAGAGCAGGTGTCTAATATCAATATGTTCAAATATAATCGTGTTAAACATAAATATTTTCTCTTACAATTAGTAAGTAACAATATATAATATAATAATACTTAGTTTTTCTTACAAATATTCAAAATATAAAGGTAGGTACTTTGCATAATGTACAAGTATTTAAAAATCGTATGCGCGTGAATACAATAATAAGCCTGTTTAAAACGGATGAAATTCTTAGGTTTCGTTACGTGGGTTTGTATACACTTAGGCTAATATAAATGTTATGTTATGTTAGTATTATTACTAAACTATTTATGAATATTGTAGAGGAGAAATGCTATAATTGTTTTATTATCAGCGTAGACATGCTAAATAAAATTATGAAAAAGACAGCATTTTGAAGATGTATATAACAAATATTTTTAAATAATTGATCACCATAAAATATCCGTATGAATATTTTTGGGTGTTAATTGTTGATATTATGCGGGGTTAAAATATGTCATCCCTAGGCTGTGTTTTCAAGTTTTAGGACGAACGGATTATGAGAAACACTTTTTTTCACTCAAATCTCCCAAACACTATTCCATTTAAGGCATTTTTATTTTTTGGGGAATTCTAAAAGTTAGTCAGTACTGTGTATTTTTTATACATGCATGTCTGTATGCGTGTGCATGTGTATCTAGTTAAGTTTTTACAAGAGCATATTTTAAGCCATTATTTATTATTTTTTTAAACGAATTTATGTTAGGACAAATATAATTTTATTTATACCCTTTATTGTTTGTAGCATTGGTGTGAATTGATCAACTATCACACAGCTTATACCGCTATAAGGAGAAAAATACTTACAAGGGTTCTTTCGGAAAAAATGTTAGGCTAACCGTCAATATGCTGTGTTATAATGTCAACATATATTATATGTTATAAAAAACTATGTCCAGAATTGGGTAAATTAGGGCCGAAGGGGCCAGAAATAGACAGGTATTATTATCTATATCTAACGAATTTGTTAAGACAAGTTCACAAATAAATACAAGGAACTAGAATTTGTAAAGGGTTCTTTATTTCACGATTAAACTCAAAACTAACCATCAATGCTAAAAGGCATAACACGCTTTGTTAGAAAATATTTTAATCGTCGTACGAGCAAATGATTATTTGAAGTCTATAGTTACTACGACTAAATATTTTAAAAATTTTCTTATCCTATAATACGGTTTGCAAGCTGAATGTATTTATCTTAAATATCTAATCTGGTTGAAGGATATGGAATCGATTTAGAATTCAAAATAATAGTTCTAGGAAATTATGAAGTGTATAAATATGTTTATCCGTCAATTATTCTGGACGTATATGGAAGAAATCATTATAATATTAATTAATATAAACAGTTATTTAAGAAACTTTCATTTCCTTTCAAAATGTTTGCCAAAAATATTTTCATTTTACTCATTTTCTTAAATTATAATGACTCTCTTAAGAATACGCAATTAACTTCTAGCGTTTCCTATAGGATTAGTAAGAATATTTTTTTCAGAATATCAAGAATTACTTTAATATAAGAAGAATCAACTTATATTATAATTTGACAAACTATAAAATTAGTTTATAGATGGCAAATAAAATGGTTGTTTCTCTTCACTCAATAACATAGCAACTTTACTTCATTAACATCATTTGTTTACTGAACCGAGTAGTAATTATGTTCTTAATAAGTTAGTATGGGTCAAGTACTTTTGGTAGCTAACTTTAAATCAAAAAGTATTCATTTAATTTAGAAGTAAAATTAATATATATTTAAAAATGTTGATAAGTTACTTTACTAAATTTTCAACCTCTATATAACCATACTCAACTATACTTATTTGTACATCAGTATAATGCTAAAAATTTTTTATATTTTTCTTACAATATTATGAAATATAAGTCAATTAGAAACCACTATTGAAAAAATTACAAGTATTAATTAAAACTAACTTTTAATTTTAAAAGTACGGAAATAGTTGTGTTTATCCATGTCTCCTTCCGTCTTGTATAATATAATGTGCATTACAAAAATAACGTCATAACGCAATATTGTCGTCGTTATCTAAACGTTAACTTTTTCAACTCGATACATTTTTCAGCTTAGTAAAACGAATTTTCACTCCTTGTTAACTTGTGCTTGGAAATTATGATTTACGAGGAAATACAATTTAGTCAAATACCCGATTAGCCAAAAATCAATAAATCCTAAATGTCTGCGGAATCATCATAAGACAGACTTGTTTTTCGGTCTTAATTTTAATAAAATATCTGCTTACTAGTCTTTACAATAATATTATATACGGTTTCGTCAGTGCGCTAGTTCACATTTTTTCATTAATATTTTTTCCACGTTTTCATATGGTCATGTTAAAAATTTTGCGTTTTAGTATTTGTAATACTTTATGCTATTGACATGTTACGTGTGAGTGGGAAGTCATATTCTGTTTCATATTATTAAGCGTATAGGAACATTTTTAAATATTATTTTATTTTTCGAGAATTTAGACCCTGTTATAATAGAACGCGTGTTTTTTTTTCCTTTTTATTAGTTGCTCGGAAATTCTATTATAGATTTGTCAGCAATTGTTAATATTTTATTAATTAGGGTTCCTGCACACCGTTCAACATATTAACATATGAGACTGTGTTTCAAGATGCATGTCAAATTGTAACTTAACTGGTGTGCAACCCAAGAGGGGAGTGCTATGTACAAGGCTCTGCTTAATTTTAAAATATTAACAGACTAACAGTCTTACTTATGAATACCTAACAAATAACCAGGGTTAAGTACTGATTTTGATGATGAAAACAGGTTACTACATTACTTTTATTGGCGTTACCAGAGGAGAATACAAATAAAATGTTACGTACATCCATATATTGGAAGAAATACAAACACCAGTATTTTCGAAGCAGCTGAAATTATATTAAAAGAATTTCAAAATTTTTAGTATTTCATACAATGTCAAAAGGTCTTACAAAGAATCGGTTCAAATAACTTAATTTTTCAATAACTGCACTTTCTTCATCAAATCTATGGCCGGACTTTCCTCATTTGCACGCAAACCTAATCATATTTGCTATGTGATTTTATGTATGTTTCAAATTTATAACATATTGAAAAGTGCTTAATTATTTACAAACATATTTCAATTTGTACCCTTGAAATAAAAAATAACTATATTTTATTTCCCTAAACGTCAAGACCACAAAAATAAAATAAAACATAAATTATGCAAATGACGGAATATAATACTCGAGACACTTTTTTATATTGGCTCCTGCTAAAATAGATTAGAATTCGATATCGACTTTCTTTTTTATCGTAGTAAAAGAAATAAAATTAATAAGATGTTATCTGAGGAAAACCGCCATAAAACTATTAATTTGAAAGGAAATTGCCATAAAGGCGTAAGCGTTTCAGTTTTCACAACGACATCACAAAAATTCACAATGTTTTTCACGTCCAAGAAGGATATCCTAGCTAAAAAATTATATTAATATTTACAAATGGTTTCATGAAAATGTAACGTAGGGTACGTTACATTTTCATGAAACCATCTATATCATGAAATGAAATCAATCTATATCTCTATCTTTTGTCAAAAAAAAGTTTGTAGGCAACCCTTGCATTGGAAATTCTATTTGTAATTAAAAGATTTTATTTCTTTCACTTTCTTTTTCTTAGTTTTATTTGTTATGCTGCTTCAATAGTAGTTGTTTTAATTGTTTTATATAATTATTAAATTAAGATATCATGCTGAAAATCATAAAATTTAAATAACTGGACCATTTCCAGATATATACCTTTTTTGACATACAGATTTTTTGTTAATATTTTGAAAAATACTTCCAGAGTAATATGGTGTAAACTAGCGGCGACGTAGTTATATAAGTTTCAAACAGATTAAGAAGTAAGTGAACTTAATACGATGCGAAGTGGTCCATATCCTAATGGGTTCCACTTTATAAACCGGCCCTCCTTCAATATTCAGTGTCAACTCTAGTCAAGAGTATCAGTTCCTCAAGCAAAATCGATAATTATATTTCGTTCAGGGTAGTCTAAGTTATCAAAGATATATTGGCAGTGATATGACTTTTCTTACCAACTATGAAAAAGGAGGGGGTATTTCAAATCGACTACATTTTTTGTTGTATATTTTATCATGCCTCTGGCAATCGAATAATCGGTGCGACTATTATTTTTTTTGAAACGGTATATCCCCACTGTTGTCTTGTTAATACTTCGTTAGAATTTGACGGGGGAATTTAAAAGTATCCTATATAATTCCTCAACAATGATCAGTACAAGTGATGTGATCGAGTTTGGATGGTGTATGTATAATGAGAATATGAAAATAAAGTATCTAAAATTTTGACACCACTATAGGCATAAAAATCAGCTCTTACAATGATGTAGGTAAGGAACTCTTCAGTGATAAGTAAACTCATCGAGTTTGGACTTGTTTGATTTGTCTTGGTGTAAATAAAAAGTAGTCATGTAAAAATGTAGATAATTATTTACAGGTAAATAAGAAGGCATGATAGAATGTTTTTACATGTTACCTAAAAACTCGGGCGTTTACCTACTAATTTAAATAATTCTTTTTTACTTGGAAGGGATAGTCCTTGTGTGATTTCATAAAAATTTAGTTGAGAATTAATTAGTTCTTACTATTATTAAAGCGTTTTCGCGAAAAACGTTAATTTTACGAAGCGTAATTATTTGTAGCGGTAAAATTAATCTCGATTATTAAAAGTGAAGACATATCTATTATAGAAAGGAAAGAGCAAAAAATTTAAAAAACAATACGATAATTAAATTTACGGTAGTCTGTTGATTGAAACTATAAATCATAGCTGTCGCAAACAGCTTTGGAGGTGAACATGGCGTCGCTCACGTAATTATATAAAGAGCAAGATGTGGCTGCATTACTACAATTATATTTTCTAATTCCATAAAAACAGTGAAGTATGAAACGCATAAAGTTATTTTTTTCTAATATTCCATCTGGTCTAAATGATAAAAGTCCGTTAATTTTATTTATTTTATTATTTTTTATAAATTTAAAATTGCACCTATATAATATTGAATTGGTACTCATTTCCGTTAAAATATATTTATTACTACAAGGGATGCAGAATGTATCTGATATATTACTACAATAGAGATAGGATTTCTATCTTTCAGGTTTGATCAACACCAGAAAAAAATCGTAAAACTATATATGTAAGCAAAATATATCAAAAATATTGTATATCTTGTGTAAATTTTAAAATTAGCAGATTTATTCATTAATTGTCCACCCAAAGCACAAGCAACGCATCCGAATCTATAAAGAAAACCTTATTTATGAATTTACAAAAATATAACATACATCGCTTATGTATATGTAGGCAAAGATCATTGTAAACATATAGATATGTTTATGGTTTACATAGTTTTTTAACCGAAATATATTCGTACTGTACCACGTAACCTTAGATGCTGGTGTAGGGAAACCATTCAACTGACACTTGTCTCAATACTATTTATTACATATATCAAATATGTCTAAAGACAGTACACGTGAAATGTCGATTTATTATCATGTAACCGTTTAAATATAAATTGTCAACTAAGGTTGACAAAAAATTACATATTTTTTCCGTGAAATAATAACTGCTTTTTTATGGAAGTTATTACATTATTTTTATTTTAATATTTATATCTTAAATTTATTTGATTTGAATACGTTGAACATACTTTTAGAAAGCGATACTTGTGGCAGTTGATCTGCTAAATCTGATAAATCTTAAGCCTGTTATTCGGCAGATGCCGAGGATGAAATTATGACTATGGTGACATTGTACATTAATATTTCTACATTTGGTAGAAACATTGATGTACGATATTAGTCGAAGTAAACTCACGTAATTCCAGTTTATTTAGAGGACTAAAAAGAAAAATCACGGAATAACTTGCTACGTGTAATGAAACTATTATACCTACAATATCACTGAATATATGTCCAGTTTTACAAAATTTAAATCAATAACCTCACACACAATTTTGAAATAGGATATTTGTTGCGAGCAAACAAATAAATTTATTTGTGACTTAACTAACTCAGTTAATAAAATACATTATTCGCATTTGCGTTTCGTTCCTTTATGCCATTAAATCGTTGCAAGTTAAACATTTATTAAATGTGATCATAATATAAGTGTGATTTGTTTTTCTCATTTATATGTTAAAGAAAGATAATTATTTGTAAAAGAAAGAGAATTATTTTCTCGTTCTCTTCACAATATTTCAGGGGGAGGAGAGAACATCCCGCGACAGATCGACGACGAACGGTTGAGAAAACGGACGTGCCTGTACTGAGAGGAGCTTATACATAATATGGCTTGGATAAGAGAAAAATAGTTCATTTTGGCGACGCGAACTGTAGCCTTACAACACTCATTGTGTTTACCTTACAGCACTCATAGAAATAGAAAGAAAAAGAAAATAACTGAGATCATGATATATGACTGTGTATAAATATAGTTTTATTTTTTTCCGAAGGGATGCTGACATTTGTTTTTGCATCGTACGGCTTGTATTGATATTCAGAAGTTGTCTTTCATTAAAAAAATTCAACGTAAATTAAGTTTAGAATTATTACTATTCGATGAAAAAATAGCTTGTATATTTAGGTTTTAACCGGCTCAAAACGAGTTAACCGGCCTTTTTGGTCCGTTTACTTGATATAAATACGGGTAGTAACTTACTTATTCGTATAATATTAAGTATATAATGACTATACAATTCAATTCAAATCAAATGTAGTTTCAAATAAGGTTATAAATAAAATTGAGCCCACAACGTGGCATAACTAGAACAATAATATTTTTCCGAACGGTTTTTTGTTATGATTATTGTCATAAATTTATTACAGAAAAAAATATGTAAATGAATTGTACAACTGGATGTAATATTAATGTTATTTTTATGTATATTTATTTATATAAACTCAAATAACAGTCTAGGTGTTAAGAGCTTAGAAGTAAAACTTGGGGTAGGTGGGAATAAATAAGTGAATGGCGTGCTAGCTTATAAGTGATGTTTGTTTATATTATCATTATTGTTATGACATCTACGCGCTGCTGGTCGTATGAAAATATGATACATAAGGAGTACAAAGTGTTAGTACAAAGTTCCTTCTATGTAAATTAAACATCGGTTTTAGTACGGTATATATATAAATAAGACATGTTAACATGGTAACATTAGAAGCATGGAAGATGAATGAACGGTCAAGGAACGGAGGATGTTTCTGATGGAGCTATAAACAGATGGCGTCGGCTTATTGGGTAATTTTTGACAAGGTGTAGTTAGTACCTCATGAAAATGACTGCAGTGTCACATATAGACAACTATGGTGTCTTTTCTTTCAAACAGATTAAATAATGGTAAATATTACATTAAAACAGTTTAAATGTAATTGGGACATAGGCTCTGTATGTAGTATATGAAAATATTGGAAAAGAGCTTTGTACGTTCATCTTGAAGTTGCCGATATAAAAACCAACAAACAAAAACGCAAAAGTCTGTTGCATTGGGGTGGATTTGAACCTCAAGAAATAAATTATAACTCATGTTGTTGCGAAAGGATCTAACGTTTTCAATTATTTTTATTTTTAATCAATTTTCACCTCCAAGTATAAGGCGAAGGTGCATCTAAAAATTTTGACCTAAAACAATAAATGAATTCTACACAAATTGGATTTGAAAATCAATGATTAATAAATGATTATCACAAAATTTTAAGTTGTACTATTTTGATATATGTATACTTGTATTATAAGATATATAATAAGAGAGTGAAGAGATTACATGTGAAATATTAGAGAAAAAATAATTTGAAAAGTGTAGCAGACATTACTGATATTAAAATAAGCAGTATAAAGAAAAGTGGAAGTGGAGGAAAACATAAATCAAACAAAGGAGCATTGAGTAATAAAGTAAGAAGCATTGTAATGAACATGGACAAAGTAACGATAACGAGGTTTTATATAAATATTATGTTGGAACCTTTGAGTTTAAAAAATGATTGTCAACAAATTTTAACTTGTCGTGTTTGATATTTTATTAATTATAATATAACAAATATAATATGGAAGGGACTTAGTGTATGTGTGAAAGAGAGGGAGACAAATGGTACACTAATACGTCAAAAAGATATCACACCAGTACACTAGAAGATAACACAACAAGGTACCATAAGGACAATATTTTTTTTGGAAGGATACGAGCCTACGTGATGATCGAAACCCTTATAAGGGAAGTTTCTCATAAAGTTTTTAAATCATACAATCCATTGTCTACATTTCAATATTCCTCAATTTACTATTTGTTACTAACGTAAATAAAATGATGAATTTCACAGAAAATGTAAAATGTCGTATCCAATTCTTTTTAATTAAAATTTATGCATGGGTGTACTATACAATCTTTATCGGAAAAATAAGCTTGAAGGATAGCCCTGTTGGAGCACTATGTCATTTCTCAAAACACAAAAACCAAAACCCGTGAAACAGTTTTGAAATAATCAATAGAATATGTATATATATATATATATATATATATATATATATATAAGAGGTATTAAAAATATCGCTAAAAATATTTTTATTCTTCTTTGGCAAGGGGTCTCCTTTGGAATGGAAAGAAGCCCGGGAAAAATTCAAAATATTGTATCCGTCCCTAAAATTTTATTACCTATTCAACCCAAGGTTTTTCTCTATGCCTTATCAAAAACCATCGACATCCTTAATCGAGACCTCGCTCCAATTGGTCAGTAGGCTCATGAAATGAGTCTTTTGGTTAACCCAAAAAAGTCATAAACTATCATCATCGGTAGACAAAGACTGACTTCTAAAGTAAACCTACCTAGTTTACCAAAATTAGTGCTAAATAATACAATAATACCATATACGTTAATTATTAAATCCTGGGCCTACTGATCGATCAAAATCTTAGTTGGCGTCCTCTAGTAAATGATGTTAGTTGTCGTGTTTTCAACATAATATACACTTTGAAATTTCTACAAAATTTGCTTCTGACGAAAACGAAAATCTACCTTTGTCAAACAACCTTATTACCATTAATATATTATGGAGATGTGTGCTATCCTAATCCTAAAGAAGAATATTTGTACAAGTTAGAACGTACAAAATATACTATACATAATATACAAAATGTATGCATCCGATATATATTCGGCATCAGAAAATGTGACGATATTTTTGAATACAGATAAGAGACCTCAAATGGCTAAAGATCCACGATCGACGCCAATTTGACATACTTCCACTTCTTTTTAATATATTAAAAAATCCTAATACCCCAAATTAACTTAGTGGCAAATTTAAAGACTTGTCTGCTCACGGCCTTACGGCCCACGGCTACGATCTGAAAGTTCGCTCACCCTACTTATTGCTAAACATACCTCTACCACTTATGAAAAATCTTTCACTGTCCAAGCAGCAAAAATTTGGAATCACCTGGATCCTGACATCAGGAAAGACACGTCCCTGAATATTTTCAAAGATCGAGTGAAAAAGTCCTGCCTCTCCTGAAACCTTTTACATATTAATGGTAATTCAATCTAATAAATGGATTCATCATTAACTTAAATTTTTCTTCTTTGTACGAATATACAATGAAATATTACGTTATGAGACCCTATACACTGGTTAATTCCTTTATTAATGGTACTAAATTCAACATTATTAACTGAAGATTTTACTGTAAATGTTTTATTGAATATATTCACTTCTAAAGCTTATCCAATGTAATTATTTATGATGTATCTAATTTCGAATAATATTATATAATGATGGTAACACTTAAATTATCATTTTACACTCATTGTTTTTTGTGTTGCCTTAAAAAGTTATTTATTGAATCTTCTTGAATTTAAATGTTAAATTGGTAAATAAAATTTGTAAATGTTAAATTAGTACTTTATGTATAACAATAATAAATAAATAAAATAATATATTTCTTACAGAAAATAGAATAAATGTAAAAAAATTTAACGGCCTCACATAAAAATTTAAAAAAAATGTTAATTACCTTTCTTAATTTCATTTTTTAATTTAAATGTTAAATTGGTAAATAAAATTTGTAAATGTTAAATTAGTACTGTATATATAACAATAATAAATAAATGAAATAATATATTTCTTACAGAAAATAGGGACAAATGTAAAAAAAATTAACGGTCTCACATAAAAATTTTAAAAAAATGTTAATTACCGTCCTTAATTTCATTTTTTAATTTAAATGTTAAATTGGTAAATAAAATTTGTAAATGTTAAATTAGTACTGTATGTATAACAATAATAAATAAATGAAATAACATATTTCTTACATGAAACAGAACAAATGTAAAAAAAAATTAACGGTCTCACATAAAATTAAAAAAAAAAATTTTAATTACCGTTCTTAATTTCAAAGCAGTTAATCAAATATTCAACCGATTTAAAATTTAATCTAGGTCGGTTAAGATTATTGTGAAAATTATTTAACTAAAGACCTCAAACAGTTCTAAAGAGATGATAGTTAATCATTTTTCCGTAATAACAGAAATGAAATTTTAATCATAACTCAGTCGCAGTCAGTAGTTTGGAAAAAGGGTTCTAATTGGACCATATTTTCCCTACAAAATACAAAATATTATAGAGAGTCAATGAAATAGCCAAAACCAAACTTTAAAAATAATTTTTTCCCTTTGCTTGTATATTTGTTTGAAATTTATTACGGTAACTAGTATCTTCCTAGAATAATATAAGCCAAAACTAGTTTTATTCATAATTGGAAACAATTGTTTTAATCTATAAATACATTTAACATAAGTCATTAAAAACGAAATTAAATGATAAATGTCATAAAATACAAGGAAAGCAAAATATTTAGCATAACGCGCAACGGAATGCTTATTATCGTATATATGTATATTTATTAGAAATATATTTTAAAACGTTAAGGGACTGCCGTTATCAAATTCGAGATTGTGAAATTTGGTGTGATAAAGTGAGATGAGAATTTAATCGATTTTTATGCAACAGTTAATACAGATTCGACAAAAAAGTAGGAAAAGTTAATGCTGCATTAGAGCAATCAAATTAACATAGTGTGGTAGTGTATTTTCATATTGTACACTTTTAGACAATATGGCAATTAAGGGATGATGAAATATCTCTCAATCATATTTATTTTCCTTGTTTGAGATTCATGTTTTCTATGAACACAATACAGAATTTGTAACGATTATCACAGTCCAATGATGAATACAGTTTATCACAGTATATTTCGCAGCCCAGGAGAAATTCGAATTTGTGACCAGCAGTTATATTAACTAAAGATGAATTTTGGCTTATAAGTTAAATGCTGAATATTTATTTTATTTAATACTAAATAACTTTGTACTGAGTACCCAATTTTAAAAATAGATATAAGGAACTCAGAAGACAGGGACCGAATCATGGGAATGAATATGAACTATGAAGGTAATAATAAGCATTCGTAATAAATAATTTGTCGTTAGTTATTTTTTGCGTTAGGCCTACTTCTTAAATTCAATAATTTAAAACTATTATTAAATATTCCCGTAATATCATATGGTAAACCTAAATAATTAGCCTTTTTCGATTTGATTTTATTTTATATTTAACTAATCAGTTTTTTATAATAAAAGTAAAAGCCTTGTCAATTAATAACATGTTGGTTCTTTTTACTCAATGACGAGATTCCAGATTGTTGTTAGATCTGTCTTATTTTTAGTTTTCGAGAAACGAGAATGTAAAAGGAGAGAGCAATTTTCCAGAGATATTGGGGAATTAAAAAATTACATCAAAAAACCAATTATTAATTTTTAACTCGCATTTTAGTACGATTTCATTTGAAATTAAATGTAATAAAGATAAAAATGTCATGTGGAAGACAAAATATAATAGTCTAATATTTGGTTTCGTTTAATTCAAAAGTACGAACAGATATATCATTTATGATATAAATAGAAATGGTATAACCTAATCGAAACGTAAATTTATTTTAAAATCTATGCACATTAGAACTGTATGTAGGTTTTGCCACCATCAGGGTGAGATTACTTTTGTAATGTAAATATTATAAACGCGGGAATTGTATCAGTTTTATTAGCTTTATCATTCATATTTACCTCAATAACCTTATCAAGTAGTTCATGACCCAATGCTGGTTTAAGGTATAAATTTTTCCAAATAATTTATCAGTATTTACTGAGTTAAAGAACAGTAGTCTTTCATTTACAAAGTTACAAATATTAATAATCGTCATACATTACTTCTCACATTAAATATTTTTTGTTTAATTTGAATTAATTTTACTCCTATTAATGAATGTATCAAATATTATTACAGCAACACTATTGTAATAATATATTTCCTCTTATCAAATTTTCAGACAGAAAAGTTATCAATATTATCCGATATTTTTTATGAGTATTTCTCACATGTGTGAAAACGCTGAATTCTAAAGTTTTCGTCAATTTGCTAAAATATTTACAACTTAATATTAAAAATAGACAAAAATAATTAAGAGATGTTGAGTATTACAAAAGTTTATAAATTGTACATTTATTTATTGCCACCCTCAGTGCACCAGGACAGGAAATGTCAGTAATAGTTGGAAACAGCGCTTTGTGTAATATTAATAAAAATTACCTTATTTAACAACCGTTTCTATATTTTTCTTAAATTAAGTAAAAAATTAAGACCGTTATTTTGAAGTTAAAAATCAGCAGAATTTCTTTAAGATTTTCATATAATATTTATAACGAACAAAGAGGACGTTCACCTTTAAAGCATTGTTATATTTTATTTTCTATATCAAAGTAATACTTGAGAATAAGAATGTTTTTCGTAAAATAAACTACAAAGCAATAATGACAATAGGCTTGTAAGACAATCTCTAAAAATTCTATCTATCTTACAGATATTTCGTATTTATTTTGCAAAACAATTGAGTACACAATTTTTATAGAAATTATAAGGGTTCCTTGTTTCATCCGGGAATACTAAGTATGATTGATCAACAGATAGTCGTTGAGGTGTATGCTGCAACTCAATAAACTGTTATTAACAAAACTAATATTGTTAAAATTAACAATTAAAACAAAAAAAAATCAGTCAAAATCTAATTATTTTCAAAGAGGTCTTTTAATCTATCGTGTAATAGGATGTACTTTTTTCTTAAGCCGACTTGTAGAGGAGTTGCTTTTTTTTTGTAAGTGTTTCTTTAAATATTAGGTAATGATCGATTAATGTTATAGCTACAAAATTTTAATTTAGTTTATAAAAGATTATTACATAGGAGATATTAAGTTTCACTCATTTACCTAATATTACTCTTTAATATAAAATTTTTTCAAATGTTTAAATAAGAGTTGTAAATTGTAATGATAATTCTCATCTTCAGTAAAATATGTTTGCATTCGTCTTTGAGTCTATCGACAAATACCTAGTTATTTGGAAAACACTTTTTTTCCTCATGTGTTGGTTTTTGTTAATAAAGTTTATCAACTTTAAATCTATTCGCGGCATAGGTTTTTAAATAATTTTTGAACATGTCAATATTATTTAAAAAACTATGCCGCGGATAGATTTAAAGTTAATAATAAAATGATATGTCAATAATAAAATTCTTACGACATAAAAACGAAAATACTTCGTTTTTATCACGATCTTTTTTCGAATGTTATTTAAATAATTGCAAGAATTTTTTTTTTAAATAAATTTACTAAAACACATCTGTCTTGATTGGGTCATTTTAGTTTCGATAGTATTGCGTCAGTAAAACTATCTTCAGTTCGTGGTTAAGTAACTAAAACTAGATAGACATTTCCAAAGAATGCTGAAAGGATTAAAATGTTCGGATAATTTGTGAAAATTCTTTCTTTTTCTTTGTAGTTCTGTCGATAACAAAATTATCCTTAAGTAATTTTAGTCGAAAATTTGGATGAACTTTCATTCCGTCGACGATTAGTTAGAAGTTATGTTTTTTATTTTGCTAGAGTCACGTCAAAATCAGGAAGACTAATTGATATTTCCTTTTTGATAAGATCGTTGATTTAGTAGGTTGAATCTAAAAAGAATATAAAATATGATATCATTTCCCTCAAGATTTCTACAGAACTGTGATTAAGTCTTTAAATATATTTTCATATCTGAAGACTTTCACGCTGACTTTTGTGATTGGGCTTTATTTGAATAATTAAATTGAAAAACAAGAGCGGAAAATAAGTATCCAAAATAATTAAATATTTGTTTAGAACACAACTTGTTTTACAACCGGTAAATTAAGAATAAAAGGACAATGGATATGTACACACACACGCACGCATGCGCGCTGGTACGAATTCATGCACGCACGCACGCACGCGCACACACACGGATAGCTTATCAGTAAAACATCTATCGGCCAATATATTTATGTAAGTTATAGAAAACATTTTTCTTCATTTTCGTCATTTCTTCTCAAGAGGTTGAAAAAAGGAGAGTAATTTTGAATATTAATGGATGTTATTAACTAGTCAGACTGCAACTGGAATGCAAAGTGTCACGCCGCTGTATTAACACCCGCGTGTGTATTTTTAGTCAGAGTAGGTCTAAATCGAAAGTGCAAAATGAAGTTGAACAATATTTAAAGTGAGTAAAAAATTACAAAACCGAAAAAATTGCTCCATCTTAGAAGATTAAATATCAAATTACAAATTACAAGTACACATCAGATAAATTCAGATTGTTAGCAATTAAATTATTTCGCGATTATATAGTAGTTCTTGTTAATATTAAGTGACATATGAATTCATAATCAAGTAAAGCAAAAAAATTCTGAAACTTAATTTTTTAATTAAGCTTTTTGTGATATCCTTGGTTTATATTTGTACTTTACCTATGCAGAGTTTTCTGTATCCAAAGTTAATGAATCGGAAGCATGATTTCAATAAATTACTCCCTTACGCTTTTCTTCTTATTTACTTTAATGTAGTGTAAGATATTAATACATAACATGAGCTATTTTTCCATTTGGTTCCACCTTGGAAAAGAACCAAGGAGGTAGGAAGTGAATTAGAAAACTTATTAGATGTTAGTAACATTTTCCAAATAATAGACTATGCGTATCTCTCAAAGGACACTAGGATTAGTATTAATAAGTACTATTTTTTCCTATTAGCTGTGTATCAGTCACTCTGCTCAATCACGAAATCTAATCAGATACGGATTTAAATGCATATGCGCAAAATAATTTTTAAATTAATTTTTTAAAAAGCTGGTTTGCACGAAACTAACTATAAATTTCTCTATTTCCAATGTAAAAATGTTTTCATTGTGGAAGTTATTTAATTACAAATAGTGAAACGAAAGTTCGAAATTCTGAAATATTTCGGGTTAGAGTCAAGTTTCTTCAATTTATTCAGTGCATTGGTTTGGATATTAGGTACCTGTACAAATTTAGATAGCGAAAAAGGGAAAAAAAACTTAATTGTGACGCGACTTTGACTTGAGTGCTAACTATGCTACTCGTCAAAAAAGGATAAGATTTTAATAAATTAGTGTAACATAAAAATAGTTCTACGACTACACTGTAATTGATGAATTGTCGCATAGGGTTATAATCAGCTCTAGTCATCCTCGATTTACTCAGGAAATTAGGAGTTAGTAAAACAGGTATTTATTTATATCTAAGAGTCTAAATATAATTTATGTCCTTCATTATGTCAAAATTCTTATAACACATACCCACATTTTCATACCTTTAGATGTTGGATTTTGAGAAATGTTTTCTTAGCGTGCACTTAAAACCCAAAAAAATTATATGTGTCATATTTGAAATTCGCAATTATTTTATAGTTACGGAGATTTTGTAATAAGATACTAAGTTAATAAGTGAGTAATAACTGGATTTTATTCAAATCATTTAAAAAATACTGATATTATTTAAAAAAAATCTGTGGCCTTGTGTGTATGGAAGGAAAATATATTACGTTACGATTTTTCTTTTTCAATGCTACTGTTATAAAAGCTGAATACGAGAATTCAAATGTGCTTCTAAATTATTTTATTCTGTGTATAGTTTGCTCATTAATCATACGATTAGGAAAGTTCGATATTTTCTTTAATATCAGTTCCACATTTCGTTAAAACGATAATGACACTTTAAACTTGAAATAAAACTTTGGCTCTTTAAATGAGCTTCCATTCGGATATGCTTCCAGAAACCAATAAGAGTAACCTAGTTTCATTCGTAAGTATTCACCAATAAAACCCAGTAAAATTATGATTGGCTTTGAAACTGACACAATTTTGTTGGCTTATCGCACAAAAAGGAAAATAAGTTTGCTTCGTTTCCTCAATAGTAATTCAAATTGTAGAGTGACTTTAATGCAAACTGGAAAGCTCTCTGTAATTCCAATATAATTTTAGTTATATACTTTTGTTATTTCAAGATAATTTCTTATCAGGCTAAAACTATTTGCAAGTAAAAGTTACCTTAATTTTAAATATCGTGTAAATTTTGGATATTGCCAGTATAAATTCTTTACCTCTTATATGACTTTTTGGAAAAATCTTCTTTCTTCCTATGTAGAGTGGGTATTGAAATTCTTTAAATTTTGCTTGACGAGTTCATAATCTATTTCATGTTTTTCAGTGAATCAATTAAATCATATACATTTTAGTAAAATAAATTAACAAGTAGCTGCATACGCATGCTTAATGAAGTCTAAAGCATATTAATGGAAATAAATATTTAATAAAGCCAAATAGCTTTACTTATTCACCTAACTGATTTTCACCGACTTTGTCAATATGTTCAAAAAATGGTAAGTAACTTAGTTTTAAAAAAAAAATTAGGCGGCTGTAAATAATTATAACTACAATTAAATTTTTAAAAGTGCATTGAAACTACAAAACTGATTGTACGAAACTCACGCAATATTGCGCATTTAAATGGGAATACACATAAAACCAATTTTCTATATAACTTTGTTGGTTTCATGTATTACACATAAATCAAATGTTTCATAAAATTATAGGGACATTTTGCATCTTTTTTTTTTTTAATTTTGTATAGATTTTCAAATACAAATAGACCTTAAATACCATACTATTGTGGATAGGGAAGAAAATTTAAGTCATATATTCCTAACTGCTAATTTTATAAGTAAATAGGGTAGTTCATGAAACATGGGTAATTAATAGAAATAAAAATATTTAATTTATCTACTGTTTATTAAATTTAGTCCTTATCTTCATCTGCTTTACTTAGCAACTTATACAAGTTGGTACATATAAAATGGGCGAGTAGATGTACTTGAGACAAAATTTAGTCTTTATGAAACTTGTTCACTAATATAAGTCTACGTGCGTGTAATTTACTGAAATATAAACAGGTTTCATTAAAAATTATGCCACCTAACTATGTTTGGACAAAATTTACAATCATACCCATGATATGTTATAGTTTTAATTAAATTTCAAGAATAGTATTATCCTAAATTTCTTCAGTATTAAGTTTCTTATTTCGATAACGTAAATGACCTATAAAGTTATATAAATCTTATTTAAATCCATTATATGTAACGATTTACAAAATAAAACGTTCGTTGTAAGAGAAATAAGATTTAATCATCGAAAAAGAATCGACACCCAAATATCATAAAGAATCGATGGTTACCATAGTATTTTGTGTTGATCAGAAAGAGTACGGTCGTTTACAGTGCGGCGCAACGCGATTACACGGATTCGATTACCGGCTGTTCCTCGAGCGGGGTTGGATTATGGTTCTAATTGGATCTAAGAAATTGCTCTGATAGAAATAAGTCCGTCATGTGTATTAATGGTATACATTAAAGTACATAAATAAATAAATGTTTTGCTGTACATGTTATAAATTCATACCACAATCTGGCTGACGTTTGTAACGTTAATAAAATATTTTCAATTTTAATTTAACCATTGATATTTTATTATAAAAACTAGTTACAATTTTACCTTGCAGTCTATTTTGCCTAAATAAAAATGATTTTATTAAAAAATAAAAGCTCACGTGGTATATTTTGCATTTTTATAAACCCATTTAAATTTTCTCACCAAAACACTCTGAACTATCATAGCACCTCGTGTAATGTCGCGTCTTGCCAAACCAATAGCTGTTGAGGACAGCTGTTGTACGAGTTGAGTGTGATAATAAGGGTTTATGGAACAATGTTTATAATGGCTTAAAAGTTTTACAAGGGCCGTGCTGCTCCTCAATGTTACAGTATGACAAGCAAAACTTCAAATAAAGTATTTACGTGCATGTAAGACAAAAATACGGAAAAAGGGGCTGTAACCTGCAAGATGGATCCTAAATATAAATTCTCCCATGTATTTTTGTGAAGACCAGTTTGGAGTAAGTTTTGTTGCATTCAAAGTTAATTTAAAAAGTTAAAATCAAAAATGTAAATGTAAAAGTTGTATCAAAGTTAATTTTATGCGTAATTAAAATAGTTTAACATTATGTCTATACAACATTGACTTTTTTTCGATAAATAATGGTAAGACTTAACCTAATCACATATTTTAATGTCGTATTATGTACACTTACACATAAGTTAAGATATTTAGAAATTCTTCTGAGCACAAATAAGTGTTCGATACGAGAAACCTCCAGAATACCACTACGTGAAATTTGGGCAAGTTATTTGATTTTGTAAATCCTTTTTCCATCACTGAGAATTGTAGGTATCTTCTCGTTATCTCACAAAAATCTCCAAAATAAGTCAAAATAATTGGAAACGAGCATAAATTACGGAAAGCCGATATTAAAAACTTTGTCATTAAATACGAAAAGTGTGTTTGGCAAGATGTGACATCATGCATTCTGATTGGTGTCCGATGTCAAATGATCTATGTATTTAATAGCACGTATACATTTCTCAAAAATATTAAATAATCTTAAAAATGTTAGTGATTAAATCTGATTTTCCTAATATTTAAAACTTTATCAACTACTTAGAAAAATAATAAATCAGGATTTTGCTTAATGATACATTACAACTAAATTATTAACATAATTGGGGACAATGTGACGTAATTTGACTAAAACCGACAAATTTCTTGAAAAATTTGGAGAATAGAAATATTTATATATATATATATATATATATATATATATATATATATATATATAATATTTCTATTATATATATATATATATATATATATATATATAAATATATATATATATATTTTTTTTTTTGTTTATATTTTTTTTATCTTAACCCTCCTTTATTACTAAAACTAGTAACGTTAAGTTATTAATTCGTAATTAAATTTCCTTTCTTTTTTGTAATTCAGAATAATTTTCAATTAATACTTGTTTATAGCGAATATAATTTATAAGTTTTTAGTATTTCAAAAAAAGAAATATTTTCAGTCATTTTTTATTGCATTAGGTAATTAAAAGTCCACCTGACTACTACAACAATGCATCACTTACACATTCATCGGTTCTTCTGAGGTATAAACATAAAGTCACCTTTCTTTAAATATATTGCTATTTTTAAGCGCAGTATTATATACTTGTATATTGCGGTACAAACTACCATTCGTTTTGGTGAGTGGTAATTTCGATGAATTGAAAAGAAATGGTTGTAAGTGGACAGAAATTTTCAAAAATATTCATATAGTTTTTAAAAAATGTTACGTATTGGTAATATTTCAAAACTGCAATGGATAGTGCTGATAATAAGTTTTGTTTTTTGTGGTATGCAATGTTATTTCAATTTTGTCTTTTATTTGCTTCCTTCTAATGATATAATCATTGGCTCATAGTCATTTATTTAGTTACTTCAAATCAATAAATATTGAGTTGCTAACACTCAAATTATAGCAAAACTTATACCACTCAAATGGACCATTACAAGTAGCTTATGATCACTTGACAATCAATTAACCATCACAAGTAGCTGATGGATGTTGCATAGGAAATATTTGATATATTTTACTAAAAGTATTTTTTTTATCGCGCAAGATGTGTAATGTATTTTAATAGAAGGGTTTTTTATCGCCCTTAACATTAAGAGATGTTAATAAAGTTTATATCACAGAAAATATACATTAATACTTTTATCATCCCCAGCCTAAACAAACCTTCAACGAGGACGAAAAAGCAAATCAGGATGATACCCCTCCCATGTAAATAAATAACCGCTTTTAAATTACGTATATGTCATATGTGACCAGTAATCTCAAAAAGAAAACACTTGTATTTAATTAAAAAATGAAATATGCAAAAGGATTAAAACAATAACTCGGCCTTAATTCCCTCGTCGCATCAAATAAAGTCGGCTGAACTCTGTTTACAAATTAGATAATAATTGCACGGATAGGTTAAAATTCATAGGAAGTTGATAACAATATTTAAATTATTTGCGTAGATTTAATAAATAAATAGTGCTCTATTATACTTTAAGTTAGCAATTTATTCAACTTTCTTTACATAAAATTAGTCACAAAATACTTTATTTTACACATTAATAATTTTCCTTTATACACAATTTACATTGAAATCATCTACTCTTGATTATTAGTTTTAACTTTAGTTTTATTAAAATGCAAAATAGCAATTATATTGATGGTAAAATTATAGTTAACAAGTAATATTTAAAATTCAATTTATACCAATATCATAAAAAATACAATAATTATGTACTCAATTTTGAAAATATACATCTCTTAAAGTAAAGCCTCGCCCATACTCCTTTAAACTTGGTAAAGTAAGAATAAATTAAAATTAGGCAAAAATCTTCAAAAAAAAAAAATGTTGTCGTATAGATTTACTTTCAAACAAGTCTTGAATATTAGTAATTTTATTCTTTATGAATAAATCTGAAATCGTTTAAATATGCTCTACAATTTTAAATAAAACTTTTAGAGCCTAAACTTTTGCTTAAAATATTCCTTCTGAATTAAATCCCTGTATAAAATCCATTAGGTATCTTCGGATTTAACCTGCATCTAATAGTTTTAAAGAAAATCATAATAATATATATTATATATTATATAGTCAAAAATTAAACCATCATAATAAATAGTCAAAAATAAATTGTTTAATCAATTAACTCCATTCGATAATAACGTATTTTGGGTAATAGATGGCAAAATGTATTTTACGGCTCTATTTTTCACAAAATTGACAGAAAGGTATTTTTTTACTTTTTTCTGCACCTATTTTTCTGTAGGAGATGTCAAATTATACGTAAATGATATTTTATTACTATGCCAAATAAAGTGACAATCGCTGTCAATAAAAGGATTTCAGTTTTGGTCAAATATATATATAAACGTTCATTTCATATGTAGAAAGAAAATTCCCAAATATTATACTTGATAATTGGTTTTGAAGTTAAAATTACTTTAAAAATGCCACATTTTTCCCTAGATAATATTATGAGTATTTAGTAATGGTTGCTGCTTAATTAACTAAGGTACATATCTAGACCAGATTTATTTTTATGGGTACGATATAAAACAATGTATAGCTTCAATAAAAAGTTTTTTTTAATTAAATATGTATTTAAAATATACATTTCTCAAAGTGGCACGTTTTTAACACTTAGAAAAAAAACACAAAAATTGTTCATCCTACCTACTATTAAATTAATCTTTAAAATTTCTTACAAATTTAATTAAAATTTAAATAATTTCTGTAAATTATGTTTTCAATCACATTTGTTTCAATTTATTATCTGAGCCCCTATTGGTTGTCTTCTTCATTTTTATAGATACCCAGCTTAAGCGAGTCTATAATTGTAATGTACCGTTTGATGCACAGAACCCAAAAATAGAAATATACGACATGAATATTGCAGTCAAAAAGTCCTCCTTTAAACGCTTCTCATTTTCAAGAGAGATAAATTAGAAACGTGTCAACCGTTCCAAAATGAACTGGAGGACATTTCACTTTTGTGAGATATAAATTAACACCAAACAAATATAAAAAAAATGTTTTTTTTTAACATGGCCCAGATGAATCATTAAAAATCATGAACATATTTTATTGATTTAATAAAAAATTAATAGTTTTTTTCAATTGTCTCAGCAAACCATTGATTATTTTAATAATTTTATTGTTAACTTTTACGAGAAATTTTTAAATCTAAATCATTTCACGCAGTAATACTTTATAATTAGGTCTAATAAAAAAAATATTTTCAATGTTCAATTCATTAAGGGAAGTCGGTAAAATAACTGTCGGATTAAAATTTCTATGTTTCATTTCCTTTGTATGTATGATGATAATAAAGAAAAAATTTGTGTATTATAAGGTTCTTTCGAACCACTCTAGTTCAAATAACTAAAATACCTATAATCATACTTATATCAACCGTAAGGTCTAAAGATAATTCACACAAACACATATGACTATGCATTAACTTTTAAACATATCATATAAAAAATCTGTTATAGTAAGTGTATATCACTAGGTTAGACACAGTACGGTGTATAGACAACATGCAGCTAATGCGATTTGGTTAAAGCAAGAAGGTTAATATTTTATTGAAGGAATAACCTATAACAAAAACTTTAAATAAACATGAAGTGTCGAATGATCTTTGGAACAGATGAAGTGCAGTAAAATATTAAGAAAAGTAAAATAGGCCGGTTGACTAATTTTAAGAGAATATTAGTTTAAAGTATCCATAATAGACCGATTTTGTTTCTTTTTTCTTTAATATGCACATAGAAAATCTGCACATGTAATAAAAATGTAAATTTTGCCCGTCTTTACATTCAAAATATTTGTAAAAAAAATTGAGTATGATGGATAATAGAATGCGTTAACATCATTTTTAGAAATTTTCACAAATTGTCTGTTTTTGAAAGCTATAGGTTATAATAATCTAAATTGTGTGAAAATAACAAAGCGGTCAAGTTCATTTAAATTCTACATAATTTTTTTTTTAAATATTCGATTCTTGTCTTTCAGGTCGTATCTCTTCGAAGAAACTTTCTCAAAGCACTGTTAATATATATATATATATATATATATATATATATATATATATATATATATATATGTATAATATATGACGTTCTAAAAATTGCTATCGATTTCTTTCATGGTGAAGTTGATTTAATTTTTGTTACAGATTACATTATTTTACTCCGTTTCATTCTTTATTACGATTATTTTATACTGTTTAATATCATAATAGTTTCATTGATCAGTTCTCTCGTGTGAACGACGCCTTATAACTAAGTTAACCGTATATGGGTCACATAGTTTGTAATTGAAGTTACAATAGGTTTCAGGTAAAATTATTCGAGCAGGAAGAATTTGGACAGAGCGTAAGTCTTTGATTTAATTCAATATTCATTGACGTCGATATTTTGTTTAATAAAAAAAAAGCTAGTAAAATAGGCCTAGTTAGAAATTAAAAACATAATGTACGTTGATACGAATGAAATTGCTAATACTTTAACATTTTATGATGCGTTCAGAAATTACATGCAATGGTAACATGAAATTTCCAAAAAATTTCAATCATAAATCGAATTATATTATCAAGAGTCGGACGTTTTTCTAATAACATTGATGTGCCGACGTTATTTATTTTTTATTAAAATGAACACCAATAGACCCCATCTTAACACCCCCAAGACTCCATACTAGCGAACAGATTTAATTGCCTACACTATTATATACGTACTCGCCTATCCGTATCCGTTTGTGTATGTGCGTAAATTAATGTAGGGCTGTCAGTCGCGTACAGATAACGAATGTTTACTATTATTACATATCGGTTTCGATCATTAGTGGTAATCGCGATGATCGAGCGAGTTGACGCTATACGTCAGCAACATAGCTGTTTCTATTTCTAACCAATAGCGTCGATCATATTACGGCCTCGTTAGCACGCTGGCGCAGTAACTTTGTACTGGAGCGCACTTCTTTATTATTACGGAATTGTAAAAATGAAATTATGTAAATAAATATTTTATACTACACATTTAATTATGTGAAAGTGATTTGATAATATTATTATTAAGATAGAATTTGAAAAAGGTTTCTTAGTGTGAATCTTAAAAAAAATACAATTTTAAATAAAATAAATTTTCTTCATTGATAAATGTGATATACTGGAATAAGGGCTTCATTGTACTTTTGACGCTTCATAAACCTTAGAAAAAGCCTATGGCAGACACCTCAAGGATACGTTTTTCAACCATATCGCATATAAAATTGTAGGTACTAACCAAATAAGTTGGTGATACAAAACAAAATTATTTACAACAAATAAAAAACAGAAACAAAACAATATCCTATCCTTATTGATTTTATTGCTTTCTAAGTAGAAGTAATCCTGGAAAAATTATGTTCTTTCTTTGAATGAAAAGTAGCCTGTCTGCTCACTTGAATCAAGAGCTATAATTTTATTATGTTTCATAAGAATCTGTCTAGTCGTTTAGGTATAATTGAATGATAAACATCCAAAAACACTTTGTTGCAGAATAGTTCCATGAAAACCGCGATTGAGCCTATGTGTAACACCGTCACCTAGATTATAAATATGACAAATTTGCTATTAACCGTTTCTTAAGTGGAGAATTTCAAAGCAACAAACAAATATGGAAACAAGCCGATTTATAATATTATGAAAAATCTTTATTTATTCGGCTGTATACTTCATAAATTATATGGAGTTTTGTATAAATTAAGTGCGAAAAAAGAATAAGCTTTGCAATTTTTTTTTAGTATATAATAATTATGATTTTACCAGTTTTATTCTAAAAAGCAAAATTCCTTCTTTGAAATTTTTTTTTATTTTTGGGTAGACGAAAATTAAACTTATAAAATAATTATTTCTTCACACATCAATTATTAGAACTAGGAATTGGCAAAATAGTGCTAGTGTTATTTTCAATACAACAGTATTAATACATCATTGTATCAGTATAGTTACATTTCATTGTATAACAATAAACTTAGAATGTACAAGATGAACAATGACAACAAGATGATACAAAAAAAGATGTGCCATGTGTGAGTGAATTGTTTATGTGTAAGTAAAAAATGTTGCTAATAGGTCAACGTAGGTTGCCAATATCGATAAAATGTGATAAATATAAAATGGGGTATAGTGTTTACGGGGTTCCAAAAATATCAAAGCGATATCGTGTTTGAACTAGTTTAATGGGAAGAAATAGAAATAATTATTATTGTTTTATTTATCTACTTTCTTAGAGTTTCTTTACTACGTCTTAACAATTTGCTTTCATATTTCAACCTATGGTCATTCAAAGAGTTCTGACCTAATAAACGATATTTTAAAAAAATGAAAGAACTTCTGCTCTTTTGCTAGGATATTTAATACATTTCTGTAAAAAATTCGCTCGGTGATATATCTTAAAAAGCAAAATTTTAATTTTTTTTACATTTTGAATTTATTGTTTCATTATTCGTCTAAAACGATTTTAAGATATGCAAAATAATGTGACAATGTCATTAGATGGATAAATAAGATACACGTCGCTTTTCATTGAATGATCCCTCTTCACAATGAGTAAGCCATAAAATACTTCAATTAGGCTTGTCATATAACAATTTACATCATCTTCACATTTAATATTTTTGGAATTTTTTATACTATACAGCCAGATACAAAAGTGACAGACATCATAGATATTTCAGGCAAACTACCGGATTTGTCTATTAGTACCACCTGCTCGTCAAATTAAGTGTCTTTTAAGTTTTGGAAATTGATAAAATTACTACACTACAGCAAATCATTGAATATTAAGTTATAATTCAAAAAGTTGAGAATTTTTTCAGTTGTAGAAAAGCTGCTACTAGACAATATTGCATTTTTTTTCATTCCTAGGTAGTTGCCACTATTGCTGATTTTAGTTCTACATAGTAGAGTAATGGGTTATATACCGCAGTCAAATTTCTGACAGTATGGTTATTGTTGAATTCACCTTTTGATCCAATAGCACTAAAGAAGTTCTCTAAGTAGTTCAGTGAGAGATTTTGTTGGAATTTTAAGTGACCTTTTTCTGTAGTTTTTCTATAAAATTTATATGCAAACATTTTAAGGAAATAGTATAATTTAAAGAACCCAGAAAACCTAAGCGCTTCAGAGTGTCTATAAAAAGCTTACCGTCTTCACGCTTGAGCGATTGGAAGTGTTCGCAAACTTCATTGATTTTGTAAAATATTTCTTTTGTTCTATTGTTTATTACTACGAGGCAAAGGTTTTTTATAACCAAAGTTATTTCATTTCCAGTGTTGAAAATACCAAAAATAGTATTAACATGAAGAAGAAACTTCATTACTCCTTCACTTTCTCGAACTCCGGCATTTTGAAGTCTTTATTGCAAACGTCGATGGCAACAGCCTTGGACCTAATAAATAATTACCTAGCTAAGTTAATGTTAATTTTCGGTATCTGCAAGTATACATGTTACGCAGTCAACTTATTTCCAAGATGTAAACCTTCGCTCTGCTGCAGCTACAACAATTATTCAATCAGTTTAAAATCCACTTTCCCAACGTTACTATCATAAAAGGTTTCATGGTCTGCAAAATAATTTCTTATCAATTTTCTATTCCATGCGTAATCAAAATATCATATCATCTGTCTTTATAAAAAAGGATGGCTTCTAAGATCTTGAAGTAATTGTTAGCACCAAATATTTGTGTCATATTTAAATTGCATGCGATTTCATCAAAAGTAATTGAAGTAACTTCACAATTTGCATCGTTTAATAAAAAAAACATGTTTTGAATAATTAAGTTTTTTTCAGGAACTATGTAGCTTTTAGAAGGGAAAAAATTAACTGGCAATTTCTAATAACTAATTACAGCCACTATTATAAAAATCACAAATACAAGTATTTATTTAGCGATTTCTGTGTTATCGCCTTGCAAATGATTTCCTTTATTGACATAACCATAATATTTTTTTCCTACATTTTTTTGGCTTTCTATTGGTTTTATTTTATCAAACATTAAATTTGCATAAACTGGTTAGATTTATAAATTTCCGCAATGCTATTAAATTATTATACAGTGATTTGTGGCTCACAGTTTAAGCGTAAATACCATTTGCGTATGGTGTTTACTGTGGTTACTGGCTCACAGTTTAAGCGTAAATACCATTTGTGTATGGTGTATATTTTGTTTGCTTCACCATTGAATATTTACAAATAACTACGTTTTTCCGGTGCCAGTACTTCACTTGATGGACCAGGTGATGAATTCACTGAAATTGTAATATCTCTTGTTACGTACGATGTTGCCGTTTTTGTTTTCTCCAATTTAATCTGTAAAAAAGAGTTTACAGTTGCAATCAGTAGTGGCTGCAGATGCTTAATACCTTTTTCCCACGGCGTACTTCGAGGTAACAACAATGTGGGTACTGAGCATTTCATTAGGATACGATGATTTTTTCTTTGTATAAAATATTTTTGTTCAAAATATTTACTACAAATAGTTGAATTATAGTTTGGAGTTCATCCATGCCTTTTTAAAATTTGTATCCATTTGCCATGCAACAAAAATTAGTTGGGAACCAAAAATGAAAAATATTAGTTATTATTATAAAAATATTCAATAAGTCGACTTTAAACTATGCAACATGTAAGTAAAAGAAATGACTTCCAACTTTATTTCAAGAAACATACATAGTGTCTATTTCCATTAATATTTCCAACGAGTCTTTGAAAAATTTTTCGATATCCATAACGGCAGTAATTTGACAAGCCCTATCGTAAATAAAACACATTTTTATTTTACACAAAATAGTTTTTAATTTTTAATAGGATACTAAAACATTAACAAATACTGGAAATAAAGTAAATATTGTACCATAAAAACTGTTTTTACGTATTTAAACGTAAATATTAAAATTTGGGTTATCAAAATTCTATGAATACTTTTCATAATTAGCTGTAAAAAGTTTTTCGGATTATTGCGCCTTGTAACATTACAATCACGCTCTGAGAAATACACTATATTTATGGGAAATGCTTTTCATTGATTTTGTATATATTCACTAAAACGCTTAAGAGTTCGAGATGCTATGGTCTCTTATTCGCTAAAATAATGACATATTGCTACTTTTTTCGCTACCTCTTTTTCTCTTATACAGTAAGTATTTGAATTCGATCTCTTGCTGTCACGTTTTTTTCCTCTTCTTACGTCGTGAATCGTATGTCTATGGGTATAAGAATAGTATTTAATTTCTAAATATAAGATATCTGACGACGCTTTTCTTGTATATAAT
This sequence comes from Druceiella hillmani, assembly GCA_039881145.1. Classification (NCBI taxonomy): domain Eukaryota; kingdom Metazoa; phylum Arthropoda; class Insecta; order Lepidoptera; family Hepialidae; genus Druceiella; species Druceiella hillmani. Next base: position 743,954 of record JAYKKI010000041.1, read on the forward strand.
TAATTAGATGTGATTAAAATAACATTCCTAGAGCATAATTTTATCGAAACAAATGTGAACAGCGCCTCTTCTTCTATATGACAAAGTTCGTTTATTTCACCGGCTATAGCCCTATACGTTGACAGTTCCGTAGTGCACGTTTCTAATGATGTTCAAAATTTGCACTGTATTTAATATAAGTATTGCGAAAATAGACCATCGTAAAACCTAATAGTTTTCTAGCAACGTCAGCATTATAAATTTTTTGCTGAAACTCTCATTGTAAGCGGTTTATAGCTAGCCTAGTAATTTTATGAACTTTTTCTGATAAAACATTACATACCACTAAATATGAATTATATTCTTTTTTTGATCGTCTCACGTTGTACCTTTGGTCTGCTTATATTTTAATTAATATTATCCTGATTTGAGCTAATGAAATTTGGAGCAATAAAAATTTACTATATTCTTATATTTACTTACAATATATCAAGTTAATTATGGACTCAAAGAAAACGAGAATTAATATATGTATGTGTCGCGAACGTGAACCAATAATGTCTTTGTTTGTTTGTTTGATCATCGATCAATTTTGTTTCAAATTATTGGTTTACGTTCTCGACACATACATATATTAATTCAGGTTTCTTTGTTCCTAATTAACTTGACATATTGTGATTAAATATAAGAATATAGTATCTTTTTATTGCTTCAAATTTCTTTACCTTTGCCTAAACAAAATAAGGATAATATTAAGTACAATATAAGCAGACCAAAGGTACAATTTGAGATGATCAGGCATTTATCAACATGATCAAGAATATAATTCATATTTAGTGTTATGTATCTCATTTTTATATCAGAAAAAAGTTCATAAATTTATCAGACTAGCCATAAGCCGCTTACAATAAGAGTTTCGGTAAAATTTTATGATGCTGACGTTGCTAGAAAACTGTTAGATTTTACGATGGTCTATATTCGCAATATTTATATTAAATTCAGTGAGAATATTGAACATCGTGAGAAACGTGCACTACGGAACTGTCAACGTAAATACCTGAGCAGATAAGCAAAAATTAAATAGAAGGGCTACAGTCGGCGAAATGAATGAACTTTGTCTGTTAGGAAAGGAGGCGCTGACCTCATTTGACGCGTTATAAAATTATGCTCTAGGAATGTTTTTCTAACTATATCTAATTAATTATAAATGGGAAAATGTCGTTATATATTTTATATTATGAAATGAAATACTATTCTCATACCCCTGGACATAAGATTCACAAATACTCAATGTATAAAAAGAAAAAGAAGTAGCCAATAAGTAGCAACATGTCATTATTTTAGCGAATAAGAGACCATAGCGTCCCGATCTCTTAAGCGTTTTAGTGAATATATATAAAATCAATGAAAAGCATTTCCCATAAATGTGGTGTATTTCTCAGAGCGTGATTGTAATCTTATAAGGCACAATAACCCGGACAACTTTTCACAGGTAATTATGTAAAGTATTCATAGAATGTTTGTGGCCCAAATTTTATCTAATATGTGCGTTTAAATAGTTAAAAAGAGTTTTTACGGTACAATATTTATTTTATTTCCAGTATTTTTTAATGTTTCAGTATCCTATTAAAAATGATTTTGTGTAGAATAAAAAAATGTTTTACTTACGATAGGGTTTGTTAAATTACTGATAACTCAACTATATATATATATATATATATATATATATATATATATATATATATATACACATATTTATATATATATATGTATATATATATATATACATATACATATATATATATATATATATATATATATATATGTATATATATATATATATATATATATATATATATACACATATTTATATATATATATGTATATATATATATATACATATACATATATATATATATATATATATATATGTATATATATATATATATATATATATATATAAATATATATATAATTTGCGTGCGTGCGTACGTGCGCGCGCGCGTGGGTGCGTGCGTGTGCGTGTTCTTGTGCGTGTAGGTGTACGTGTGTGTGTGTGTGTGTGCGCGCGTGCGTGTGCACGTGTGCGTGTGCGTGCGCGCTTGTGTGCGTGTGTGTATGTGTGTGTAGCATTCTCCAGATAATATGCTAATACCAATGCTTTTTTTCTATATATAATATTACAGCTGGAGAATACCAGGGATGGAATACGAAGTATTTTTAGTTGAATTTTTAAATATGTGAATAAAAACATAATTTTCACTTTCTTTTCAAATTGAGCTGGACATAAAGGTGAAATTCCAAAGGTTGTACAACTTTTGGTAAGATAACCTTTTATGAGGTAATCTTTTACAAATAAGTAAGAAATTAGTCACGTGAAAATAAATAGAATCACATGTTTTACTACATGAGCGGTGAAAATAAATCGAATCACGTATTTTACTATATAATTCCTAAATAAATATTATTGCCATTTGAAAATGTTTAACATCCATAATTAATTATTCTACTTTTAAAATACACTTATATAAATAATATATAATACTACGATATTGTTTCATTTATCAGTTAGATAAATTATTATTTGCTTCTTAGTAATATAATTTGAATTGTGATTTCAAAATAAATATACACGTTTTATTTATTATTTGATACGGCAACATTCACAAATGTCATGTTTGAATTATATCTTTGTTCTGTGTTTGAATTTTTTGAGGAGAAATTTAATGTTTAGAAAATATGAATTCTTATAATTTGTGAAGTTATAATTTTTAAAAAAATGTCGTTTCTTAGTTGGTGAAAATATTTGAGAATTACTTTTTTGTATGCTGAGTACAATCAAAATACTTGTAAAAACCCTTAGAATAAATTTCAGGTAAGGGCAGAGATACATTCTAAAACAAAATTATTGACATTTTAATAATTATTTACGCCTGTACAAACTAATATTCAAATACTATGAATGTCACGAAATAACTTACGACAGCATACAGAGAAAAGTATAAATGAAAAAAAGTATGCAAATATGTCGAATGAAGCGCACGATTTCTACATTATTTCATTAATTGACAAGTTATTACCATTGTAATGCTTAAGTGGAGTATGTTGAGTTAATTAAGAACAAAGTTGGATTAATTATGGAATTACGTTTTGTTTTCTAGTTTTTTTCTAAAATATAAATGAAAGTTTACTTTGACACTTGACAGTTTACAATATGTTTGTTATACGTTGCCGACGGACGTATATATGCTAATTTACATATAATTATGGTTTCATACAAAATTTAAACTATACAAAAACTACATTTTGTCAGATCACACATGATTAATTGCCGAAGTGGTTGAAGTGGCACTATTTAATGACAGTACATATTATGTTTTCTAGTTCAATCTTTTCAGAAAAGTCCGCATTTTCCAAAAAAACCTTATTAAAGGCTTATTCAGTATAAAAGAAATATGTTAATTTTGTAATTTACATTCGAATTCAGATGAATCAAAGAACTAAAACAACACATATTGGGTTGACTAACAAGTAATGAGCAGTTATTAATGTTATAATTGTTTGTTATATTTGCAATTTAAAATTACTTATTCATCGACATCATCGAATCACCAATATTTTGTATTATATGTTTCCAATACACTAATAGGGACTGGATAGTATCTGCGTATAATTCGGCTTGCTTGGAATGGAAAAATTGGCCTATGAACTCTCGTAGGTGGTCTTCATCATCAAATTTTTTTTCGCGTAATGCGTTGTTGAGAGATGTATACAAACAATAATCAGTGGGTGCAAGGTATATGGTGGATGGAAGATCTATGTCCAACCAAAATCCAAAACAGTAAGGAGAGTTCGTTTTGGCGATATGAATACTAGGCTACGGCTATGGATATTCCAGGTTAAGTTCATGTGTTACCCACGCACCGTATTTTAAGCTTTTCCCAAGCGGTGTAAATGATCCTCTATAGTTCTCTGGGAGCACTCGAGCTCAGTTGCTAGCCAGCGTGTCGTTAATTGGTTATATTCTTTTAATAACAATTTTAACCGGTCGCTATATCATTCCACCGGTAGATTAGAGATCATTCAGGGAATAATCGCAGCTGCAGAACTGCTGTAACAATTGTTTGGTAGTACCTTCAGATATTATTTCAGGAGTTACACGTTGGCATATGTTACGCATAGCTTCGGCAGCAGAGTGACCAGATTGGTTATGTAGATAGTGTCTAACATACTTGTTAATATTGTCCATATTTTATGCGTGTTAGCTGTGTAGTGTCTCTATTACTACTAAATCAACTAGAGCGTGCTGCGCTTTTTATATATCTTCGATCACGGAAGTTCCTATAACGTTTCCATATTTTCTAGATAATTTTCCAATCACGCAAAACGCTCATTACTTTTTAGTGTACCCAATACTTTTTCTGACATGAAAATAAATACCGCATTGCAAATACTTTACTTCTTGCTGATGATATGTAGGTAAGTCTTCAAAACGCCAAACATTTATTATTATTTTTAACCAACTCTAAAAAAAAGTTTCTTAATTCTAAGAGTACGTACTTTTTTATTTTCGATTTTTGCTAGTCATTTTGTTTGAAAGATAATGGTTTTAGACAGGCTCCATGAATAAATAATAAGAATCTGATAATGATCTGGGCTACCTTACCCAACTCTTCAATTTATGAGAGTATAACTACTCTTGAAAAAAATTGTACTCTTGAAAAAAAATATATGGCGTTTTATCTCATTTTATATATATTTATAAGCATTTAATCGCAGGTAGTGGTCAGGTTTTGATAATAGAGCTGGAAAGTGGTGAAAATTTTTTTTAAGTATGATATAAATTAATCAAGTTTGGGAATATTTATTATATCTTGATGAGACTCTTAGTTTCAAATTGTAACAAGGATTTGACGGTGGAGCTTGAAAGTGTTGACAGAAACTAATCAATGGTAAGATGCACGTTCATCATGATTATATTAATTTTAATTGGTCACAGTCTGATGACATAGTCGAACGCTGATGATAATACTTCTCAATGGTTGGAAAGTATTTTATTTAGTTTGGAATTGTTGGACTAATCTTGACGAATTCTTTGGCCAGAGACGGTACTATGTATCCAAAATCTAGTGAAAATCTGGAAGATGGTGACAGGATTTTTTTTATTATGAGGAACAGATTTATTATACTTATCCCCTTTTTAATTTTCTCGACGAAGTCTTTTGATCACAGGCGGTGTGATCACAGCGGTGGGTTAAAATCGGATTCTGGAGCCGTAATGTGACGATAGTATTCCTTAATGTTAAACAACAATTTCATCGAGGTTGATCTTTTTGACTAATAATGACTAGAACTACCAAGGTTTGATGATGGAATCAGAAAGTAAGGACTAAAACTCTTTAATGCCGAGGAGTATATTCACCGTGTTTGAGCTTACTTCAATTATCTTGACGAATATTTTAGTAACAAGTACTAATCAAGGTATGATACCAGAACCAGCAGGTAAATTTAATATGTATCATATATATATATAATGTTTCATATACCCGGCTTTGGTTAAGCCAAGAAAAGGCAAGGTTATTGATATGGATATATGTACGTAGTTTCATTGTCATTGAGGTTTTTCACAAATCTTGCCGAATTCTTTGATCATAAAGAGTAGCCAGTTTCTGATAGTGGAACTGGAAGGTAAGGACAGGAACTACTTAATGGCAAGAAGTGTATTTATTGTGTTTGGGCTCATTTCACTTATCTTGATGAGTCCTTAGATTGGTGGTATTTAAAAAGTGATACTTAGATACCATCGATGCCTCTCTCTCTCTCTTTTCCTTTCACCCACATACGCTGCATAAATATTCGACGGATCGTGGCTTAGATTAAAATAGATTAGATGCGGTGCAAACTACCAATGCCTACATTACTCTCACATACATGTAAGCTCATGCATTTAAACTTCAGGGATTCCATATTCTCTAATAGTAGCAATATTTTGCAAAATTATTCATGTTCGGAAATGATAGCAGTATCTTCAAAATGATTTGTGATTGGAGACGATATCTCATAAAAAATATTCAAATTAATATGTGTATGTTATACTTTTTGGTGTATTTCTTATTCAACAGTTATTAGAAGGTAGTATAAATTTTGTTCCTTAACAGTTCTTTTTTTTTAATTTAAAATTAATTATATAATTTATAATAAATTATAAATGTCTTAACAGTCGTTTGTTCTATTTCATCGGAAAACATAATTTAAATACCATTAACAGACAATCTAATTTATCAAGATCGAATATACGATATTCACTGTAGATATGAAATTATCTTAAAACATTAAAAATTATATCAAATACTTAGAAAATTATATAAAAATTATTAGAATTCCCTTTCACATTTGAAACCTTATTACCAGCTATTATTTTCTTTATGTAGTTCTGATGAGAATAAAATAAAATGGTTCTGTCAAATTGATTCAATGAAATGGAATAATTTTTGTACTTCTAATTGTCATATACGCAATTGTCTATTTAACATCGTAAAACTTTGCGTCAGTATCAGCATACTTAGCTTTAAATATAGTAAAATAACTTTATGGAGTTCAGGTCGGAAAACTGTGTTATACAAAGTTATTCAAAGTTAGGGGAAAGACGCCTTGCAATACTGAAGATAACAATTCAAAATAATATAACACATAAGTATTATTATGTATTTATATTATTATTTGCTATTTAATTATATTAGTAGTATTAATATAAGATATTAAAAAGTAGCAATTTCATTTCGGGAAAAGAGTAGATAGACTGAATTAGTATCTTGGATGCTATGCTATTATGGATATTTATTAAAACACCTTTTTAAGTCTTCCGATTGAATCATTTTTTATAATTTTGATAGGTAAAGGGAATAAAAATGAAGCCTTAAGTTAAATTAACGATAGAAATAAGCACGGGAAGACAAATCAATATGAAGATATTAAGCCAGAGTAATTAAAGACATGATCACAAAATCCTAACTTTTGAGAATGGATATTTACAAGTCGTAAAGTCACTCATACACGCGCAGCGACGCCATTGGGATGTGCAACAAATTAATAGCTTATTTGCATTAACTTTGAACGTTCAAATTATAATTAAAATGAAAAGATGTGTTGAATACTTGTTTGGTAACCAATTTTGTTTATTTTGTATTATTGAAATTACGTCTATGAAATAATAACAACATTTTTATTACCATTACTGAATTAATTAAGATTTCATCCAATGATCAATCCATTTAACTAGTATGGCTGTGTACAACAGCTTTGTGATCAATCTGCGGCTTTATAGAGGTGTCAATAACAAGTTCTAATTAATATCCACTATTCTTTTGACTTTTACATTCGCTTTGATTGGTATAATTGATTTCTCCTTTTAAAATAAAACAGACCAAAAATTTCAACTAATAAATACCATATTTTTACGTGAAAACGAATTTTAATAAAAACAGTAACTCTCCAATATTATCCGAAGCTGCTGATGCGCTTGCTTCCTTCGTCCTTTTCAAAATGCGTGTAGTCTAGAAGTGAACAAATTAGGACCAATTTAATATAAATAACTGAATTGCGATCCAATGAGAAATATGAACATTAAGAGTACGATTTAGTGACACGTGTTGTAAACTAGCATGTCCAAGAATACCAGTATATGGTTTTAATAAATCATGACAAACTATCCCAATAAATCGACATTGTAGGGCGACAAATACAACATTTGGTGCTTTCATTTGTGGATACTGCTTTAAAAGTCACCTCTCAATAACATTATTATTTTAGTTTAATCCTTACACTTTGGTGTATCTTAAAATATAACACAAGGGTTAAATAAGGAACTTTAAAATATTAAACCCTTTCTCTCTTTCTTCTTTTATCTTTGTTGATTTGCAATTGTATACTACTTATATTATAAAGTAAAAAATTATTTTCCATCACATATTTCATTAGTAAAAGGGTTAGTGTCACTTGACACTATCCTTCTACTTATATCCAGTAGAAATAGAAGAGCTATAAACATATTACTAACATAAATTGTATCACGAAAATTTCAGTGAGGAAAATAAATTCTCAAATCAATATTCAATTATGATATTTTTAATATTTGATAACTAAATATTTATTTATTCTCTTTAATTTTTGTGCGTTTTTTTGAGTAAGATATGTTTTTCAAAATAGAATGGAGTTTCACTTAACAATTTTTAATTCTAAGACCCATTCCAAAAATATTAAATTCCAAACAATTTGCAATTTATCCGCACAACTCTAGTTTTTCTTCCATGGATTTAAGAATTCTGAAAGAATTTGAGAATATGATCAGAATTTTAATTAATATTTTTGGATTTATCTTGCATCAAGAATTTTAGGAGACTTAGACGATTATGGAATTCGAATTTAATTGTGCTTTTACAGGTATTAGAACTTTATATTTTTCATCTATAGGTGTTTTGCTCAAATTACTGTAATTAAATATCACAAATTATTGCTGCTACAGTACTGACATTGATTATTAATTTGTATTCAGAATCATAACGTTTATTTTTCTTTAAAAAAACTCAATCTGAAAGTAAAGTTTTATTTTTATTTACATATAAAAATTGATCAAGAATTGCATCCTGTGACTTGTTCCCATAAATGCTTACATACAGGACAACATTTCAAAATGAAAAATTAGATTATTAAAAAACATTTTAAAAATCATATAATTTTACAGGGGTTTATTTCTTGTTTTCAAAAAGCCATATTCGAAGATGGTCGCTTAGAAAAGTGCCCATGTTATAATTACTTATATCACCAAAATACATAATTACTTATATCACCAAAATACAATGACATACAAACACAAAAAGTCAATGAAATGATGAATAGAAATTGTAGTTAAAAGGTAACAGCAATTAAGATTATTTATTACATAATCTTTTTGACGTTTTTATCCTCTGCCAAAAAATTACAGACTTTTTTATTTATTCATTTATAACTACAGGTCATAGATCTTTATATGAACAAGAAATTACTACACAAATATTTATAAAAAAAGAGAACTTGTGGCGTTTCATTATTTGCGTGTATTTGAAATTCAAATAAAAACTAACAAATGATTGGACGAAATTATTTAAATACTTCCTATGAGTTTACATACTAAAATAACTTACTAGAACGAATAAGTGAAACGCATTAAATAGTCGAATAAATGGAATAAAATTTAAAAAAAGATCGAGTATACACGTTTAAGTGAGTATACAGGTATTTGCGTAAATAATGATTTGCGTATGAGACACACAAATTTTTTGAACTGTTATTCGAAAGGGATATTGCAAAAATATTCGAAAATTTATCTTAATATTGATCGAAAATCTATCTACACGAAAACGTCAATGGCTGGGTGTTGGACAAACAGGAGTTTCAGTACCCAAAACCGAAAACAAGTGCCAAAAAGGTGATACTTAGCTACTAGTGGAATGTCAAGGGCACTATTTATTAGGAGTGGCTTCCAGAGGGATCTACAATACATGCAGATATTTACTGTGAACAATTGAACCGGTTAGCTAACAGATTGATTAGTCAACAGGATCGAGTTTATTTTCCACAGGATAATCCTAGAACTCTTAGCTAATTATATTCAAGGTGGTTCACATTTTTCGCTGTATTTTAGCATCCATAGCTATTCTATGAAATAACTATAAATAAGTTTATTATAGGAAAAAAGTATATAAATTCGTAGTATGTGTTTGTGTGTGTTTATATATATATATATATATATATATATATATATATATGTGTATATATATATATATATATATATATATATATATATGTGTATATATATATATATATATATATATATATATATATACATATAACTCTGAATCACTCATGATTACCTTACTATTAAAAATAATACTAGTAATTATTGCACATGTTTGAAATAACTTTGCATCAATTTTGTTAGAATATTCATTTATAGAATATAATTATTAAACTATTTTAAAATTTTCAGTGCTTACACTGAATTAAACTTGAAATAAATTTTAAAAACAAGGAAATAATACTTGAGCTTATGCATAAATTATCTTGATAATGAGTTTTCACTGTTCGCTTCAAACTGATGTTTAATTTTCATTTTATAAGAGTTTAAGTAATTCACAATTCAGTTAAAGTACTGTCATATTTATTTTCTTGTCGTGGCAATAAATATGAATATTGTAACCAAATTTTATGCGCAGTTTTTAAATTTCTGCACGATCCAAAACTTAACCTCTGACGAACACTCTTCCAATATTATATTTTTTGAATCTGGTAAATTTGCGATATAGACCGATTAGATCTACAAATTTATGTACGGTCTCTACACCACTGTTATATAAGTTGGCATATATAGTTACATAGTTATTTCGGGACGTGGGACTGATACGTAGTTTTAAGAAATCTCGTCTCATCGTCTGTTACATCTTTTTCTCCGGTACCTAAAAAACTTGAAACAAAAACTATCCATTGTTTTCCATCCATTCGATTACCTCTACATATTCGGTATTATTGGTTACTTCTTTTGGATACCTTCTCGGTTTTTTTCACTCTTTCTTTGTCAATAATGAGTGGTGAAGTTTCAAACCTACCCAGTCTTATGATTCCTGCGGCATGTATTTCTGGCTCACAACGATAGTTTAACAAGAAATAGTGAGAAGAGTTATTGCAAAAAAGATAATGACCAGAATTATTTATCCTGTGTCATATTCATAAACATTACTAGCATACTAACTATATTTGTACATATCATCTTCAATTCTTTGGTATGTGACAAATTCTTCGAATAAATTGCTTGGAAAACGAATCATAAAAATCTTTATACTGTTTTTCATTTCGCGTGTTGATTTATTTCGAGATGCCCCTTAAAAGGCATGAGTTGCTTATACATTTCAAGGGGCATCTCAAAATCAATCAAACAAAAACAAAGGATTTGATTCAATTCGAATTCAAGGTACTGTTTTTTAATTAAATCTTGTAATGAATTGGCTTTCTTTATACGATGTATGTTATCAGATGGTCTAGACATGTTATCAATAACATGTAAGTTATTCCTAATTTTTAAAAACTTGCCCGTAGCATGTTGTCAACAATATTTTTTGATTTACACTTGTATTCCAATACAAATTAAAGCGCAGAATCCTTAGACTTTCACTTACAAAATGGAGAGCAAAAAATTCCTTTATTTCTGATGCAAGCCCTGAAGTCACGCATTTCGTTTGCAGTATCATATAAATTAATATTATCTAAATTTTTTATAAGAGAATCAGTTAAATATTTATAGTATCAGCGGTATATGGATTTCCGACGGCATATCAGCTGAAGAAATAAATTTAGGTATCATAAATTTGACAAGTTTCTTCCATACAATTCCATGCTTCAAACTACTTGCTCTTTTATTTTTTGGAGTTCTATATTTTTTGGTTGCAAATTTATTTTTTTCCTTTCAAATAACCAATATTTATTGCTATATCGTTAGGATTTACAATACCACTACTTATTATCTGGTAAATTTCTAAAATATCTTAAATAATCTCATCATTACTACCCTCATCAATATCTGATAGTGTTATATTTTCTAATAATTGTATTAAACTATTCATAATAATTGCTTTTCAAAAAACAAAAAGTGAATAAGAATAAAATCAAGCAATTTTCTCAATATCTATAAATCAAGTAATATTTAGTCAAGCTACGTCAAAGCTTGATTGACTCCCCCCCCCCTAAAACTAACGTCAGGACAACTAAAATCAAACCAGAAATTCATAACCTCAATGATATCGATAACTTTCTCTCTCCCTATATTAATGTTAATGATATAAATTTTTGTAGATAAAGAAGATGACGACTGCTATGCTTTTATTTAAAAAAAAATTCAGTTTTGTTAAAAATTTTCATGTACATATATCTATCATAATTATATCCTCTTAGTAACAAAAACCCTCTAATAAAACATATTAGATTGAAGTTTATTATTAAAATATTGTTTTTAAACAACTAAATATTTTTACGCTTTCAAATTATTTCACGATGCTTTCTTTCTCTTTACATGTAGAGGTGGAAAAAAAGGAATAAGAAAACCCTTAAGTTGCCCCTTTTTCACTTACCCCCTTTCTCATGAAGACCCCATGATTTTGGAACAGAACATTGATAATAAGGAAATTTTGTTTTTTACTTTTTAAAACAGTTAAAAATACAATATATCAAGAATGTAAGGAAAATATGTTTTATAGGAATAAACAATTTTGATTAAAAAAAAATAAAATGAAAACTAAAACATGGGCGCACCATTATGAAGGTATATTTCCTTTTAGTTTAGTATTAACATTCTTAAATAAGCAATGGACTAATTATATGTTCATATTTCGTAGTGAGTAACATTTACTTTATATAGAAAACCTTAAGTTGAAAGTTTATTTTAATGGACGCCAGGTCCGAAGCAGTTGACAACATATTAAACACAATAGTTTCGAGTTTTTATAAATCCACTTTTTCGTACACGTGGGTTTAAACTCAGTTGAAAATATAGAGGTACATCGAAAAATGAAGTAGGTAATAATAACTTTGAGTACAATATTAATTCAACTGTGAATTCAGTTATGGAAGTTATTCTACATAATAGCCAAATCAACTTAATCAAATATCAACCATGTTATATGAGGCCGTATTTTTCAAATAATGATTCTATTTTAAATTGGAATTATAGCTTAAAAATAAAATCAAATTATGATTTTTCGTAATTTTAAGTTCACTTTCTTCAATGAAATATTTTATGTTGTTTATATTAATTTTGTTTTCATTTTCATTTCATTTCCCTTGTGAAAGAAAAATTAAAATATTGTACTTAGGTATTCCTTGTGACCTAAAAGATGCAGACTGCAGTAGCTGCATAATGAAAATTTTATTAATTAATTTTTTGTCATATTATATAGTTTTTTTATCATATTATATAGTTAGTTAATTATTTTTTTATCACAGAGTGGGATAGCCCTAGATGGGCAGACGATCTGGTAAAGCTTGCGGGCAGCCGTTGGATGCAAATTGCATGACATCGATCTTTGTGGGTGTTTATGAAGGGCCCCCCCCCTCCATAAACACTCTATTTTGCACTTCCGGATGATGATGATGATTATGACAATACACGAGTATAATATGAAACAGGTTTGAAAAAATGTCACCGAATTTTTGAGTAAATATTTTCAAATGGAATAATTTAATTAATTGACTTGCAGCACTAACATCATGTTTACAGATATTAGTAGATCACTGGGAATATCTTCAATAAGTGTAGCATAATTCTAGGGCATATCGTATTGTGCTTGTTTTTTTTTTATTGTTTTTAGGGTTCGGTAACTCGAAAGTAAAAACGGAACCCTTCGAAGATAATTCACGTACCTGTCCGTCCGTCGGTTTTAACCATTTTTGCTCAGAAACCGGTGGCCGTATAATTTTTTTAGCATAGTAGTAAACCATGTGAACCCTCACATATTTCAATAGCTTAACCCTCACATATTTCAAAAGACCAAAAAAACGACAATGTTTTTGTGTTTTACCTTGCCGATATATGTATTCAAGATCTTGTCAAGATTCATCTTTTGGACTTGCAATTAAAAACAGCTTTATTGTCATAAAAAGACCTTTTTGTAAACTCACAAATCTTGCAAACTCACCTCAAACAAAAACACAATATAAATAATGTTTAATGTTATGTGTATCATTTAACCAAACACTATATACCGTATGGGGTTTAGGATCCTGTTTACCTAGCTACTCTAAACGTAAAGTACTTTAACCGAGTTAAAACAAATTGCAGAAGTAAAATCTCGTGGAAAATTCAAACTTAAAAACTCAACTTTTTTTTCAAAAAACTGGATAGTTAGTGTAAGATTATCACGTTATTAAATATTTATGCCATCGTAAAGAATCCACGTATTCCCGTGGTTTGAATTAAATAGATGCTAATTCAGTAATGTATATCAGTCTCAATTTTTTTTTTATATGGTTTAAAGTTTTAAATATTTATGTATGATAAAAAGAAGGGAGAAAGAAGAATTGAAATACTGATAAATAAGAGGTAACTGCTTCATCTAAAGGATGTACCGTACATTTTAAAAATATGCTCGGTTATTTTGAGCATTCCAATGTTATCGTTCTGGTAACCGATAATCACATCCTACCTCTGTTTCTAATTCTTTCAATCCGATCAAGCAATGCATCGGTATTTTGTTTATTCACTTGTTGTTGTCTGCGTATGACAAAGTAATAAACAATAATTTGGAATTTTTAAATGCGGGATACACAGTTTTGAATGCTGAACGAGGCTATGCCGAAATTAATATACATATCATATATATGCCGAAATATTTATTCTCGCATATATTTTCGGTATGAAAATTAATTAGATCCTCCACTGTTAGTCTAGTTTCAATCTTAGGCTAAATACGTGAAATCCTAGGTTAATTACTAAGAGTTTAATATTTTTTCCAATCGTAAAAAAATCTATGATCTAAGTTTTTAATAAAAAATATTACATAAAAACGAACAATTTATTTCCATAGCGGTGATTACTTACATAACAACAATTGAAATTTTTTAAATATACAATTTCCTCATTAGTAAACATCTAATCAATTGGAAGTAACTTATGTTACGTGCAGTTAGTTAGATAATTTCATCTATAAAAATGAGTAGGACACAATAGGACAGCCAAAGTTTATAAATCAGTCCAGTAGAATATAGTAATTTTGTTTCATATTAACTCTCACAAAGCTAACAAAGTGAATGCTATGACAGGTCAGTTTGACATTTCAAGGTATTTACTATTTTTGGTTGCCGCTTTGTCTTTTTGAATTATATATATATATGTATATATAATATTCGTTATAAACATTTTTAACTGACATATTTCAAATAAAACATCTTCATCACGTTCATACTGTCTGTCAACCACATAATAATCTGTGGTAAAACAGTCGTACAGAATAGAGATCGTTGCCAAAGAATTTTAAAATGTCAGATTGACTGAATGATTTTCATGCTGTGAGTTTTGCGTCATTTCAAATATTCCTTTGTTAATAGTTTGTGGAATGTAGGTAATGGCCCAAAAGCACTTATTTTACATTTTTTTAAATAGATATCGGTGTTTTATAC
The DNA here is from genome assembly GCA_039881145.1 of Druceiella hillmani. Taxonomy (NCBI): domain Eukaryota; kingdom Metazoa; phylum Arthropoda; class Insecta; order Lepidoptera; family Hepialidae; genus Druceiella; species Druceiella hillmani. The sequence continues at coordinate 759,131 of JAYKKI010000041.1, forward strand.
ATTGGTGACATAATACAGTTTGCTTAATATACACCTATCGCAAAATAAAAATTTGTAGTAGCAATATGAATTGACTTATTCTCTGCTACGTATTAATGTTTTCAACAAAAAGAGTAGATAAGTATATTAGGGTCGAAGTTCGACCACCAATTTAAATAAATTACCAATATGAGATCACTGAAAATTGTATTAAAATCTATTTTTAGTAATTAATATATAAACAATCATATAATCCTGGTTTAATTTAAACCAAATCACTTCGAGACGACTTGGCTGTAGGTTATCCATTGTTGTTAAATGTTAAGTATTAATTTAAGTGAAATAAAATATATGAAACGGGAATAAGAAAAAACATTGGTTGGCATTATTAAAAATTAACCCATGAAGTAATGAATTCGCAATTATTTAAAGTTTTAAATAAAGCGTAGGTTTCATTTAGGCTTTAGTTGTAGGATTCAAAAATGCCGAAGATAAAAAATTACTCATATTCATAATATAAGCTATGCTAAAAAATTATCTTAAAAAAGATACACTTCCTACAATTCTATACATCGATATACACAGCAGTCATATAATTTGAGGCGTCAGATATTTTTGCTCTGTGTTGAAAATGATTCTTATTTTTTTCTATCCCAACTAGACGAAAATGCTGAAAGTTTCAAACCCTTGAAAAATATATAGACAACAATTGTTTTAGCGTATAGACAAGAATTGTTTTACATTACAATGCACAACTAACGTTAGGTTGGCAACTAATAAACTTGCCGCTTTTCCAGCGATTTTTGCTAACATAGATATTTGCTAATTGCCCATCTAAAGATGCTGTCATACGTCAAAACCTAGGTCGTGGCAAATAATTTAAATAATGTAGAAATAATACTATATCACGTAGTTTCGTTTAGTTGTGAATAATGAATGTCTACAAAATGAACGCCAAATATATTCGACAATTTTAGTAATTAAAGGTAATTGTGGCAAGATTGTATTAATATTAATCTTTCGTTTAAATTAAATTGAATCCAAAGAATATATCATCGCAAAATTTTGCAACATGATCTTAAGCTATTCATGTATTGAGTACTGAGTGGAAATATTATACTTGGCAACCACCTGAGTTAACTTTGGTGAGTGGTAATGACGGGTTTATTTGTTGCCAAATTAAGATTATCATTAGGGGGAATACCGCCACCTCTAAAGAGGACTGTTACTTTTTCACTCGATAGAGATTTTAAAAGAAACGACTTCAAAGTTGCGTTTTAAAAAAGAAAGAGATGCGAAGTTAAAAAAGAAAGACATGCTAGCATTTATAATATTTATTTATTCATATACTATAATGCATACAGTTGGCACATATGGCAAACTTATTGCTACGAGACCAGAAAACCATCCAGCCCCGCTCGACGAGCGCCCGGGAATCGAACCCGGATCACCGCGGTGCGCCGTACCGTCAAAAGCTATATGCCTTGTCGTCAATCCAGCACACCATGGTGATGATGATCAATAAATTTTTATGAGATATAAAATAAAAAAAATATTTGCACTTTTTAAAATATATGTTTATTGGTAAGTATTTGACGTTATTTATTAAGTTAAATAATAGTGAATATTTAAACGAAATAACATTATTATCAACGCGTTACCTTAGTTATTTGAGTAGTTAAGTATTTAAGCTAAATTATCTTTTTTCACATTAAATATATTATTTTGAGATGGTTAGATACAATCTCAAAATAATATACACAAACATAAACCTGGAAACACGGTCAGTCACAGTGGGAGCAAAATAATTGTCGACAAAAACCATTGACGTTCTTCCCTTACATAAATATTTATTTTAATTATTTCGATAAGATTCATATTATTTTACACTCCTTAAATCAAAATTATTACAATTACGTTGTTTTTTAAATTTTGTATTGCATATTATCTTTATTATTATGTACCACGTATTTCACACAGTAAATTCTCATGACATCGTGTGATACTGTTAACTCTTTGATATTGTTAACTACTATGTACTGCAGTACACAGAGATTAAACTAAAATTTTTCCTTTTAAATGTAGAATATAAATGAGAATAATCTATCTTAATTCTAATTCTGGGGATTATAAAGCTGACTGCAATATCCGTCCGGTATTTAAAATTACCTTCTGTGTGGAGAGAACTGTATTTGTGCAGAACAAGTATGTAATTACGTTAGCAGATATATAAAACCTTGTATCTGTGGACGTACGAATTATCATTTTCTATAATCTATGTCTATAAACAACTACAATACAATGAACTATGTCCATCTGTTCCGAAATTGCATTAGTTCTTGTAATTTTTTATCGCTAAAAGTGTTAAAAAACGAATTAATAAACGTTATACAAAAACTAAATATTTTCTGGACACGCTGTATATTTTTTTCTACCTAACTTGTTTCATAATTAAAATATTAGGTATCGATGCGAAATTATTTATTATAAATCTCCATCAAACAAAAGCCAAGCTTGCAGAGACTGAGGCCTAAATTGCTATTGATGTAATAAATTTATAAACTGTAAATTAATTATTAAGGTGAAGAAATATGTAACTAAAAACTCAAAATTATACTTGTCATTTATGTTTTATAAGAACAATTCAATTACTTTTAAGTCACTTGCAGCATAATAAAACCGTACGACAATAATACGGAACGTTTTCGCTCTGCAATATTCGAGCTATTTGGATCGCGACATACATCTTTTGCGGCGATTATCATTTAAACCGTTTCTATTTACAGCTAATATTCACCGTAAAATAAATCACTACAAGTAAAAATAATGTTATAAAATGGAATGTGGTGAATAAAAATTAAATTTATTTATTAGTTTATTTTTTGTTGACTGATTTGGACTGTCAGGTTTCTATGTTCGTACTTGTATGAGTACAATAATTCTATGTTCGGTTTCTATGTTTGTATTATTCAGAGCGTATAATATGACTCACCATCAACATCATAAGCTAAACATAGAAAATCAAAATGATATTTGCTAACTGAAAATGTTTGACATTGATTTAATATCAAATATTAATTAGATTAGAATTCGCTGAAATCGTTACAGTTTCTTATTCAATTTCGAACTACACATATAGAACCATAAAATGGCTAAGGTAATAAGAAAAATCAAAATAATTCTTTCTCAGATGAGAATTTTTCAACATTTTTCTTGTTATATCGTAAGATTTTCTAGGCTTACTTACATTTTGTATTAATGAGGAAATAGGAAGATCAAAATTAGGATATTATCTTTTTCGTTTATTCCCTTGCAATTTAAAAATAAATTATTTTATCCTAAAACTATTTTATGCAAATGGGAGATCATTTTTAAAGACACTACAGAACTTTCTGCTTGTTTTTTAATGTTTTGTTTGCAATTTTAATTATTAACACGATATTTATTTTATTTCTATATTTTAGTGTGTCAATTATTTAGGTTAATTTGATATTCTTCTGTTTTTAGAATTTCATTATAAATAATTGGTTATGCTACTATATACATTTGTTATACTAATATTTCCTACAAATGTTTAAATATTTACAATAATAAATTGTTATGTAAATATTCTTAATTATGGTAATGAATAGCAGCACTACATAAACATTTCTAATGGAGTACTGACAACAAAATGAAAATAGATAAAATTATTAACTAGATATTATTTCCTCATACCACTCAACAATTTTCTTGATATTTGTTTATTGATGGTAAGGAATTATTCATGTGATAAACATATTTATGTACCATTTCATTTTGAGTATTAGCTTTTGGTAAATTTTGTAAATTTATTTTAAAAATATTTCCTTAAAATCTATTTTAGATGATTTTTTCAATATTTTTTCATAACGAAGAAATGAATAGAAATATTTTTTAAATATTACAGTAGATACAGAGTATCCGTTTAATTTTAATTTAACAGAAAAAACTGTTGAGTTATTTTATGAAAAATTAATAATACTAGAGGCCCTTACTTATTATCAGAAAGATGGATAAAATTTTATTTTGAAATTTTTTTTTTGCTTTGGTATTGTTTCTTGCTTTTATATAACTGTAGGTCTTATCAAAATTCAAAAACTCAAAAAATGAAAATACTGTTTTCAAAAAAAAAATCACTTTTCAACGATGATATTTAAAACTGGCAAGATATGATTATTAATTTAAATAACTGGGTGCATGAAGATACATTTTATTTTTCTACCCATATTCTCGTGTTTGCCGTACTATGATCAAAACTTTTTACATATTAACAACATTACAAATTTGGCCAATAATGAGATATCATACATCTTTATTGAATTCAGATTCCTCGGTTTGAATTTATTAAGCGAAAATAATAAAGAAATCATAATTCTGGAAATAAAAGAGGCAAACAGAAGTATATGTTGATGGTAGATTTAACAAATTTGCACAATAAAAGCTAAAAAGCCTTGATGGATTGAGTCGATATCAAACAAAGAACAAGCTTTGAAATGACCGATACATCATGTTTTGACAGAGATTGACTGATCGAAACTGATACATTCGATGGTGCATTATCGTGTTCCATGACCTAGATTTTTTTTATTGCTTTTCAAAATTTTTCTCACCAAAAGGACTTATTATAATAATACTCCTTATTCATCATCTTACCCTTTGGAATTAATGTATGGTGAAAAACGCCTTTTGTATAATGATGGTAAAATATTTCTTTCTTTGAAATAAAGTTCTGTTATTTGTAAAATCATTTTATCAATCATTTTGAACATCTGGAGTACTTGATTATATTTAACCATAGGCTAGAATGTTATCTCAACTAAAGTAAATCAACATGACTTGTTCTCTATTTCTATAATATATTGTGATAATATCCGTGTCAACATAACGTTTCATGTTGTTTATTCCACAAATTTGAGTTATGACGTAAATCTTTGGTTTTTTTCTGAGAAAAGTTTTAATGGAATTAAACACTCGCCCAAAATTTACTTCAAAATTTCTTCATGCTTGCACTGGGCGAACATATTTCTATACAATCATGTTCAACCGTAACCCATTATTGCTTTTGATAATCAATAATTTTTCAGTATTCCTTTTTGTGTTTCTTCAAATCTGTTGAGACTTGTATGTCGGTAGAGAAAAAATAGTAACTAGACGATTGTCTCTGATTTACTGTTCATTAAATATTTCAAAAATATTCTGGTTTTGCAAAATTATACATCGACAATACAGGAGTTTTCAAACTTTTTGAGGTATGCCCACCGAGTAATGTTGCCAGAATTTGCATTCGAAATTGCTTGATCCGCTTGCTTTGCTAACTTAGTTAAATTTTATATTTCCCTTGAAACATTCTATCAAAAATGTAATAAAAATCTATAAATCTTTCAACAATCGTTCCACGAAAGAATCAATTTTCTTATTAAAACGTTTTGACATTATTGAAAATAAAAACAGTACACTTAGTAAGCATAAACTTGTTTTGTCATAATAGAGAATAATAACAAAAGTTTTATGTCCTTCATGAAGTAAAATTCAAGTAATACAAAATAATACTAATTCAGATCTCTTAAGTAATTTTTCATCATGGTTTAATCTTGGGAAAGGTGAAATTTTCTTCTTATTTCCATACATATATCTCAAAAATTCCTTTTTATTTTTTTCGTTCATACATTTAATGAAGGAAAAAAAACAAAAAGGAAGTTTTGAGATAATGATGCTGGAATCATTTTGTTAACCTTATTGGAAAATTAAGGACATCAAATATTAAGTAATATACTCCAATTTAACGTAAGGAACATTATTTCTATTTATGTGTAGAGAAAAACTTGATTATATACAAAATTGATTATATACACAGATTTTTATTAGTGTAAAAATGGCAAGAAAATTTTTCTCTTCAAGGCTACCTGCATTTTTTTTTAATTTTCCTTATATTGTATTTTAAATTTCTTTTACGATCTATATGGTCAGTTTATTCGAAGCTAAGCTTTAATCTAAATATAGAAGTTTTTTTTTGTAAGCTTAAAACCCCAGCGACTGCAAATTTTGTTCGTTTCTTGCCGTTTTCTTTCAGTTTATTTTCTATTTTTACAGTCATTTTTATTTTACTCCCTACTTTCAAACCAAAATATCAACTTCAAATATACAAAAATTCCGAAACACCTCTTGATCTCATCCTTGTTTTTCCCTATCTTTGTATTTTATATCTAGCTATATTCAAATATAACTTGATAACAATAATTGCTTCAATTATTTTAATGAATTGAGTAAAGACGCTTAAAACCTTTAATTTATTTCTTAACCTAATTTTAATTTTGATTCTAACTATCTAAAAAAAAATTAAAACTACCATTTACTTAAATAAAATGTTTCAAAATTTTACTTTTGCTAACAATTTTTTCAGCTTTTTCATGTAATTTCTTGTCCTAAATTTCTCTACTAGAGATGTTAATTTTTTAAAAATTCTGAAAATCGTTACTTAATTAGGAAGAATTGTACATTAGCCTACCAATTACCAGTGGAACTCTTACTTCGAAGGCCCCTATTTTTCTTAAATATTTTTTATTCATATTGTTATAATTTTTCCGAAGTGCGAGGTTTTTCCAAGTGCAAGATAACATTTTGAGAGAAGATCCCGTATCTAATGTCTATGGGAATATGCGATACTAGTCATAATAAAAATATAAAATATATTTTAATAAAGACCTGAGAAAATGATTTTGTATCTCAAACCAAATAAAAATATTAATAAAGCCACAAATTAAAATCCTTTAATAACTGCTCCTGCGTGGTCCAGAATAACGCATCAATTTTGTCTGTGTAATATGCCGATATAGACACTTATTGGTGAGAATTTTTTTAGGACCTTTTGTAACTGATAGCTTACAAAGTAATGGTTACCAAATATATGACCATGTATATTTTAGTATTTAAATTTGCAAACCAATTGAAATAGTATTTTGTCAAAACTGTCACTATTAATAAGTTTAAATTCAAATAGATCGATCTAAAAAGCACACAGTTAGTTTTATACTACAGAGTTCAGATTTGTAGAAATATTTTCTCAAAGTGGCAATAAAGCTTAGTTTAATCAGTTGTATTTTGATCAATAATTTCATTTAATGTGTGAAGTTGAAAAGGCCAAAAAGTTAAGACATAAAAAGAAATAGCTTCGGAACTATCGGTACACTAGCCCGACTTCCATGTGATTAGAATATTTCATTTCATTAAAAAGTAAAGCATTTGTACAAGCATAACTTTGAATATTTTTTTCAAATATGGATATATATATAAATACAATAAATAAAAAACATGAATTTTACCTATCAAATAATTGTATGTTTTGAGGATGATGCAGTTTCAATATGAAGCCGTATCATCGATTTTATTTCGCAGTATATTCCATACCTTTTTTTAACCTTGGGAAGTATTCAATGATTATTAACTTCAATTCATTATAAAATACTAACTGGGGTACCCGACTTAGCTCAGGGAGTTGATATGAGATTGTGTGGCAGTTGAAATAAAGGGATAAACTTAAAAATAAAATATATAATTTTTTTGATTGAAAACATATTCTAACTATTTACAAATTTTATTTATAAAAAAATTCCTGAATTTGTTATCCGGGGATATATACACAAATTTTTCGAATTTCCTACTCGAGAGCAAGCTATGTATAGTTGACTGTGAGAAAAGCAGGATTCTTTGACGTTGACGCCGCAATGTTTTAAAGTTTGTCCTTGCGCTTCATTAATTGTAAAACAATGGGTTAATTTGAATGGAAATTTCTCTTTTAAATTGGAATAGCAGTTCAGTAGCTTCGATGATGTTATTCGATAGCGCTTTGACGATCAACCTTGCTCCATTACACAGTTTTGGTGATTTGAAATGTATAAGTAGTATGATCGGACATCCAACTTTTAGTTGAAGGCAGTGTAATGGCATTTCTGGTACTTGCAAATAGTATAAAAATTCTGTAGGTTAATTCTGTAGGTGAGCACTTTCTTCAACGTTTACCATCATTTCAATCGATTCATATATTTTCTCTTCACTGGAAATTTTCTTTTGAATATTAAAGTTGATACGGTCAACAATATTATTTTAGTTGCCAAATTTACTATCTGAAATAGCCACTCTGTATTAGTATAATTGTGAGCAATGTTTGGATAATTTTTTTCAATGAGTTCGTTCTCAGTAGTGGTGGTGTTGCAGAAATCACTGTTGAGTTCAATGAGGCCGGTCAGTATTATATGTGCCTTTGCCTGTGTTTAAGGGTTTTCGAGCAAATGTGCTGTTTCTTCGTCTTTCGATAGTTGAACTCTCATATTTTATTTAGTCGCAGTATTTGTATGTGTGGTAAGAGATGTGATTTTTTTCACGTTCACCCTACCCTCTTGAGATTTTACATACTGGGAATTGTTCTTCGGCTATATTAAACGGTAGTTGTAGGGCGGAATGGGCAGTTCATCCCTCTTCCATTAGTGTGGCGGCAATGCTGGATAATGCCAGTGTAAATGCAATATTTGGTTTAGCACATATTTTACCAGCAATAGATTTATTCGCTACGTTTTCCCGATGCCGCTTGGTGCATCTAAGTAAATAATTCTGCCATTGTTGTTGTTGATCCGGTCCGTGATAACGTTGTAATTTTTTTTATTGAAATTAGGGAGTGTTTGGTTGTGAGCAATGTATTAAAGTAGTTCGGTGATTTGTTGCTTTTTTTCTTTATGATTTCGATGCTCAGCACTCTGAAAGCATCTTATCGTGGTGCTGGTATCACAAGTATTACTAAGGTCTGGTTTTTTATTGTTAAACATTTATCTTCTAGGCGAATGAGTGTCTCATTGAAAAGGTCGTCGTTCAATTCGATGGCCAGTTCTGGGTGAGCTTGTCGGATTTGGTACAGTATGTCATCACTCTTACTCACATGGAAGGAGTTGCATAGATGTTTTGGATTCGATGGGTTACATGTTAATATTATGGTGAATAAGTTTCTGATTTGTTGAACTGAGGCTGTGAGTGAGGTTTCTTGTAGTGATAATTCCCAGTGGTTGTAGTTTTTTAGTAGTCCTAAGCATTGGCATGCATCTCTGTACGCATGGCGGAGGTAACCGTTAACGGTCATGAGATCTGTAAGCAATATTCAGAGATAAAAACATGCGGCTTTGTTCGGATGTATGGTGTATACTCGGCCTAGTGTGTTAGTTTTCCAGATTCCTGGATTGTCTTCTACTAAAATTCTTTGTTTTCGTTGTTGAAAGATTTTTCTTGCTGTGTTCCACGTATAATAGTTAGGCACAGTTGACATGCAGTAATGTTTTCGCGAATGGATCCGATTGGCCCAGTTATAACAACAGCTGTTAATATTATGTTCTTCGGTGGTTCGGTAGCTTTTTTTCTGGCGTTGTCTTTGGTGAAGTATAATCTCTGTCCATTAACTAAAAGTACTGCCAGATGTTACACAGTTCGTGTTCGTGTATGGGAAAACCAAAAAACCATCTCGCTGCTTCGTTACTGTTGAGGTATCCTTCCACTTGGTACATGAGGATCTCGTCGTTTCTGTTTTGTTGAAATATTGTCATGTCCTTCCTTTGTTCGCATAGTTACAGACATATGTAATGGGTTTTACTGGATATCAGTATTCTACATTTACGTGTGCTTGAAACATTTTGGAAAGTAGTGGGTTATATGGTACTACCCGTTTATTATCTATTTCCAGTTCATTTATGCCTCGTATTCGTATATGCTATGAAGCCACCTTTTTTTGATGATCATCTTCTTTATTTAGGATAGCCAACACCTCCGGTTTGCGTCTCATCCAAGTATAGTTTTTGGGTATTTTTTTGTACATTTTCTATCACGCATACATAGTGAATTGGGGTTTAATTGCCCGCATGGTCCGCGAATCATGTTTAAAAACTACGTCGGTTACTTGTGAATTGGGAGTTCCGGATCTACTTGTGGATTGGGAAATTCAGTTTGGATGATTTTGTCGATATCCATGGAATGAATTTTATCATGTAGCCATGTGACATTGCCATATGGTATTATGTCGTGTTGATTCATGGGGACTTGTCCGTATTTTAGTTTTTCTTTGATTTCTGGTCACAATGAGTTGCATATTATTAAGAAGTCAGATCGTCCATATTTTCTTACGTAGGTCATGGCATCTTGAGTGTATTTACGCATATATCTTGGACTTCCTATCTAAGATGATTGTAAGATTACCATTGTTCCAATGTCATCAATGTCTCTCATTTTTGATCGCGTTTCGAAAATGGATGTATTCTTCCGTGTGCAGTTCTTTCTGATTCAGTCTTATGTGAAGCATCTGTTCCACCTCTGTTTTTGCATACATATCTACCAGGAATTGGAGGAAACGACGAGTGTTGAGAATGTGAATACATGTTTTATTGTCTCTGCCTATTAAACGGTAAGTATAGAACTCTTTGGAAGTGGCTTTTTTGTTTGTTTCTACCCCTGTTTCAAATTAGATTTGTTTCATATTAAAATGATATCCATCCTCTAAGTGCAGGAATGTTAATGCATATTGGAGGGCATCATATTAACGGTGTGTCTCTGTAATGCGTTATAGTCCTTCTATTCTTCTCGTAAAATTATGTCACGGCTTGTGTTTTCATTGTCCACATTTACGATATCGACTTCGTCTATCTAAGGTGCATTAAATCGACGTTCATGATTTCCCGATGATCTCTTGTCGGCTAGAATTATAACTTTATAATCATCAGAAATCATTCGGCCCAGTGCTGTTTGGAATATAGGAATAAGTTGATTGTATTCGTGTAGGATACTTTATACACCTTGGATTATTGTTCGTCTCAATTCGCTGATGTTTGCGCATCGTTGATAAGTTTCTACTTCTTCATTTCCGATGAAATATACTTGCAGAAATTTATAGTCTTCTTTGGGTAGTGATAGAAAAAAACACAATCAATTTAATTAATGTCAGTGTTGATTGAAGTGACACCGAAGAAGTAATTTGGAAGCAAGTATTGTAGGCTTTTATATTGTGAAGAAAGTATCTGGAGTTTCCCCAGTCGTGTAATGTAGAAATTCTTATGGATATGCTTGATGATGTAATCGTGATAATGTATAGTGATGATAATCAAATATTACCGTTTATGCAACAGATTCCTAATTTTTATCTATTGAGTTCTTTTGCGTTGCAAAATTGGCAGATGCTATCCATTTTTTCGATTATGACTCGTTTATGTTTGTTATATTCTTTCGTCGGGTCGTAGTGGAATGATTCATTTGTTAGATTGTACTATTTACTTGTCCTCGTTCGCGCTCTTCGTAGGGTAATATTTTCACGGGTGGCTTGCTTTCGCAGTCTTTTATTATAAGATTGTGTCGCAATTATTTATTCTTCAATTCGTTTACTTCGTTGTTCTTTGGTTTCTCTGCTTCTCACGGTACTTATTCATGTTTATTGGGAACGTAAACTTGCTGGCGCTTGTCAACTGTTTCGTTTTTTCGCTGTTCTTTTTATTTTCGCCATTTTGCTTCAGAACTGGCAAGATCTCCGCCTATTTTAAATTTTGGAATTGTATAAAATATAAATTAAATCAATTTTTTCACAATATCCGAGATTATATATATATATATATATATATATATATATATACACATTGATTATTGAATTAAATACAGAGACTTTTACTGGGGTTTGCCATCTAAGTGAGTTGCAATGAGATTGGTTTCGATTTTTCCTCAAAATTTTAATTACAATTAATTGTTTAAATTAACTAAAACGAATAAATTTAAATAAATAATTTAAGTATGTAAACTACCAAAATCCTATAGCCTAACTTCAAATTGTAAAGGAAATTGTATTAGGGAATTGATTTAAAATAACGGAGACTAATATACTGGCTTTTAGATAAATTGCGAAGTATGCGAGTTGGTGCTGAGAGCAGCATTGAAGCAAGAATTATATTATTAGCTCGCTGTTAAGTAATTTCAGGGGAGTTTAGTAATGTATGCATTTTAGTATCAACAGTTTATATTCCATCAGTAACTATAAACTGCATTATTATATACATAAAATAAAAGAAAAATATCAACAGCTGAAAGTTTTATTCGTTGTTTACAATATATACATGATTATATTTAACTAAATATAACATTTCATGAATGAAATTTAGCAAGCAATACGGATAATGAACTAAACTACGTACGATTTTGTTATTTTAAAACGAATTAACATTATGATAGCTGGAGCTTCAAGACCTAAGAACTGTTTTGTGCCATGTATAATCTTTACAAGTCTAATCAAACCAATTTCACTAACTACTACAAAGAAATAGGTTTTGAATGGGGAGCATACATTTACAATCAATAAAAGAATGGCAATAGAAAAAATGTAAAATAAAAACCTTTAAAAATCTTGAAGTAAATTACAGCCCTTGAAAGCTTTATTATTTCCGAGTTCGGAGATAATGGATTTGAGATGCTGCACGCTTTTCCAGGTAATGAGTAACCACATGGAAATTTTTGATGTATATATATATATATATATGTATATATATATGTTTATATACATATATATATATATATATATATATATATATACACACATATATATATATATATATATATATATATAAATATATATATACATATAAATGTATATACCTTGTTAAATGAATATATTTACACACACATGCATACATAAAAACATACGTACTCAAATATATGGTAACTTTACTTAACTCGTACTTACTTAACTTCGTAGTAATAGCCATTAGCGCCTTTAGTGCAAAAAATATAAATAACAGTCGGTCATATTACCAGATTATAGATAACACGCTGTTACTCTACTTCTTACAAAAATATTGAAAACGTAACTTTGTAAAATTTTCGCACCTTTCGTAAGAACTTTCTGCAAATTTGGATCGTATAATTTATGTAACTATTTATGGGTATCTTTCTGATTTCATCTGACCTGATAATATAAGCGTGCTCGTTGTGAATTTTTTGGAAGCAAATTTAAATTTTGTTTGACTCTTACTATTTTGTACTGTGGATAAATTTTTAAAATCTCCATTATGTTTCAGGAAAACCATTTTAAAAATTTACGCAAAATTTAAAAAAAAATAAAACATAATTGTTTTTCATTACAGAATAACATGTCAAAAAGAAAGTATATTTCTTAGAGCAAAAAATACGGAAAAAGTCATTAAAATATATGACAAGGAGACCTTAAAATATAACTAAGTTTGTCGTGTATATAATGTACCGAAACTAAAATGTTCACGATATTTAAAAGGACTGAATACAAATAAAAGAATTGGACGTACAAAATATTTAAATTAGAAAATTAAAACAGAACGAATCAGACATGTTTCGTCATTGGAATCTAGATTTTTTTGGTTTAACAATAACCTACTAATGGCGCTTAGCTTATCAGTAAGCAGAAAAATACGGATTGAAACGATTCAAGAATTAATCAAAATTGACCGAATGGAAATGGTGTTATAAATTTATAAAGAATAATATAAAAATATCCTTACGAACTCTAGAACCAACATTCATGGCTCGCTGCAAAGGATTCAAAAATAATTTTGTTTTTAAACCAATCTTAAATGAAAAAAAAAAATTCTCATTGTTCATAAGCCTTCGAAAAGTTTTACTCAAAAAGGAAAATTACAAGTTTGTCTGTCACTGTTGGTGAATGTGGTATCAATATTACATGCATTTGCTTTATGAATGCTGCGCGAGAGGTTTTGCCACCCATGCTCATATTTAAACGTAAAAGAATGACTGATGATTTAAAGCATGGGCGGCTACCGAATACGTTGCACGATTGTTAAGAAAGCGGATGGGTTTCTCGTACATTATTAATCAAATGGCTTGAATATTGTATAAGGTATCCGGGACTGTAAAAATCACAAGAAAGCCACGTTCATCTTATCTTCTTTGAGGCACAGGAAAAACATCATCGCAATTAATTTTACAAGGGCGTATGGAATAACCATGTTCTCTCTGCCAGCATATAACAAAACATAAGTTGCAACCATTAGATAGCTAAAATAGATTTATAATGCTGCTTATGGAATCTTTAAGGAAGCGAAATCATTCTGATTTCGTAATCAAGCAAACAAACGTAGCAGGAAATTTAGAAGTAGCAATTCTGGTATCCTTTGTACGGCCACAAGCCTTCATGGGTTTGAATCCTGTGGAATATAGCCTTACAATCACTTTAAGACCAGGGATGGGATAATGTTTGTTTTCGACAATGATGCTAATCTAAATGAATCAAAGGAAGTCTCTTAGAATCTGGTAACTGAAAAGCAGCGAGAACAAAGAGATATTTTATCATATGTACCATGATCCAGTCAGAGTACTGAGCAAGAACGCACAGAAGAAGTTGATCATCCACAAGTTCCTGAACTATCAATAACTCCCTCTACGGAAAAACGGCAAGATAAATGTCTAGAAGAGAAAACGAAGGAATTTTCTTTAGGTATCAAAGCGAACGTTTCTAATACAAAGACCGTACGAGCTACACTTGAAATAATATCACCAATGCGTGTTATTCCTGGAAATTAAAAACAAATAAAACGAAAAACTAAAGTCGTATTTTTACGTGGAGTTTGAAGTATTATGCTATAATTTTGGTACAATTAAGTTCATTACAATTAATACTAACTTTATTTAATATAGAAATAAATATAAATATAATATAATCCCATTATTTTGTTTTTCGAAGAATTAATCTAATTTTAGTACTGCCCTATTTCGTAACACTTATTCAAGTTAGTAACGGTTAAATGACATTCAACATTTAACATATTTATTGATTTTAGATTTAGATTTACTAAGTAACATGTCACTCCCCGTCCATAATTTGCCCTTCTAAATTTTGTTAAATACTTAAATGTTAAGTCCGACCACTGTTTCAACAATTTCTGTGGTACAAGTTATGCTTTTACTTATTTTTCAAAACTTAGCTGTTGCGTAAATACCTTTATTTTATATTTTTTATTAACCTAGAAAAAATACCCCCTTTCTAATTTCACTATGAATAAGTTCACAATAAAATATTATTAAAATAGTTTAAAGTCAGGC
Source organism: Druceiella hillmani (assembly GCA_039881145.1). Lineage (NCBI taxonomy): Eukaryota > Metazoa > Arthropoda > Insecta > Lepidoptera > Hepialidae > Druceiella > Druceiella hillmani. The sequence goes on from JAYKKI010000041.1 coordinate 774,224, forward strand.
CTATTGACTGTATTACTATGTACACATTTGTATCTAAGCGTCATCTAGAATTATTTGAGCTTATTATTCCCTATTACAGTAAACAGCACAAGTAATCATGAAAATATTATGCTACAATATCTCAGGTGTTATATACTTGTAAACTGTATTTCCTAATAATTTACTATTAAATATTTTTGGAAGATTGTATAGAAACTAAATGGGAGATAAATTTTCAAAACATAAAATTATGTCTTGAAAACTTTCCAAAAGTACTTTATTAGTTTTTAGGAAGAACAGGTGATAAAGAAATTAGTCTGTTAATAAAATATATAAAATAGAAATTAATCTGTTAATAGTCTGTTAATAAATAATGATTGCAATTATGGACATTAAGGACAAATGAGGATAATTATACAGCATTATTCACAAAATTTGTGTAGTCAACACTAGCATTAAGTGGGAACTAAAGATTATGGTTCCGGATAAGCTGCATGGGCGGATGAAAATCAAAACATTTATGTTTTATGGTAATTAATAAACTTAATAAAGGATAATACATTTGAAAAAGTGACAAATCGCATTGACCACATAAAGCTATTTAAATGTATTTGAAGTAAGTTAGTCAAAACATTGCAAGGTGCGATGTAGCAGGAAAATACTGCTTTTGTTAGATTTTCCTTTGAGCAAAACTGAATAATTGTTGGCTCCACGTAGTAAAAAAAAGTTAATTTTTTTTATCGACTAAATAAAGAGTTAATTTAATATTAACTGAAATTTATTTTTTATTAATAAATTTAGTGTCTTGAACTCAGGAGCGAAATTCAAGATCACAAATTCTAGATTAATAATTAGCAAGCTATTGGTTATACTAGACATGGCAAAACTCTGACCATATCGAATAATGGAAAATTGCGAAAAATCTGTAACTGATTGCAATATAACAACTTACTTCCATCCATCTTTACATCCACATTCCTCGTTTCTGAGACCTCACTAGCGATAACTAAAATTAAATACTGAATCACTGCATGTAATAGCACCGTCTTCTATATAATGTAACTTAAGTTGCCAATAAACGCAACTTGCATCTATGGACGTATGAAGTTGGTAATAATACATATATACATTTGCAAATCTTTATCAAGTTTAGTTTTGTTTCGTGAAAAATGTTTGTTCTCTTATGTAAAAAAGTCTGATATGTGTGTGAATAGTTGTCATTTGAGAATTGTTTTATTACTTTTTTTGACGTTTAACAATTAACACCCATATGTCAAATTTTTTTCTTCAATTTATTGAAATGTCAGGTTGATTTATATTATAGATATTTTTCTTATTTTGTGTAATAATAAATGTTTGATATGAGACTTTTAAAGATAAATATATGAGAATTTATTGACCAATTAATTTAAAGATAAGTTATTCTAAAAATTAAATTTCCAATTAAACCGCTTTTATTTTGTCTGTGGTTCAAATATAAGTTTAACTGGCAAAAACGGAATATTTTTTTAATACTGCATCTCAATTTTGAAGCGAATTTGATAGTCCTTACACTGACTATACCCTGTGTCTCCAATACCAGCGTTGCAGTTTTAAAGCGGGTACAATAATTTTTTTATACTAGCCTTGGTTTTCCCTGTTGTAGTAATAGTAACATGTTGTATAAGATCACCCTTTTATTGACTCAACTTGCATTTTTTTGTGTCGATTCAATTGCATTTTAACAAGTGCTTCTAATTTACATCAAGATTAACGAACTAGCGCTTACCTCCTTTTTGGGTTCTCTGAAAATAAGTTAATTTGTTATCGTATTTACTATACATATTGTATTACAATAATGAGATACGCGAATTCTATAGTGCTCATTTCATAATTTCTTAAGCAATTACCCATTTATACTAAAATAATATTTATGCGCCATCTATATATATTGCATTAAAAAATTACTGCCCTTAACAAAACACTATTATTTTTCCTGTCCCTTTTTAACTTTCACTTAAATTAAAATGAAAAACTTTTGCAAAACTAACCCTTCTTATATATTGTAATAGCTGATATGCAAATGGAACGTCGCAGAGTTAAACCGTAAAGCGGATTAGAAAAACGTTTTATTTCTCAACTCATATGCGACTTTAAACTTAATATGTAATTTATTCAAACAACGTACAATTCTATAAAATTCTTGAAGCAGGTGTGGAAGTTATTAAAATATAGTTTGCATAATAGAAGTAATGGTCTCACTTGAACTTAAAATCAGAGATTCTGGTGAAAGTTGACAAATGATATAATGACTTTTGTAATATATAAAATTTAAGCACAATATTTGCTATCCCATTTCAAGACCCTACCTAATTTTAGCTGATCCACTTGTACTTTATTTTTACTCTTTCACCTTTCTCTTATGTCAAATAAGCCTTTTTCCCTATTTTTTAATAGGCTTACCTACAATATGATCAAACTAACCTGGTAATTCTCTCTTTATAGTCATATGTTATCAAATTTTACATTTAATATCCTTTTCTGTACATATTTTGTAAGATTTTATCTTCATTTAATTCAATTTGAGTTTTTTTTCATCATTCACGTTTCATTTCCATAAAAAGCACATAATTATCTTAAAAGAATATTAACTTTTTATATACAATCATTTAGCATTATTTATTTATTCCTTCTCTTAGTAAAGTTGTTAATCAGCTTGCAGGTTAGTACCAAAAAATTGAGTAAAGTAATGAAAGATAAAAAGTAAACAAAAACGCAATAATTAAAAATTATGAAAATTATAAATCGCCTACATAAATCACTCAAGTAACTCATCATTTTGATTTTAAAATTTTAAATCAAATAAGAAATCGGCAATGTCTTCAAACACGGTTTAAACAAATTAATTGCACGAGCAACCGGGAATCACAAACTTATTGTGGAACACTTTAAGTCTTCCTACAATTGTTCTCCGATTTGTACATTACTCTATTTGTTAATATTTTAGACTACAGCGTAGAGTAGACTAGATGCGGTTTTAATACAAGTTTGCACCTAAAAGTTTAAAACGAAGTGAAAAAAGGAGATTCGTTGAGATACTATGCAGAAAATTACTGACTTAACTACATCTCTTAACTGATATACAAACGAAGGAGGGATGCAACAAATGAATGTGACCAAGCAGAAAATGTTAGCATGGGACATAGAGCTCAGAACGGAGTTTCGCGGTCCAACATAAGGTTAAGTCAAGAAGAAGTGAGCAGCCTTCCATTCGATGATTCACAGAGTGTTAACCATCCCGCTAGAAAAACCTAATTTACGTAAAGAAATAAAAACTGTAAAACAAATCGCAGTAAATATTAATTATAATCAATTATAATTCACAAAAAAGGTACCAGAATTAATACGAAAAATACTAATCAAAGAAATATACCCAGTCGTACCAAATACTAATAAAATTTACTATAAATTCATCCCAAACATAGGTAATGTATCACTCAAACTAGGAAATCTTTTAACTAATAATAAAAATATAAATAATACCACATGTGCCCATAGTACTTTAAATGACTTGGGTAAAACTCTTATTAATAATAAAAAAAAGAGATAAACATAAAAAGAGTGGTGTCTATAAATTTCAATGTAATGAATGTAACATTGTATACATAAGTCAAACAGGATTAGACAACCAGATACAAAGAACACATTTCCAGCTGGCGAAAAAACGAACCAGACACATCTCACTTTGCAAAAAACCTCATTGAAAATAACCATCACCCTCATTCCGATATCGCTCCCTATGTATTACAAATAAATACAAAAGGCAATAAACTCAATATCCTAGAAACATTAGAAATAAACAGATGTAAAAAAGACACCAACGTTAATATAATCAATGAACAGTTAAATATAATAGCATCACCCATACTTAATATCTTCTCGACAAAATATAATTAGACAACATTGATACTACAGTACACTTCAAATTGTTTCAGCCAAGCTACACACCTAAATATATATAAAAATAAATAAATAAAATTGAAAAAATGAGAATATAAAAAAAATTAAAGAAAATAAATAAAATAAGGAAATAAACATAAAATAAATAAATGAATAAGTAAAACGGGATATATGTATAATTAGTGATATAACCTATTTCCAACTTACAGATACCCTTGCTATTGTATAAATATATTACTTAAAATAACATCCATTTAACTTTATTACATACACCAGAATGTTTGCATTTTATAATCTCATAGAATAACATCGATTTAATTTATTACCCTTACTGAAATATTTGTATATTGTATAACTTTCAGAAGTATAACAAAACCTATACCGCTCCCCTGCGATAAACTCACAAACTGGGAAAACCCACTCAAACCCGGCTTTTGCTATTGTTTTTGTAATATATAAATGCAGTTGGATGTTCCGAAGAGTTAATAAATCTTTGCTAATAGCCCACCTGAAGATGTAATACGAAACGTAGATCGTGGTAAAGAACTCAAAGAACGTAGAAATAATACTATATCATGTAGTTTCATTTAATTATGAATAATGGATTTCTACAAAAATAACGCCAAATATATTAAATATTTAAAAATTATAATACTGTACTAGACAAACCTTGTTAATTTACGAATGGGAAGATGTTAATATTTGTTATCAATTTAATTCAAATTTCTCAATTTTTCCGCATAAAAAACAACATGTAGTTCAAACCAGTTTTCTACAAATTATTATATGCGACATATTTTTTTATTGCCATAGTATTATAAGCTTTCATTCGTCATGTTAAAATAAGGTACATTTTGAATTTTGAGAATTTTTGGTGACACCCCCCAAGTAATTTCTTTCAAGTTTCTACTAATAGAAAGAAACTCTTTGATGTTCCTAACTAGTTTCTACGTTTCTGGTAACATAATTTAAAAAGCTATTATGAGAGTTCACATAATATACAACATTAAAAACACTTTACATAAATAACTTTTGAATTATTTTACCGAGTTTTAAGGTTAACAAATTGAAGAGATTAATATTAGACAAAAATAAACAGAGTAAAACCACAATATTTTCCTCCCTTTTGTTTCAATGATGCATAGTCGGGGATATTGACCAGACGGGCGGATCCACCCGAAGGTTTATGCTCGTGAGTCTATTGAATCTATTGAATTTGAATCTTGTCTTAAATACATACCAAGATTTTTAGAATTTGGTTTATCCAAAATTTCTATTTATGATAGTAAGTTTACAATATACATATATATATATATATATGTGTATATATATATATATATATATATATATATGTGTATGTGTGTGTGTGTGTGTGTGTGTGTGTGTATGTGTGCGTGTGCGTGTGCGCGTGCGTGTGCGTGTGCGCGTGCGTGTGCGTGTGCGCGTGCGTGTGTGTATAAATACCTATATTTATAAATAATATTACAAAAGCTGCTATTATCTTTTTAACACTCAGTTCTCAAACACTAGATGAATCAGCGTTCAAGAGGCCTTACTGAAAGTATATAGTATAATAAATTTGGCGGTAAAAATGTGTTACTAAAAATTCTGACCAGACTTTGCAAGAACTGACGTTATCATATTGACAAATGGTGTTATCGAGATATTTCAGGCAACTAAGTATTTAGAGTAAAATGGAATATCACCATTTTTATTCTGACAATGTTTCTTAAAAAACTTTCACAACATAAAGTATTTTTTTTTATAATCGGTCTTGGTTTTCCTTTTATCGCATAATTTTGCATTCTGATGAAATCATCTTTACAAATCATTGACTTCTTCATTAAATGCTGTTTATCACATTCGCTGCTATCAATTTCTTACTTATTTGAAAACTTCTTTAAGAACAGCTTTTCCATAATAGTATGACTTTTCGTTGTTTTTAGTTTCAAATCAATAGTTTGATTTTATAACCCGCCCTGCGTAATTGCTTCTGAGAGAGCAATTGCAATTTTATTGAAGCACATAATTTATAAACAATCATATCCAATCTAGCAAAAAGCGAAATACAACATTTAAGTCTATTTAAGATCCTCATGAAGAATTCGTTAGTCGTTGGAAATTGTTAAATTAAGATTTGGGAATTAATTATTTTCTTAGGAGTAATTCACTTCTAGTATCTATTCGAAAATTTCCATTAATCCTTAAAATTAATGGTAATTTATGGGAAGTATATTCGAATATTCTTTTGAGTATTTAGAGCATTTTTAGTATCTTAGAACTATCAACGCCGGATTATTTCGAAAAAACGTTATTAACATACTCAATTTTATATTTATTTTTACTTTATCAGTGGTATTTTTCAGTTTCCGTGCACATCGAGTATTTATATGTCTATGATTTTTATAATTTCAATTATTTAACAGATTTTAATAATTAAGTAATAATTAGATTGGATCACAACGGTATAATTGGATTCATAAACATATTGCCATATTTAAATATTCGCCATATTTTCTTTGTAGGATGCGCAGAATTATTTTTTCATGCCATTTATCAGCTTTTACTTTTATTTTAAATCATAATGTTATTTTTTATTATTATTTTACCATTTAATGGCATATTTTATTTAATTTAAAATTATCACACTACAATATTATTTATATTTTCTGACAATCATTATTAAAAAGTTTTGCCGATTAAGTAGGTTTCATACGTTATACTATTATTTATATAGGCATCACCTACCTACAGATATATCGCTCTAGACTATAAACAAAAAAAAATTGTCATGGTCCTTTTATTTTCGGGCAATAAAAATGTTCGTAAATCCCACGTGCTCAATTTTTTCTTATATCGGAATGCACAACGAAACTCAATAATACGTTCATATTTAAATTAATTTAATCGTATCCCATTCACTTTTCGCTATGTATAATTATCTGATTTAAAATATATTTGCTGTTGTATGCTTCAATCCAATTGCTGATACCACGGTGATAAGCATCTTTGTTTTCAATTCATTCAGCTTATCATAAACGCAGATTACACAACATGATTTTGCTATTCGTGTCATATACTGATTTGCTAATTAAGTTGTACATTGAGACGAACAAGCTTCCAATATTGTCTTCAATGCCATCCATCTTTCAATAACTATAGTGTAAATAACACTATAGTTCAATTGTCTATGGCGATCATATTTAAAATAAAAATGTCCAATATAAAATTTATTACATGGTAATTATGTTCAGATTTAACCATTGCATGTCATCTGCGTTGTAATGATTCCATCACAAAGTGAGTTATAAGAAATAAAGCGAGCTCATAATTATTCGTCAACAATTGTCAATGATACATAACCCGACCAATAAATAAAAGAAGAGAGATGGTGAATGACTGATTATGAAAACAGGATATGAATTAAGAAAACGGACACGAAATGGCTTCAAACACGATATTTTCGAATTTAGAATTTAAGGCATAATTAAAGACAATGATAAAAGTGTCAATGCAAAAATAAAGATGAAGAAGACCACATTTCATTTCAGTAAAAGATTACCAAGTATGAGTAAATTTTCACCACATAAATATACGTATAAATATATTGCCTAGAATATCTTTCATGGCGTGATAAATGTACATTTATTTTTGCAGCTGATTTAAGTCATTTGTATGGAGTCTCCATAATTTTTTACAACTATGTGTCATTAATAGTTCAACCATCATTTGTAAATAAGTAGAGTATTTGTGATAATTTTACTTGTATTTTTTTACATGTACTAATAGTCATCAATAGTAGTGTACTAATATCTGTTTGAATAGTCTTCAGATATTTGCAAAAATAGCAAAAAATTTGGTTGTGGGCGCGGACACACAGTTCTAATAAAGTGACCATTTTAAAGCTCAATATTTCCTAAACGGGCCACTTCATCGAAATAGTACATCCATGCATTCCTATGTTTATGACTTACCCCCAATATTTTTTAAAGATCTATTCAACGATACCCTACACATCGGGTACGCGATGAGAAAAGAAAGTATTAAGTTTTGGCACTTTGCGTACGTTATAAATATGTATATCCACCCCAAATTTCAATGTTATAGCACGAATATTCAGCGAGTGAGTTATTATTCACAGATGAGCAGACATAGGGACATAGTGAAAATTTGAAATAAAACCAAGAATTGATTAAAGGTTGTATTATGGTTTTTATATACGGTTAATACATTTATTTATATGTATATCCATAAAATTAGATCTAAGGCACATTGAATGTGAAAAACAAGATAAATTAAAGGTGAAAGTTATTGGAATTAAATTAAAACCTATTTAATTATAAACGTACTAATTTTGCGTAAGGCGCATTCTATTTTTTAAATTGGTGTTTAAACATTTACCAATTTCTGCATTTTCATTACTTTTTTTGTGAAATTTAAAATATACATATATAGAAAAAAATTATATATATGAAATATATAAAAAGACACAACAAGAAAAAATTTCCTTTTTTTTTATTCTTTTCTAGATATTACAGTAACTGGTGTGGTGTGATTACAGTATTTAGTGGTTACTAACGACAGAATAACATCAATAATAAATTTATTTCTACGAGTTTATTACATCTCGTGCATCGAAATAAGATAGAAGAGCAAACGACCTAACATAAATTTTTTTATTTATTTAGAAAAACAACAACATACTAGTTCAATAATCATAATAGTTTAATACAATTTTTATTTAATTATAATGTTTAATTAATAAATGCGCCATTTTGCATAGGGACCTTCAAAGAACTTTGACGAAATAGGTTTAATATACAAAAGAACAATTATTTTAGCAAATCATGTACGTAGTTCTCTGAGCACTAAATATAATACTTCTAATGTCATAGTATAATTAGTGAATGAAATGTATTCCACAGTATTGCAACAATATCATTGTAATTTCTTGCAAACCGTGAACTATTTTTTAATCGTCTAGTATCATGAAATGTATCCCATAATCTTGTAGAGACATAATAGAAATTCTCTGCACATTGAATATATTTGTCCTAATTGCATAGTATCATGAAATGTATCCTAAAATAACGTAGCGTTATCGCTGAAATTCTCTACATACTGAATCTCTTTCTTCTGATTGCATAGTATCACGAAATGTATTCCACAAAATTATAACCATAAATTGGGTTGTAAATTTAATAAATTTCATATAATTAAATTCTTACAGAAAAAACTAGGAGCAGCATACGTCAATGAATCGTATGCAAAATAAAAGTGAGTATTCGAATGGATTCAAAATATAGTTTTGCAGTTACCCGGATGTTCGAAATGGTTAATGTAAATTGATCGAAATACTTCCATTAAAAAATCCTAGTGAAACTCTACTGCACGAAATTTCTAAAAAAATATTTATTTTTTTAAACTATTCAAATATATAGTAAAACGATTAGTGAAGGAGAAGGGGTCATATTTCACGTTACTATAAAACTTGACATTTCACAAGAAGAAGTTTTAAAGCAAAAAAAATTACGAATTATACAGTTGGGTCTACACGGTAGATTTTTCTTGAAAACGTCATAAACTCATAACACCTGTTTCATATTAATATGTTATTTAATTATTTTATTTTTTATACTATGGTTACACAGAGTAATAAGATAGTAAGACACCAGGAATGGTGCCGCACGCTGTATGCTAGATAGGCTAGGTACGTAATCGGGTTGCGCATTTTTTAATTTTTGTTCGACGCTGTTATAGCTTTCGCGTTTCCTCGGCTTTAGACTTTTTAAGTTTCTTGAATTTCTTTTGAAGCGAGCTTTTTATAATTTGCATTATCTATAATTCCGAGTATATTTGCATTTAATATAAGACTATATTTTTAATTTTTATAAATTTTCATTTAATACCAAGTTTTGCATATATTACGACGCATATTTATATTGTGTTACTTCGAATAGTAATAGTGCTCCACGAGATCTTTCAATTATAACCATATCAGCATCCTAGCTGAAGGTATTTTCAGGCAAAACTAATTTATGACATTACACAATGCTAATTTGCAACAATCACCCGTATGTACCTACATTAGCCCGATGACATCGCAGATAAAATACATACTGCTCAACAAATACGCACAAAAGTGCTATGTAGGTTGTGGGCTCAACCGTTGTTAAAGCATTATTAGTCTCAAAGCTATTACCGATTGAATTTTGACGGTATTTTGAGCACAAAAAGTTCAATCGGTTATTATTGTACTTAATCAGCAAATAGACATCTTCACGTCAAAATGGCATATAACCTCAATTTAATTTAAGGTACTAGTGACTTTCTGCTCAAGGTAAGATGAGAAAATTTAAAAAAAAGGGAGATTTAAAAAAAAGCAATATTTTATCGCATATTAATTGAAATTGATACTTAAATCATATACTTATAAAATTGCGGTCACTTGAGTCAGAAACAGTATGAACAGATGGATTCCTTGTTCCACCCTAGAAGCATAAAAAGGTCAATCAAGAAATAATTGTAGAAGTTGAAGAGAAACCAATCATGTTAAAATTTATAATTTGTGTAAAGAAAATTCGTCAATAACTGTTTATATTTTTCATCCGCCGTATAATTGCAAATACTTTTTTTCTCAAACCGACTAACAAAGAAGTCGCTAAGCTTTTTTGTTTAATAAGTTAAATTAAATATTGCATATTTATCCAATATATTGGTAGTCGTCTGTTTATTACGAAAATTTTCATAATGGTAAGATAAATATTTTATTGTGAAATAAAAATTTATATCTTCAGTGAAATATGTTCATCATGTCTATTAGTCAGTCATTGTATATTGCGGAAAATATTCAAATAACTTCAAAAATATCAATAGAAGTTACTGCCCCTTTCCAGAAAACCAAAATGATTAAAGTTATATAAAGTAATTTAAATTTCACCACTTTTTGAAACTTTCTAAACAGTCAATTTATTCTTACGCAACTATTCATTTTTCTTGATATGTGATAATGGTAAGTCATAAATATCTACTGAAAGTCCTAATAATTTTGTAGACAGACTTAAGTTAACTTAACTTTTGATATCATTAATAAAAAATAATCTGAAGGAAAACTTAATTTCCCCACTGAAGGCAGAATTTGAACGAAAAAAGTGTTAACTGGTGGAATATAGGAAATCATTGGAACTCATTAGATTTATCATTAAATTAGGGACAAGCGTCAATGACGATAATTTAATTACGTTACATTTTCATGACAAAACAGAACTTAGATTTGTAGGCATAAGCAGTTCGATCCAATAAAATGTTGATGACCTTACATTGTGTGGACATATACTTAAAAGTTATATTTTGGATTTATTTAGAGTTTAGTTGACTTCAATAAACTGTACCATTCAAGGTAAAAACGCAGAGATTTTGATAAGAAAAATGAATGAATAACTTTTGATATGGAGTAGCAAAAAAATGTAAAATAAAATATTATTTCTCGGAAGGATTTTTTAGAAGTAAAAATAATAAGTTTTCACAGTAAAATTTAGGTTGAACACTAATGGCTTTTATGACAATTTTTTTGATCACATTTTATTTGAATAATTATATGTGTGTAATTAATAAGCGAGCGATAGTAATTATTCATATTAATTATTTTCCCCGACAAAATACAACCTATTTCATAACAGGTATAATCATAATAAAATAACACCGACTACATACACACACGCGAATATATACTTATTTTTAATTAGAATTTTTAGGAAGATCGCATTAAAATAACAGAATATACGCAACAAGTTCAGAGAAATTAATTTTTATATTATTGGGAATTTTAGCAAAAGATTCGATAAATTAAGTCAGTTACCTTTAATTATATATTACAAATCTATTAAATGATTCTCTTTACATTAGTTAAAGAAAAAATTAGAGTAATTTTTTATCAATAGGCCGTAAAAAGATAGAAACTTAATGGAAGTTTAAAAAGTCACGCAATCATATTAATAGTAGTGTGCATATTGTTGGCCAGTATTTTCATACTTTATCATTACTTTCGAAAATCAGTACATCATATGCGAATAGACCGATGTGTAAAGCGAGTGCAGAACTAAATACATTAAGATTATTAGCGATGCAATTATTTTAAGACTACGTAGTATTTCACATTAAGATTACACTCCAGATGTTTTCGGAATTGAGATGTTTTGGGAATAAGGTTTGGACAAAGAAAGACGTTATTCTTTGACTAAAAATAGTGATTGTCTTTACAATACAGTTTAAAAGTTGACTTTTTTCAGAAAATTGAAAATGATGTTCATAATTTTTATAACCTGCGAAGACATCGCTACTGTGAGTAAACACCGCACTCTGGGCAAATAATGAATTTGTTAAAAAGAGTTATGTGTAATATTTTTTTGCACTTAATTAGAAAAAGGGCGTGTTAAATTTTTTATTTCAACGAAAATTTATTTCTTTATAGCGAACGAATGGCGCCTTTCTTTGTCCAAATGTTTTTCCTGTACACCGTATATATATATATATATATATATATATATATATAAATATATAACATATAAAGAAAACCAAAGTGGTAGGAGGTGAATTATCTGAATTATTGAATGGTTAATAATAGATGTTGCACCTTTTTAAAAGAAAAAAATATGTTTCAGGCACAACTAATTTAAATATAATTTTGTTTTCCCCACTAGCCCTTATAACAGTTAACGTACTGATCGATTTTGTTATATCAGTCACTTTCCCAAAAGTATTTAATTAAGTATTTAATTAGTTTGTAACTTAGCCCAAGTCGTAAATATTATTTTATTGCAATATCGTATAATTTCAATGTTATAATAAAACAAGAAATTTAAACGTGACTCCTACTGAACTGCTCTTTTCGTCGCTATTCAGGATTATAAACAAACTTTGGCCACGCTAATTAACTCAGTTTAACCTTTTTATACCTCCGTAGATTTATTGTAATTAATGTATCGAGGTGGCTAAATAAAATATTGGCTAAAACATATATACGCAATCTTATAAATAAAATATTGACTACAAATATTACATTTACTAAACTTTTTTATTAATGTGATAATGTCATTGGCCTCAATTTTCAGAACAGAAACTTTTTTGAAAACCAAAACAAATTTGATTAAAATATAAAAAAAACGATTTAATGAAAAATATGTATCGACGACTGATAAATGAATAAAATAAAAATAATATCCATGACCAAACTGGATAAAAAATCTAAGCACAGCCGGAGCATATTTATTTTGCACATTGCAAACAGATGATTTACGCATGTTGTGACATTGGTAATTTGAATTTTTGGTAATTTTTTTTGAACCGGATACAATTTCTTTCCTTGTTTCTTATATGTAAAATAACGTTTTGAAATGTTATTTTTGTATTGTATCCGATATATCAGATCCTAGTATCCTAACCATAGTCATTCTAAGTTCTCGAAATCTTTTCAAGTTAGGTATTCCCCTTTTGATATGCTCCAATACGAATTATTAAGGCAATTTTTAAATAAATATACCTCGATCTCTTTTTTATATAAGTATATCATAGAAGCTATAAATTGGTAGAGTTTATGTCTAAAAAACGACAAAAAAGTGTCATGGGGCAACCTCTTCATCGGCGGCTACAAGCGTAAATAGAACACGTTTTATCAATTTCATAAGCTGTATTTGATTAATTTGCATTTTGCATTCGAGGTCTTCCAGAATAACGAGAAATATTTTTATTAACGTTTTTTTACCGCCTGAGGTCCAGGGATATATCCTCATTTTATAGAGCAGTCGTTAAATTTCTATATTTAAAAACTTCCAAAATAATTTTCACAAAAACTAATGTAAGTAACGATGTGGCGTATCTGAGGTCGTGTTAGAATTTTAGATTGATCTCGCTCACCAATGATACATCTCTATCCTTGACGGTGGTAGTGCAACTAAATTTGCAGCTATTTGGCATAGAGGATCGCTCTCGCACGGGGAAAGGGAGAAATGGCAAACCGAATACATCCGCGCGATCTCTCAAACCCCCCATCTGTACTTATGAGGTAAGTATTAGTTATCTATAAAATAGGTATTTATCGAATTAATATCATCAACCAGTACAACAGAGATTTAACTAAATTATTTTTTCAAAATGGGGATTTTGAAAATTGAGTGTAGTTCAACCAGCCAGTTATATGACTATTTCTAGCTTAGAAGTTATTATTATAAAAAAGTGTCAAAGGATGACAGGTTTTTTAAACCATGATTTTATGAGTAGCGTTTACTTGTTTAGTAATATTTTAGGAAACCTATATAAGTGATATTCCTGATACTCTGAAACAATAAAATTTTCCTATTTGATTATTATGCTTGAAAGTGCGGCTTACATTGCCAAGTAGGCCGCACTTTCAAGCTTGGGTTAAGTTTATATGAGCAAATAAAAAAGTAAGTCATTATAACACAGTATATCCTAGCAAACAATTCTACAATAACGTAAAAATTCCAAGGATTAAATTTTTTCGGAAAAAAACTATCCTATTTCATGCAACTATTTACAAAAAACGGTTTAAGTAACATACAAAATAACATTTCTTTTGTTAAAAGATTTTATTAAACGAAACGATTCAACTCTAAGCAATGTTGTAATTAAAGCGAAGGCATAAATTTTAATCAAGATAACACTCCCTAAAAATCGTTTAAACCTGAAATATCTAGCACTGAGACATAAAAAAGGTGAATGAAATAAATTATTTTTAATTATCAGGTCTTTTGTCATGATTTTGAAGCGAAAAGTTAAATATCTTTAGCAAATGTAGTTCGGAATAAAATACAAGTAACAAAGCAAAATATTAGCATGCGGTTATTTATCAGACGATTGAATTAAGAGAAATATTTAATCTTTTAAAAATGTCTTTTTAGCGGGACGTTTAAATTGGACCTTATTTTATGCAAATACTGAATTGAATTGAAATGAGTTTTAGAAGTTTACTTGCGAGAGATAACTTAATTGAATATAAATAAAACGGCCAAGTTCATGTCCAGGCACTTATACAATAAGGTTCCGTGGTTGTCTAATCAGCTGCTAGTATTTGAAAAATTACATGGAGTGGGGAGACACGTTGCGTGGGTAGCACGCTTAACTACTTAAGCTTAACTAATATATTGCAAATGAAATTTGAAAATTAAAAATTGTAAATAGTACCTCAATAATATTTCAAAAGAACTATCCAATGGGTTCGCACTAAAACGGATGAATAAAAAAATGGCTTTCACTGAAAATGTGTGAAAGACAGACGTACGAATTTGACCATACTACAAGGATTCCGCTTTTATCGGCTACGGAACCCGGAAATCATAAATTTATAACGAAATAATAATTTTTTTCCGCTTTTATCAGCGACGGAACCAAGAAATCATAAATTTATAACGAAATAATAATTTTACTTATATCTATATTTATGTCGACACAAAAAGTCGAATAAACGTGAAAACGTAGAAAGTGGTATGAAATATAGACTTCATATCATTCAGACATGAATCTAAAGTTACTTATGCCTTCTAAAAAATGAATTAATTATACCTAGTGCTTAAGAATTGCCAAGGTCTCAATGTACATGCTTAAATAATATTTAAGAAGAATTGTTTTTCCTAGATTATGATTGGAAAAAGAGTGCACTTCTGTTAAAAAAAATTCAAATTCAAGGACCTTACAAGAACGAGACGAGAAACGTGACACATCCTATGGTTTGCTAATATCATATCGAAGAAAGCACTCAATACTCCCTCTATCTGTGTAAAATTCAAAATATTTCTGAAATTGTCTACGATAGTAAATAATAAATGTCGTAATTTAAAAAAGTGTATATGAGAAAAAAATTAAGTTGTTAAGTGATTTTACCTTATGTGTTGAAACGCATAGGTTTAAAAAAAATATGATTATCAAAAATTAGATTTACTTAAAAGTAATGCTATTATTGCATTACAATTTATGAATTGTCTTATGGGTAACTAGAGCAGAGCTAGTTATTTTGAATTTTTTGGGCAATAATGTTTTAATAAAATAGCTCTTACCTTATTTGAATCTGAGAGCATAAATTACATTTTTCTTGGCTCTAACCTTGTTTATTGCGGAATTCCCATAAAATCAAGTACGCAATTTTTTCTACATAATTAAAAAATGTACCTAAATATTACGTAAAAAACACTATGGATTTATGTGTACGGAAGGAATTCATACTACACTGTGATTTGTATATTCCAATGCTACTCACAAAACCTATATACAAGAATTTCTATGTACTTATTTTATTCTTCATGTACCCTGATTATTAATCAAATGGCCAAAAATTCGATATTTTCTATAATATCAGTTCAACATGTCGTTAAATCTATAATAATACTTTAATAATCAAATTAAACTTTGGCTCTTTAAATAAGCTTTTATCCTGATACGTTTTTAGAAACCACTAAATGTTACCTAGTTTAACTTCCACAACAAGATATGTAACTTCCACATCAAGATACGTATAACGATGTGTTACCTTCCACATCAAGGTACGTATTCACCAACAAAACAAGTAAAAGTTATGATTAGCTTTGTAATAATACAGTTCGGCTAGATTATCGCACAAGAGGGAAAATGAGTTTGCTTTGTTTCTTCTTTTCTAACTCTAACAGTAACGTGACTTGAATGCACACTAGAAAGGTTTTTATAAAGTTAATTAATATTGATTATCAATTTTTGGTAATTTTCAGATAATTTCTTAGCGGTATAAAAATATTTCCGAATAACTTTCAAGATTGAATTGAAAAAAAGAATTGTAAACATCGTGTAAATTTTGGATATTGTCAGTATAATTTCTTTAACCTCTTTATGAATTTCTTTATAAAAAACTTTTTTCTTGCAATGAAGAGTTATTTTTATATTATTTCAATTTTGCCTAAATAGTTGATGACGTATTTTATGTCCTTCAGTAAATTGATTCAGTTATGTATATTTTGGTAAAAGGAAACTTGCGAGTCTCGGTACATACGTGCTAAGTAAATGGTAATGTTTTAGAAAGTCTTATGAAATTGTTGATAGTGAGGAAAAATTTTCTCGTAGATTTGTGACTTTATTTGCCTAAGTGGAGAGTACATTTCAGGGATCACTCGTATGTAAAATAAATAAGAAAAGTATGTAATTTCTCTGCCATTTATTAATTTTTTTCATCACTTTCATCTACTTACCATGTTCATTACTTCAATTATAATGTTTCTGGTGAAATATTTATATATAAAGAAAAGTAGACAGGTACAAGTAGAATAAGTGCTCAGAAGTACTTGGCAAAAAATTAAAACTTTGTAAAATATGTTAAGTTAAAGTTTTGATTAAAATGAGGAAATTTTTTTTTACCTTGGTAATATTACATGAGTGACAATGTTACATGTATGGTTTTTACATGAAATAAAATGTTCATTTCAAGAAAATTTTACTATGTTGCAATAACTAAAACTTATCTTTACGGTACAGGTTAGGAATTCAATTAAATGTCTGGCTTGAGTTTTCAATATTAGTAAAATGTTTTTGTTAATAAAATAAATTCAGAAGTATTTTTAAATATTTGCACTATTAAATAATTGGGATCCATATTATAAAACTGGCGAAATTTTGTTTTCAGGATAAGTTTATAATTTTCTTTTAATGAAACGCGGTTAGACTGACATTTCAAAGCTTTAAAATTTTATTTTATAATTAAATTTCTTTTGTTTTTGAGGAAAACTATTAAAAATTCATACGGTATTTCAGTAATTAACGGTCAACTTGATTATTATAATAGTTTCATCGCTCAAACAATCGTAGGTTATGCTGATCTGTCAATCAAGTTCCTTTGCCGTTTGTATGCCGTCCTTTAGTCAGATAGCACATTAATAACAAGTAAATTCATAAATTCAGCGCTTTTAAAACTATGGATTACTGGACGCTGGCCTTAACGATGTTTTATCTATTTAAATTTAATAAGAGAAAGTTATTATAAATATGTGTTTAGTATACAATACAGCATTAAACATGTTGCCCTTCAATTGGTATTTTATCTCTATTATTAATAACCTTGATATAGGTAAAACTAGGGAAATAAGTCACGTCTGATTTTATTTACAAACCAATTATTTTAAAAATAAAGTACAACATTATGATATATTAATACAGTGAATAATTTTTAAAATGTTAGAATGTTTCAAATTTAAATTCGGAATACTTGCTGTAGGTATTATTGATTATAAAAACTAACAAGATTTATTTATAATTTAATTAATATATATTAACATCTAATTAATATTAATTCTTTTTTTTAAGAATAAAAAGACCTAAAATATTGTAATGTGGACATCCGCTGTGAATTACCGTCATGCCATTTGGTAGTTTTTAGCAGTGTTCAATTATTTACCTAAAGTTAGAAATTGGGCGTCTGTTCTAACATGTTGGTAATTGGTTTAATATTACCTAATAATAAATAAAACTTGATAAGAGGGTCCAAAAAAGACATTGTGATAGAGTAGACATTTATTATCATTAAATGTCCTTATCATTGATTACGATATTTAATATGTAACAAGGTCTCTAACGCTTGGAAATATTTTAAGACATACAAAAGTTTTGTGTAACATAAATAAAATTGTGTGTTCAAACGCAAACGAATAACGTTGTGATTCCATGTATATATATATATATATATATATATATATATATATATATATATATATATATATATACCGTTATATTTTTACTAACTTTATAAATCGCCATGAAAAAAGAAAAATTGGTGATCGTGTCCTGGATTACTTTAATTTATTTATATTTTCGTCTTTAACCGATTTGAATGAACCGGTTATGATGCTATTTGTTTCTAATATGAAAAGAATTTTCCAAAATATATTAGATTTAAAAGTGTCACCTTTTTAAAATTTAAAATGTCCAATGTTTATGAAATGTTTTATTTCATAAAAGACTTTCATTTCTGACTTAGAAAAATATTGTCTGATATTTCTAGTAAACAATATATTACGTTCGATTTTCAAAATTGGTATAAAAACTTTTGAATAGCAATATAGTCATTATAATTGATGCCTATATGCTTTAAAATTTAAGCTGACTGAAGAAATATATGCATTTTTATATTCATAAAAGGAAAATGTCTATTTCATAATATTTAAACCATTAAATAAATATTATTTAATAGCTTCGTATTAACGATGCCACATTAGTCAACAGTGAGTACAAATAGTTCCATTCGTATCCTTATTTTTAATAAATTACGTACAAACATTATAATGATATTCCTTAGTTAAATAATGGTCCTGTGACTCGTACTTCTGGAAAAACAAGAGGAAACTAAATTAAACATTTATTTTTTTATTATATTTGTTTATCAGTAGATGGAAAAAAGGGATTCAATTAGGCTCAGGCAGTTAGCACAATGGAGTTTTAAACGTCTTTATATTTTTAATAATATCTAATTAATATTACCTTTCCAAATAATAATTAAATTTATAGAATGAATTATTAGGACAAAGCAAAATGCTTATCCGTGCTTGATTTAAGAACCGGTATATAAGTGCGCAAGCTCTGTGTCGTATAATTACTACTTTTCGAGTTATAGCTACTTAAAGTCGATCAATTAATATAATTGGATTTAATTGTACGTTCATTTGGAATCAATCAGTATGAGACCTATTTATAAACGACCTATTAATTAAATAATTGCTAATTTAATAAGTAAAAAAACTTTAAAACTGTCTATTCGTATTTCAAGTTTCTTGATACGTTTTTTTTGGTTTTCCATTTTTTATTAATTTGCAAGTTCTTTTTTAAAATTCGTAATAAACTGGGGTAAATAATGAGAACAAAGTATCTTCGAAAGGGATCGTATAATCTCGGAATTAATAAATAATTACTTTACAAGGACGAGTGCCACATATCGAAAACTTTTTTCGTACAATCTGTCCAGAGCTAGAAAAGCAGTATACCAGAGGGAGTAATAGATTTGTTGACAATTAAAATCAGAGGATGTGGTATTTTATTTAAAGAACTAATTTAATCTTGATGAGATATGATTTAAATCTGTGTTAGAATAATAGGATTAGTTCATTATTAATTATTGCTAAAAATGCATTATAATTCCCTTTAAATTTATAATTTTTAAATCGTAAGAATGAACATTCGAAAAGGATTTGAGGCCTAATTTAGAAGCCAAAAATACATTTAAATTCTGGTTTGGCCTCTCTATTACATTTTTATCGAGAATCAGATTCGAGTTTAATTTTGACGTGTGAACTCCTGGCACCCGCTTTATAATTGTGCTGCGTGCATTAGTTGCTTGAAAGTCAACAGAATCATCGAACTACATTATTTCAACTATAACAATAATTGTTTAAAATTATTTTTTGCCCTTCTACATAATGCAATTTTTAATAGATATTGTATCATAGAGAAGCTGAATTGATGTGACATCATCATTTCCCTATGTATTTCTGAAGTGGTCTCGTCATGTATTCCCTATATGTTTTTTTTATTAACGCTCTTTAATAAACACTAGCTAACACATTTATTTACTTTATACAAGTTATTATTTTGTATTATATTACACAGGTTATTTATTCTTCGTCATTTTTTGTGAGAGGACCCTGTTTCCGAATCTTAATTTACAATCAGTAGTTTTGTGGTTTAGTTTTTTTTACATTCAACCCAAATCCAATCAAACACGTTATGAGAAAAATCACCAAGTTCCTCTTAAAAAGGTTAGCTATAAAATAATTTGATAAATGCAGCCAAGTTTTTGAAAGCTTTGTTAGAAAAGTGTATAAGAATTTTGCCTCCAGATTTAGTGAGCATAACATTTCGCATATTTTTTATCGTCAAATTCAATTAATTTGACGATTATAATTTTATATCTCCCTCGTTTTGCCACATGATTATATATGTAAAACAGCTACAAATATATTTTTACTTAGCCTTGGTTTTCAAAGATATAATTATCTGAAAAGTATACACCGTGACAAAATAAACTTATATCATAGTGTAATTTTCCTACACTCCTTAAGAAATACTGGTTTCTAATAGGACCGCCAGTATCGCCAGCAAATATACACTTTGTTATGCGATTCTGATTTTTTTTCAATGTTGTAACATAAATTCACATACTGATTCATATACATTATAGGCAATAAATTTAAATTAATAAGCCTAACGCGATCATAAAGTGTGATGGCTAATAATTTCATCATTTTCATTGCAGGTGTAAATCTGTGGGCATTACCAATGATTTGCTAAATATTGCAGAATATTTGATTATCCAGAAGTGAAGTTTGTTATTCCGTACAGGGTAAAAAATAGCGAGAAATAAACATTACGTATCGCCTGGCAGTGAATCGCCCTACGGATATACAGCTCACTATTACAAAAGTCTAAAAACTCAGTTTCAACCTCAATAAGAAGGACTCAATCGTAGGAACACATTTGGTCAATATTGCGGAGATTTCGACTTTCAAGTAAGAGGTTATTTTAAATTCAAGATCATTCCAAGATGATCTGCGGGTGTACGTATATGTGTAGGGGTGAACCAGTATCAATTTTTTTTCTTAGAAAATGGAAAAAGTAAAACGGCCGTAAGTAGTTTTCAACTTATGCGCCATGCAAATGGTGTTTACGGCTTCTCTATAAAACATAATTTCATTTTCATTAAAATTTCTTTGAGAGTACAGTGTACCATATAATTGTACCGTTTGATTTTACGTTATAGTTCTTTTGCAATGAAAATAAGTGGATTCATATTTTTTTTTCTCATTCCAAGTAATACAACAAAATTAATCCATTAACCTTAATTTCTAGTACTATTTTATTTGTGTAATATAACAAAATTAAGATTTCATTAAAAAATATTAATAAATTTCTATTAAATATCAAATAAGTGGCAATACATTTAATTTTTTTTTTCTACGAATTCTTTTTCCATAGCTTTTGATGATCTGTCAGTGAGAGATTGTGTAAGCTACGAAACTGATAATGTTATATATCAGATATATTAAACACTAAATTTTGAGTACACGAAATCTCGTGCTTATCACACACACACACAATCTATATAAATAATTGCCATTTCTGATCGGGTAAAAATGTGGTTGAGACTGTATTACGTCGAACGGTCTGACTGCTGGTCTTAAATTCGAGTCCTCTTCATTTTGTAATTATATTTATTTCTTTAAGTTGGTACATTATTTTTTATACATCTAAATCAAATTTAATTCAGTAATCTTTCATAGATAATTATTGGATACATTTTTTCTGTCATTTAAATTAAAATGTAATCATATTTTCTACTATATTTCTTTTATATCCGACATTTAAATTCTTAAAGGCTAACTGTTGTCACCCGTTTTAATTTGATTGGACTAAGAGGTATTATCAGAATTAATAATAGAAAAATTGTTAAATAACAATTAAGAGAATTTTACATTTATGAGTACAATAAATATAAATAGCAACTAAGGATATTGAAATAAAATTTTAGCTATACATATTCACAATATTATTCTATATTATATATATATATATATATATATATATATATTTATATATATATATATATAATTAGAAGTAATATTCATTTAAATCATTCCTAATAGACGAGTATGTTGGTGAAAGAGAAAAAAGAATAAATCTTGTTAAACTTAAAATCACGAGCTCAAGTTAAAGGGCAACATTAACATAGTCAAGTGACAGATGTAAGAACTTATATTATTAAAAAATATTGTTTGAAAACGTGTAGCCGAACGTTTCTATAAGCGCAAATAGATGTATTATAATAGGAACATAATTTTTAGATTCCCATTTTTCAAACGTGCTTCGGTGCCATAGAAACGTAACTACAGATTATGTTAATATTATTTTCAAATAAAGATATGAATTACTTTTCTGATCTTTTACAATTTGAACATCTATTTTGTGTTATTTTCCAGGAATATGTTGGAAAATATATTGCAAAATAAAAGGAAGAAATGGAATATAATTATATAGAGACATACGTTAAATTTTTAAAAAAAGTCGATGGTTAGCAATGGCTGGTATTTTTGTCTCACTTTTTGTTTATTTATATGCTCTAGATTATTAAGTTACCCTAAAAACTACCTTCGAATTGGTACTTTAATTTGCGAAAAAAAATTCGTCGGTCTTATATTAGCACAATAACATTGTGAAACAAATTAAGTTTCGACATCCAGTTAAAACTTTATTTGCCCCTTTAACAAAACTTCCTTCTGGTTAGAACTTCATGAAAGTTTAATTTTTTACGATGTTAACTTGGGTCTAATTTAAATGAATCACCTATATAATCAATATAATAAATAGTTAATTAATTACCGAAATTTTGTAGTAATATATGAAATCAAATGTACCATCTCTAAACGAAAGGTGTAAAATTTAACAAAATTAAATACTCGTAGTGTTATACGGGGATGCTGTAAGCATTACGGGCGTAAGAGTTCAAATATAATTTCGAACGTTTCTCTTTTTTCCAATAAGTTATGGAAAAAAATTGAAAAGCTTTGATACTTTAAAAGTTATTCCCAACTATGTTTAATTTGTGTAATTTGGTTAGAAGATAGTTATTAGGGATTTTATTTTTCATTATGAAATTCTTTTACCATTCACAAACCTAAGGTAGGTTTTATGTAAACTATGTTTTATCCCAATAAATGACTTTCGTAACAATAATTTTGTTCAAAAAAGTCATTTAAATAAATAAATTACCGAAAAAGATTTTTTGTTTCTCTTGAGTAACGATAGTAACATGATCGTAATATTTTCAATGAGCGTCTTGCACTCTCTACGACAATTAGCAATCTCTTATGAATTAGCTTAAAACTGTCATAATCATGTTTTCAGTCCTTTTGAAAAGTTTGGTTGAATAATTTGAAGTGAGATTATGTAGATAAATAGAAAAGAGTTTGGTGGTTTAAATTTAATGAAAAAAAAGAAAATTTTTTAAATTTAGAGAAAATATAGAAATTTTTATCACAAAAATTCATTGTATTTTTAAATATTTTCTTTATTACTTTATGGGATGCGCGACAAAAAATAGTTTAATCTAGATTTCACACATAAAAAAAATTACAGCCGTATGACTTTTCCACGTTTGTTCTTTCCGCAGGTAAATTTGCTACAGATATGGAAGGATATAAGCGAGTGTTTATATTCTATACAAATAGTGAGGTATATAAGTGAGCGTTTATAGTTTCTAGAGCAGAGAACTGAATTTCGTCGCTAAATAATCCTCCCTTCTTTATAGAAATGGACGGATACAAAAAAACATTATTTATCGTTATTAATTATTGACTGTTAACTGTTATACTGTATTTGTCCATTATGTTTATATGGCATTTTAAGCCTACATTTTTCGTGTTTGCAGCATTATTTGTTTCATTTTTATTCTGAATGATAAACATTTTTATTAGGATTATAATAATAACAATAATTATAATTTTTTTTCTCGTTAACAAAACAACATGTTGTTTATGAACATTTTAAAATATTTACCTTTCTTATTTTGTTACGTGATGGATGACAACAGCCCCCTTTAAATTTCTTTTATTAGTTTTTTGATTACGGCAATTTTTTATATGCAATTTATCAGAATAAGCGTTATACTTATACTATGTAAGAGAATCACACAAATATTTTATGTCTCTGTATTACTGTCGTTAACGGCTTAACCTGTTTTAAAACAATACACATAAAATAACTTTATTTTTTTGCGATATATTATTTTTTTTATAACAGTTCCCAAAAGGTTGGACTCAAAAAATAAGCAGCCTTTAGTGAAGCAACAAATAGTTTTAAACCTTTAAATAATTAATTTCGTTTTAGAATTCAATTTAAAGGTTTTCGAAGTACATTAAGGCTTACAATAATTGTATGGGATTTTAGGTAGATCGCAAGCCAAGTGATGCAAATTAATAAAAAATGAATATTTTAGCTACATAAACTGAAAACTTGATATTCTGGATATTCTAGCAATGAAAATATTGAAAAGTCCTTAATTGCGTTTGTAAGAATTTTTAATATGGCAATTGTTTTGTAGAAAATAGCATGATTGAACGGCATTGTTTTCTATATATTATATATTTGTATTCAATAGCTGATAAATAAAATATTGGCAATAAGCTCGATTTTAAAAACATAAATTCCTGAAAAAAGGCTCGTCTGAACTTGAAAAATAAAGTATCTGACAAAGCTCTTCAAAACTTGATTTTATTTTGAATCAATACACATTAGTATATATTTTCAGAACCAGGAAAATAATATCACAGGACTAATTACCGTGTAAAATACTGAACTAGATTTTGTATTAACTATACAATTGTTTTTTGCAAAAATATAGCCTAATTACAAAGTTTTATTATCCATTGAAGATTATTAAATGCGTATTAAAGATCCACGTATCTCGGTTTATAAATCAACTGTGTCGCAATATTTTTAGAAACGGGGATGTTTCTCTACGAGTCGGGTTAATCAAGCAAAGTTTTTAAACGAAACTCCAATTTATAAAACACCTGATAATTAAAATCCATGGCTAACTCATATTTCATTCTCTGTCCAGTCTAGTCGGCCATGCAAGCGAAGCAGTTAGAGAAACAGCATGAGAGAGTAGTTTAGAGCAGGTGACATACTTATACATGCGTATATTAGAATGGCAGGCTAATACAAAGAAATCTTGCACCTTACTCATCACTGAACATATTTAATTCACTGGTTATGAGAGAGAAAACCAGTTAGATGAAAGACCCTTTAAAACTCAAAATTCATAAATGGAACTTTAAGAATGTTTTTGTTCCATATATTAGACGTGAAACGATTTGTTACCATGGATTAAGATTGTGCTATTTCCAATAGTTATCGTAAGATATAAACAGCATAACCTGAAACTTTTTTACAATAGATTATTTTTAATCTTGCATGATATACAACGGCTATAGTTGTCCATACAAATTAGCCACTTTGAATGTCTGTTTTTTTTCCCTTAAAACGCCTTTTATAGTCAGATATGAATGATTTAAATGTACTATAAAACTTACCAGAGAAATAAAGAGAATACTGAGAGAATTAGAAATATCAAGATTAAAGTTGGGTATGTAAACTGTGGATATAAGATTATACTTGTGCCTCCAATTCAATAAGATCTTCATCAGTCAGTTCTTGCGAATGTGAGCATAAGAGATCATCAATATCATCAGCAGTAACTGCAATGTCAGGCAAACGGTTAGCCAAATGAACAATGTCAGTTGTGATCTCATCGATATTTGTTTGATCTGTAGATGAAGAACTTTCAGATGGCTTAAAAAATGTGGGCATAACCTTTTCCAAACTTCTTTTAAATTGTTGGGTGTCACCTCATCCCATGAAGCAGTAATATTTTTTACGCATTGTAAGATATTATAACTTTTCCAAAAATGTCTCAGCTCCGTGCCATCTTTTTTATTAGCCTTTACAGCCTGTGAAAAAGTTCTCCTGAGATAATAAGCCTTAAAAGATGCTATAACTCCTTGATCCATCGGCTGTAATAATGAAGTGGAGGCAGGAACAAAACTTTGATTTGAAGATCGATATCGGCAACACGCACAGGATGGCCGGGAGCATTGTCCAAAATAAGTAAAGCTTTATAAGCCAAATTATTGTTTAAACAGTACTGTTTTACTTCAGGTATAAAATGCTTAGTAAACCATTCTTCAAAAAGCATTGATGTGACCCATGCCTTTGGATTAACCTACCATATAACTGGAAGAGTACTCTTGACGTAATTTTTAAGAGCTCGAGGATTTTCAGACCTATAAATCAAAAGGGGTTTCAATTTAAGATCACCTTCAACATTCGAACCCAATAACAATGTCAAACGATTTTTGCGCCGCTTTAAACCTAGGCATAGACTTTTCTTCCTGCGATATAAAAGTACGAGAAGGAATTTTTTTCCAAAATAAACCAGTTTCGTCCACGTTAAAAATTTTTTACGTGAATAGTCTCCACTTTTGATAATTTCCTTTAATATTCCAGGAAAACTCTGAGTAGCCACATGATACTAGCAGCTTCTCCTTGCACTCGAATATTATGTAACTAATATCTCGTTTTAAAGCGCATGAACCATCCGCGACTGGCAGAAAAAGGTTTTGTTTCTTCACTATTATTCTCGCCACGTTTATTGTGTAGTGTGTTGATGATACTCAGCGCCTTGTTTTGAATAATAGCCAAACTTAGAGGAACCCGTTGCTGAGTTTGATTTTGAATCCAAATTCAAAATATTACGTAAATAAAATATCTGGGTTAGACTAGCTCGCGTGGGGTAGAGCCAAGTTACTTTAATAGTAGGGTATTCAAAGGTTATTATAAATGCCACGAGTTTGCTATTTGCCTGAGTTGTCGATTCGGCAATCAATCATCAGGAAGTCATTGATTGGATAGTTATTTTAAATCTATGACCTGTAAGAGAAGATAACATTTATATTTAATATAGTTGAACAGTCTTTTTATTATATATAATCGTTGATGCGTCTGTTAGTGATCGTCTGACTTTTGAACGACTTGACCGATTGAGATCATATTTCCGCATTATATGTTTTATTAAGGCGATGGTTTATAGCTATGGTGGGATTTAACAGAGGGCACTGAAGTCAAGTTTTTAACAAACTCATATCTACAATATATAAATTGGTTTAGAGTAAAAAAAATGTAACCAAATGTAGACTCAATAGGTGGCGCTGTGTTTTAAAGAACAGAACATGGTCTGTCTGGCCAGCTAGTGCATATATACAATTGAATTAACGTACGTGTATAGGTGTTTCGGTTTTTGCATACTTACACAAATTTTTGTGTAAATAATAACGTTAATCGTTCACTAATTAAAGTACTAAAGAACAATCAAATTAATGCCGCAATATATACAGGTGAGGAAATTCTGAAAACTGGCGTAGAAAAAAGTAAATTCAATGCCATATTCTCAACTTCTAATTCACTGATTAAAGAAAATGAACCGCTGGTTACTTTTCAAAGCTTTCATTAAATATGTCAATATATTTATAACGAATGACCAATTATCTTATCATATATTGTGTTGTACTTTTTAAAATTACAAATCTTAAATGGAAATTTGCCTTCATAAAGTCATTACATTTTTTAGATTCCGTGGTGAAACTGG
This sequence comes from Druceiella hillmani, assembly GCA_039881145.1. Classification (NCBI taxonomy): domain Eukaryota; kingdom Metazoa; phylum Arthropoda; class Insecta; order Lepidoptera; family Hepialidae; genus Druceiella; species Druceiella hillmani. The sequence goes on from JAYKKI010000041.1 coordinate 802,359, forward strand.
TGAATTTTATAAATTTTCCACATTTATCCATTCTTTCTTTCTCACAAGCATACGGTTTCTAACAATTTTAGACTTATCAAAATTAAATTTTGTAGTTATGTACCGAACAGACAGATAAGAAAGTGAATTAATGTTATATTTGTATCCAGATCTGAGGTATGTTTTAAATTTCAATTCTCTAGCTAAATGGGAAATTTAAAAGCAACAAGAGAGCGAGCTAGTGGGTGCGTGTGTGTGTGTGTGTGTGTGTGTGTGTGTATACGTGCATGTGTAATTGCGTACGTGCAAGCTTTTAATGAAAGTAGGATTTTAAGGAGTTAAATGTTTTCATTTTGAGGTACAATACTACAAAAAAGAAAAAGTAATTAAATGAAATTATGAAATGTCATTTAAAAAAAATAATCAATCTGACATTTTTGATATCAATGTTAGAAGAGATAACTAGAACGTTAAAAAATTACAAATCAGTTATACGAAAATTTTGTTACAAAAGCGAAAAAAAGTATTTAATTTCTCGTTACAAAAACAATATATTTTCCATAATTCGTATGAATAACTAATTAAACAACTAATTAATACGTATAAAAAGTTTTTATTAATTATCGCATATTGGTGTTGATAAAAAGGCAATGTAATAAACGCAGGGTGTAAGAGGGATATGTAATATACGTCTTAACTCGTGTTACTTATATACCTATCTCTCTCTCGGGTGTCATGGCTAAAAGCTTTGAAGTGTTGTATGTGCTCTTCAATAAATAAATAGTTTTCTTAATTTAAGCCTGTGTTTCATTTATAATTTCATCCGTAGGTTAATATATTAAATACTGGTTTTCATCGTCGGCTTCGCAGTTTCATATTTTTTATTATAATAGAGGAAATTGTTCCTTACTCAGTGAATTTAATTCTAAAGGTCTAAACAAATCTTAAAACCATTGGCTCCTTAATTAGCGAAATATTTGACATATGTTTATAAAAAAATATTATTTAAAAAAAATGTCATGTCTATTGTTATTTCTTGGTATGATATCGGTTCGAGTTTACGATACATCAATAATGTATTTTATGCATGTTTAATATTCCATAATGTGTAAATTTTTATTTATCACTCCACACATGTTGTCAAAAAGTCTGAGTCTTCTATCTATCTCCTCGACATCTCTAGAAATTGCAACTTGTTTGCAAACTCTTGTGATAGTAAGCTCTGCATCCGTTGAACATGATATGGATACATTTCTTCTTTCTGTGATATGTGATAAACAGCAGAACGTGGTTTGCTAGTAAGTCTTTCAATTTTACACTTATTTCATGTTGAACCATTTTCAATTCAAGTCATTATTTGAAGTTCCCCATCATCAACATTTACGACAATAAAACACTTCCTAAAACCAATGACCGTTATTCTGTCTTCCAAATAGTATACGAAACTGTCTGATAAAGACCAAATTGTCAAGAACTCGTTGCGCCGCTGCTCCTCCGTGTTGGTTGCATAATTACTGTAGAGCCAAACAGCTTCCCGGCTGTTGTTACACGCAGCACTATATGGAGAGTAAAACTGAGGCAATCATATCTCATTAATTCAAGTACGTGCTTTTCTATCTAATATAAGCTAGCTAAAAATGTTAATAATACCAAGTTTTTTTTAATTTATTCTATTGTTTTTTTTCATTACTGCTGGGCTATTACTTCTTGTTATTAACCAATTTGCAATATTTCCAGGAACACAAGTCGCATTTTCATAAAAATACTTTCTAATTTCATTTCCCTAATTTAAAACATATATTTTATTTCACTGGAATCAGCATAAAGGAACAGATAGAGAAAATCACTTTTATTTTTTTAATTGTTCAATGATGTGGCAAAAAATGTAAATTTTCGCAATGTTGCAAAAAAATGTCTCCATTGACCATCATAGTATTTAAGATAAATTGCATATCCTCTGCTAAACTTTTTTACAAAGTGGGTCTTAAAAATTTAACCAATTTTTTTTAAATTACATCTTGTAAAATAAATTATTAAAATCGTGTTTTTTTTCTCATTTTTGCTACAAAGCAAGAGTTTCTTTTATAACAAAACTAATATTATCCCTTCAGATCCTAGCGTATGCTGATGATATTGATATAATTGCTAGAAACCTACCAGCCTTGAGAGAGACATTTCTGTCTTTGGAGATAGCTGCAAATCAAATGGGACTGGCAATAAACGACCCCAAGACTAAGTATATGGCAGTACAAAAATCTCCACCAAATATTGCACATAATCGTTTGGAGATTGGCTCACATATATTTGAAACGGTTAATTGCTTTACTTACCTTGGATCTTGTGTTCACAATAAGAATTACACTATCTCTGAAATTCAGAATCGTATATCATCGGCCAAGAAAGCATTTTTTGGAATAAGCTCCATCCTTAAATCTTCTTTTCATACAAGAAAAACAAAATTATTAGTTTATAAAACTCTTATTAGACCAGTTCTAACATATGGTTCAGAAACCTGGCCTTTCACCAGAAATGGAGAGAATAAAATAGCAGCCTTTGAAAGAAGGGTTCTGAGGAGAATTTTTGGGGGTGTCAAGGAAAATGGTATTTGGCGAAGACATCTTAACTCAGAAATCTATAGGTTGTTTGGTGAGCCTGATGTCATAAAAACTATCAAAATCAAAAGAATAAACTTGGCTGCCCACGCATCTAGAATGAAATGAAAACCTAGTAAAGAAAGTTTTCATCGCAAAACCCATAACAACTCGTAGAATAGGAAGAACAAAATTACGATGCATCGATTCAGTGGAAGAAGATTTTAACATTTTTAGGATAAAGAACTGGAAAACCCAGGCGGAGAGTAGAACTTCCTGGGAGAATCCCCAACAGAAGGCCTTGGCCCACCCTGGGCTGTCATGCCAAATATGATGATGAATAAATAATGTTTCCAAATATTGAATATTTTTGGCGTTAATTTCGTAAAAATTGATTATTCAAAATGAAATGAAACTACGTGATGTAGTATTATTTCTACTTTCTTTAAGTTCTTCACCACGACCCAGGTTTATTTGTATCATCGTCAGGTGGGCTATTAGCAATCTTTGCAAATAGAATAAATTCTTAACTATGCTCTTTTGTGAAACCCTGTCGTGTTTTACATTTATTACTTAGGAAGTCCTCTTACTAAATATAATTTTAGTTGTACAACTCATGATATATATATATATATATATATATATATATATACACACACATATATACATATATATATATATATATATATATATATATATATATATATATATATATATATATGTCATGAGTTGTACAACTAAAATTATAAATATTTTACAAGTCCTCTCACTAAATGTGAGAGGACTTGTAAAATATTTGGAAATGTCAAATATCTACCAAAGAATTTCTACTTGCCTAAACAGACATGCGCTTATCTATGTAAGTCTAAAACAAAAATACGCGTAATTTCACGTGTATTCTGCTCTCAACATCTTATCCCTTTTCGTAAAAATTATGGCAAATCTAAGCAATATGAAAGAAATGTTTCTAAGCAATATGAAAAAAAATGTTTAGATAACGTATCTATTAACGTAATTGAGATTTTTATAACTCATATTCTCAATCGAATCGATGATTCATTACTTCCGTTGATTCGAATCGATGATTCCTTGTTTAGTTCATATTATATTGATTATGTAATGAGATAATTTTGAAATTAATTTTTCTTTTTTTTACTCGGCGCGTTAAAATCATTATTATCAACATAATTTTTTTTATTATATTTCCTGTCCGTTATCACCGAGAAAACATTTCATTACACACTTTTAAGTATTTGTTTTAAGGAATGCACTTTATTTTCTCCCTAATTTAATTCTGTTATGAAAATTTAATCCTACTTATCATGGTTTGTAGTGTATTTTAATTATTACAATTGCAATTAATAAACCCGTTATTTTTGTTTTAGCTCATATTTTTACCACATAGTGGGCAAAGAGAATATTTTTAATTCTTCTCTAAACCAGGAAGTTAGTTTTCTCTTTTAATATGAGGGCATACTTATAGCTCGAATGTGAAATAAATCTGGGATATGTTGCAATAAAGTTTTCTTAATGTGGAAAGCCGCTCGCGATGACAATTATTGAATTTTCCTCCTCTGAATCTTTAGAACCAATATCTGGCTGTCATGAGAGAGTACACGTTTGCTCGACATTGTCAACGCATAGCATAATACTTTGTTGCCTTTTTGCCCTAAATCGAATTCAAAATAACTCTAAGTTCGTTCCAAAAATTTTCCATATTTTTTTATTCTTTATTCGTATAAACTTAGTTATTACTTTATTATCACCCCATCCGAAATATTTGAGAATTTTCTATAGCAGTCCAAAAATGCAATACTATCCGATTTTTATCAGATATCTGATGTCAATAAAGTAAATGCGTGTAGTAAATATCGATATAGTAAATGCATTCAGAAATGTAGTAAATGTCAATATTGCAAATGTATTTTCGAAGAATTCATGATTTTAAACAGATTCACATTTTTTTAATACGTTATTACAAACCACCTGTTGATATATATTGAATTTTTGAAAGCACATAGGTAATCCTTTGTATATTTCTTGAAGACGTTCCCAGAGGAATAAATACAAAAACATTAGGAACGAAAGGATTTATTAAACACTCGATTTTTTTTCTAGTTATAAGGTAAACAGGGCTAGTTTTAAGGAATTCAAAAATGTTTTTACAGTCTTTAAAGGGATGGGATATGAGATAAGCACCAAAAATCAAGGAACAGACTAAGTTCATAGTTAACTCATGAAATGAATGACTTCTCGTAAAAGGTTTTAAGGTTATATTTTTGAAATTAATGTATATGGACGTACTGTTCAGGTAAGTAATAGTATGTACATTATTGAAGAGTAACTTTATCCTAGTTTTAAATAGAAGATGAATGACGAAATATTTTTAGATAAACTGGTTTAATTAATCTCGCTAGTCACGAAAAAAAATGTGATTCAGAAACGTAGAAATTATATTGATAAAATTTTAATCTCCACAAGGGTTTTTATAGATCCGGCAGTTGTGTTATGTGAATTACATATTCAATCAGATTATTGAAATACAAATGATTTTCATAGGCATTGGCAGATTAATTTTTCTGCCACGTTTTTTTCCGGCTGACTTGAATATAGTGAATTTTTTATTATTTAAAATATATGCGTTTTTATTACCTTGTCAGCCTTGTTCCACATTTTTAACTCTTTTTGCAGACATTAAATCTTCTTTATTAAATTATGACTGAAAATATTGACTGTTTGTCGACCAACGAGCATTTCAATATATTGTGCTTTATTTGGCTCAAAGTACTTCATACCAAAACAGTGTTAATATTGGACTGTAACACTTTACAAACCACTTTACCTGAAAAATGGTAAAAAATTGAAAATTGAGTTATGGCTTATATTCAAATATATAAAGTAGCATCCGCATGTCAAATTTTCGAATCGTACTTATATATATGTATATATATATATATATATATAGATTTTTTTTTTCATATTAATGAAAAAGTTTTAATAGCAGTGAAAAAGCTAGTACAAAAGAGAATCTACTAAGGCAAAGCTATCATTATCCATTAAGATGAATATACCATTATGTCCATAAAATGCCATAGTTTATCTAAGAAAATAACACAAGTCTTAGTGTGGTAAAAAACTATAATATTCTAAACGTTATTGCACATTCATTAGAATTCTTGATTTTTATAACTCAAATTAATATTGAAATTAATTTGAGTGTTAACTTGTATAGTAACATGTATAGGTGGACATGTAAAAACAATATGTGATTCGAAAAAAGCAATCGCCAATATCGGGCTCCCTATTCACTTCCGAAGGAATATGGGTAGAATGTATTATTTAACAGATGTTACTAAACAGAGAACAGATATGAGAGAAAATTTTTATTCTGAGTATCGACATTGAAAAAAAGGCATCTAAGAGATTAAGTGTTAGTTTAAATATTTTACTGGCAACTTAAATACTAATAAGAGATTTAGCGTAAATTCTACATTTATTGCCTCGCTGTATGACCAGACACGAATTGAACACGTCAAAAAAAGCTACGTTTCTCACCGATCAAGGGTCCTCAAGGGATCAAGTACTACATGTACTGAGAATACGATATCTAATATAATAATTCATTAGATCTGGGATTAGGCTGACATAACACGTTCACTGTCGTTCTTATGTAAACGATACAGCGTAACTAGTAAAGTGATGTAGACAACACAAGATATTTTGTATCATGGCTCGTTTACCCGAAATCAATAACAAACACACTGTCGCATGAATGATGACCATAGAGATAGTTTGATATTATTCTTATACACTACTCTGGTGTCTAGTGCATATCTTGTTGTGTGTCAATTTTCGTACATGCTTGATTGCATATATTTTCTTCACTGACACGTTCTTCATATAAATTGATTTTATTAGGGTTTTTTAACATTCTCGTATTTGAGTAAATGGTGAATCGCAGGTTTCATTTTTAAACTAGCCACCATTTATAGGAAAAATACTTAATTTACCATGGCTTTCTATTTAAAAGTTAGATAATATTTAACATTTTGGCAATACTATTTTAATCAGCAAAAAGGCAATAAAATAGAAAAATTTGGCAACAGTATATAAAATACCATATCAAATTAGGAGAGATGCAGCTGAAGAAGCTAGATTATCATTATAATCAAATATGGAAGATAATCTTATCAGGAAAGCTTAATTATACGATATAGGAATAGCAGTAAAAATTCCACAAAAATCCCTTCAAATAACACTATCTAAAATTTTGATCCAGTTTTTCTCGAAACTTTTTTTAAACTGCTTATCAAGGCAAAAAAAAATACGAAAAATATTCCTTGATTTACTTGTAATTTTTACTATGACTTCAAATTCGCGTTTTCTACGTGTACCTAGGATTTTTTCGATAATTTGTAAACATTCTTAACAATGACTCCTTATAATATTGGTTTGGTTGAAAGTTGAAGGAGTACCTTCTTTGGCTGTGGATTTCTATTCTCAAAAAGTGGTTTCTAGAGAACAGTAGAATGCTGCCTTTTAGCTTAATACATACAAATAAAAGTTTTTTGCAAACTCAGGAAAACATACTCATACCCACCCACTCACACACATACACAAACACATATGCTTACACACGCACACATACATACGCGCACGCGCACGCTCACACATATGAAGGCACACACGCACACAGGTACACACGCACATCGCTTACAGGCGCGTACACAAAGTTTTCGACTCTTAGACTTACGTTACTCCTTAAAGTCTCTTTCCGATAAGCAGAGCTTTTCTTTCTCAATTATCGTAGTTTTCAATTAATCGTCTCAATACGCAATATCTTTATATCAATACGCAGTATCCAATACAGTATTACTATTAAGGTTATGGAAAAATATAGAAGAGAGCTAGTGTTTGTTAACTCAATGCTATATCATATTGGTAAATGTTGAACATATCATGTTTATGGAGTGATGATTTGGAGTAAAGCCTATAAGCGATGCAATGTGACTCACTTCAAAAAAATATTGAGAGAATGCAGCATTATAAAATTTTATTCGTTTTTTTAAACTATGATGTGAATATATTCATCTGTAACTTAGGGTTACATTAAGTTGTTTATACGAGGTAAATTTACATTTGTACTAGGTGTTTAAGTGTAATTAAATTTCCATGTTTTAGTTAAAATAGAAAAGTTTATTTTTAAATCGTGTGTGATTGCAATAAACCCCTTTATATTTTGTTTGCTTATTATTTTGGATTGGTGACTTCGATGAATTGGAATCACTTATTTTTTTTAACATGCATTACATTACGAATATTTAACGTTTAAAATATAGTTATGGCAGCGCCATATATAAAGTCAAAGAAAACTGATAAATTTAAAAGAAAAGCTTCATTATTTTTATGTATATATTGACCCTCCGTGATTTTTACATCACCTGTTACCAAAACGGGAATCAGAGTTTTCTTCTAGAAGTAATTTGTTTTCTTCAATCTTAATAATATGGGTGGACTGATGCTTTACTACAACTAGGATAATAGTTTTATTTAATGTTTTTCACTTCTCCCAATCTCCGTAATTACAGTACGTAAATGGTTAAAATGGAAAATTATTGTTAGTTTATCAAAATAATAAATATTTCATTATATTTGTAAAATATACCTGTATATTATAGTTCCAAGATATATTTACATTTTAGTATGAAGATATATTATCATATTGATATTAATTAGGTTCTAACAAAGAAAGATTCTATCGAACTTTCTACTTTTATCTTCCCATTCTGTAAAAATCATCGCGTCTGGTATACGAATTATATGAAAATAGTCCTAGAAATTATTTCGGAGCACAATGTCTTTTAATTACGTTATTTATATATTTGTAATATACTCTATTTCTGCCTGATACTTTTAAAAATCCTCTACTGTAGATAATAATATTTGATTATATTAGTATTAATATCAGTACCTTAATTGAATTTTTGTCACGAAACAAATATAATACAACATATAGGTATTCATAATTCAATGTAATGTAATATTTGCCGTGGGTTTATCACTATAAGATAAACAAGAATACCATAGAAGAAACGGTAAAAGTATGAATAGAAACATGTCACTCTCTTTCATACATATAAAACAGGTTAAACAAGGCCAAGTGAAAGGAAACTGTCTGGTGTTTCATGTTAGGTGTCCAACGAGCTTTTGGTAAGTGTTTTCATTCTGTAACCTTATTTTTTCCGTAGCCTTTTTATGGAAATAGAATAATTAAAATTGAAAATTATGTTAAAATTTACGAGAAGTGGCTAGACAATTTAAGAAATGTATTAAAGGAAATTTCCAGTAGCTTATGAGAAATAATGGTAACTAAATTCGGAGGTGCGAAAACATGAACATTTTTCCAATATTCTGTTTGTTTATGTCCTTTCATAGTTTTTAAATTTAGTTTGATCAGGCATATAACCCGTGCAATAAATAAATATAGCCGCGCATTGATATATTATCACTGCGAAGAAAATATTCCTTAGCATTTAACACCAGAATAGGCATGGTATTTTTCTGTAGGAGGCTAAAAATTATTTCAAATATTGCAAATTCCTATACCCTCCTTATACGTTCCACATTTGGAATTTTACGCTGGTTCATCGACATCGTATAAATTCGGATGTCATCGGTTAAGTGAACTAAAGTTAAAGGGAAAGCAAAGAACGGAGGATGGCTCGGGGCAGGCCTGCCTGTCCTTCTCAAGTCTTTTCTAAATTAATTAAAATTTAGTCTTAAAGTCTTCAAAAACATGCAAAATCAGCATCCACACCTCATTTAAAATTGGATAAAATATTACTTTTAATATACTTTCCTACGTACAAAAACGGGTTAATTTTTTTCTACATACTTGACATGAATACTCCCAAACAGAGCTCTTTGTAATAGGGCCATAAACGAGTTTAACATTTTTATTTAAACCGTCATAAGTACGCATGTGTAAAATAATTTCCTGAAAGTAACTTCGCGACAATAGCTTTTTTAATGAAAATTCAGGTTTACTCTTTATGTACTACGCTTGTTATTTTTATGTAAATATTTAGGGATTAAAAAAATGCGTAATATGTTTGCACATTGTTTAATATAAATATAAAACACGATGTATATAACTTTTAAATATAATATAAAGCCTATTATTTCTAATCTACCGTGAAGTTTGTATGAAAAAATTTGGCATAATAACTGGGTGGTCTATATCTCTTCAGTTTAGTTTAGTATTCGGAAAAAAATATTTCGTAATTTCATTGTAGTGGTAATTAAATGCCGCTTATGTATTTTACAAAATTTTCACATGCATACTTTAATTGAAGGGAAGATACACCTTATTTCACAATTCTGAGATTCATATCCCAAGAAGAATAAAAAATGCACAAATACACAACTTTCAGTTTAAACTTGACAAACCGTTTCTATTACACCCCTTCTGAATCAGTCCAGTAAAAGTTCACCCATAAATTTGATGTAAATCGAAATCATTGCGATGTAAATTTAAAAGGATGTTGTGGCATACAAATGGACAGATACATATACATACGGTTATGATGAAATTATAGTGATTCCGATTCACGTCTTTCAAATACGGTACTTAAAATATTTCTTAATTTCTTCCCAAGTAAATTCAATAACTTAAAACTCATTTTAACATTAGCTGCGCGTAGTTAACTTAAAAATTCTTACGTATATTTCACAGTTTTTCTTTCAATGTTGAAGTCTAAAATTATTATTTTATTCATAATTTATCTCTATCTTAGCTCTCTGCTAGTGACATAGTGAATTCATTGTCTACTGTGACTATGTTTGCATTTGATCGTCGGAAATACTTTGCATTTGGTCGTAAAATTGTAGGTAAAACGGACGCTAATATAAAAATCTTACTAAATTTTATAAATTCTATAAGTTCTGTTTAGTTACTTTATTTGTGAACCTTCATTGTGTTTCTAATTTTTAGAAATCCCAAGTATATACAAAAGTAGTCGATTTATTTAAGTTTTAAGCTAACTGATGTTTGTTTATGTATTCATGACATATTATGTAATCCCAAAAAAAATATTAAAATACACGTTCATTAAAGAGATATTATAATAAGTTTAGAAAAACGTCAAAAGGTATTGTTAATATTGAAAAATTCTAATCAGTGCCTTGTACACGGAAAATTAAGAAATTACGATATTAGAACTCATTTGAGTGAAAAAATATTTATTTAGAATTGCTGTTATTGCGTAAAAATAACTGGGAAGTGAAATTATTCTCAGAGTTGAAATTTAAATATAAGGCTCCCTTTTCTTTCTGAATATTGCCTAAGACACGTATTGTCTCTGTGTATTTATTTGTTTGTCTCTATGCTTCTCAAAGAAGCCAAATTACTCCAACTAAAATGTAGTAGTTACGTTCAAATAAGTTGAATTCCAGTAAATTTATCTTAAAACTAATAAACACATTTAAATTATTTTAAATTGAAGTAAATAAATGTATTACTTATCAAACTTGCGATTCATTTATTAATACTAAAGCAATGAGACTCAGCGCTCGGTCTTGAAAATGGAGAAAAGAAATTGTTGAGACTGTAACAATGGTATAGCTGAAAGCTTAAGCTAATATATAGCATACTTTTGTTATCTTTTTTTCAATAAAGCCAAGGATTATTTGGAACAATATTTTTCTCTTATCCGAGCTAAAATAGAAGTTATTTTTACGCCCATAAAGAGTAAACTCAAGATGAATATATTATTAATGGACAAAAACTCAGCCTGAAAAACATAAAATATAGTTAAGTAAAACTATAGGAAAAAGCTAGTGACATAACAAATGTATTTGTCATATTATATTGTTGTATTTTACTGGTAAAAACCATTTACATAAATATAAAATGTATAAATAACTTCATAAATTTGAAGGAAAAAAGTTAAAATTGTATATTAATTTTTGAAACGCATGTTTTAGGTTGGAAAAATATTGGGACTAAAATACTTCTTGAAATTTTTAAGCTATATAAACATGCGGCAACAATTTTTCATATATCTCTAATAGGAAATTTTTTTTAGACATACAACACTTCTTTTTCACGTTTTATAATTGCTTTTTTTTAATCTAGAAGGCAACTACAGTACTGATTTCAGTTTATATCAAAACAAATTACCTAATAATTTTCAGTCGTTACTAATTTATTTGGATTTGAGAATAATATCTTCTTTTATTTAAATAAAATTTACCAAAAATTCATTTTTATATTTATTATGAAATTAAATATGGAAAATAAAAAGTGACCAGTAAACGTTTTTAAAGGCATTTTTTTATTTTAAAACAAATATTTCGTACTTTCTCGTACATTTTCTTTCAAGACTATTAAAATTATAAGTTCAAACGAATTATTAGGTTGAAGAGACCTTATTAGCCATAATATTCCAATTATATAATTCGTTTATTGACATACGAAAAGGTGAACTTCAGTTTATCAAGGTTTGATATAATAATTGTTAAATTCACGACAAATTAGGAAAATTAAAGGTTCACAATTAAATGAAACTACGTGATGAAGATTCACATTTTAATTCAATCACAAGATTTCATATCTTTTCTAATATCCCACTTGAAGATGTTGTAATACAACGAAACCTAGATCGTGGTAAAGAAATTAAAGAAAGTAGAAATAATGCTACATCACGTAGTTTCATTTAATTGTGAATAATGAATTTCTACAAAATTAACGCCAAATATATTCAAAATTAAAGATGCAAAGCGATTTACAATTTTCAATGTAAAATTTAATACGAGATCATCTTTTGTGCTCAACAAATAATTTATACAATGCGCGTGCGATGAAAATCTGTAGAGCGATATAACATATCCCAAACCTTGAAAAGCTCTGAGACAATTTCAGTTAAAATATGATAAATTTGACAAAATTTTCTCCTGAACGTTCCAACGACTTCGAATCGGACTGTGATATATAATAGTCTTATTATACCCTGAACAACAATACAATATGTTGCTTTCCGTATCCAAGAATTGCGTTGGAAATTTTAAGCAGCTTGTATTTAATGTTTACTTAATACTATTTCCTTCCATACATGCTATGTAAAAAAATGTTTACGCTTTGTTCTTGTCTATATTTTCCGAACATTATTGGACAACATTTTTGGTCCATTCAGTTTTAAGTACGTAGCTTTTGCATATCAACGAATTAAGGTCGTTTCTTTTAAAATATCTGTTCATTCTGGACGGTTGACCCGTTAGTTCGAGTACCATGCAAAAACTATTAGACATAAATATCCTAATCTAGGTTAGGTTAAATTGAATAAGATTGGATTATTTTGAGTTACGTTGTGTAATATTGAGTTACTTCGAGTTAGGGTTTAATTAAGTTATATATATAACCCATATTAGATAAAACTAGGTTAGGTTAGGTTCGGTAAATTTAGGTTATGTTTATTTAGGTTTTATTATGTTGTATTTTGGTTGGTTAAGTTAAGGTAGTAAATGGGGTGATGTTAGATTAGGTTGTGTAATGTTAGATTAATTTATATATTATTTTTAACTGAGTTGGGTTGTGTTGATTTAGCTTGTCTTAAGTTTGATTGGGTTGGGCTATGTTGAATGGGGTAATGTTTGGTAAAGTCGGGTGGGATATGATTATTAGGTTGGGATAAGTAAGGTTAGTTTGGGTTAGGTTAGGTCGAGTTGGGTAATGTCGGGTTCTGTTGCAATTGATTGTGTTGGGTAAGGTTGGATAGGGTAGATAATATTATATTCGGTAATATCACCTAACCAATAGTTATTAAATTCAGTAAGTTTATATTAAGTTGGGTAATATTTTGTTTTGTTAAATTGCATTATGGCGGGTTGGGCTGGGTTAAGTTGGTTTACCTTCACTATGAAAAAATATTTTTAGAGAAATCCCTCTACAAAAATAACAAATATACACGATTGAAGCCACGAGTAAAAGCTAGTTTTGTGTATAAAACCACATTTGAATTTGAATAAAAAATGTTTACAAAATAAAGGCTGATAAATTATGAACATAAACTTAGGTAACAATTGTAGGAAAGTTCATGAATAAGTCATTTACGAGTCACTGACGACATAATGTATTTTGTGTAATCTGTGGTGTAAAATAACACCGTTTTCTTATTGCGCGTTAAGTAATTAAGTAATTCCCATCCGCTCCTTGCTTACTTAATGTAATTATGGCGTTCCGTTTATGGCTTGGGGAAGCTTTTAATGGGAAGATTATTATCACATATGAAACACCAAAGTTATGTTATAATTAGCTACAAGCTTTGATAAAATTTCAAAACAAATTGGCGTATTGTAGTGCACACTTGGCTTGAAATTCATCTTTGCAATGTAGTTGAAGTTCATCGCTGTTAATGTGTTGTCCTGTGCAATTATTTATTTCTAAAAATTTGCTTTACACAAATTTGTTTAATTTAATTATTTTCTTATATCAAGAAATAAGCGCCAGTAAAATATGTTATTTCGATCAAGTTTTTAGTTCTGTTTCCTCTAACATGGTCTCATAGGCAGTATTCTATTTTTTTGATGATGAAAAATGGAACAAAGTAGTAAAGAAAGATTAATAAATATGGCCGACCAAATTAATGTCAGGTGGAGAAAAAATATTTATAAAATATATTGAATGAACATAAATTAAAGGCCGATAGTATAAAGTTAAGGCGATATAAAAATTTAGAATCAAGGATTTCATGAACTTGGGTAAATAAAATATAATATTCATTTTAATTTTTGTTGAAATAAATTTGTTTTAACTACGTCAGTTTTTATTTACTGTTCGTTAATTTCTTGTACGTTCTTAATGTGACAGTAACTAAATCTATGTAACGAAGAATCAATTAATGTCACTCAAAGCATTTTGAATAAAATTAACGTACACTGTCGTCTATATATTAATATACTAATAGAAGAGAATCTTTAAAAATTGGTCGATAAATAGATGAACATTTGATCTGGCTCCAGAAAAAAAAGCTCAAATTATTATGATTCTATAAAAAAAAAAAATTTCTTAGAATATGACAAGAATTTCACACTAATAGAAGTATAAATTGTTTGCATTAATATTTTGCTATATCCATATATAAATCATCGGATGCAGCAAGTATGTCAGGTTGGACAATAAGTGTAAGAGCGTTTAAAAAAATGTTTATGATTTTTTAAAAATTTATATGACATTCTGCAGTCGAAGGAGAAATTGGCACTAAAAGGGTGTATCGAATTATTTGACGTCATTTACGTGCATTGCAGATGACCGAAAACAATCGGAGAAAATATAACAAATGGTATTTAATACTTTAACACACATATCCAACAAAAATCTGTTATACAAAAAATTAAGTGACTCTAGTATAGTCTCACCCATTTGAACACTATGAGTGGAAAGGCGCTAAAGGATAAAAGAGTAAAATATGGAAAAGGAAATTTGGCCACCCACTGGTCCCAATCGGCAGTGGGCGGCCGCCGGTTCATCACGTAAAATAATTGGTTACGCATTATAGTTTGAATATTGATGAGCCGATACCAAGAAAATGCGACTGACCTCAAAACCAATCTGCATCACTGTTGATCTAATAGTTTTATATATTTTAATATTCTTATGCTATAGTAGATATACATTTACATGAGTATGCAAAGTCAACAAAGTTAATTTTTGGCTATTCAATGAGTTGAATTGGGATGGAATCAATTACAATACACGACTTTTATAATTTCGGCGCACGTTCAATTGGTTGAATCACCTTATTACTGGTAATAAATAGTTGCGTACTATCGACACCGCCTCCACGCTAAGACGTTTTAGCCGAGGAGAAAAATCACAGATTTTTCTCCAATAAGGATAATATCATTGTGAATATCTTTAAGTATAATATCTCTAATAAGGATAATATCATTGTGATAGCAGCAGCTACCGATATCGTTTCACATTATGCGCTATACACAATATTATTTAGATCTAATTATGCTAAAATGCACCTCGTGAATCAATTTCAAACAAATATATTGGAATCGTATTACAATACCGGCAAATGTATTTTTGCCCAAATACTGCACTCTTATTTTTACAAAATTTGCCCAATTCTTCCAATTAAGAAACAGCAATTGAGTGATATATTAATTTTTTCCTAGATACGTTGATTAATGAGTGGTTTTATGAAAATTATATTTGGTTAAAGAAAGCATGATATGAACCATGACGGCAGTAAATATATTTTTTAAACGAAAATCCGGACTTAGTAGAATAGTTTATATCCGTATATCAATAAAGAAGTGAAAAGTTATATTATATATTTAAATTAGTTTATATGCATATAGAATTGTGTTACGATATTGGGTTACGGCAATGTCACACCTGCTTATGTAATATGGATAACTTTTGATAGAGTGTGCAATAACCGTGACTTGTTTATCATACTTCTTTTTCATGCTCGGAAACATTGAGCATTGCGATGGCCCTTGGTGCGGCATACTTATCAAGAAATATATAAATCAAAATTAACTCAAGTGCTTTTCTTAATTTAATAAAAACAACAATCTATGGGCCTAGTAGAAGCACAGTAGAGCCGTCTAGAATGATCCCACAATTATAACTACGAAACTGTCAGGAATATAACCTACAACGTGAACATGTTAAATTGAAAATCTAAAAAAATTTTAAATATAAAGATGATTTCATAAAATTCTGTGGTATAAATTGAAAAGTTAACCGGCCACCAAAATTATTTCAGGCGGAGATTCACCGTTAAGAATTATTTAAAATATAAAGAATCAAGGAATTGGGTGGAAAGTACCCACGCTGTAGATTCAAAGGAAGATTTCAAGGCCAGACCAAAAACAATTTTACTAATCAATCCAAGAAAATATATTCATGTACAGGAAACTCAAACTTCAAAGGGAAGTTTATATTAACTTAGCACGAGCTTTCAATGACTCAGCGCTTACATGCAACACCTTTTGCGGATTATAAAAACATAGAAGAAAGCGTCAGCAGAATAATGACCACAGCGTATAAGTTCTGAAATATAGGGCTTTAAATGAACCACGAGTGTTCGAAAACAATGCTTCTCTGCGGTCAATCCAATTAATATACAACTATGATCATAGCCATTAAATATTCCTTTTTGAATATAAGCGATCTTAGGCCTAAGATTTTACAAGATGTCAGAAAAAATTATGGTGACACAAAGGACTCTACGATAAATGTTTTAAAGAAAAAGAATTTAAAAATATTTCTAGGAAGGGTCTCTGTTTTCCTTATTATGTAAGAGTTGGTATTCAGCTCAAAGCAAAAATAGAAAAAATTATTTGAATCAAAATGGCTCAAATTACGCTACTCTCTATATAATCTTGATAAAAAACACTAAAGCATCTCACAAAGACTTAAATATTTCTATGAACGCGACCAAATATTAGGAACTCTTTGCATAAGAAATTTATAACTCACCGAATCTCATCGGCATGGAGAACGTCGCCTATTAAGACATTAAACGTGGCAGATAAAAATAACTTCAAACAAAGGGTTCCAGCAAGTAGTTTCGCCTTGTAAAACAATAATCGTGTAATAAAATCGTCCTTAAAATATATTATATGTAACAGATCCATCGGCCAATTTACTCGCCGCTTTTAAAACTTTTGAGAAGTAGGTCTCGCATAGTCAATGGTTAAATATCTGAAGTCCCTCCTGCACCGCGTCGTTCAATATTACATTAGCAATCGTATTATCGATTTTGTCTATGACTGAGACCCTATTCTGCTTAAAGTCCGTTACAATGCCGTCTAGTTCCAAATGACGTTGCTCCAGATCAAAGCTATTAACTAAGGATATGCTGACAGCACACCTGATGCAGCCTTGTTCGCTAAGGTCTGGATTCTATATGTCATAAAATATTCCAAAGTTTTTCAAATATCGTCGCTGTAACTTCCATCGGTATTAAAGAGCACAAAAATAAAATATTTCAAAAGTTTTTAATTTTTTCAGGTTTCAGGTGGGCCATTTGTATAAATTCTTCTAAGTTTAAATCTTCATAGATTGCCTACCTGAAGATGTTATTATACAACGAAACCTAGGTAGAGGTAAAGAATTTAAATAAAGCGGAAATAATACTACATCACGTAGTTTCATTTAGTTTTGAAAAATTAAATTATAATGAATTTCTTCAAAATTAACGCTAAGTATAAAAACAAATTTCCAAGGGCTCTACTCTATTATGTTTTCGCTGTCCAAGTTTTTTTTTTACCAAATCTAATGACCTAAATAGGAAAAAAAACTGAACATTGCCAAATCATTGTAATGATACTTATTTGGAACCATTTCTCATCCCGTCTCCAATAACTTTAATCAAGTATTTCTTGAAACAGGCGGGCAGTTATTATCATGGAGAAGGAAAATGTCCAAGGTCGTTTCCACCGGAGTTCAAGTCTAAAATTCTGAGACTAACTATACTATAATGTTGCGGTAATAGCTGTGTAGATAGAAGGCATTTCCATATATGTGATTTTGTGGATATCCCACCAAAATTATATTCTCTTTATATCTTAAAATTCATCACGGTTCATTTTTTGGCATTGGTTTTGCCCAATTGCTTTTTCCGCAATTTTCCATTATAAGTGATAAGGTGGTTTATTCGTTGAACGTGCGCCGAAATTACAAAAATCATGTATATGGCTCTTTTATAATTAATTAGATCCTAATTCAACTCATTGTGTAGTCGGAAACTTTATTTGTTGACTTTGCATACTCATGGATATGTCTATTTACTGTAGCATGAGAACGTTAAAATGAACTAGCCAAAATCACGTTAAAAGTAAGCAATCTTCTTCATTCAGTCATTATAATATTTTAATATCAGGATCAATCATTGGCCCAGATCTTAATTGATCCCTTATGATACAGTCGACACCTCAGAATCTCCAGAATCATTATCCTACAGTAGCTTCAGAGAGAAAATTTAAAGTACTCTTGTTTATGTTGCGCATGACTTATGCTATAGGTTAATAGAGATGCAAATGGGTTTCAACGTCAGTCGCATTTTTTCGGTATTGGCTCATCAATATTCAAACTATAATACGCAACGCAGACGACCAACTATTTAAAGTAATGAACGGGGGCCTCCCACTGCCGATTGGGCATGGTAGGTGACCAAATTTCATTTTACTCTTTTATCCGTTAGTGCCCTTTCAATCGTATTGTTTAAATCAGCGAGATTTGGCCACAGTCGTTTTATTTTTTTATGACCCATTTTTTGACATGTGTTTTATTCTATTAAATACCACATACCTCTATTTTTCCGATTATTTTCGGTCATCTGCAATGCTGGCAAATAAAATCAGAGAATGCAACATACACTTTTAATGCAATTTTCTCTCTCAACCGCAGAGTTTTTAAAAACATAAAAATATTTGTTTACGTTTCGTTTAAAGATTCATTACTTATTTGCTAACCTGATATTCAAATTCAAAATGAGGATTCAAAATTAGGGTTAACAATATAACAAATGTATAATTAAACATATTATTTAAGAGTAAGGTATACTTGATACTTGTCGCATCCGAAGAGAAATTTGATACAGGACACAGCAAAATATTAATGGTGAAAAATGTATATTTCCGTCTCCAAAACCTTTTTCCCCAAAAATCTCTCTTTAATAGCCAATTTAATTCAATCTAACCCATCTCAACCCGATATAATCCAACTTAACAAAACAAAACATTATCCAACTTAATCTAAAGCTACTGAATTTAATAACATGTTTTAGCATCCAAGTAAATAATTCCGCCAATGTTTTTGTTGACCCGGTCCACGATAACGTTGTAAATATTTTTGGATTACCATTGAGGGGTAGTTTCTTGTGAGCAATGTATTTGAAATAGTTCGTCGATGTTGTGGCTTTTTTCTTTTGTAATTTTGAAGTTTAGCACAGTGAAAGCATATATTTGTTGTACTGGCATCCTAAGTTATACTAAGGTCTGATTTTTTTTGCTTAACATTTTTCTTCTGGGCGAATGAGTGTTTCATTGAAGATGTCATCATTGAATTTCATGGCCAGTTCTGGATAAGCCTGTCTAATTCGGTACGATATGTCTTCACTCACACTCTCATTGAAGGAGTCCCATAGCTGTGGTGACATATGGCGAATAAGTCCCTGATTTGTCAAACTGAGGCTTCTTGTAGTGTTAATTCCCAGTGGTTGTAATTATCTAGTAGTCCTAAGCGTTGACATGCTTCTCTGTACGTCTGGCATAAGTAACCGTTAACAGTCTTGAGAACTGCTTCACAGCTTGTTGGTCCACGTATTTCGTGCAGCAATATCCAGAAATAGTAACATTCGGTGTTACTCGGATGTACGGTGTATGCTCGGCCTAGTGCGTTTTCTTTCATGTTTCCTATGTAATCTTAACTAAAATTCTTTCTTTTCGTCGTTGAAAGGTTTTTCTTGTTGGTTTCAACGTAAAATAGGTAGAGACATAAAAGTCATATTTTCGCGAATGGATCCATTTGGCACGGTTGGAAAAAAATGCTTAATGTTGTGTTCTTGGGTGGTGCGCTTGCAATTTTTCTGGCCATGTTTTATGAAGTAAACTCTCTGTCCATTCTCCAAATAAACTGCTATACGTTACACAGTTGGTTCATGTTCGTGTATAGGAAAATTGAAAATCCGCCACGTTGCTTCATTACTGTTGATGTATCTTCCCATTTGGTACATGAGAATCTCGTGGTTTCTGTTTTGTTTTTCGCTGTCTTTGGTTATTTGAAATACTGCCATTTATACTTTTGTTCACATACTTACAGACATATTTAATTTATTTCACTTAATTGCAATATTCCACATTTATTTGCACTTTTTTTCTAGATGGCGAGGCATCCAGCCCTTAAGCACGTCCTTCAGATAAAAACAGGAACCTTTTCATGGATGGGGGATAGTAGTCCACCACACCATATAACGCCCTTGATCGTACCAAGACTCGTTTCTGAGTTTCAGAGGCACGTACATTGTACACCTAGTTTTATGACATATATATATATATATATATATATATATATATATATATATATAAATATATATACTGATAAACATAAATTAATCTAGAAATACTATTATTAATAATAACATAATGTACCAGTGTTATCTACAATAGAGGATTTTAAAAAGTTTTGGGCAGTTTTATAACATATTTTAAATATTTATGTATATTAATAAAAATACTAATTTAATATACTATCCAATATTTTTTTTACAAACTATTTTACGTAAATTTTATGTCAGACACTACGACCTATATAGAATGGGAAGATATAATAAAAGGTTTAATAGAATCTTTCATTATCATTATTATTATTATATGCCTATTAACTATTTATATTAACTATTAACTAATATAAATATTAACTAATATCAACGTGTACAAAAAATGAAGGTAGATTTCTCAAACTTATCAAAAAGTCGAAAATTTTGTTATTATAACCGGTCATTTTTTGCCACTTTAAAGCATTTAGCATTCGTTTTAATTATGGAGATTGTAAGAAGTGAAAAATGTAACATAAAATCTATAATAATAGCTGTAGTGAAGTATCAGTCTATTCATAATATTAAGAAAAGGATTACTTGTAAAAAGGAAATGCAGTTGCTTACGAATTCAATGTGGTCTGTGTTATGGTTGCTTATTTCAATTAAATGCAAAATTTTAACGAAATTATTTAATAAGCTAAACAAATTATGTTAAAAAGTTTTACATACCGTATATACATGAGAAGAATATAATTTCAGCCATCGTTTAAAACCGAACCATCACTGTCAACCGTCACCGAACAGAACGGTCATGTTTTTTAAAAAAAAAATTTAATTGAGAAGGAAGTATATAAGACATTCATCTGCCGCACATTTTTTTGAATAGTTTTGATTTATACTTTAGAAATAAATATTTATATATATAAGTAGAAAGATTTTCCCATAATTTGTGATTAGTTTGAAAATGGATCTTGGAAAGTGTAGTTTAGATTCACCATTTATTCCAAAATAAAAATATCAAAAACCCTGGTAAACCAACCTATATGAAGAATGTGTGTGGATCAAGAAAACCAGTCAATTATGCGATGAAACATTCACGAAAATTATCACGCATGCATATTTATAGGAGATATACACTAGACTCTAAAGTAATATATAATAATAATATTATGAAACTATTTTTAAGGTCATCAATCAGGTGATGACTTGCGCTATTGATTTCGGGAAAACAGGTCATTATACAAAACAAGCAAGTAAATATTATGATGTCTCTCGAAGGCCTCTTGTACGTTGAACACTACGCGTCAGCGATTAGGAAATCGATATTCGATAAGAAAACTACCGTCAAACTAAGGAAATGTCTCTAGTGTCTCACGTCACTTGAGTAAAGTTCTCATTATTATGTGCTTCATACAAGTTATCTTGCGCTGACATTCGTGCGAAGTCATTGAGTGTTAAGTGTATGATACCTAAACCTATAAGCGTGGGTTTTCCGTGATATGCAAAATTTAGTTAAACGCGTGGTAACCAAATTTTAATACGTTTGCATTCAATTAGAAAATAATCCGTATTTATAACGAAATATTAGCTAACTTGGTTGATATTGAACAGTTTTGAAGAGATCGCTGTTTGAAATGTAATTTTCTTATTGGAATTCATTGGTTTATTTATTTACTTCTTTCCTTGTTCTACTTTAACGCTTAATTTATTGAGACAATCTTGGATGAAATAGATATACACATATACTTTTATGCAGATAAATATTGAGAACTTTTTGTTGCGCAAAAGCATATTCCATGCGAGTGAAGTTACGGGCTACGGCTAGTATACATGTACATATTTTCTTCATAAAATCAAAGTAGAAAAAATTATGAAGTAATAATTTATTTAATAGCATTGTATTACACAAAATAAATTGAATTAAAAAAATCTTGAAAGTTAGGTAATGTACATATGAAATATTTTAAAGTAATTCCAAATCTTCATGTTTTGACAACTTTTATAATATAATTAAAACTCATGGTTTTTTGGTCAATTGCTCCAAAAAAAAATTATATAGCCACAATCATATTCATAATTTTTACATTTTTATATTCATATTCATTTATTGCCTTCCCAAAACTTTTAAAATGGTAAATCCTCCAAAATTAGCATTCTCATTAATGAACTAACAAAATTAAA
This sequence comes from Druceiella hillmani, assembly GCA_039881145.1. Taxonomy (NCBI): domain Eukaryota; kingdom Metazoa; phylum Arthropoda; class Insecta; order Lepidoptera; family Hepialidae; genus Druceiella; species Druceiella hillmani. The sequence goes on from JAYKKI010000041.1 coordinate 825,169, forward strand.
AGTATTTCGTTATCATAATGGTCTTACTTAACATTAAATCTAAGTTGATAAATCAGTCAGAGTTGGTAAAGTACAAATGGCTACAAAATACTAAATTTATTTAAAAATATCATAACAGAAGAATTTTGCAGATTAGGATTTGGGTAATTTTAATTATTTGTAGTTAAGCTTTGTCAACATAGAGTTTAACAGTTTTATTTTGTATCGTAATACTCAGATAAAATACTGAAATATACTCAAAACTATTCCTTAGTAAAGATATTGAAACAAAAATTCGGTTATTTTATGAACCCTATATGACATATAACCAATAGATTGTCATAAAAATATATTTAATTAGCTTATTATTTTACAGCTATGGCTAGGAATAAGTACATCTTTGTACCGTTCGTTTATAATGTTAGGCAAATCATATGCCCACGTTTTAATGCGAAATTGTAATTAAGGTGTAACATCACAATCAATTAAATTGTGCAATTTTAAGAGAAAAGAGCAACCAAGTTAATATTCGTACATGAAATTTGCTTTTTAGCATATATTTGTTAGAAAAGTTAAATACATATGCCAAGATAAAGAAGATAACCTCTTGGTTGTATCTTTCTCGGTACATTATCTAGGTAGAATATAACTTGGAGATATAAAAAGAACTAACTGAATGAGATATTCTTGATAAAAATAAACCTATACATGTTGTTTAATCTATGAGTACGGAATATTAACAGAGAATTAAAACAAATCAAGATAAGAATATTAAAAATAAGAGATTATAAATAAATGTACAATAAATCTAATATCTGCTTAAACATTACATTGGAAACTTCGCAAGCTAAAGATAGATCAGATCAGTAGTTGATAATAGAATATAATATAAACGATTTTAATCACAACGCAACTCATGAATTAAGAATGCAAATACCAAAAGACGAATCTTCCTAAAATGCTCCCAATCTTCTGTGATGGAATATAGAGGAGGAAAAAAATTATTTCTATAGTTTTCTTTCTCGTTTTTAACTGGAATCTTACACTTGCAATCAGCAGGGATCATCGCTTTATTTTACATTCCTATTGCCCTATTTCACCATAACTTATGAGTAAAAATACTTGCCCTAATAAAATTAATGAAGGAAAATTTAAGTTTGAAAAGATTATTATGAAATTTAAGATGAGTATGAAATTCAGAAACCCCTATATCAGTTTCAATGGTTTTAAACACTAAAAATTATACACCGAATTTAAAACCGAAACCGAAATTAGTGTATAACTTCAGTCTAAAGAAAGATTAAAATTGTTGAATTGTAATGTCTACCAAATGAGTTCAAAGTTCTGAGCGAGGCTCACTTTTATCACCTTGATAAAAACGCATATATTTTAAATAACAAAAATTCGCTATATTTGGGTCTGCTGTTTCATCTACGACTGAATATGAGAATAATATGAATTTATATGTATATGTATATTTAAAAATGAAATAAACACATTACACGTGTCTATGTATAGCATAATTTTTAAAATTTTAAAAATATCTACACATTTTCCATATCGTTGGTTTGTGACGGTTCATCAGCCTTTTACATACCTAAAAAATGTTACATGAATGAGAGCAGACCACATACGATTATTCGTAAATATGTGGGTAAGTATAGATCATATATATTAATATCTATAAAATATTTGAAAGAATACTTATCGCACGTATTTAACTTGTGCAACTTTTAAATTTTAAATGTATCTTTATTACAAATAACACAACTGCCGAATCTATGAAAACCTGTGTGGAGATTCGTCTGATGTCGATGTGTGTTTATCAGTATACTCTGTGGATCTGGATCTCATTATATTTTGGTAATTAGTAAGTTCGATACAAATAGTTCATTTGAAAATATTTGGTAACTCATTTTCTATTTAAAACTAGGATAAACTTACTCTACAATAATGTGCACGCTATTACTTACCTAAACAGTATGTCCAAATATATATAAATATATATATATATACATATATAGTCAGGATTGTGGTTATTAATTTGTATGTAATTTCTAAAATATTAGTTAAAACCCCTTCACGAGAAATAACTACTGATTCAAGCGGTTAAATTTTGGAATTAGATATTTTGGTCTTCAATACAACCTGTATTGTCGTCAAAAATCATTTGTAAAGTCTAATCTTTCATAATTCCTAGTTTATTGGTACTCTGTTTCTGGAACCTATGGCAACTCATATTTTATAGATTTGCCTATAACATTTTCGATTTTCTACAAGATTTCTGTTGTACGGGTTTGCTGAAGTTCACTGATAACCGTTTGTTTTGCAATGATTTCTTCGAAATTACAAAATAAAGTTAATGTAATATACACTTAAATTTACAAGTAATTTATTTAGTGAAAATTTCTGAAAATAAATTTAACATAAAAATATTGCTTATAGGTTGATGTGCTCTATTGTCTGCTCTACCATTATCTGGATTAGAATAAATATCAATGTTCATTATTTAAATCCTTTGGTCTCAATTTATATATGCCATATATGCCATATATTCGAAAAAGTGGTGTCGGGAATGGAGGGCATTTTTCCTAATTCCGCTTTCATTCGGTTTTCGTTCTGGTTTAACGGTTATTTATATTTATCTATTTTCATACCCTTTTAGCGGGCAATGCTTCTATTTCGAAGTAAGATATAGTGGATTTCGCTCGGATGTGAACTGGATACTTTTAAAACTAACCTTTTAGCTAAATTAATACTTGAATTTACTTAATCTTAAATTAAATAAATACTATTTCTAATCAGACCACAGACAGTGGGTGAAATGTTGAAAATTAAATAGCAGAGTAAATTGTTTCCTTTTTATTTAATTTAAAAAAATTGTAAATATTGAACCAATTAACTTTATTATAAGGTAATGTGCTGTATATACTGCAATATTTATGAAGTCGGGCGATAAGTAGTAACTAGATTAAATATATTCTATTTAATTGTTAAACAAACCATGGTTATTGACGTTATTTTCATGATAAAAATTGACTCAAAATGATCTTCAATTTACGAAATTGGGGTTTTAATATTAAATTGTTTACGTTATTTAATGTCAAATTACATTAATAATAGTTGTTGCATATCATATCTAGGGCTATAAGGCATTTTAGCTTATTCCGGTAGAACGATGTCAGTTGACAATATGGCAATAAAAGTTACGTGAAAATCAAACTATTTAATTCATCTTAAATTTAAAATACAGAAATATTATAAATTCTCTGAATAAAATTAGAAGGTGAAAAATTTAATTTTTTCTCGTTTGAACACAGTATTAAAGAAAGAATATAAAAACTCTCTGCATGGATCAATGAATTTTTTGTAACCTCGTTACCCATAATTTCCGTTTACTTCTTTTAGTCTATTTTGAGTGTAGATGTTTTGTTTACTTAGTAACTTTAGTTTTTGACACTCCTCTGTGAAATTGGCTTTTAAATTCCTAAATTTGTAAGCAAATCTTATAACTTAGTTTTAATTTTTTTTATGACAAATGCCCTATTATTCTATATTTTTCTAGCTAGCTTCTAGCACCTCTGTTTCCTTCATGATTTTTTGTGCTTATTTCATCTCCCACCCGCTTAAAATTTGTGAAAAGACATTTCTTGAATTTCTTATAACTGATTCTTACAAACGATATACCCCAGGTGTCATGTTTGAGAAAATATTTAGGAAGTTCAGTAAGTTTTTTTTTGTTTTAAAAATTAACTTCATTGTCTTCGTTTATTCCTCTCATATTTTGTATGTAATTCCCTTCAACTTCGATAGGAATTTTTTTCATTATGCATTTTTAAATAATTCATTCATTACGTTAGTAATCCCTTGATCTTGTATTTAATAGCGTTTACCTGACTGCAACATGAGAGGATGATATTATAGTTTATTTTACCTTCCTAAAGTGCGTACGAATATCCTATAGCATTCACCTGTCTTTTGTGTACTCAAATTATTAAACACAGTATTGAGAGATGCACCTAGCCTAGATATTTTTTCTGCTCCACTAATCGCTTCATAAATGAGGCTTTGGCGTTACTTCGTAGTTCACGGCTGATAACTATACGTGGTTTATTCCAGTCAATGGATATTTTTGTCTTATTATTAGTATTTATAGTCATTCATTTTTATGATCTTCCACATGTTCAACATTTTGGGTAAATCTCTAAATTGAGCATGGGGATTTCAAGAGATAAATTAATAAATACATAAATATTTTATTTTAGACGATCTTCGGTTATGATCTGGTGCCGTTTTTTGTTATCACTGAATTTGAACATTTTAGGTGGTTTTGTGGAGACAATTAAGTAAAGAAAAGTTATATTTCGCCTTTTATCTTATTACCATTTTGTCCCACAACTGGCAAACTATTGGCATAGCAATACTAATCTGTTACTTTTCGACATATTTCCAATTCGTATTATTCACCTACTTACAATAACATTTAATTTGCTCGATTTATTAAATGAAGCATTTGAAATAATAATTTCCTCGATTTCTTTGTGAACACTTATCGGAAGAAATTATTATGGATAAGCTATAATATCTTTAAATAGTAATTTACGTATTTGATTAATAAAATGAAATCATCCAATAAATATTCTTCTTGGAAAATTGTTTTTTTAAAGCGAGGACAAAAATTAATCTTGCAACTTCTTTTGAAGGATTTCTCACCTAAAAAATCTTAACTAAACTTTTAAAATATCACTCGCCTCGTACATTTAATTACTGTTCATCGAACTTAACTACTTTTCACTGCATTATCAAAGAGAATATGATTATAAGATAATAACCACGTTATGTGCAAATTTTATACTTTAACTTAAAGATAGATTAAAAAAACCCAGTCGAAAATATGGTTATTATTACACGAGTGTAAAGGGAGCGTAAAATTTCAGTTTATAATCGCCTTCACATACATACATAAATACATATATCTCCTCATGTAATTTTAATATTGCTTTTTAAGTTTTTTTAAAATTAGATACCTTATTGATAGTGTTTAAAACCATTATCGGCCTATTCTTTTTTAAACTGGGAAAAGAAATCCAGATAATTTCCTCTTTAGTAATTCAATCAGTTCCCAACGTCTTCATTATTTACCAATATTCACTGACACTGACTTACATATTTATATCAAATGCTTTTTAGTACTTCTGTATTTTCGGATAAATTACAAAAATAGTTTTTTTATTACACAGTTCCAGAATAGCGTTACATTTTATTTACATCTTAAAACTTTCTTTATCTGTTCCCTGTTTTCCTTCCAAATCCTTTCTACTCCTTGCGAGTCAGTTTTGATTTTTTTGAAATAAAAACTTAGGTACGCTTTTATTTACTTTTCCTTTATGACATTTTTTACTTATTTTTATTCAATGACTATCTTTATCTATTTAAAAAAATATATAGAATATAAAAAAAAAATTGGTTGAGTTTTTAGTTGAATGGTGAACGTAAAAAATGATTAAAATAACAGAAATTGCACAATATTTGACGGTGGGCCACCTAGAATATTCACTGCCATTATTTCAAAAATCATCGTTGAGGCAAAAAAAAACTCATGACCAGTCACCACTCGCCACGGTAACTTAGTCTACACGAAGGCATATGAAATTTTTTAGTACCAAAGAATGCTTGTTCATCTGTCCGTATACGGAATAAAGATTGAAAACGTTATAAAAACGTAAGCAAATTGGGTATCAGAATACACGTGAAATGCGATTTCGCAGTTATGTATATATTTTAAAATTATTAACGCTAGTTAACTAATAAATATAATTAAATGTAGTATGTAATTAATGAATCTTTTCAGTTTTGTCAGATACGTTGTTGCAAAATTAAAGAGACAGGACCACATGTCAAGTTAGTTTGAGATTTGATACTTTGCCAACGGAGCTCAAAAATTGAAAATGGTAAACGGAAGCTCAACATCATTTCGAAAGATAGGCCACTCAATAATATAGGTGAGGAAAAAAAAAATTACCTCCATTTTGCATGGACGTATTTTGTATGAAGTGGAATATTATAATTGTTTTTAGTATTTTGCTTCATATTAATTAAGATTTTGATTAACAGAATTTACCTGCAAAATTCGATTCGTATAGATCTAAATTTGAAACAAAAAATGTGCAATTAGGACAGATGGAGGATGGACATGATGAAACGATAAAGGGTTCCTTGTTGCACTACGGAGCCCTAAAAAGGATGAAAGTAATAGCGATATTTTTCATATTTTATAGTGGTATTTTTCAGCAATATTACGTCAGTTCACGTCACATCTGGAAATCGTCTATATGTATAATATACAAAATATTTTAAAAATTTATGTCTCTTTTGAATAACGATCAAAAATCCCACAATCCAAAATCTGAAGTTAATATAATAAAATAAATACTAAAATAAATTTTTGGTGTTTTATAAAGTAAACTGTATGTAGAAATAAAACATAAACGAGCTTGATTAAGTATTTAAAACACCAAGATATCCTTTTGATCATAAAATCAATCTTATTATTTTACAAAGTTGACACTTTTTGCAAAGTTACCTATCTCATTACTATGAAAAGAAAAGAGTCCTACAACTGTGTCCTATGACCTTTATAAATTCCAGTAAAAAGTTAAGTACGTTGTTGATATTTTCTTCGTACAGCCAATCTTTATAAAAAATATGGTAGAGTTATTTTAACTTGATTTCTAACTTTACAGTTTATTTTAAAATGTTACGTCAAAGTCGGCTTTATCCAAAAAAGTCTCGTGCGCTGAGTGTACTCAAATACCACATGATATCAATTATATTATATATGTATCATATAAACACATATGTCCCTATTCCAAATTTTAATATATCGTAAATAGAAATTAATTAAATCATTGCTCAAGTTAAGTCAAGTAGGCACGCCATGCTTATCATTTTGAAGAGGATCTGTGCTCAGTTAACACTATCAAATATGCTTATTTATTGTCAGCAAACACATGGTGGAGATATGTATTGTATTCGTATGTTTTCTCTAACATTTGTCGTCGTAAGTGGATTTGATCTGTGGTAGAGCGATTAGGTTTATAGCTAAAATTTTTAACGTTAACTAAATGGAAACATCAGTTATAAATAATTTATAGTAATTTTAAGAGAAAGTAATCAGAAGCATTTAATATTTTTGCCGTTAATAGTGTTTTGAATACAGCTAATTGCCTACTACTTTTTCTGTTTTTAGTTTCTCTCAACAAGTTTCATCTACATGACATTATATTAATTGGCACTTTTGAGTCAGTAAAAAATGTCATCCTTGAACTTGATATTTGTAAGTTGACGAAGGCGTTTTGATGTACTTAAAGAAATTAAATATATTCGTTTTCATTTCCATGCGTATAAATAATTTGATTTATACCTGTAAAATTTCCACGGTATTGGTTTTAAACTGAAAGAGGTCTGATGTTATGGATTGATCGTTTAACTGTTCGGGCCTATAAGACTTATCAAATTATAGTTTCCAAGTCTGAATATTGTAAGTATAATCTTTCGCACATTTTTGTTCGTATTGCTACGACAATTTTTTAACATGCATACATAGCAGACTCAATGGTAGAATCTCTGGATAATTAATTTTACTTGCCTTTTCTCCCCATAAATTTTGAAGGAATGTAGCAGTTTTTTAAAAATGCGTACGTAAAAAAACAGAACCCTTATAAGATCTCTCGCATATGTGTCTATATATCGGTCACTGTCGTTTTCTTTCAAAAACCGCTTCACGTATAAATTTGAAATGTGGCATTGTAAAAAAACATAATAAAACATACTTGTTTTAGTCAAAACTCAAAAAGAATCATATAGAAATTTCAGGGGGACAAATTAAATAAATGAGTTTACTTCTAAACAAATACATATGGAGCATTGTTTAAAGGGTTTAATTATAAGGGCTATAAAAATAGTTTTTTACCTAAGTATAGGTAGTATATATAGAGGTATCTATATTTTAATTCATGTCACTGTTCGAACGATACCGTAAATATTTTTCAAATTAATTAAATCAATTAAGTCGATTAATTGAATATTTTGGAGACACGAGAATGATCCGTACTTTTTAGCTGTTCTTACTGAAGTAGATCCAATAAAAACATGTAATTGACGTAAAGACTGTTCGAAAATTACTCTTTCACTATTATTTACTATTATGCTTTGAAATTTACATTACATTATCATACAATTTGATTCCCCTAAAATATTTGTTATGGACTCTGATATTAAAGTCAATATGAATGGTATTGTTATTTGCGGACGACGCAAATATTATTTCAATCAAAGTAGGTATAGCAGATCGTCAGTTGTTAGAGCCTAACATCAACACCTATGAAAGGAGCGCTGCGAGTATAAAAGGCAAACAAAGGCTCAGTTTTGAAATATGTATACCTGAGCTGTTCCAAGTACGAATATATTAATAACTGCACACCCACATATTTACTTAATAAGATCATTGGATTGACAACTTGTCGTGAGCATCTGGTGAACATAATAAAACGTTGCGTCAATTATTTGAGACCAAAAATATCCTGAAGATTGAATATATTCAAAAATGTTATTTCAATGTGTGTATACCGATTTCAGCATAGTTCCTTTTCTCTTCATTTCGATACTGATCTTCTTCTTAGTAAGTTTCGTTTTAGCTCAGAAGAGACATTTCTCTTATAACATATATTTTGTGATTTAAATAAAATTAAAATACTTCGTGTTTTTTTGCTATGAAGGCTTTAACTATCTACACCTAACAACTTCTTGCATTCACGTAATTAACATTTCTTTTTTTATTTGCATCTAGAAATTATTTATGTAAGAATTGCCTACTCTCCTTCATTTTTATCTGCGTATTCACCAAATCACGCTTGCAGTAAAGTGTGATTTGTTTATCATGGTTGAAAGAAAATTAATTGATGTATATTATTGTTGATTGCTATCGTAACGTTAAATTAATAAATTATTATATATAGCAACAAAAAATTTATGTTAGTAATGTGTTAATTAATTTTGATTCATTGCAGAGATAGCGAATGAAATTGTATTATCTAGGAGTGCAGCAGAAAATGTTTATACGAGTTAGGCAAAGTTTACAAATATAGACTTTACGTGTCCCACAAAATGAACTTGAATTGACTCAATTATCATGCCATACATACACACCTTTCATGTTTTTGCTCTACACTCAATTAGTTGAAACACCATATCACTAGAATGAGAAGTTGTTTGTATATATGAGTCAAATCTGTAAACGTTAGTTTTGGGTCAAAACGAATTCAGTAAACACTTGTCAAAAAATATATTCGCTCACAAAATAATAATAACGTCAAGTACACGTTATTACGTCAATTATACGTAGGATATCTCTAAAATTATATATTGGGAAAGGCTTTTTAGAAATTCAAATATTACCGCAACAACATTAGGGACCCAGCTTCAAAATTTAAATAATATAAAGATTTTTGGAGCTGAGATTTAGAATAATTTCACCTGTCCCTTATCCGTAATATTGCATGCCGTTTGACTTTTATTTTAAATGGACAGTTAAGTTATTTAATGGACGGAAAACAATGATATTTACAGCCGTAATATCATCAATCGCTTGTTGCTGTGCAATAAATTTATTGCTTGTTCGTGATATCTTGATAAAGCGCAGAGGTTATAAATTTGTTGCAACTGTAACTGAAATAAATATACGTGTTTTGTATATTATTTACTTAGTAAATAATTTCATTTATTTTATGTTATTAAAATTATGTCCAAACAAAAATTAAAAAAATAATTATTATTCCAGTTTTCTTTCGAATGTCTTCCATTGACCAGGTCAGCTAACCAGAAAGTTTGCGTAAAATTATTTAATATTTTATATGCGGTTTTAATGAGGCAGCAACTACTAATTATGGGGTTAATAATCTTCAACGTACAACAATATAAAAGACAACAGACTAGGATAACCAAAAGAAAAAAATTTAGACTCATTTAAATTGTTTAAACTTCACGAAACCACAAACGACCGAAACCTGTTCTCTCGCGACCCTCATGATTACTTTGCAACTCAAAGATGCCAATATAACTAAAAGGTAAAATGTACAAAAAAGCAGTAAGGCCAGCTATGATGTATGGTGCAGAATGTTGGGCCGTCAAAAGAGCATGAAATGCTACGATGGGCAGCGCGAGTCACAAGTCTTGATAAAGTACGGAAAGAGTACATGAGAGGATCTTTCAAGGTCGCACCCATAGCAGATAATATGGTAGAAAGTCGTTTGCGCTGGTAAGGGTATGTGATGAAACGGGACGAATGTAACGCCATAAAAATTGCCCTGGCTATCCCGGACACAAAAAAGGGTAGAAGAAGACCACAGGCCACGTGGTGGACAATCGTTGCCAAAGATCTGGCGCGGGCCAACTTAGATGTAGGGACAACCCAAGATAGTCTGACTTGGCGTCGGAATACGAGGAAGGTCGACCCCAAATAAAGGGAAGGGGCACGAAAGGAGAAGAAGACTTTTTAGGCGCATTATGATAAAAGGACGAGAGTGAAGTTTTACGATGCGTACGCACACGATAGTTATTAAGGTTTCCAAATACACAACACGCATTTTATTTTCATAAAAGTCTGAGCAATATCTATACTTTTGAATAATATTGTTTTAATAAGTGAAATTTGATAGTGGTTATGTAATAAAAAAAATATTAATTGTGCATAATCGTGAAAGAAATAGTGCTTATAAAATTTTTCAAATATATTTTAAATGTATTTCTCTAAGTGAAGTTAAGCATCGTTGTATATTTATTTGTATTAAAATTTATTTCTATATATCAATTCATTAATAATTAAATCTTATTAAGATTGTTAGGTAATTTTAATACTTCTTTATATACCCGTGTTTATAATAAATTTAATTCTGAGAATTTATTGAAATTTGTAACACAATTAAATTAAATTTTAAAACTAATTTAAAATTTTACTTGATTAATTTATTAAAAAATAAGAAAATGATATTAATGAATGATAAACAAAGATATATTTTTTTCTACCCATTATGAAAAAATTTATTTAAATTTTTAAAATTGAGTTATTCAACCGTATTTATAGTGACCCACTATTTCTTTATTATTTTATATATATTAATTATTCGCCTGTTAATTAAAGTCATACTTTTATTATTCCAAAAGAAGCATAACTTCTAACGCACGTACATAAGTACAAGCACACTTATTTTTGCAAAAATAATATTTTTTCTAAATTTAGAAATTGCTATAATCTAATTACTGGTTAATGTACCAACTTTATCTTTCGTTTCAATCTTGCATAAATAGCATTCTCAGCAATACAAACGTTTACTTTTATAACTATCCCTTTCTTCTGCATAATTGTAGAATAACAATTTTGGCAAAAGAAAGATGGGTGTTTCTATATGGGCACAGCACCATATTACGATATAATCGAGAAGCAAAATGTACGGGGTTGTGCGAACACGCGTTTAATTTTCAGTGTACGGTAACGACACGCTTTGAATGTCAACGATCTACGGCATTGGAAATTATTGTGAAAACTTTTCACCAATAACACATTTTTTCATTCAAATCGAAAATTTCAAACTAAAAGAGGTCACAATCGGAGTAGTTACGTAACATCGTAACGGATCGACGTATTTTTTGACACAATATAATCACATCCTGTAGTCCCCGATTTAGAATGAAATATTTTTCTTTCCATTAATCATTCATATTATAAAGCAATGAAAATAGAAACTTAGTATTAAGTTTCCCTTCTTAATCATTCTTAGTGACTCTCTATATTTTAATTGTTCCTTGTGAGTTTGTAACTATGACCACGTAAGCGAAGCCACGTGCAAAAGTTATTGTAAAATATAACTTATTCCAGATTATATTTGTAGTCAAAATTTATCAATAGATGATTAAATACCTAAAATGTGTAACCGTTAATGTTACAACTAATGTTACAATAAAACCGTTAATGTTACAATAAACTATTTTAACCCTTATGCTCATAGGAAATGCATGCTTGGGAATCTTTTAACGTTAGGCAATTAAACATTTTGCAATAAGTGATTAATATTAAGTAGTTAAGCAGAACTGTAATTTGATGTCACTATTTATAGGAATATGCTATTGTGTTTATTATTTAATACGAGAGAGACTTACATATGTCACCATTATGTAAGTTTCTCTTGTGTTAAATAATAAATACACTTAGCACAAAAATATACACCTAGAAAATTATTTTTATTACTTGATGCGTACTTAATCCTAAAGTAATAATTTAAAGGAAAAGTGCGCACAATAATAGCTAACGAATAGTTCACTTTCATCTACTTTTCTAAAACACCTCGAAGGCAAAATATTGATATTAGATTCGATCACTGCAGTGCAGCATGTCGTTTTCGGCTGCTGTCACTAACGGGAGTGTGGCACGTTTTTATTCATCTAGTCATGACAGTATTATAGGTTGAAATTTTATTATCTGATGCTATTTAGGACCTATCGTAACGTGCTTACTGAATATTACTGCAGCCAATTTTCAAACAAAATAGACGTTTCTGTATAGATATAAGACTTCCAGCTTGAACACTTAAAATATAATTTTATGTAACATAGCGAATGAGAATTATGTAAATCATTTGTTTACTTTATCGGCTTGGCATTTCAAATTTGATATTCATTATTGAAAATCTGGCCTTTTCGAAATTTCCGCTTCTCAACCTTCCTCTTTATTTATGTTTTCTGTAGATTTTATCTAATAGTAGACGACGATGTTTAGAAAATTTTCACAGTAGCTAGGATAAATAATTATTAAATATTAAGGTTTTGTTTATATATATGTAGTCGATGAACCGTAAAAAGACAAAACAAATGACAACTCAAACATAATGATCCTGTAACGAAAGCTGCAGTTAGACTAAATTAATATGTGCCGATGTGAATATTTTTAGTCCTCAATTTTGCGTTATAATTACATCAAAGAATACCGACAGTGTAATAACGATGAGTATCTAAAATACGCCTCGTTTAATACTTTAATGAATGCAATACTTTACCAGTATCGCGCACTAATTGTTTTCAAATTGTAGAAATGTTTGTGATCCAAGTGTTTGTGACAGTCCCGAATTAAGTTCACAATCAGATTTTGAAACGAAAGACTTATTCTACTTGAAAGTACTATACGGCTTGTTTTAAAGTCGATTATAACAAATTAATTTTATTCCAAAGAAATATTAATCTTCCAGCGGTCGCGTGCGGTCTCTGAGTCCGCAGCGAAATTATTTCAGTAATTTTACTTAAATTATGAATAAAAGAGAGGGGTGCGCTTCCATTATACCCCCGCGGGGGTGAAGTGCTGCTATCATAGGTGGATTTAGGGTGGGGGGGGACGGAGGCACGGGCGCACGTGCACCCCCCCCTAGAAGTCCCAGAATACTCTATTTATTTTGTTTAGTTCTCGCAACTTACAAAACAAAATATGTAAAAATTCCAAAGCGCATTTGCGTGTGTGAAATTATAGAATAAATAATGGTACTAGTACCCATAGCTACTACGTATGTAGTCTACAGTTTTGCTTTGCACGCGTGTCTGCGAGCGAGCGATCGGCAAGAGTTTTTTCCTGCTAATTTACTTCAACTGACACTCGTTGCCAACTTGGTTGTACAAAAAAAATTCTGTATCCGCCCTTGGCTGCTATTAATGTATATAAAATAATAAAGAAATACTGCGTCACTATAAATACAGTTGAATAAATCAATTTTAAAAATTTAAATTAATTTTTTCATAATGGGTAGAAAAAAAATTATCTTTGTTTCGAGATATCATTAATATTATTTTCTTATTTTTAGCGTGTTGTGTATCTAGAAACCTTAACAACTATCGTATGCGCACGCATCGTAAAATTTTACTCTCTGCTTTTTATCATAACGCGCCTAAAAAGTCTTCTTCTTCCGCGCCTCTTCCCTTTATATGGGGGCGGCCCTCCTCGTATTCCGGCGCCAAGTCAGACGAACGTGGGTTGTCCCTACATCTAAGTTTGCCCGCGCCAGATCTTTGGCAACGGTTGTCCACCACGTGGCCTGTGGTCTTCCTCTACCCTTTTTTGTGTCCGGGATAGCCAAGGCAATTTTTATTGCGTTACATTCATCCTGTTTCATCAGATGCCCGTGCCAGCGCAAACGACTTTCTACCATCTTAACTGCTACGGGTGTGACCTTGAAAGATCCTCTAATGTACTCTTTCCGTACTTTATCAAGTCTTGTAACTCCCGCTGCCCATCGTCGCATTTCATGCTGATTTTTGACGGCCCAACATTCTGCGCCATACATCATAGCTGGCCATACTAATTTTTTGTACATTTTACCTTTTAGTTATATTGGCATCTTTGGGTTGCAAAGTAATCCGGAAAGCATTCTCCATTTTTGCCAGGCAGTATTTAACCTATGAGGAACGTTCGCGTTGACACTGGCATCCGCACTCGGCATTGACACTATATTACATTATACCTTCGGTAATGGTTCTCCGTCGATGTTTATGGAAGCTTTAGACAGTGGTTGGTCACATTTGTTGTGATTTCACAGTCGCTTACTTCTTCCTTGTTCTTATAGAAGGGCACAATAAAGCTACGTCGCCAAGATTTCGGGATTTTGCTGCTGATTAGGATAGTATTGAAAAGTTTTATCAGCTAGTGTATGGCAGCTGGTCCCAAAGAAGTATAACTTCAAAAATTCGTTTATTTTAACCCACTCATAACGCATTAGTAAGGATTGGCTATAACATAGTTTACGTCAAACTAACTTAATATAAGAAGTTAAATTATGTTTTGTTTTGGATATATTATTTAGGTAAATTTGAAAAAAATAATAAATTAGCAACAAAATCCAACTTATAATGCGGACGCGCACTGCTAATATATTAAAATCTACGCTGGTGTTGTTTGCACCATTCACTGTTGTAACTAGTGTTGTTTAGTTATCTTTGATTGACAATTTAAATCGACGCGTTTAAATTTTGAGTGATAAATGGTTGTTATTAAAGATATCCAATTAAATAATTTCATCATATACTCGTACTATAGATTTTTTAAGTACAAATTCGGTCCTTTGGAGCTAGTGGATTTAGCGATAAAAATGTTATAGTGAAAGTAAAGTGTAGATTTTCAAGAACAATTTTAGGGGGAGGCAGAAATATAAGATGAAGACTTTGATTATGTTTCGAACGAAAGATATGGACAGCAGATACCACGAAAACTGATAATGTAGGTTATAGTAGGGTATTATGGTATTCCTAAAATGTTATTTGAATCGTTTTTTATTTTTTTTTATTTCTTATTTTATTAGAATATTAAGGTAATTAATTCGTAGAATGTCAAGAAGAAAACATTCAAACATAAATATGAGATTATGAGTTCCTATAATATGTTGCAACTGATGATAATGTTGTTTGATCTGAAAGATAATTATAATATGCCTATTAGTGATTAATAATAAGGAAAAAAATGTTTTTAGTTATTATGTTAATTTATATAGTTGTTCTTTATTTTACGTGCAAAACTTTCAGTTTTTATAGACCCTTTAACGTTTTTGAGTGCAAATTAAAAAAAAGTAATAAATAATGCTTTTTATTAACAGTTGTAAAAACAAAACAATCTATTTTTATTAAATAACACACAATGTCATGAAATATTCATTCATTTTCCCAAATCAATCATATAAAATCATAGGCCGCGCGTGACTACTTATATTCGACGCAAGGGTCGCAAGGGCGACGACACTGGAAAGTGAACAAATACACTCACACATACACACACACCCACACAAATATATATATATATATATATATATATATATATATATGTATTTATGTACATATATATATATATATACATATATATTTATACATACATACATATATATATATATATATATATATATATATATATATATATATATAAAGGTACTCGGGCGTTCTTGCGTGCGTTCGTGCGTGCGTGCTATTCGTGCGTGTGTGCGTGAATGTGTATTAATTTGTGACTTTGTCATGTTTTTATTAGTGTAATTCACGTATTGCCTAATTTGGATGACTATTTTATTTCCCTTAATACTGGTCATTTAATTTATAACAAATATCAAATTCTAGAATAATATGCAGTTTTTCCATGAGGTTCTAAATTTTATTTCGATAAGAAACATCATAAAATATTAAGAAAATCCGAGAAAATATTAACTAATTAAACCTTATTTTGCGGTCTCCAAATTATCAACCGCAAAAAAAATATTATTTTCAGGATTTAAGAACACTAGAGTTGGCGTACTCTGAGATCTGACTTTTTAACGAATTATTTAAAAAAAAAATTATAAATTTATTCCCCCATTTTAAAGCAGAACCTAAGTTATAAATAAGTCTAAATTCAAATACTTTATAACAAAAGCAGATTGCTATTATGTACTTGCAAAATGATTTAACCATGAACATATCTTTGTTGTTACAATTTTATTTAATTTCCAACCAACACTGACGTGGTAATCCCTCAAATCCTCGATTTGCTTAGGCTACCCCCGGCGTCACACGTGAATAATTTTTGGTTAAGGGCGAACACGTTTCTGGGCAGCCTGATTCGAAATCCTTCTCTTAAACTGGACGAAATAAAAGGGAATTGAATAAAGAATCGTTACACGAGTCATGTTTTCTTTGTTTGAACAAAAAATGGCCCGTTGTTTAGATAAGCTATTTTTTGCGGAGTCGGTGGGTAAACGATTTGAGGAGAAAGGATATTTGAAACAATATAACTTACACTAGCTGTGTTGTTATGACAATTGTGTTGGTAATATCACGTTATTTTATGGGCACCGTTAGTTATATTTAAACTGTAATATTTGTGTTAGGGTTACAGTTATTGAGATCGCTTGTTATTAAAATTCCTCTTATAACTAATGTTTAATAAATACCAATTTCTATATAGTTATAAAGGTACAACCTATATAGGTACAACCTATTACTCAGTGTTTATTAGTTTTATTTTGCATTGATACGTAAGTATGTATGTATTTTTAGATAAATTACGAAAAAAAATTAAACATATGGTTTAAGAAGTTTGGTACCGTGCTACATTTTCTTTTTGTATTTTTCATTACATGCTCATTAATTAGCCATTAGTATGGAAATGTACATATCTAAATATGGCATATCTGTAAATACATGAGAGATACTTAACTATAAATACTTTCTATATTATAATTTGAAAAACGTTGCAAAGCTGATTTGCTTCATTTTATTTTTCAATATATACGTATATATATTATTTCTATATGGGTTCGATCAAAATAATTTATCTAAAACATAAAGAAAACATATTTACAGCTAGCATTTGTTCTACGTGTAGAAAATTTGTAGGAATTTGATACGGTCTGAAAGCATCCATTATACTTAAGAACAGCGGAGATAAAACGTAATGCTGATGAATAAGGGTACTATGTAATGATTCAGGGTATGGTATAATGATAGAGAGCTTGACTTTACTGGTAATACAATACATTTCCTGAGTTGGTAAAACTGGTGAGATTTATATTAGTACGTGTCGACGTCGCATAAGGAACATATATGTCAAGTTTCAAGTTTGCAGGTTTTATAGGTAAAGAGATAACGCTACTGGTTAATTCCTTAAGGGTTGATTTCGCCAAAATTTGTTTTCAGCGGGTGTCTATGTTGCATAGGAAATATAAATTCTAAATTCCAAATTTGTTTTCTTATAGGTCCAGAAATAGCGCCAACGACTTTTTTCACTAACCCCCTTAGGGGTTATATATTTCGGTAAAATCCTTTATTACTAGATGTCGCTTAAGAAGCATATATGCTAAATCTCACACTTATTTCACCAACCCACCCCCACTAATCCCTTTAGGAGTTGATTTTGGTAAAATTAATTCTTAGTGAGCGTCTATATTACCTAATGAACATAGTTACTAAATTTAAAATTTCTTGGTCTTGTAGATAAGGAGATACTGCCACCGACTCAAGCCAACAACTCAGCCCCACTCATCCTTTGAGACCTAATTTTGGTGGAATTTGTTCGAATAAGGAACATACATGCCAAATTTCTAGTTTATAGGTCTAGAAAGTCCCCTTAGGGGTTAATATCAGTAAATATCGCTCTTAGTGAGCGCCTATATCATGTAAGAAATATACGTGCCAAATTTCAAATCCATATATTATATAGTTTCCGAGATCTGGTGATTGTTGGGTTAGAGAGTGAGTGGTAACTCCATTATATTTATAAACCAGGCTTTGTCGGCGAATTCTGTTGTGCGGCATTTCGAATGCGGTAAGATGGTTCTCCGGTAATGATTCGTTTTGAAAGGGAATATTTCGTTAATATTTTATTTAAAAAAGGAGAAAAAAATATGATAATCTACTATAGAAGAATTTCTTTGTTTACATAATATATTTACAGCACCAGAGCTTATAACGTCAACTTTCTGTGTGTTTAAATTTTAGCATCAGGTAAGTACAAGATTCGCGCTTGACTGCGTATTTGTGTTTGCTGAATACAGTGGAAATAATTCATCATGAGGTTAAGTCACATTATGCAAGATGGTGCACATTTCTATTAGAAAGTATAACTTGTGTTTTATCTTTTTTTAAAAACAGAACTGCATGACAATGTCAAACCGTCGTCGTATCGACAGGTGAAAAAGAGCTATACGAGTGCCGCGCCACACCGTTGCCTCTGCTGAGCAGGTTCCGTGCCGTTACTTTTCAGTGTAAAAGACATATCAAATACAAATAAAACTCGTACTACAAGGATTCAATGAACACTTTTGCTCTTATAAATATTTATGAGTACATAGCATTTGTATCATTGGTTATAAATATTCATTTTGTACAATGTAAATATTTTGCATGCTATATCTTTCTTAGACGTCAAAACATGGTGCGTACTTCAAAAATTTCAAGATCTCGGATAAACATTATACTTTTTCCGGATTCTTCTAGTCAGATTTTACCAACCTTGATTTTTTAAATTTTTTATTTAGTAGTTTTGGAGTTAATTCCCTATTATCGTATATTTTTTAGAATATCATTTTACTTATGACAATTAAAATTATTTTTCTTCCTTCGTCTTCACATGATATGTAAAATTACACAGGTCAACAAAGCAAAAATACCAAAAAGATTCAGTACCCAAATCTACCATCAACGTCTGCTCCAGTACCCCACAGTGAAAATTTTCCAGTGCCTTCTAGTCCAAAGCTGAAGGCACAAGAGCAGCCACTACCGCTATCACAAATATTTAGTAATAGCGAAGGCAGCGATTTTGTGATCGCATTACCGTCTGTTGAGCCACATCTCATTAATTCAGAAGAGTTTAATGACTTAATAAGAGATTTAAACCTACCTAAACTTAAAGCAGAAATATTATCTTCACAGCTAAAACAGTGGAATTTACTCAAGAACGATGTTAAAATAAATGACCAAAGAAAGCTACATGAAATATTTTCTGGATTTTTTACGAAGGAAGACGGACTTTGTTATTGGGATGATGTGAAAGGTTTGTTTGATCCCATCGGAATCCCTTGCATTTCTCCTGAATGGCGTCTTTTCATCTACAGCTCCATCCCTTCCTTTTCTTCCTTTGGCTCATTCTGTAATGCTTAAAGAAAATTACGAGAGCGTTAAAATGGTGCTTCAAATTTTAAAATATGAAGAGTACACCTGACTAGTAATAGGGGATTTCAAAATGGTTGATTTTTTGGTGGGAATGCAAAGCTGTTACACTAAATATCCGTGTTACCTTTGCTTATGGGATAGTAGATCCGATGCACTTCACTACCAGCAGAACTCATGGTCTCAACAGAGCGAGTTTCAAATAGGACAACATAACCTCAAAAATAACCCAATTGTGGAGCCCCATCATGTTTTAATGCATCCATCCCACATAAAATTAGGTCTCATGATGCAGTTCGTAAAGGCTCTTCGTCAAAATTTTGAGGCCTTTCAATATTTAAAATCATTTTTCCCTGTCAGAGGCTAAAATTAAAGCTGGTATTTTTGTAGGTACAAAAATAAGGAAAATAAAGGCCAGTGAACAATTTTTACAGCTCCTGAGTACCCACGAAAAACAAGCATGGCTCAGCCTTAAAGCAGTGATCCATGGCTTCCTTGGTAACAGGAAGGCTAACAATTACAAAGAGCTTATTTCTAATATGCTTGACAGCTTCAAAGTCATGGGTTGCAGGATGTCTCTTAAAGTACACATGCTACATGCTCACTTGGATAAATTTAAAGATAACTTGGGTGCATATTCAGAAGAGCACAGGGAACACTTTCACTAAGATGTAATGAACTTCGAATAACGGTATTAAGGACAATATAATAAGAAAACGTTTGGGGGTTCATACGAGAAAGTTCTTGCTTACACAAAAGAAACACCAAAACTATTCATTTTTAAAGTTTTTTTTGTATTCTTTTTTGTATTTTTGGGTTTTATATATGCCGTGTTTTATAATTAAAGTTAATAAAAATATTTCATTAAATGTGTTTGCTTTTAAATATAATTTAAATTAAAAAATAGAGTTTTTTCATAAAATTTGAAATATAATAGGCGATTAAAATCGGTTTGTGATAGATTGACAGACATGTGACTGATATTAAGAAAGTTTTCCAGTTTGATTTACGGAAAGACCCTAGAACCATTTTCCCTTTTGGTATTATTAATACGCCTTATATAGCATTATACAATTTGAAAATTATATGTTTTGTGTACTTTTATACATAAAAAAATAATCTTTTCAGTTGAAAAAATATAGAAATTACTTTATAGACCACAATTAAATGAAACTACGTGATGTAGTATTATTTCTACTATCGTTAATTTCTTTACCACGACCTAGGTTTCGTTGTATTACAACATCTTCATGTGGGATATTAGCAAAGATAAACTTATAAGATTCTACAAAATTAACGCCAAATATATTTAATACTTTATAGACGTTGACGTTGTGAAATCTATTGATATGTGGTACCTAACTTATATTATTGAATAAAAGTATGGAGGTTCTCCTATAGAAATTATAAAATTACTAGGGTTGTAAAGTATATATTGAGTACAATTTTAAAGATTATTTTTATTTCCTTTTATAAAATTATGATCGGCTGCTTATGCATAACTGCTTACCAAAGATCAAAAGTCCAAATTTTTAATTCATAATACTATTAGGAAAATATGTGTACAAAAACTTCATGTAGATAGAAGTGATTGGTTATAGCATGATATTTATAAATCATAGTATAAATTAAAGTCCTGTGCAATAAGACTTTCGTTAAATTCACCTCCAAATATTGCTTGACTATCACAAAATTAATTGCTTAATACATAAATATTATATTCTAATAATGTTTAATTTTTCCAATACTATTTACCGAGTTAGTATACGAAGTAGATATTGAAATAAGTTCTGACGAGAATTAAATGATTTTTTTTCACTACGTCGTAAACTACCGGTTCAAAAGCTAACACGCATATGGACCACTTTATATTGTAGGAACACCTAATAATGTGAGAATAAATGGAAAAGAATCATAAACTATTACATAAATATGAATGTAACTACTCACGGCATATAAAACGATTAAATAGAGTTTTGGAATATCTAATAGAATGTAGAATCACCGTTTAGAATTGGTAATCGAAGTAAATTTATGGATATTTATACTCTAAGTAAATTTATGGATATATATATATATATATATATATATATATATATATATATATACATACACATATATACTTATAAGTTAGTTTTAATCAATTGTGTCAAGCAATAGATATATTTAATGGTTATGAAGTATCAAATCCTATTAGAATTGGTGGTAATTCCCATGTTGCTTTGCATAAAGTATTTTCATTTATTAGGATTTTACGTAAGCTATAAATAAAATGAACTAAAGAGAAGAAAAAATGTTGTAATTTGTGTAAAATATCGTTATATATACATTAGGAAAAATTGATATGATGCGGCCGCCAGGTATTTTTCGTAGGTCGCATAGATTGGCTCGCATACTTGCAATATCGCCTGAACTTGTGTGTCTCCTTTTGAGCTGACTAGCTGAAGGGTGACGTGAAAATATTGTCCGCCCGCATTGTCAAATAATGGAATATTGAAGGCGGAAAATACTTAATCGAAAATTCATATTTCAGTGGACAAGCTACTTTAGTATGAAATTAATTAGTAAATATGTATTAAAATTTGGTACTTATTGAAATAAGCAAACAAAATTGGAGAAATAATATAAAATTGCTCAGGATATATCTTCAACACTGCACTCGAAGAAAATGGGATTTCCAACGAAATGTGAATAATTATGTATTAATTGTATAAAATATATAAGATATGTATGAAATGGGGGCAACGAATGTTAAAATGAATTGAAATAGTAAAATTTATTTTTTTTTCAAGTCAAAAATATATAATTTACGTAATTCTTAATATTGAATGTTTATTCTCAAAATTAATAACTTTAAGACTGAGTGAATGAAATAATATTTTATAACGAGAGTATGTACATAAGAAAGTTAAACATACTTTGAAATAATTATTACCTAATATTTATCATTCTTTTACTACACTAATAACTGTAGAAAATGCACGCGAGGAAGAACGACGCGATGGAAAATAGTTCGGTACTTTTTAGAAAATTTTACAATTGCTCCAGGCGTCTTGGTAATATCCGATTAACAAATTAGAGAAGCTAGTAGATAAAACCTATCGTCGCTTAAATTTATGTAAAATATAATTCTAGAATAACCTGCCATTATTAAAGGTGAATAATATGTAAGACGATTTTGACTAATTTTCGTCAAATAAATTTTGCTTATGTTATTTTAAATAATTAAAGCAAAAATAAATGGTGTAATTCTACTTACAAGATCAATTTTGCTAAAATCGTAGTCTTTAGAAGAATTTAATCTGTTCAGATAAATAAACACAAAGATTACTTTATAATTGGTAATAGGTACATTTTCATGACATTTGAACATTTATTTCTTTCAAACGGATTACATAGTTCCGTTTACCTTTATTATTTTTACACTTCTAAATAACTCACAATAGTATATTCTATCAAAAATCCTTCATTCTAAACTAATATTTCTAATCCAAAATGATTAACAAAATGTAATGAAAAAAATATCCTCAGGCGGGCTAAATTTTTATGTAGGCAGAGAGCAAAACCTTTTAGGCCTATTGTGCGCAAAAGCTTTTCGGATTGAAAGGACTCCAGTTAGTTTTATTGTTAATTATTTATAACAACAGAGTTACTATTAGAGTTCTTTTTGTAAATCTTTCCTTTGTTGGCATTGTCATTAACTGTAAAGGCTACCGATTTACAGTCTTTGAGCAAATCCTTCAGTTCGGACTTATATTGTGCAACTTTTCAAGTTCTCTTTTATATTTTACTTCACTTAAAAGAATATTGTTTCTCTATTACTACTGTTATAGCGCTTCAATAATCCTGCTGATAAGTTCACATATAATCAAAACGTTATGATATATAAATATCGAAATCCTTGTAAATAACCTTTATAATAACAAACCACTAGAACAGTAAAAATACACAAGATTTTAAATTTTGTTTAGATCACAAATACATATGCAGTAGGAGATATATTTGACAGTTTTTAATTTTATTACGATATTCATTAATATATAAATTTACTATTTTTAGAATATAATTTTACCCCTTTTGTCAATTAGGTAAAAAAATTTACAAAAACTCGTCTTCTGCAGATATATGTTTAAGGATCAACGAGTCCCCTTAAAGATTGTCATCTAAATGTAAACCATTTTTATATTACTTCTCTTTATTATTTGTAAATGTGAGGCTTTAGTTGGATATTCGATATTTTTAAAAATATATAAGGCATCGACTTTACATATTTCAGCTGTCATCAAATTAAATACACGACTGTTATGTAGACGGTGCATCATTTTGTAGAATGTATTGTCTAAAATTAGAGACATTTTTACGACTTGTTAATCAGTTAAAATCGTATTTCTACGTGTTCCACTTTTATCTTACGCCATTCACCCAAATACACTTTTTATCAATCTTTTACTTTCCGTAGATAAATTCGGTACATATAAAAATATCTTGATATTTCGCACTTGCTTCCATTTATAATAACAACACTAATACACTATTACACACTGTTATTTTATTTTCTTTAATATAATTTTGTTTTACTCTACTTCATGCGCTGCTGTATGCTGAGTATTTATTTATACCTCATACCATCATAGAATTAACCTTTATTTGTTATCTCCAAAGATAAATAAATTTTTATATATTAGCAGCCAGCTCCTGCGTTCTTTAAATAGTGCTATGTCTATTTTTCACATAGTAGACACTAGGAGGCTAATTTTTTCACCGTCTGGTACTATCACTTTGTTCTTTGAATAATAATTTTCAATTACTTCGAATTTCTGTAATTCATTGAGATACTTATTGAGTTATTATTGAGATACTTATTGACCATTACAGAACTAAGTGCAACCTGTGTTAAATATCTGAAAAACAATGAATTTCGTAAAATTAAATTATTTCCATAATTTTCTGAAAAATTTGGACGATTTTAACAAAATCTGTTTCCTTACTGTATCAACGAAATTGCTCATTGCCATTTGAAAAGTAGTCAAAATTATGAAAAACAGCACTACTAGACGGTTACTTAAAATTTATCAGAGAACTGTAGCGATAATCCTTAATTTCATCAAACTTTGGTGTTCATTCATAATTTTATTAATCGCAAATTTATAATGAAATTAATTATAAATATTACATTAACCTAAATGTTTTTATATGCCTAAATATAAATGGAACCCTGGTGGAGCGAGTTCTACTCGTACTTGACAGTTTCTTATACCGTGTTTTGACGCATTACCAACTTGGTACATTTCCATTTGTCACAACCTATTCTTAAGTTTTCTCTAAATATTTTAAAGAATGCACATAATTAGCTCGACTGTGCAGCTCTTTAATATTGGATGGAAATCCTCCTTCCATCTGTTTACAGAACAATTAACCTAATACTCGCATGCGTCTTGAATAAACCTTTTCATAAATAATATTAAGATATAGTAAATTGCCAATACCGAAAGAAAATCCTTTTAAAAGGTTTTAGTTAATTAAGAAATAATTTAATGTGAATATTATGTAGCGTATTATCCATATTTATTATCTTAATTTTCGAGATAATTGAGAAATTTGTTTAAAAAAAATGTCAATCATATGACCGTCATTTGAGTAGTTGCAAAACTAAAGGTTTTAACTTTTCTCCATTCCATGTCTTTGAATAATGAATGCTTATAATGGAAAATACTACTTGATGATGAGAATAAAGTTTTAGACGTCAAGAAGTAAACTGTACACTGAACATATCTCATACAACAGTCGGCGGTGGCGAATGAAAAATGCCACATAATCTTTTTAACATTTATTTCCAAAATCTCTTGCGTATTTTAGTTGTCTTTATTTGTTTTTTATCGTCAAGGATATTTTTGTATTCGCAGCTGTGTCCAGGAATATGATCGCTTGTAAAAACAACATGACCGCTTGTAAAAAGATTTGTTATAATTGGATATGTAAAAACGCAACCTTAAATTCTTAAAGTACTGAACGTTTATAATTTTAAAAATGTGTGAGTAGACCTTTTTACCGATATGAGTCATGAATGAACATATTTGTTTCTGAATTCCGATTAAAAGATTACTTGATGAATACAAAGTACATGTGGAGAAGTACACAGAATTGAAAGAATACAAAGTACATGTGGAGAAGTACACAGGATAGAAAATAAAAATTTTCAATCAGATAACGGAAGAGAGTATGTAAATAAAGAATTTGATGATTTCTTGAAGAAGGAAGGAATTACACGAAGATTAACTGTACCGTACACACCCCAGCGGAATGGCATTCCCGAAAGAAAAAAATAGAACGCTGATTGAGATGGTATACAGGTATAGATCTGAATGAACATCTTAATGAAGAGAAAACAAAAGAGCACATATCAAACATAAAAGCTAAAAGAAGTGAATCTAGAGTGAGAAAATTGTTTGAGAATATATATGAAGATTTGGAAACAGAAAAAATGATAGATTAACAAGAAAAAGAAATTTAACAGTATCATGGAAAAGAATAATAGAACCTGGAAATGGAGGAAGAGGGAGACCGACACTTACACGTACAGGTCTGGTAAGGAGACCCAAAGAGCTATACCAGTACCAGCAGAATGATAGAACAATGACAGAAGGTGATCCAGAAGATGAAGAATCGGAAGTTAAAATGTCAGTAGGCATGGCAATAATTGATCCTATGTCTTGGCAAGAAGCTGAAAGAACAGATGATTTAGCAGATTGAAGAAACGCGCTAGGAGATGAATATCTAGCTCAGATAAAAAATGAAACGTGGAATATAGTGTCACGACCATCTGATCGAAGAGTGATTGACAACAGATTAGTATTCACAAGTAGCACTACAGAAAAGAAAGTTCGTTTGATCGGTAAAGGTTGTTCTCAACAAGGGGAGTATTTTTACGAGATATCATCCCCAGTTGTAAGATCTTCTTCTATTAGATTGATAGCACTATGAGCAGAAATGAGACTAGCGATCCATCAAGTGGACGTAGTGACTGCTTATTTGAATGGTACATTAGAAGAAGAAGTTATATGGATATAACTGATCAAATAAGTGATTAACTAGATAAAATCGTTATTAACAGGAAGATTGGATCACGTGGAAAAATAGTCCAAGATAAAAAATTATCGAAACAGCTAAATTGTGGAAAATTGAGATGAACGAATGTGATGATGTAGTATGTCTGTCAAAGAAGTCATTATATGGTTTGCGCCAGTCAGGTGTACAACTGCATAAAAATTTAACTAGTACGTTAAAATCGATAGGTTGGTCAATGCCTCAAGATCCATGTCCATTTGTGTCCCAAAATGAATACAAAATGATGTTAATTGCTATATATGTAGATGATATAATATTAGCAATGAATTATAATGCACGGATGAATGACCTGGGAGAAATTAGTAGTTGCTTGGGTGTTGAGTTTAAAAAAGATAAAGAAAACAGAGTATATTTAAATCAACGATTGTACATTGAAAAGATTTTAGATCAATATGGTATGAGTGAGTGTAAGCCTGTGATGACTCGGATGGATGGTCTTGTTAAGCTAGAGAAGCCTAAAGAGATAAAGAAAGATGTTATGAGACTGTTACCATATCAAAATTTGATTGGTACGTTAATGTAATTAACCGTTTCTACGAAGGCGGCAAAATGTGTGTCAAGATATTTAAAAGGTTCTTCTAACTATGGGTTAATGTATGAGAAGACTGGTTTTCTACTGTTTGGCGTGGTTGATGCTGACTGGGGGACAAATGCTATAGATCATAGGTCATACTCCGGGTATGCATTTATTTTGGCTGGTGCTTCAATAAGTTGGGAGGCACGTTAACAGAGAACTGTTGTTCTCTCTAGCATCGAAGTTGAATATATGGCTATTTCTGAGGCCACTAAAGAAGCTATATATTTACAGGACGTATTGAGAAATGTGGGTATGGAATGCAAGGTTGTAACTATGTTCAACGATAATCAAGGTACCTTAAAGCTTGCTCTGAAAAGAAATTATAACTCGAGAACAAAACATGCTGACATAAGGCACCACTTTATCCAAGATATGTGCGAAAAGGGTTATTAGTCTGAAATATTTGTTTACAGAGAGAATGCCATCAGATGTTTTCACGAAAGGCTTGGGTGCAGCAAAACACCATGAATGCTTACGTAATCTTGGAATGATAGATAAATAAATCAAATTCACTCATGACTTCGAGGGGAGGTATTAAGGTGTACGAAGGGCCGTGAGCTAGTGTTAATGCGAACACATGCATTATTAAAAAGAAAATAAAGTCGTAAGCAGTGACCGGTGTCGCTAGTTGCAAACGAATTGTCCATCTGTATTTAAGTAATAAACGAAGCAATAAGTTATTAATATTCGTGTCTTTGCTAATGCCCTGAGAACATGTAATTTGATGGTCCATACCAAATGTTGTTTAGATTAAAAATAATTTTAAAATTATAATATTTGTCACTAATTTGGTTATTTAAGTCTGGCCGGTGTCACAATTTTCACTTTTTTTACTATAATTTACTTATCCATACAAACAAATAAATTCGTGACAGTTTAAATAATTAGATAGAATAATTTAGGTATTCGGGCTTACTAAACATCTAATTTTAAGAAAAGTTTCAGAATGTTTGGCTGACTATTTATTTCATTTTAACACGACACTCCAAATGTTGTTTAGATTAAAAATAATTTTAAAATTATAATATTTGTCACTAATTTGGTTATTTAAGTCTGGCCGGTGTCATAATTTTCACTTTTTTACTATAATTTACTTATCCATAAAAACAAATAAATTCGTGACAGTTTAAATAATTAGATTAATTTAGGTATTCGGGCTTAGGTTAATTCAAACTTACTTTTATTTTTTAACAATTTGTTTATTTCATAAGTACCGTTTTAGTTTGAATACATATGGTTAATTACATTTTTAAAATATCGAAATTGCATGTTTACCTGAGTTTCGTACTTTTTAACTTAAATTGTTTATACACTATATTCAAAAGCATCTATTCTCGTCAAAAAATGGTAGTTAATTAATAAAAAAGTATTATTGCCTTTGTGAATACTTTATAAAATATTGTTCTCATTTATATTAATTTGGGCTCATTGACTCCCAAATATGAAGCTTTTTGTGAAACTGCCCATTACATAAAATACTATCGAAAAGTTATAAAATTATTATATCTCATTTTTAATGAAGAAAAATTCTTTTAGAAGTTGTTCGAGCCAAATAAATTAATTGCGGTTCAAGTTTTCTACATTGAGTTTTTATTAAAAGGGCATATTTATATTTTTTTAACAAATATATTTCATTTTTGTGAAGTTTAATATAAACTCTAGGAATTTCTAGTACAATGATTTTGATATCAAAATAATCTTCATCTATATTTCAAATACCTCGTTTTTTATTTTTTCATACACTTATTTCGTGAAAATCGGAATTTGTACTTTTTTTTTGAAATTCTTGCAACTCATTTCTCGTCAAAATTGCAAGAAGGGCATGTGAAAAGGATTTGTTCCAAACAGTTATACCTTAAATTTTTTTAAAAAAGTGGTAAAATGCCCATTTTCCCTTCTATTTTGATTTACGTAATAGGTAAGGAGAAAAAGAAAAATATTTATTTAACAAACGTATAGTTTCAATTTCACACATTTTGTAGGCCCGGTGTTATTCTGAATAGTCGTTCCGGATACTCTTGATTTTACATTTCGAAAAAAATTGTGATCTCATTTACACTGTCGATGTGTTTATAGTTGGATGAACGGTTATTAGGCAAGAGTAAAAAAGTAATGTACTTTTAATATTTTGTTTTATGGTGTTCGTTACTTTAAATTTGGTGTTTAGTATTTTAAGTAATGTTATATATATATATATATATATATATATATATATACTTATATATATATATATATATATATATATATATATATATATATATATATATATATATATATATATATACGGTGTCCAGAAAAAAAAAGACGTTATTCGTTGACTGAAAAATAGTTGATCGTCATCAAAATAAAAATTAAAAGATGACTTTTTTCAGAAAATTCAAATAATATTCATAATTATTTGTTATTTTTTTCCTTACACACGATATTTGTGCACGTCAATGGGCACCGCTTGGATTAATAACCGGGAAGCCCGCCATGCGAGTGGTGTTTACATTAGTTGGATTATAATAGCAGTAAGAATAGGTTTTCCGGGAATGAATATCGCACATATAATTTCCCAGCCCAACAACACACTCCGCTCAAAAAAAAACACTTTGATCCTTTATTTCGAACCAATGTGAAAAAAAAATTACATTTGCCTTTAAAATTTTAGTTAAGTTTAAAATATTAGAAAAATTTAAATTTCCCGAGAAGAAAAGTAGATTGCATCATCTCCTGGTCTGTCAACTGTGCAAAGAATCTCGTCAATCTGTTGCTTCGTTGCGACATGAAAGAAGTACATGTAAACGTGCTTTTACATTTACGATATTAGCTGGCATTGTAAAATTATAGCAAATACACTAATAATTTTGTTTAACAACATTTAATATTTATGTACGTAAAAATGGTACTAAAATATGAAATAAATAAATAATTTTTTAGTTATAGTTAAATGACGACTTGTTCATATTAAATTATGTATACAATATAAATAATATTACATTTATCATTATTCAATTATGCTTCCTAAATTAAATTAAAGCAAGTAATTATCGCACAATGATATTTAGTAAAAGTACGTCAATGCAAAATGATTAAGGTTAATTCGTTTGAACAACTCAAAGATATATAGTCAGATATTTATTTTTCTTATTCCTATGACACTAGGTAATATATTTGCAAAGCGACAAATCATGGTTATTATTTATTCGAGTTTATGGAAAATACAATGCACCTAAATTCTCAGAGACTCATCGTATTCGATATCAGTTCTACACGTACTTAATAGGTTTTTGTACTTATATTAGTTCTATAGATAAACGATGGAATTAATCTTTAGAAGTTATTGCATAAATATTTCATAACATTTTATTTCCAATCTTTCCAATCCAGCGTTTTTGTTAAACTTTAAATTTATCGGTTTTTATCGAATTTGAAGGCAGCAATATTTTATTTAGTTGACATTACAAGTACTTGACCTTAAAATAAATCTGTCTATGTTCATTTCATATTATAATTATCTATTAGTAACATTAGTAACAAATCAACAACAAAAATTGAATTTGGTAGTATTTTCACCAAGTTATTATGCGTTGGTTATTTTTACCAATCACTTCAAAAATATTACCATAATTTATCCGAAGTTATTTGTGGTGTTCTTTGTTTTTTGGAATTAAGCACTTAAGCAGTGTATAAAAAAACAAACAAAATTACATTTGCCTTTAAAGTTTTTTGCTCGTCGCAACAAAGTAACAAATCGACGTATTTTTTGCAAGTAGATAGTTGATGAAATATGAAATGATATAGGCTTGTTTATATTTTGGAAATTTCATTTCTTGGGGTAATACTTATTGGAAATAAAAAAGTATACAACGGGAGCATTAAAGCAACATTGCAACGGGGTCACAGATTGAAGTATTTTTTTTTCAAATCTTATGTACACAATATTAGATAGCAACAGAATCACTCTTTTTAAATTCGAATTGAAATGTTTTTGTTTGCGTTATCATTTACTTTATAAAGTCACGAAAAAGAAGCTCCGTATTTAATTTCCATTGGCCATTCAAGATGGCGCTGCATATATTATTTTCTACTACTATAACCACGTGAACTAAGTTGCGGGAAAAGTTAGTATTTATAGAAATCAATGGTTCTTCATTTAGACGTTTTGTTTATTAACTTTGAATAAATTAGTGTTACAATAGAATGTCATTTTGACTTCAATTTTTGTTTTATTCGTTGGCATATATAAGAAATTCAAAGAAAAACTAACAAACGAATAGACGAAAAAATTCCAATACTTCTACTTACTAGTTTACTTACTAAAATAATATACTCGAACAAATAGGTGAAATAAATTAAGTCGAATACACAAAATGAAATTGAAACGAATAATATTACTGAGAGATGATTCATTTTATTTTCAATACAACACTGTAATGAACACGGCGGAAAAACTTTAAAATTAAACATCTACTCGCTTTTACATAAAATGTTAGTTAAGAACATCTAAATTGTTTGCCAATTTTACGTTTTTATAACCGCTCTGAAATAATTTTGGAATATCCAATTTGACGGGAAGTGTGAAATAAATAGGAATAATAAGTCAAGAATTAAGTATACTAATGTAATTAAATAATCATATGTGTATTTATGAATACATATATATATATATATATATATATATATATATATATATGTATATATATATATATATATATATATATATATATATATATATATATACACAACAATACTTTGTACAAAATAATACTTTGATAAATCAACACACAGTCCTAAACGCTCTGTCTAGAAAATTGAACTTGAATTTGCACGAATCTTCTTCAAATGACGCAGAATACTAAGAATATTTTTTAAAATGAACGCCGTGTAAGTGAATATTGGTTCGAAATTAAAATTTGATAAAAATATTATTTAATCCTCTTAACTTCAAACTTTGTAAGAATACTCCAAAAATTAATACTTAATTTAAAAATTCTTTACAGTTTTATTTTTGTAAATCAACGTGTAAGGGCTGATAGTTCGTAATAGAGTGAAGAAATTAACTTTTGAAACAGAGAGTAATTACAGTAATTTAGACTAAAATAGTAAATTTTAAATTTTATTTGATACTTTGTATCGAAAGCTTGTATTTTTGATAAATTGGTAACTTTTTAATGACTTCATTTGATTAGGTCTCCATAAATATTTTTAGATATGTTCATATCAATCTCATCTGATAAATATTGGTAACATACTAGTCTGGGATGTCGACTGGATGAGATTTTCAATATTTTTAATGTATTTTTATATGACAAGAGTGAGCGATGATACTTTTCTTTTGAGTGTGGCCGCGTAGAAGGATTTAGGAGCATAGTAATTATTGTCAAATTCGTTGCAGCGTAATTAGCACATTGTATAAGGATATGAAAAAGGATGCTGCAAATACGTATTATACAATAGTGAACGGTAACTGGACAAATAAATTACTTTTTGCAGATTGCTTAATTGTTATTTTGTTAACCGCAACTATTATTTAAATAAAATGTGGTGTCACCGTTAGTACGTTTCATGGGCAATTCTTCCAAATATTTATAGATATACTACTTGACGTCAACAGCTCCTCTATTTCTTCTCATGACGAAAATGATAAGTTCTATGTTTATTGCTACCTTTAGTCACCTAAAAGAAGAAAATATTTTTGAAAAATGAGAGAAAAGGTGACAAAATTTTTAAGCTATTGGAAAATCACCACAAAATTTTATAAATTCAGTTTTCTCTTATGCAAAAAAATTAAGAGTTTAATACTAACTGTGCCTAAACCTTTTATAAGTAGTAAGAACCACAATTAGATTATTATAATCTTAATTGAGTCCCTGTCTTTTTGACAATGTGATGTATATTGCCTATTTTGTCTTTAGAGTCAAAACAAATACTTTTACCTTTATTAATAAACCTTTACCTTCAATATAGTACAAAGTGTACTTTTGACAATGTTTAATGTAGTTGCATAAACACTGTCCGACACCTTTTTTCCCTTTTGTTATCAATTGTATAGCAAAAAGTGATTTATCTGTATTAAAAATGCGTGGACTCGCAATATTGACAGATCCGTACGATACATTAAATTGGTTACATGCCTACATACATGAAATCAAATAATCTCCTTTTACCTTTTAATTGTCCTTGTCCCAAAAACTTTCAAGAATAGCCCTCTAATCCTCTTGCAAAATTTTTATGATCCCAATAACCTGCATTTTTCCGTACATGTACTTGACTCTTAGAGTCTACCCCTTTTCGAAATATACTCTTAACTAGTGTTTTTAAACTGCTCAGTACGATTTATTTTCTAGTTCTTTTGATTTCTGCTCCTTATTTTAGTTTTTTTCAGTTTAGGTTTTTCATAAATTCTTTATTCAATCGGGGTTTTTTGGATATACTCTACTCCACGATTAGCGCTTTATGGGCAAAAACAACACATTGAACGTGGTCATCCTCGAAAAAAAGATTGATGAACGTATTATTGGAACTAATACCGTCTGATGGATATCGTCATCCCATGGTCAGCTGCTAGTGAAGGTTATTTAAATTCGTCAGAATCGACCCTGAAAAATTAACAATTTCTTAGGCCCGCGCACGGAATTATCATGTCGATATGAAATTAATATTTTTATACTGTATTTAAACTAAATTAAGCAATTTTATTTTACGAGAATTCGTAGTATACTATTTTAAAGAAATATTAATATAACTTTAAACATAGTAAAAAAACAAAAACAAAATAGCATCAAAGACGAACAGTGTAATTCAATGTTATTTAAAAAATAACAAAACTAAAGTACCTTTCTGTATTAGAAGTACTGTGAGACGGCCGTCACTCGCGGCTCTCCGTGAGTAACTTACCAATCAGGCGTTCTTGCCTTTAATGTCAGCTCCTAAAGTACATAGATGCAACTTTGCTCTAACAAAGTTTGCAACAATCAATTTACAACTATAATATATTTAAAACTATACCCAGTTTTAAAAGTTTCCCGTGTCTTGGGTCAAATTTAGAGTCTTTGCACTTACGTTATTGTTATTTTCGAGGTGCGATTTATGCCCAAAATTGTGTAAAATCCCAACTTTCATATTTAGGATATGAGTTAGGCTAAGTTAGAGAGAACTGACGTAAAAATATATTGCTAGATACCTCTTAGCATAAAAAATAATTCTTACGGAAATTTTAAAAACTGAAATTAGCCATGTTACCTGTAAAGTGAAACATTGACGTGACTTAGCTATTACTACATATTATTCATCTTATAATTGGAACAAAATTGCTCACAAAACACTTTTATATATAAATTCGTTAGTCACCTACAACGATGATGTGACAGAGATCAAATATTTTAGTTTAGGTTAGATCACGTGTGGTATTATTTACAAAAGTTAATAAATTATAAGTATCCATGGATATTGCTATAGATTGATGAATATCCCAATTATCTTAGTTTTTAGCTTTCTAAAAGATAATATTGAACATTTTAGAGGCAGGCACCAAACAATCAGACTACGGTGTGAGTTTGCATGCGAGTAGGCCACGTAAAACTATAACTTCCCATTTAAATTTTTCCTAACTACAAATTTTGATTCCTTGTTTCATCCCTTTGAGGTTAAATTGTGATAAATCCCTCCTTAAACTCTACTTATGTTTATATAGACATACTTATGTGTCTTAGTATATTTGTCGCTTGAATTGAGGGTAGAATTTACCTTTTTTTTTCTTATATACACTAGATATACTTAACATTGCATAACGAAAGTTAACCCAAATTAATAGGGTCGTTAAACAAATTTTTATCAATAACAAATTTTTAATCGTAATTTCACCTCCTTAGCCTTTGATTTCTAAAAAATATGTGAAATATTTGTTCGAATAGCAATTTTCAGAGCACTTTTACATAGTTTTTCCATAGTTTTTTTTTAAGAAGGAAAAATATTTTTTCTTCATAAAAATTTTGAAGCACAGTTAACATCTTCATCGATTGAGTTTAAAAAGATATGCTTAGGTCCTACCTGCATTATATAAAAATGTATTTTATTCTAAATTACTGTGTTTACTCTGTATTTCAAAGTTTTATTTGGTCACTCTATTACGAACTTTCAACCCTTACAAGTCGATTTACAAAAATAAAACTGGAAAGAATTTTTAAATTAAGTATTAATTTTTGGAGTATTCTTACAAAGTTTGAAGTTAATAGGATTATATAATATTTTCCCCCATTTTAATTTTGAACCAATATTCATTCACACGGCGTTCATTTTAAAAAATATTCTTAGTATCCTGCGTCATTTGAAGAACATTCGTGCAAATGTAAGTTCAATTTTCTAGACAGAGCGTTTAGGCCTGTGTGTTGATTTATCAGTTAGTCAAAGTATTATTTTACATGTGTATGTGTGTGAGCGTCTAGCGAGCTATATATATGTATATATATATATATATATATATATATATATATATATATATATATAAATGTATATATATATATATATATATATATATATATATATGTATATATATATATATATATATATATATATATATATATATATATATATATATATATATATATATATATATGTCCGTATAATCAAACGAAGTCATTAAAAAGTTACCAATTTCTCAAAAATACAAGCTTTCGGTACAAAGTATCGAATAAAATTTAAAAATTACTTCGAGCTAACGTATTTAAATTTAAAATTTTGGAATTTTCGTGCAAGTTGAAACAATCAGTAGTTAGTAAATAAATAATAGAGCCATAGCGGACCTATAACTCTAAATTCATATTAAAAAGAGCAAGACATAAAATTGAAAAAAGCAAGATATTTTGCAGTGAATAAAACAAATATAGCACCGCATTTTTACGCAGACCATTATATGAATCTCCAATTATTTATAGTTTGGTGGACTCACTTATTTAAAAAAAAAAACTTCGTATACGGATAGATATTTTAATAATTATCGTATGAGTGCTTGAAAATTTATTGGTAACATTGGTAGTTATTATGCACAATCCTTAATTTTGTTATTGACCGCAAATTGTATTGTTTCTTACAAGAAGTTACAGATGTGGTTTATAAATGAAATATCTGATTTTGGGAAGATCTAATGTAGATTTCGTTTCTTCCATGAAAACTAATAATTTAAATGTTTATATCTAGTTCTTACATCCTTATCGCATTCATATGATCAAGTAAAATGACGAGTGGTGACTGAAAATAAAGTCAATAAAATATTCTCAAAAAAATTAATTTTCTGATATAGGCCCCTCGAAGTATAATATATTATTCAGCCCTTTATAATATGTGAAAAATAATTTGAATTTTCGATAAATTTGACTCCCATATATATGGTTGATATTATTAGGAAAATTAATTTTCTTTCATATAGAACAAAAAGTGTAAATGTTACCTATAGATATATTTATATTAATTCTTACTAGCGTCTTTTTGTTTGGCACTCTCAATACGCTGTTAACAAAAAGGAAGTTTGTCATAATATTAATTAGAATATTAATTAGAATTTTTTAAACGTTGATCCTTTAATAAATTAAAAACGCAATTTCTGAGTTTTATAACATGGATGGAGTAATATTATTCCACTATTCATTAGCTAATCATTATACTAAATTATTAGCTATGTTGCCAAAATAGAATAAAAGTTTTAACCAAAAAAATTAACCGACTTTAAGTAAATATTGAAAAAGTAAAGCACGAAAAAACAGAGAATGATAAATGCTCTATTTTTCCTTAGAACTTCTAAGGTGAAATACGATTCCCGAACATCAGCAAAATGGCGAAATATTAAAAATGCCAATCTTATTTTAATTATTTTATATATCTCCATGCTCTCACATTCGATGGTTGTTTGAAGTTAGTTCAATTTCTTTTTGTTAATATATTTATTTCTCGATTTTTAGTGCTTGCGTGACAAAATATAATAATGTCTCATTTATTGGAAATGAAATACGCAATTGGGGTATTTAAGGTACATGAATACCTTAATACGTATATATATATATATATATATATATATATATATATATATATATATATATACATACATACATCATGCGTGCTTACATACATACCTGAATACTAAAATACGAATATATCAATAATATTACCTTCTTTAGATTAACTGTAGTCTGTGTAGCTTTATCAGATTTAGCACGAGACATACTGTTATCACAACTGCGTGAAAGCAAAGTTTTGACCAAAATTTAGAAACTATTATAGCTTTCCGGCATTATATTATCTCCATCATTATTACTTGTCTACAGGAATAGGTCATGCCTGTACATCTACCTGAGTAAATTGGTTGCTTAATTATTTATTTACTACATATCCTTATCGCTTCAGCCCTTTTTATTTACTTTTACATACATTCATAAGTAACCTCCTATCGTTATCTTAATTATTTCTTCCCATGGTTTACAACTGCATGTATATAGATAGCTGCATGTTTATTTTGTTGATTTCTACCTATGTCATTAAATATAAGTCAAACATTTTCACACTCCATAAGTTTACACCTCCCCATTGAGTGATTCCTGTAGCATATTGTTGGCACTATTATTATATATCCATCACCACTTATGACCAAAAACTAGTCAGAAAAGTTAAAGGAGCCCATAGTCGATGAACCGTTCTTCACCAGTAAAGAGTTCCTGTTACCACGTACCGACTCCAGTAACAGTCACTGGCCTACTTGTGATCAAAGGACTCATCGAGACAAGATAAACAGGCCCTGGCACGATAGATACGCTCCTTAACATTGAGGAGTTCCGGGTCTTAAAACAATAAGCTTAAACTGGACGAAACTACTTCACGCGACTATGAAGTACTGTCATCACATTTCAGCTCCATCCTTTGATTCTAGTTACTACTGTGACCAGAGGACTTGTCGAGAAAATCAAGACGATCTCGAGTAAAATTAATTTACACCTTGCAATTGGGAATTTTCTTTCAATACCTCCTCCCTCCGTCATCAGACTTTTGTAACTATTTATTTCAGTGAACTCGTAAAGACAAGTGAAATGAGCCAATACTCGATAAATATACTCCTCAATATTCAAGGGTTACTAAATATTAAGGTTTTACCATTATTTTCTAGTTCCGTCTTCAGAATTTGGTAACAATTTGTGACCAAGAAACTTATCAAAATAAATAAAAAAAGAGCCTGAACTCGATAAAGGTACTTCTCACCATTTATCAGTACTCTCATCACATTAAACTCGATAAAGGAACTTCTCACCATTTATCAGTACTCTCATCGCATTTAGGTTCCATGATCAAACCCTGGCCACTTGTATCCAAAAGACCAATCAAAAAAGTCAAACAAGTGCAAATAAGATAAATTTACTCCTCATTATTGAGGAGTTCTTATCACCACTTTCAAGCACTGTCCTTGAAACAAATTGTACTAATGGATTCGTCAAGATAGGTTAAATGAGCCCAAATTGGATTAATCTACTTCTTACTTGGGGAGTTGTGGTGCCACCTTCTAACTCCATCATCCTGACTACCATATTTAAATAACGTACTTATAAAGACCTACGGAATGAGTTCCAACTCAGTATCAAATTTATCAAAGTGGCCTTTTACTGTCATCATTCAAAGTTCCTTAGCATATCTTCGGAGTCCTTTTATCGGTCCTTATTATAATTATACGAGATATTTCTAAAGCTGTTTATACAAAAAAAGTCATACGTGTCGAATTGAGAACTTTTTTGACGCCCATTAACAGAAGGAAATATATTTTATCTAAAAATAAATTATTGTAATTTTATTGCAAACTGCGCATTAATTTTAGGTATTGTAAGTGATAATCTTTATTTACATCATATTATGTGTTAAAAACAAAAGAAATATGATTATATTATTATATAATATATTATGTAATTTATAATAAAAAAAATATTTGAGTTGTAACGCATTAAGTGTCTCATTAAAAAAAATAATTTCGAAGGATTTGTATTTTTTTAAATTTATTTTTAATGTGTTATCTTATCTACATAATCAAAAAAATTATCACACTCTTAACAAATAAATTATATATGCAAGAATAGACATATAATTGAACGTTTTATTAAAATAGTCATTAAAGCTACACAGTAAATTCAATGTACCAAATTCGAAAGGTTTGTTTAACATTAAATTTGGTGTCATATACGTAAAGTATTTATTTGAAAATAAAAAAGTAATAAAAATAAATATATTCAGGCAAGTGATAA
Organism: Druceiella hillmani; assembly: GCA_039881145.1. Taxonomy (NCBI): domain Eukaryota; kingdom Metazoa; phylum Arthropoda; class Insecta; order Lepidoptera; family Hepialidae; genus Druceiella; species Druceiella hillmani. The sequence goes on from JAYKKI010000041.1 coordinate 864,817, forward strand.
AAAAATTTAAATTGCCTTAATATGTTCTTATACTGAGTAATATGCAACGATTTTGTACCCAGTGCATATGTATATATATAAATATATATATATATATATATATATATATATATATATATATATATATATATATATATATATATATATATACGACAGTGTTTGTAAGTTTCAATAGTTCATTTATATTAAGGTTAAATTATAAGAAAAATATCACATTTTGGGAAAATTTGCAACTTTTGCAAAATTTTTCACTGTAATTTTTCTATTTCACTTTCTCCCAAGCAGTCAGTAATATTTATGTTTATATTTGAAAAGGAAACTAGAAAAAAGAAATTGTGAAATAACCCGTAAGCTCTAAACATAAGAAATATGCTATTATTACAATTTCCAGCTAATCCGCATTTTCGTTATTCGATCGTATTAACGATTCAAATAATACATTACGAGTTTATTTGCAGCTTTCATGTTAAGTGCGGTTATTTTTAGGTATATTTAAATACATTTAAGTGACTTGAAATTCGACGTATAACTAGCGCAAATTTTAACTTATGATGAATTAAAGCTAAAACAATTCCGAAATGTATCACATTGCACTTTACCGGCATTTCAAAAGATTTAGCTATTAGATATTTAAGAATATCTTATTATAAATACCTTATTATTATTAAAACTAATTGGATTTGTAACGAAGTTAAAAGTAATTATAGGTTTAATCAATATTTCCTACAAAGCTCCAACTAATTCATCAATTTTATCTAACTTAAGTCTCGTACTGGACTACTTTCATTTTACCATTTTCCTCCGATATTACTTTAAATAAATACTTCGTTTATTATTACAGCATTATTAAGACATCAATGTAAAATTAAATTATCCTTTATTTTACTCTAGCTTACTCAGGCTTTAAATATGTTTTACCACATTTCTTTGTTGTTTTTCGAGTTTGATTGATTGTGTGTGAGTTACCACTTTTAGCAAGAATCTTTGCTAATATCCCACCTGAAGATGTTGTAATACAACGAAACCTAGGTCGTGGTAAAGAAATTAAAGAAAGTAGAAATAATACTACATCGCATAGTTTCATTTAATTGTGACGTTAGTTATTTAAAGAAAACTAATTTTTAACGGATTAAAGTATTTTATAATATTAAATGTATTTCGCTTCCCACTTTAATCCATGTGTTGCCATGATTTTCATAATGTTGTAGAACAGTGAGGAAATGAAAATCAAATAAAATATTTGAATTTAATCTTATAAAAATTAGTATCATTTATGATTTCGGGGTAACATGATATCAGAAACTTTCAAAATAGTAAGTTTTACCCAATTAATTTTTATACTTAAATTGAAATTTACCTTCGAATTGAAATTTACCTCTGTTTACTTGGAAAATTCACAAAGATAAGATATTTAAAACATCACGTAACTAATGTTTACTAAAAACTCATATTAAGTTGTTGTAAAAAAATGATGCAAGTGACCTTTTATTTTCGTCTAACTGCTGGAAATGTGTCAAAGAATATTATAAAGAAATACATCCCAAGTAATATTGATTGTGAATATGAAATATATTCATAGCCATTATTACTTGAGATGTCCTGATCGACAATAATTCCGAAATAAGAAGTTTTTATTTTCGTATAAACATGACAGAATTGAGTAAATAACCTTATTTTCTGAACCTTAAAACATCGCGTGAAAATATAATTAGTTAATAATTTGGTATTAAAGATAATTTATGTTTCCATCAAGCTATTGTTTTAATTTGTAAAATAGCCACTATAATATTTTGAAACATATTTCACGTTGGGAAAATGGCTAAAAATTCAAATATGAAAATTTGTCACTGTCACAATATATGCCTCGATAGAGTGGTAGATTTTAAATTTAATGAAAAATTCACTTTGGGCATTTATTTTTCCTGAAATTTTTTTCTGAACTGTCAATTTAAATTTTTTCTGGCCTCGATGGAATTGGTATTGAAATATTTCAATTGCCCATGAGATTGAAACTCTTTTCTATCTTGATATCCGTGTTGCGTTCTTATGATATTGCTTCCAATTTTAACTAAAATAAATGTATAGATTAACTTCTGTAAGATTTATTTATGATCATTTCATCGCTAAATGCAAAAGGCCTACCTCATCATATGATGCTAGGCTATTGATGAACAACTGATTGGTTTTTGAGGAACATGTTCATGTATCCATATATAAAATTTAAACAAATTTACCAAATATGCATTAAATATGCTTCATTGTTAGTTGCAAAATATTTTATATAATATATTATATGTTTATATTGAATTTAAAATTGCATCTTATGTTGTTAGGCTCCTAGGTGAAATTTCAAACTACCGATTTTTTTTATTCTTAACATAAAGGATATTTGAAAGAAAAGTCGAATTCAATTGTAACTAAAAGGCTATTAGCTTCGTGTCTCTGGTCAAAATCAAAATAATTGTTTCCTTTTAAAAATATAGTACTAACCTATCCCTGGATTTCAAATGTTAGTGTGAAATAAGGGATGTAAATAATTTTCTGCATCCTTGGGACTTAATATGAACTACACATAAAAATGTATGTTTCTAGTAAAGTGTATATGTGCCACGTTTGCTTTTAAAAAAAATGTTGGTTGTGAATAATTTTTTAAAACAAGATTTATATAATTATAAACCTCAAAGGTTAAAAATGCACATCTTTCGTTTCAAGTTGTTTCTAGTTTATTAATATCACGAAAATTTGTTTTGAAAATGTAGTTTTCTTACTGCAAAAGTCATTTTTAATATTTGATGAAAAATGGTGAAAATTAAAAAGAAAATTTGTAATTATAGCATAAACCATTATACTACAGAATATTCGTGAAAAATCTTAAAACTTTATATGTTTTTTGAACGTAAATAAAAGTAAGAAAGTATAAGAAATTACCGAGATTTAATTTAAAACGAACTTCCTTGTGAGGTTATTCGTTGTAAGCTTGCATTTTAATTACTTTATTGTCCCACTTGTAACCATTATAAAGTGCCTAATGTGATATGTTATTCTTTTAATTATCTCTGTAATTTTATATATTCATTAGTGCTATAAAATTTTATTGGAATAATAGTATAGAAGTTGTTGGTAAAACTTAAAATGACTAATTAATCGCCTAAGTTATTTCATAAAACGGTCAATAATATTCAATTCTTACAAAACAATTACTAATTTGCTTCGTTTGTTAATCAAGTAAATGACAACTTTTCAGCGAGGTATATCAGATAAAATTTTAATAATACTTTGTACCGATAACAAAAAGTAAACTCGCAAGATTTTCACATTACAATTGTTTCAATTTAAAAGCAGCCCTGTGCAGCGCTTATATTAACACGTTATAATTGATTTAATTTTTTTCCTGTAATGTTTGTCGCTTAACGATTTTTTTTTAATTACAATGTAAACATATTTTTATTTTTGTAGTTAGAATTAGCCACAATGTTAGTCACAACTTCATTAGAATTGTTCTTTATGCATAACCAAGGCGATACTCTCTATGTAAAAATATTCTATCATCATTCAAGGATGAATAGATATCTAAGTAAACAAAAATTAAGGATAGTTTGAGCAGATGATACTAGAAAAAAACATTTGCTTTTTGCTGTTTATTAATAACAAAAATTGTTTACTCGAGCGTTAAAATTCATTACTAACGATAAAGGATCTATCATTGGAAAAATCACTGGAGTAAGGTTTGTATTCACTACTGGTTGAAGCAAATTTAAAATCTAAAATTTACGAAATTACTTTCTACAGCACTTTTTTATATTTTGATTTAATTGAAAAGCTTCACTTTTACCTTTTCCATCTACTGACCATGGTTAACCTTTTTAAAATTCGTATCTTTATGTCACGGCTCTTTTAATCAAAAGCGTTTTCTTTGGTGCATTTAAAATATTTGCCTAGTTGAGTAAGATTTTATTGCCATCTCTTTGACTGAATCACCTGTATCACTAAATCATATGGTTTGAAAAACAGCAAAGATAATACCAAGCTAATATCTATTGATATATACATTGGATCATTGGTACGAGGAAAGAAAATTGCGGCTACTGACGATTCATTACAAGGTTGACTCGGCAGTTAAAGTATTAATCTGATTCAAACAATTCGTCTGGATATAAGCAATATTTCCATTAAGTTTTAGCTTTGTCTATTACGACTATTTATCCAGCCCACCCTTTTTATGGATGCTTTACTAGAGGGTTTTCAAATGAAATATCTTCAATATATCCTTACAATGTCACAACGCGACCACATTTTTAATGAGAAGTTTTGGATGAACTATGAAAATCAACCAATAATCGCACAAATAATCTAAAGATGGTAACTGTGTTATTTTGACCACGTTTATTGAATGAAACCGGGGCATTTACCAATTGAGCTTTTTCAATGAGCAGTGGCAAAGAAGACATCGATTAGTTATATCAACAAAGATCGGCAGAAACAGTGTTAGACTCTGTAAGAAGCCACAATCGTCGCCAAAGGTTGCCAGTTATGGAAAAAGAAGGTCAATGACTCACAGCAATGTATTGGCTAAAGAACCACCTTCCACTACCAGTCGTCAGTTAGGAACGAAAGAAAGGTTACACGAAAACGAACAACAGGATGTATGCGTGTACATTCAAGCTGTCGTATACGCATCTGCTCACAAATATAATCACGCGCTCGATCACGCATGCACATATCCATGCATTTTACACGCATATGCACATTTACATGCATAAGCATATGTTTAATCTTTAGCATTGTACTCTATATATTTATAAGGATAATTCTATAGTCTCGTAGATCCGAGTAAAATATAGGGCACGATTGCAAATGTATATGTCTAAGGTTCTAACACTACAAAATTTACAATTCATAATTTTTTTTATAATCAGAATTCATCGGGCACTTTCAAATACTTTTTAGATAAAGAAAAGAAAAAATAGTATTCTACATGATATTAGCTCCTCCAGTAATTTATTATCGTTTTACATAAAAAAGGAAATAAAACTAACAGTAATATCTTTGTTATAAATATCGTGTATATCGTGTTCAACTAATTTAAACTATTCGCACATTTTTGTAAATTTATGTAAATAAATATTTATCCAAAAATTTTACTGCAAAGTACTCTGCTCACTTCAGCGCTCGATTATGCGAGTTCTCATATGAAATATGAGCAAAACTAAATTATAATTTATACACAAAAATATTGTTTTCTTTAAATGTATCATTTTAATAGCACGGATAAATCAACAGATACAAGCAAGGTAAAAGTAGTTTAATAAGCATATTTACCTGTAACCGAATGTATTTTTATACATTAATTAGGTATTTGATATATAAGTATAGTTAACCAAACAAATGATTCAATGATTTTTTGTTAAATTATTTAAATATTGGCCATTTTCAAGCTGAATGGAAACGGATCGAATTTGTACCTTCTCTTTTCGTTTGTGTGTATATGGTAATTTGAATATTTTCTGATATTAGGTGTTTGATACGACAATGAATTTAGTTCTTTAATATATTCAAAAACTGAAACAAATTCTCAAATACCAATTTTGTTCATTTCACCTCCTATACATAAAATTATTTGTCTAGGAAATTGGTAATGAGGTTTGAATGTGGCTCGCTATAAGCAGTAAAACTTACGTTCTTTTGAATTTATCGAGTAATGTGTATAAACCGAAAAATTTGGGATTATAATAATTGTCCATTATTAATAAATTGCCATATTTATAAATCATCCAAGATAATAGGTCAATATAATCTTTTGAACGTTTTGGCCTAGCTTTAGTTTTGGCTTAGCTTAGTCGTAATCTTACATAACAAAAATTTTGATTGCACAGTATCTATTCCAGATTACTTTAACTCGATGTTCTCGTATACATAAACGAGTTTTTGTCCGACTTCTGATGAGAATACATTATGAAAGCACGTTTTAATGTGGATAGAGATTAAGCGAATCGAGAGGAACTCGTAGAATTTATATCCCCTTTATATAACTACCGCAAGCTCTGAACGCATTAAAATTAATGATATTACAACAAAGTTGACAGTTGCGTAACCTCAGTCAGTCAGTTGATTACATGTTCCCAAAAGTTATCTATATAATGCGCATGTATTCGAATTTTTAAGGCAAAGGATCTCCATTCTCCTTAAAAATAAAAAATATATGGTGTTTCAGGAAGGATTTAAAAAGTGGGTTAATTTTAAACAAAAAAGAAAAGTTGGGATCCTAGTTGTAACAATAGCCAAATAAAGTCCACTTAAAATATGAACACATGAGCACATAGACAAAACGCGCGACATTTATTGACTTATATAATTACAAAGGACTATGTGGTCATTTTTATTGGCTCATATTATTATTAAAAACAATATATGTAAAGTACGAGTAGGAACTGCACTATGGGTGTTCCTCGTGGTAGTATGTAAATTGATAAATATGAAAGTTCAGACATATAAAGATACAATATTTCTATTAATATTTCCTATTTAATATTATTATTAAAAATGTAAATATAGTATCTCGTATATATTTTAGGTACATACAATTACCCCGATTTAGTCAAGTCATATAATTTGTACTGAACAACATAATCTTTTCATTAATTTTATAAAAATTTCATTTTTTTACATTATTTAGTGCTTTTTAACTTCAATAGTTTCGAAAGAGAGGAAATGCGTTTTTTTAAAAAAAGTTTAGAAATATTATAAAACTATCTTAAAAAATATTCTTGTAAGTTTTTAAATCCCTATAAATTGCCGTTCAATTCATTTCTGACAGCAAAAAACCAAAAAAATTAAATCAAATTTATTCCCTTAAAAATTCGCAGATCAATATTTTTCGTAACAATAAGTTCAATCACTATGTCGATTTTAAAGCATGTATGTCGAACGGTTTCCAATGAAAATGGCTGTGTCGAAGATAGACAGACGTGTATATACATGAGTAATTTATAAACTTCCCTATTTTGAAGTACAAAATACTCTGTTGGTTATCCAAAAATGGTTTATCCAACCGGGATTAACAGTTTAATTGCCTTGGGTGATGTTACTAGTAATTATAAGTTACTAAAATAGACTCATATAATTAATGATTACTTGTTTATTTATTCACTTTACAACCAATTTTAAATCAGAGCATTGGACTAGTCATTTACATGTAACAAATTCAGAACATTATTACACTGAAAGTAATAATAAATTAAATACAATAGCATCTAAATTAAAAAGATCTAGTAGTAACTAATTGGCTATCTAGATATACCACAATCCAGTCTTCAAATTTGTCAACGGGGCATAATCACATTTTGAAAGCTCGTCATAGTTTATTACTGAAACAAAAGACGCGTAGGATCGGAGAATATTCTTCCTTTCATCATAAACGAAAACATAACATCTTTAAGACTATTTGTGTAAGTCTGTATATTGAAACATTGAAATGCTGATTTTTGCTCTTTGTTAGCTTTTTCTGAATGTGACTTATATTGTGACTTTCTAGGATTTCGTATTTAAAAGTCCAGACAGAACTTTTTTGTTGTTTTAACGGATGTATGAAATACATCCTTCCGCCCTTAATCTCGAAGGCAGGATGTCCCATGTCCTTAAAATCTGCATGTAATTCATTCCCATAAACGAAATAATCCATCCCATCTCCATAAACAAAATAAAGAAGTAAGCGTAAGGGTGTTATAGTGTCCTTAACAAAAAAATATTAAAATTTATTTTATATGAAATAATTAGTAAATACAGAAAATGACAAACAGAATATTTCTGGTCTTACACCTTTTAAGAATATATTGGGCCATATGATTTACGTAGTGTCAAATATTATTAATATTCAAAAGATTACGATAAAGATCTTTAAACTCTCGTGTTTTTAAAGACAAGAAGAAATCAAGTGAGAAAAAAAAACAATTTTCGTTAGTTCCTATCTTTTACTGAATTTAGTTTCACTTGTAAAAATTACATAAGTAGGTTATCTGTACAAATATAAATTAAAATGAAACAAAACAGTGAATTAAACATTTCCACTACCTGTGTTTTATAGTTTAAGACACAATCGACAACTACATAGAAACTAAAAGTTTAAAAACAACAAATTTTTCTGTGCTAGCACGTTCTCATATAACAAGAGCATTAGTAAAGTTTTCTTATAAAATAGTTCATAAAACAGGAACTTTCAGGAATTCCTGACGTTTATAAAACAGGAACTGCATAATCGCCTGTAAAACTGAAAAAACAACTTATTAAGACTTGTTTTAAAATTAATATGCCAAAGAATTTTTTTCCACTTCATTATTATAACGTGAAGAATCTTTCAACGAATTTGCTCTCACCAGATTTAATAAACGTCTCGTTTACGTTTAATCAAGCAAAGTATAAGGCAAATGACGCATAACCAGAAATTCTAGGTATTCCGGTGCAGACTTTGTTTAGCTTTTATTTATTTTTAATAATGTTATTGAAATTATTTTCCTAAACTCTTACTGCAAAATTTTAATAGGATGCTCCATCAGTATTTATATTATTTTAAATTTATTTATTATTCGTTTAAAAATAAATTGTGTTGTTTAAGCGTATAAGAAGCTAGATAATCATAATAGTTTAAGTTTACACTTGCACTAGGTGTGCCTGCGACTTAGTTCGCGTTAAATACAAAATAATAAATGTGATTTATGTATTGTATTACAATACCAAATTTCACCCAAATATGTCCATTAGATTTTGCGTTATTGACGTACAGACATACAGACAGAAAAAATATAAATATTACAAAGGTAGCACAATATAATATTTCATTATTTCATCATAAAATTAAGAAAAAATTATGTAAAATATAATAAAATAAAATAATAAAATATAAATTCATGGAATTCATAAAAACATAACAAATTAAATTTATTTTACAACTCAATCACAACGGGTTAACTCCAAATACACAATAATAAAATACGTATGAAACCAGGACTTGTATATATATACAATATTGTTTAAGAGTACATGGTATTTGCATTTTACTCGTAACTCGACATATTTCGTATATCTATATTATATTGCATTTAATAAATATATTGTTTAATGTTGTTTTTTAGGACATGTTATTTTAAGGACTATAGACTTAAAATATAGTGAAAGTCTTAATAAATATGATGACTGAAATGACCCTAATAGTTCTTCTGTAAACTTTAAGTTAACTTGTTAGACAGGACGAAATAGATAACAATTGCAGAGCAAGAAGTCCGAACGGTATGGTATGTGAGGAAACGCAATCTTTCCAAGTGAAGGAAGTTAGTATATCCATGCAAACTTTGGGATTTTTTAAAATCAGAAGCTATGTTTGAGCTAAATAGAATATCTCCACTTCTTTGCAAAAAGCTTGTATTTATTTGTTTATTGAAGCACCAGATGGGCTTGTAACAACCCGCCATATAATATCAATTTATTCTGGTACATTTACAATAAGGACTTTTAATTTTTATAAATTTGAAATATCTACTTTTTCTTGGATGAGTATTATTTCAGAGATTATTTCTTTGAATCTTTGGAATCAATGCTTTGCTATGTAATAAGGGCGTATGCCTTCACCTGTCGTTGTATATATATTGCTTGTTGCTTTACTCGCTTTTTGCCATAAATAGAATTGACGAAGCAGGATCACTGTAAGTTTCCTTTTAACACTATTCATTTTCTTACTTCACATTTATAGTGTTTCATTATACTAAAAAAGTGGCTTCTCAAATAAATTTAACCTTTAAAACCATTGTTCACGCAAATTTCCCTTATAACTCCTTATCCTAAATGCTATTTCTAATCTTTTGCTTAAGACCAAAGATTCCCTTATGCTAATAATGTGCCCTGGTTTAGTCCGTTATAGTTCTAAAAAGAAAATAATATGCGTTAAAATTTTTGGCAAAAAAAAAATTATACGAAATTTAAAAATTTGTTTATAACACATACAATTTTAATAACTATTACCAAACAATCTCATCCAGTACATTAAAATGCAATTAATTTAGCTAAATAGTGCTTGCAAAATAATTATAATATACATAAAAGGAAAACATTTGGAAGTGAATGACACTTTCACAATTTCAGCGGTAAAAGTAGAAAACAGCAAATTTATTGCATCAGATACCCATTTACGAAGACATGGGTTAAAATGTTGGCTGTTCAAAAAATATTTTATCTGAAACATATTGAGAGAAGTAACACATTTAATGTAAATCATATATTAAGTGGTACGCGTATTGATTCTCCTCCGTGTTATCCCTTAAGAGCATATTCACACAAGATGCCCTTTAGGTAACCAGTATGAATTTTCAAGATGATATTTTATTACCTAAATATGTATATAGAAAGGATGGAAAACTAAATTCAAAGCCTAATCAAGTAAACTTTAACGAAGTTGTTCGAAATGTTCACGGAATTTGTCTTTTTTTACTCCAGAAAAATGTGATTATATTCCGGTTTAAATTTTTTTTAAATGGTTGAAGGTAGGTGAATAGTGCAATGCATATATTTTTTGTTTTTTTTTTATTATTTCATGTAGTTTCTGCAGTCTTTTTTATATTTATTTTATATACATACATTCATATATCCAAAGCCTTAGACTATAATTGTAAAATTATCTTGGTGTTATAGTTTTTCTCCGGATATAATTACTTACTAGTAAATCCAAGTCACATTACCCAAATGAGAAGTTAAAATATCGGTAGTCTAGAAGGGAGCGCTGTTAATATTAATGGAACATATCATATAACAAAAATAAACAAAGATAATCCAAAAATATCAGTTACATTCCTGAGGTTATGAATCAAGTAAATGCGGAAATTCGTAACATATTCATTGAAGAATATGAAACCGTGAATAACTTTTGATACAAATATAAATTCTAGGCATCTAAAAAGAAACTAAAGCCAACATCAAAAGATACTAAATTTATCTTTTTAACAAATTTATGATAAAAATTGCCAAAATAATACTCGCATCGACAATAAATAGTAACCATAAATGCAGTTGATCATGACACAGGTGGTTTAGTGGGAGTAGAAAAATATGTTGTAATGTGTATAAATTAATTTCACTTAATAATATTTTTCAGATTTTTTTCTCAACTTCTCATAATTATCCACATGAGGAGACGGGATGAATATAATTACGAAATTATATTTTATAAAATCATTTGTGATAAATATATTTTTGAGACTTTTGTATGCAATTAATACTAGTAAAATCTGCAAAAGGGCAGTAAAATAATGAATAACCCAATTAGGAACCAGTATCCTGCTGGTTAAAATATGACATCTTGTTATATCGCGTTCTGTAGGTGACTCGTGTTCTATATGTGCATAGCCAAAGCACCAAACTTGTAATGTGGACTGTAGGTATATTGTGGCTCTGGTGCACGAGAGTAATACTCAGGATGATGAACCAACTCTTCTTTTATCAATAAATACAATAAATTATTGTTTTAAATGATTCTTTTAATACTCTTTAAATATTTACGGCTAAATTCAAAATTTAATCATAAACATGACATGTCAAAAAAGGCACTCTCAAAATTAAATCATAAATTATATTTCTGTTACAATCATAGGATACGTTCATGCAAAAATATAAGAATCTACACGGTTGTGCACTTCCCGAAAATTTTATTGATTTAAATAACTATTTTGAATTTTGCAACAATAGCGACTTAAATAAGCTGAAAAAATTTAATTAAGAAAGCCCGTTTTATATAATGTATTGGCACTCGCAATATGATAATCGTGGAGAAGTTCCATCGAAACAAGAATTGATACATACTTAAAGACTTCGTAAAAAAAACGGTCACAGATCGATATTTAAGATACAAATACCACAAAGAATTAGAGAAAATAAAGGAAAACCAGTAACGTGTCGGTAAAGTTGAAGAGATAGGCAGAAAATGAGGAAAAAAGTATAAAAGAGATAACGACCACAGAATGTGTTAAGTAATATAACTTGAAAAGACCCTCGAATATAAGCATAAAGAGCGCACTTTGGATAATTAGGAAATATCATTATTGACAAGTAATATGATTATTTATCTTTTTTTACATATTTTTTATTCCTTTTGAAATTTTTAAAAATAAAATCACTTTATCGAAAGCCGTATATATTTCTGGAATAAAAAATTATTCTGTTAAAATGGAATCGTAAATTAAAAAGCAACTCAACCGTATAATCTAATAAATATATTAATCGTCAGCACACATAAACGAAATATGATTAAATTAAAATTGTAACCAGACAATAAATAATTTCGAGGTTGCTAATAATTCATTACTTTAACAAATTATGTTCAAACTTTAAATGTACCCCTCACCAGATTGTAGATTACTTCTATCTTTTGGTTTTCTCAAGCAATAATCTTTGACATCCGTTTCGATTCATTAGTATCAAATGCTTCCATTTGCCATCAACACAACTGAAGAAAGTGTAGCATCGAATTAAAACATATCCCTTTTCGTTCTTTAACGGTAAGTCCATAAAATTAAGTATTATTATTTACTTGTTGTGGCTGATTATTAGATGGCTATTTAGGAAAGGCTGATCGTATCAAGGCTAGCTGGATGTCGATACACAAGAAACCGAGGTGATGGTTTATAAGAATTATCTCCATTTTGTTGTCTAGAAACAAATATTACTCTTTACTTCTATCTTTTCATAGTCTAGCGTTTAAAATATTCCACAAATGTTATTGATTTTTAATATGTTTATTTAAGGTATATTCGCCTTTTTTCCTAGTATGAGCAAAAATAGGAAAAAATATTTCTCCGTAAACTATCTAAGTATAAATACATTAGTGTTAATAAATTGGTATGTTGTATTCACATAAAAAATATTTAAAGAATGGAGGCAATAAATGATAGTTGTACTTTGAAAACGTTTATATTATTTTGCATAAATCAATAACTAAATTGAATTTTTTTTTTCTATTCAGTTAATTTAAAAAAATTATAAATTCTGTTTCGTGTAAGAAAGAGTATTTCCCATTTTTATCAGAAGAGGTTTTCTTTAAAGTCTGTTTTTTAATCATTTAATTATATTCTTGTACTTGTATTGAAGTGATGCCATGACCTATAAGCCTATAAAAGCGAAGGATCGATGGATACATTTGTAATTGTTTATTTCTTTACAATTTTGTGCCAACATTTTGGTCGACCAATTATAGCGATCATGATAAAATATTATATCATGATAAAATATTTTTGCGTTAGTTGTGATATCTAAAAAAACTCACCTCTAAAAGAACTGCGCTATTAGGATTCTGTATATGTATTAAATATCTTTGTATATGTATTAAATATCTACAATCTACCTTACCTTAGCATATTTTCAATAATTTTTAATATAACTATGTTTTTACATTTTTGAAACGATTTTATCCTAACTTTTGATAGAATCTACTGAGTTACAGAAAATTGGATACGAAAGAAATACTTCGGCCTATATTATTACAAAGTTTCATGTATTCCGGCGACCTTTCCCTTGCAGGTTCGCTGCGAAAACATTACAAAAGTAAGCTTTGTCAGGGGAAAACTTTTCCAGGAACGAAAGGTACCTCGTTGAAATGCATATGTCCGTATTTACGCTAACAAGGTTACGAAAGAAATGACACATAATGAGAAAAGGGAGTTGTTAAATTTATAAGTAAACCCGTAAATTACAAAGAATTTAGACGTGTGTATGTATTAATAATTCGGGGTTTTCTTTTTAATGGAAAATTTTGCCGATAAAGGTATTAAAATACGATAGCCTAAATATTATAGTTTTAAACGCTGAGGTAGGTAAACTTTTATTATCATTAGTATATTTTCCTTCAATAATAATATTAAACAATGAGGAGTATGTATACGCAAACGGAGGGCGCATAATTTGCTTGTTATTACAATAAATACATATGACATGGTTATATTAATCGTATTCTTTTATATCAGTTTCACCCAATTGCTTAAATTTTACTACTTAACTGCTAATTTAACTATAATTACAAAACGCATGGCATGCGGAAATGAATATTTGTAAATAACTATTAATAGGTCCATTTCTAGTATCAAAGTTAATATTCAATATTTTACACGACTGCGCAAAAAGAAGTATTATGTATTTAGGATTTATATACGAAGCAATATGAATTTGATTATTCCACCATAGCGACGAGTCGGATAATCCCACATTAATAAGTGATATACGGATAAAATTGGTATGTTATGCTGAGTAAAATAAATATTTTAAATACAAATTAATTTATACGTTAAATACAAATTAAAATATTTTTCAGATTTATCATAAAATCAGATACGTATGCAAAAAAACTTAATGAAAGAGCTATGATTGATAAAGAATAAATGGATAATACATAATTTGTCGAGAATATTCATAGTGAATAGATTAAAATATACCCACGGCTCAGTCAGTTGGTCGTACACAAGTCCACCGGAGACGTGGAGACGTTCCGTGTACGTGGTGAGTTGGGATGTCAAGTCAGCGTTTGAATAACTTGAAAAGGAACACGGGTGTGGACATATGTCCTTGCGAGTGGATGCTATTAAACTTTTTTTTTATTTTGAAATTGTGGACACTAAGCTTAATACAAAAAAATATAAAAAGTAATGTAAAGCTATACTGTAAAATGATTCTTGTTTTGCTTTTGTGAATTAGGTTAACTGATTATGTAAGTGCCTATAATAAAAAGTAGATATTGTTTTTTTAAATAAAATCAAACATGAGCTTCGAAACAAATTATAACTGTAAAATAATTTTTATACGTGATACAGTAGAAGTTTCGTTATAATTTATGCGTATAAATTGGAGAGGAAAGCCATAAAACACCAAATCTTAAAAATTATAGATCCTTGCTAAAATGACACAAATTAAAAGCAAATAATTAAAAAACTAAAAATACTGCTGCGCGAAAAAACCAAACTAAAAAGTAATAAACATGGAGTTACAGTGGATTGGTGGTTAAGAACCATAACAGACTCATTCAAAAACAGACAGATCTCATAACATACTCATTCATGGTCTTTGCAGGATGTTCTATTTTTCAGAATATTATATTGTACCCTAAAGAGATAAATTTATTTCATTTAAATTTTTATACTAGTCAGGGGTTCAGGAATAGAACTTCAATAATAGTGTTGTATTTATCCTATTTTTACCCATGTTCAACTTTTTACACACATGACAACAAAATAAGCACTTCAAATCTTATGAAAAAGCTTTCAAAGTTTCTAAGATTTAGACTCCTAAAAATTGGTTATATTGGTATTGTTGACTCATTGGTCATCGAAATCAGTGGTCTATTTTTAGTCGACTTAGAAATTTGAAATTTCTCTGGTTACTAAGATTTTACATATACATGAAAGAAAAAAATCACGAAGTCTCCATGATGAATTAAATTCTTTAAAAAAGCTAATAGTGTTATTAATAGTTCTACCAAAAAGGAGTTGTTCTAAACTTTTTGGGGCGGCAGGGTTTTTTTATTCAATATGTGGGATGTTCAAGATGAAAGTAATTTTTTCCGGAACAAAACTAGAATTTAGATTAAACTATTTTCAATTAATTTAAATCCAAATAAGTTATAAAAGCTCTTTGTGTGTTTATATTCTGGGGCTTCCGAAAATCGCTTTATCAAATAAATATGAAATTTCCATTTTAAACAACATACAAATTATGATTGATTGTCAAGTATAAGTTACGTCCAATGCTAATTAGGGATCAAATCTAAAATGACAAAAGGGAAATGATTTTCAACAACAATGTTAATTCTGCAAAGGAAAAAAATAAATGTTGTTGATTGGAATTGTAAAGTGGAGTTTTTGAAGTACAAGTTGCAACCAATTTGCCGACCATTTTAAAACAGATTTTAATCTAGTGTTTTTTCTCCGGAATACGTATTCTTGACAAATGTAAATCTGACCAAAATATTATGAAAAAAAATGATGAGAATTGTTTTTATGGTTTTTCATACGAAAATCACAAATAGTGAGAAAGCATTTGGATAAATATATTTTCAGACTTTATAACGTCTTTATTCGATATTTATGAAAAAATAAGTTAGTAATTTTCATATTTATAGGTAAAATTTTTAATTTGATTTTGATTTTTGATTTGGTTTTCTGCGTTTTTACTCGGTGATATAGCACTTCAAAGATAGTAAAATTAAAGGTAAGTAGAGAATATGTCTCGGAAAATTAATTTTAATGCTTTACTTAATATTTTATTATTTTAAGTTGTTTGGAAGTATAACACCAAGTATTCGAGATTACGTCAATATGATCGTCATTTTAAAAATATGGAGTATTTAACTATTTGTTATATTTAGGTAACCGTACATCTGGTAAGTAATTTTTAATAATTTGTAAGTATAATAAAAAAATGTTTAGAAGAAAATCAAATTATTTCCAAATATTTTTTACCCATATTTTATATGGGTTAAACATTTAAAATTTCACGACCTGGAGAAAAAAATTTAATAAAAAACCTTGAAGTTTCTATAACGTGGTCAATAAATTATATGAAATATGTAATATACCAACTTCTTTCTAATGAATTTTGAGGTTAAAATTTTGAATAATTTATTTTTTTTCAATTATTTACATTTTAATGGGGATTAAAAGTGGGATAAGCAAAAAGTAAGAAATGAATATTAATCATAAAAAATATTTGGAAAAAAGTCGAGAAAATCAGTACTTTCCCAAAACGACAATTTGCCTTTTTTCGACCATTAGACTGTACTGTAAGGGTAGAATATTTGTATGAAAGTTGCTTGTTCGTAAACCAATTTTGAATAATTTTCTCTTACGCTTATATCTATAGACTAGCTGAATATTGGGCCTCGGCCTGAATAAAACTGGATCGTGATTACATTTTATTTTATTATTTTCTTATAGAATTATTTTTTATAGATAGTGAGTTTCCCTAAACGCTGAAGTAAATATTTTCATATTTCTAGTATTTTCATTTTTCATGTTTCTGACTTTATTTAATTCTAAATTTCCTTAAAACATCACCAAGGTTTTAAAATTTTAGAGCTGAATTTCAAAAATATCCCAGGGAACATAAGTGTAAAATCTCCAGTTTTGTAGCCCTTCAATTTCCTAACAATTCGTGATAAGACCGCTATGCTCACTTATATTTTGCTAATTAGATAATTATAATAAGACAATAAATGCTATTTTTTATCGTGCTGTAAATTTTAAAAAATGCAATATTCTTTGCAAATAAATACATTTCATTTTATTATGAATGTATCTACGAATAATATTTTGTTGAAAAACCATTCTGCTAATAATATTTTGTTGAGAAACAGTTTTAGCGCTTTAACTTCCACTTGGTAAGAATTTGTTTTTGCAAACTGTTGGTGAACTTAATATTAGAAAAAAAATTGCCGAGTTCGAATGTTTTATCTATGATATCACACACACACACACACAAACGCACACATAAAAACGCACACACAAACACGCATACACCCACATACACACGCACGCTCACTCGCACGCGCACGCGTGCGTTCACAGGTACAAACCCACGCACGCGCAGGCGCATACACGCGCACTCTTACAGGCACGCTCGCGCACACGCACACACACACACATACATACGTTGTGACTATGTTATTTTATACTTAAATATGTTTGTTAAATTTTGTTTGCGTGTTTACTTTATGGAGATATTGCTTACAATATTTGGTGTTGGTCGGGATTTAGTTACTTCAAGGAATTAATTTTATTTTTAAGCAGTACATTTCTTTTATTTAAAGGATCCAATACGATAACAAATTGGGTGATAATATGAAGCCCGTATGATTTGTGTGTCGAAGTGCGTCCACAATAAATGCACAATTTTCTCCCTTTGTAAATTTTTGCGTGTCCTCGCTCAAGATAACAGAACTCTTTACATATTCCTTCATCTGTCACAGCTATTTTATCCACAAAGTTTTTTGATACCGAGACATTAAATTTGGCATATTAAAAATGCCTATTAACTTGCGTATATTTTAATAGTTAATTTTTAGAAATATTTACCCAGTTGAAAGAGCGACTTGTTAGTTCACGTAATTTGTGGGATGTAAGTTGAAAAAAAATTAGGGAATAGGATTTCCAAACATTTCTTTTAAGAATTTATTTCATAAGATAATTCCAAGGAAATTGTTATAATATTCACAAAAATATATAAACACCTTCCCGACAGTTAGGTATAGAAACAGAAGTTTGCATAAAGTTTACCGGAAAACTGTAACGATGGTTATGAATGTAATAGTTTTTGAGATATTGACTATAATTTTACATTTGTTAAAGATACGTAATAGATGTACTGTATACCCCTAAATATTTATATATGGCTCAAACCGTAGAGAAACCTCTTAATGCGAGTTGTACTCATTATTAAAGGGTTAAATTTTTCTGTGCCATCCCATAATTTCCCCTTAACAAAAGTGTTCTTTGAATACTATGATTCGCGTATTCAAAAAAAAAAATTACAGAATTTCATGTTGTGTGTTTTTCGTGAGACCATTAATTAATTGTGATATAATTTTTATAACAAGATAATAATTTATATGGATTCCGTGAAAAAATTAAGCAAAATTATTTTTGTCAAAATGCCATGGAATAATTTTAATATACTTTATAACATTCAATTAAATTTCATTTTCGCTGACCATGCAATATTCAATTAAAATTAATTTATTTATTATGATGCTCATAGTTTACGTATTCTAAGCAACTATTATCTTGTTTATTCATTGTTGAAACAGGTCTATGTCGTTGGGTTGTATTTTTCCAATTAAAGTAGGAAAAAATGAATTTATACTATACGCCTTAAGCAAACAATTTTTATAATAAATTTGATGATAAAAAGTTTGTCAGTTTATTACTCGATGAAATTAGTAATAACGAAAATTTTGAAAGATGTCAAGTCATTAGGATTTTTGGGTAATGGTCACATATCAAAAAATGAAGTCTCGTCATTAAAATTATTGTGCATGATAGCAGAGTTAAATATTAAATTTAAACAGGTTATGCGTTATTGATTAACGATTAGGGTAGATTAAAACTACTATGTATAAAGTAGTTATAGAAATTATCATTAAAATTTTAGATCCCTGTTTAATAGTGTAATAAAAAAATCAGGATTTGGCGAAAAAATTAAACGTTGATATAAATAGGCTATTTTTCAAACAATAATATTGATTTTCTTGTTTTTTTATGATTCGCCCCATTCATTATAAACTCTTATGGATGGCTTAAATAAACATAATTTAATATGTGAAAGTAATATTTTGAAATGGTCTTTTTTTAAAGAGATAGCATTATCTATTAATGAATTTCCAAAGTTAAAATTATGACCAAAAGTTAGCTATCGTTATGTATATCTAATTAGTTTTAAGTCTATGGAGGTCATTGAAGTCATGCGATTCGGCCAAATAGGTATACTCATGTTGATTTTAATTGCGAAGATTTTACCAAAGAGATCTTTTTGAAAGATAATCCTGTTTATTTTGTTGCGGTCTAGGCAATAGTTATTTATTTCGACAGGATTTACAATTGCACTAGCGGCAAGTATTTGATCTTTAATCAACCAAAAATTCAAGAGACTTATTAAAAATTATTTACGTCTTTTAAAATATACCACGACTAATCTGACAAACAAGACTTGTTTCTAATTAAATATTGCATATTTTGTGTTTTAAAACGATGAGAAGCTGAAGTTTCACCTAATTTTAATGAGTAATTTTATGACTGATTCAAAAGAGAGTCTATTTCAAAATTTAAACAATTTGCTGCTCATTGTCAGATATGTTGTATAAATAATTTTTCCAATTTTTTATTAAATTAACATTAAATTTACCATAAGTTTGTGCCTCTAATTAATATTTGACAAATTGCTTATTTTAAATATCATATGAAAAATTACAGTTAATAGAATAGGAAATCCATGCAAAAAGTGTGGCTGGAGTTGATAATAAAACAGCTTAAAGTTTTACTAAACTGATAAAGTTAGTAATGAATATAAAATACTACAGTTTTGAAGTTAATCTTTGTAAATGTAAAATTCAAGGGGAAATTAAAAAAAAACATTATCAATGTCCATTTCCATACAAAATATTGAAATCGAATGAAGAATTTTGAACGTCTTAAAATAATAACTAATTTGCTCGCAAATACTCTCATGAAAATGAACACTGGTTGTTACACTTTTAACTAATGAAATATAAATTTTATTTACTATAGAAACGCAAATTTGAATTAAAAGCGTAAAAAATAATTGTTTTCTACTTCCAGGCCAAGAAATATATACCAAAAGATATGCAATAATATACATACATATATACTATCTATTTTTGGGTATGTATTTTTTTACTTTTATCTACACGTCGTCCACAAAGTAATCAAGATCCAGCACTGATATTTTAGAATATTATAATTGTAAAATCTCCGATGTATATTATATGAAATGTTAGTTATTTAAAACTTTTCATATAAATTTATTAATAGGAAAATATTTTTCTACA
The DNA here is from genome assembly GCA_039881145.1 of Druceiella hillmani. Classification (NCBI taxonomy): domain Eukaryota; kingdom Metazoa; phylum Arthropoda; class Insecta; order Lepidoptera; family Hepialidae; genus Druceiella; species Druceiella hillmani. The sequence continues at coordinate 885,395 of JAYKKI010000041.1, forward strand.
GATTTTTAAATTTAATAAATATGAATTCGTTGGTCTCTAATAACGTTATGTATGGATTATGATTTTCATTAAGCAGCGCCATCTACTTTGATGCCGATAATAAGTGAGGTGGCTGCATGGTCTCCAAACTAAAATATAACTACTCTTTTGGTGTGAGATGCTTGGAACATATCTAATCTATACTTAATCTATGATTCAACGAATTAATTGCTCTGTAGAGAAATGTTCCCAGTGAATGAAACTAGAATTATGTGAATCCAAATGAAACCGATTGAACAATACTATTTTAAGATATAAACTGAAATTAAGTTATGTAGATGAAGAATGAAATTATGTAGATGATATAGCAGACACCATTTAAAAAATTATTTCAATTTTTTTAAAAGATTTTTCGATAACTATGTTATATTTACTCTAATCACGATCGACATATAAACGCCTATCAATAGGTGAATATTGAAGAAGAAAATCCCGTTTCCTCTGCAACTCGTTGATATTATTAAATATTAACTTTCAATTATTTTTCTTTTAACAAACAGTTGAATTAGTTCCCAAGAAAAATAAATTTATCCAGTGTAATTTTGAAGATCCCCCAAGGGATGTGCGGTCCATTTGGACTTCTCTCTATATAGATACCAACCTGTCAGTATATAAGTTTTAAAACGTGTAATAAAAATAAATGAAATTATTTTAATAATTTTATTATATCAGTTTAATCCTGGAAAGAAAAAAATCATTAAAATTTAAGAGCCTTATCGTGTTCCCATTCTGTGGCTAAATAAGTTCTTTAGCGGTAATTGTCTCATTATTTCAATTTTTAGCTCCTGAAATGCGTTTGAAATTGAAGATATTCCCAAGTTTAAATTTTTAGTTAAACATATGATTATTAGTAAAATGATTATGTATTTATCTCATGATTATTGGAAAAAACAAATAAATATATAAATATATACACACACACCCATATATATATATATATATATATATATATATATATATATATATATATACACACACATACGTATGAAGTATGGGGGAGTTATTGGATTCAAAGCAGACCAAATTCACAAAGCAAAAATAGAGAATTCAGTTAATATATTATTGAAGCTTGCGTAAATTAAAAATATTTTTGAAATCTAATTATTAACAAATGACAACATTTTAAATTGTTTTCCCAAAATTTTAATCACTCGAGAAATCGCGCGTTACTGAAATATGATTTACACATTTGCGCATTTGATTATGAACGGACCGACGTACGAGTATTAACAGATTCTCACGAGGAAACTACGTCGAGTGTCCAGTCATTCTCTGTCTTAAAAATCAAACTAATACCTTTAATTTTTTTATATCCAGCCTGGAATGAATATAATTTTTCTGGTTTATATTTGAGCTCTAAAATATTCTTTTCAATTTTGGTTACTAATTGAGGAATATTCCTGTGTACATACAATATATATATATATATATATATATATATATATATATATATGTGTGTGTGTGTGTGTGTATATATATATATATATATATATATATATATACATATTTTAATCCAATAGGGTTCCTAATACTTCTAAAACCTTTCTTGTTTGATTTTTAATACTTTGAGAATTGATAAATGTTTGGCCGTGAATAGATTTACCTCAATTTATTACAAGTTTATGCCAAGAAAATGGTGATATATACATGTTACGGAATCCGTAGTTATAGTGAAATGAATTTGTCTGCTATTGAAATAAATATGTTTTGTCTGACCGTAACAGAGGTTAACATTTTCATTGTTCTCGGCATCAGATGTTTCCAAGATGTTTTTTTGCATAAAGATTAAAATTCTAATGATATCTCATACTGCAAACGCGAAAATAAGTTTGTTTGTATGTTACACTTTCACGACTTACTTATTCAAATAATTTCTGTGAAATTTTTCGTAATTTTAGGTAAAGTCTGTACACCATTGGTCTTAATTGTGTACGTTTATGTCGCTACACGATATACAAGTTTATACAAGTTTTCCTTTTCCATCAAACACTATCACGTTTAAACGTGATAGTGTTTGATGGAAAAGGAAATATGCAGTAATCATTCTTGGGCTTCTATTAACCCACATCCAATTGAAGACAAGTACCATCAAGTAAAATTCATTGCAAATGTGCAGGAAGAGATAATTGATAATGTAATTATAATTTCAAAATCGTGAAATAAAATGTGATACAGAGTGACATTAGTCTGCTGAAAAAAGATTTGCGATTTCGGGCGAAATGGATTATTTTGAATAGTTATGAAAATATCATTAAAGATATGAACTTAAAATTACATAAATAGATCATGTAGGTGGTGTTCAATTATTGTAAATAAGTTGATTCGGTTTTTTGAAATACGTGTTAGATAGTATGAGTGTACCTGTGTCTGTATAGCTTGCAAACAAATGTTCGTTCGACCGCGATAATTACTATAGAGTTATGCATCATAATCATAATAATAAATTTTCCTTGGGCTGGGTTAAGTTGTGTTTGTTTCAGGTTAGGTTAGATTTAGTTGAGTTGAGTTGAGCTGGATTGTATTGGATTGGGTTGGGTTTAGTTGAACCTTTTTTAATTGGGTTGGGTTTGGTTGGTTTTCGTGGGTTTGCTTTGGATTGTCTTTGATTTGAATTGTCTTGGGTGGGATTGGGTTGGGTTTACTTTGTTTTTTCTTGAGTTGGGTTTGGGTAGGTTTTGACTGGATTTCGTTTGAATTGGGTTGGGTTGGGTTGATTTTTTTATATAATTAGGTTGAGTTGGGCAGTAATTTTATATGTTGGAGTGTATTGGGATTGGTTGCAATAGGTTGATTTTTATTTTGGGTATTGTTGGGTTGAATTGGGTTTTCCTTCGATCGGGTTAGGGATGGTTGGATTGAGTTTGCTTTAGGTTGGAATAGGCTGAGTTACATTGGGTTGTTTTTTTTTGCTTTGAGTTGGCTTTGAATTGGATTGAGTTGAGATGGGTTTTGTTAGGTTAGGTAGGCTTGGTTTGGGTTTGGTGGGGTTGAGTTGGGTTCGCTTTGGGTTATGCTGGGTTGGGTAGAGTTGGTAAAAAGGTAAAGTTAGAAGTTGGCAGATAAAATTCCTATTAAAAGCACGCAGCTGTGAATAAACGTTGCAGTCATTTTGAGAAATGAAAGCATGCTAGTTCTGAAAGCAAATATTTCGAAGAAATATTAATTTAAAAATATTTTATATGACTTTTAAATGTTTGCCTCAAGGAAAAAGTTTGAAAATAAAGAAGTAATTTTTAATTTTTCCTCAAAATTTTAGAATTTCTTTGAGCATTATAGCTGGCTTAAATTCATTTGTACTGGAAAAATATATTTAAGTTTTCGTTCTAATATTTTCCATTTTCATAACAAACCTAAATGTATCCTTTGACATAAAGCAATTTATAATAAATATTTTCTATTCTAATACTTCCCATTTTCATAACATACCTAAATGTATCTTCTGACATCAAGCAATTTATATAAAAAGCAATTTATAATTAAGTAGGAAATATGGCATACAATACAGTAATTAAGTGAAAACCACGTTAATGATATAGTAGATGAGGTAATAAATAAGATATTGAAAATCATGGCTAAACAGGTAGATGACAAAATAAAAGTAACACGAAGGTACTTCAATATAGTTCATGGCAACATGTCGTTCAGTATTGTTCAATTTATTCATATTTAGTGGAAGTAGTATTCATTATTTTTCGGAATAAAGAGATTAAAAATACTACAGTTAGTTTAATAATGCTATAATTCTACTAAAATAAATCTCTAGCTACTCATAGTGAAATCATCGTAAATTATAAGTTTGAAAGGAAAATAAATGTCGGGTTAATAAAAAATTACGATTTTTACTAAAATGATCAAGCATAAAATATAAGTGCGTGAGCTGTTATCTTATATTATGTCTAGCATATTTTCTTCAAGGTATCATAAGTTCATTAATTGACCATTTTAATTTGCAAATTGTTACTTTGATAGTGAAAAAACTATTTTAAAAAATCGATTGATAGTAATAATACTTTGCCGAAGATAGTACAAAAATTAACCATATTTTCAACATAATATGAAAGTCGAAAGTTACATCAAGACAAAATGAATGTTTACGTGAAACGTGTCTAATATTTATTGTATATATGTACATTTACCCGTCTAATTGACTACATAGATGTGTGTTATAATTGCTAAGTGGCAAATATTGAAATACTTTCAGAACTTAATTTTATGCGTTCTGAACCTCCAAAAAATTATAATATTTCTGAAAGGATTAAAGATTTGAAACAACACTATCTTCACAAATTTATGTTTATTTTCATGGAAGTAAATAATTAATTTAAACTCTTTGAAAAATAATTTCTTTATTTAATTAGGAAATATGCTTTGTACTATGCTTCGGAAATTCATCCACTCGCCTACTGTATTTATTCCGAATTTTTACTAATTCTAAAAAGACGTAATGTTTTGAAACCATTGAACCCTAGCCCCATAAATTTATCTTCAATAAAGTCCACAAAGGTGTTGAAGATATTATCGCAAGAAAAATGCCTATTTCTCTCTAAAAAAATACCGAGTTGTTCGCTTTATTTTGTATTTACTCCCAGTTAATACCAATATCTAAAAATGTGAATTCATATCTTTTTTCTCTCGTTTGAATTTCAGAGATACTATTTATTATTACATCTTTTGTTATTTCCCGTTTTTTGTTAACATAAACCATATACTTCACTGTTGGAAATACAATATTTTTATAGTTTTTTTTAAATGTTAATGTGTTTGCCGGAAAAACGTTTCGTGGTACAAAAAGTCTATTATACAAACGGAATGGTTTATTTTGAATACATGGATATTTTTAAATAAATAAAAAAGAATTCATAACAAGTAGTTTTCTGACATGAACTTTTCTGTAAATGTCATGCAAACTACTTGTTATGAATCTAATAAGAGAACAGTTTTAAGTAAACTACTCATAATGCAATCGACGAATAAATATATTAAGCAAATTAACGTAAAGAAAATTGTGTATCATCTTAATAAAAGAAGAAGTATATCAGTACCGCAACATAAAGGTTATTGCAAATAAAAAATAAACAAACATGTTGGCAGCGATTTATTACCTATGAATATGGTAATAAATCGCTTGCCTGTAAGTCATTAAATTGTGTGATGCAGAAGGATGTATTTATTTCGATTTTGAAAATTATGCCTGAACGACATTGACGGAACGACATTACGCGACATATGCAGTACGCGACAAAAACTCATACCGGCGATAGAGGGTCACGCCTGTCCGGCTTTGGAATCGTTTAGTCTAAAATTACGTCCCCGTAGATTGTACAAAATGAATAATGTTTTTATTGCCTGAGGTATTTTTTATTCGTTAATACTTTTGGGTCACTTTTTTAGTAACCTAATTCCTTAAAATAATTCGTTTTCTAGTGACTTCTATTTCCATTTAATTATTCGAGTTTAACATTTTCAATCATTTTTCAATACATACTTGTCAAGTGCAAAATTCTTTTGCATCGATGGTAAATTCACGATTCAGCTGAAATAGAGAGAAAAATTTGAAAGTCATGTTTTTTCTTACCTTGAATAATTTAATTTGTAATACGATTATTTAAATTAGACTTGTAAATAACCAGTTTAATGCCCGGTTACTGATTTATTTGCCATTTTTAAAAATGTATGATACGTGTACAACAAATGGAATAAATGTATCGACACTAATAATTTGATTAGCAGAGACTTTTAATAAAATTGAAGAAAAGTAGAACAGCAACGTTTTGAAACTTTTTCCAAATATCTTGAATATCTGAAAAAGCTAGATGCATGCCAGTTTACCCACACTACATGAATAAAAATTTACGAGGCTCTTTCTTGTTAAAACCAACGTTACTGGCGTTTTGGATCATTGATCTTTATTGCTCTCGTAATTGCCTTATAAATTCTAGTACTTCTACTAAATGTTGGTTATATATATGTCACAAGGAAAACCTAATTGACATTTATTACAGCTGCGAGGAATATCTTCAATAGTTTGGCGCCGTTAAAATGCAGGAAAACCTAGAATAATTTATCCCCATCGCCACTATCAGGGTAAAATGTAAATTGTCAATATGAATAATATGGACAGAATTTTAAATCGATATTATGTACATGAATTTAATATTTTACGATTAAACTAAAACTTTTGAACAAAAAAAATTAACCAACTTCAAATGACTTTCTATTAAGAAATGCACTAAAAAATATAAATATTAAAAATGTGATTTTAATTATTACTTAGTGCTTTTGCGGTAAAACATTGTTTCTGAACATGAATCAATTTATAAAATGATACCAGTCTTAGACATTTTCAAAGCCGGTGCCAAGTCTTAAGTGGTGCTTAGCTACTTGTCAAGAATTGGCGCCTCTTTGTCTCGCTCTTACGACATGTACGCTTACGGACTTGTTTTCTTTCTTAATTCAAACTAAACCAAACAAATTAAAACTAAGTTTACCCGTCAAACCTGAAGAGTAACCTCTATGAATTTACTCCTGGCCATTGAGAATTTCTTGTCATCTTCCGGTTCCATTGTCAGATCCTTTCCACTGTTTGTAACCATGGACTCGTCAAGACAAATTATATGACCCAAACTCAATGAATCTACTTTTTTACTTCAGGACCACTTCAGGAGCTTTCACTGTTACTTGATATTATTCGATGCCCTAAATAAAGGCGACACACAATTTTCAAAATTACAACATATAATAAAAAAAAATACGAAACTCAGGCGATATATTCAGCCGTTACGTCTTATCTAGTCTGTAGTTTATTTATCTATTAGAGATACTAATAGAATTAATAACAAATTTGAGAATAATTGACGTCGTAACAATAATAAGAAACAAAAAACCTCAAATATATATGTACTTTACATAAAGTTGAGTGTCACTTATAAAAAAGTAGTCCTATTCACACTGAACATACCTTCCTTTATATTCGTACCCTTATTGGCTTCAAATAAAAATAAATTCTTTATTGGAATCTTGCTATTGAATGAAATCATAAAATGTAGTAAAAATTACTTCATAAATTGGTATTACTGGTGATAATGTCGCTCTGCGGGACTTTGCGGCAATAATTTTTTTTGTCTTCTTGTTGGCAGCAGTTCGATAGTAATATTTTTGTTTTAATGTTGGTGTGCGGGACTTTGGAACACTTGTGGCAGTAATTTAAATACTACTTCATTTTGAATATCGGCTCTACCAATTGAAACAAAAAGTAATTGTCTATATCCACTTAAAATTGCTGATTGTGACACTTCACATAATACATAGAACTTTTTATCCGAATAAAGATATTACACATGCCACATCTGACCTTTTTGTTAGAAACAAATAGCATGAAATTTGAATGACTGTATAATATGTTAGAATAAAATAAATAGTTATAGTTATGTAATTCCATAAGCATATTAAAAAAATCACGTTTATTAATATTAGATATATATTACCACTACTCTGTCGAAATATTTTATTTTTCAATCTTCAACATCTTTTATTGCAGTATATAGACATTATGATAAGGTCTAAAGCAATATTTAATACTCTCTTTAATTTGCTAATATACACTATATTGAGTAAAATATGATTTTAAGTACGAATTTGTACTTTTACGTTATCAATATACTTTCAGGTAGAGTACCTTAACCTCATAAAAAACATAAATCCTATAAGATCATAGTCCGTTTGCCGCAGCTATTTTATATCAGAAACGGTTTTCATAATTTCCTTTTAAATGTTATAGAAATTTTAATCAAAATGTTTAAAAAAATAGTACTACTCCCCAACCTTGTCTTCAACATCTTCAGGAGTGCTGAAATGCAAATTATAGGTTAAACGAAGTTACTGGAACTATGTCTTAATTTTACCGTAAAAAAATTAAAATTTTATAATTGTAGCTTTGTCCCGCAAAATTAAAAAAACGGTACCCTTTTAGGACCACTTGGTCGTCATTCCGTCTGTATATCAGTCAAATGAAATCTTTTTTCTCAGAAAAACCTCTAGATATCAAGTTAAAAAGAATATTGTATACTGAGGTTAGTAGCCTTCTGTTATTGCAAGAATAAATTGTTTTGTATATGGAACAAAGGGATATGGCCATTAAAGCGTATGGAACAATTCTGGTCAAAATTTAATATAAAAATTAATGATTTCTAATTTTATGTGTAAATATACATTTTGCCAGTCGTATTTACCCCTATGAAAGATATAGTAAACAATACGTTTACATCCTCAAAAATTAATAGGTACATGTAAACAGTTTCATTCTAAGTCTATGTTCATAAGTACCTAAATAAATACGAAAACCTCATAGTGGGAGTTCTACTCGTTTTTTTAAGATATTCCCGATATTAGACGCCTGTGAAGTATATACTATAAATTTTACCACTCTTGAAAAGTCTAATAGAAATTAATTCGCATCAATCTTTATATATTTATATTGAGAGAGAATGAGAAATGCAAATGCATTCTTCTTATTCACTTGTTTTTTCGTGCGATAAATGAAAGAAACAGATTTTCATATGAAACTGCTAAACGTAGAGTCTTAATCATACCAGGATTATACAGAAAGTTAATATCAATACCATAATTACATCGAAATATATATTGTTATCCGTATTCTTTCTTAAAGATTTAATTGGCTCCTCAATAATTAATATTGTTTAATCTTAAAAAAAATATTTTAATTTCAAAACTTTAATATTCAGTCCGTATCTTCTGTAATATTAGTCAATATTTTAAAATGTACACGAAAGTAATACGTAATCCATTACGAACAGTCCGTCCCCTAACTCCGCAATTGCTATGTAATTAAATTTATATGTAGTATAATATTTATTGAACATGAAATTACCTGAGTAAAATAATCTAATTTGTTGTACAAAAGTTTTTTTCAAGCAGAAAACTGAGTGAGTGCTGCATAAACATAGATTATAAAATTTATAGATATCAACATTTTGAAACACATTTTGACACAATTTGATATCTCCAGGTGTTTATTATTGTCGTTGAGTTCCTTTTAGGGATTTGCCAATTTTATGAATGAGAAAAGTGTTAAGAAAAAGTAAAGTTATTCTTCTATTGAATTTATATAGTTACTTGACAAAAAACATTCTATCTAAAATTCCCAACGTATCGATAAAATATTAGGTTTTCGTTATTTAATAAATAAAATGAATGGCCAGAATGAGGTGAACGAAAATTGTTCTAATGCAATCAAAAAATTGTAACAGTAAAACAACCAATTCTGTGTATTTGTGTAGAAAAAAATGTTTATGTTAGTGAGGTCTTCTCCATTTGAATTGGTAAGTAAAGAAAATATCATGATTTTGAAAAACAAAATTTGCCTTTAAAATATTTTACTTATTATAATAAAGCAGACGACAAATAACTAGTTTCACTAATATGTTAAATGGAAAAGATTTGAAATTTAGGAATTATAAAAATACTCAGCACTTTGCTGTAAGTTCTTCATTGTGTTTAAATGTTAAGTGCTTATTTATTTGGACTCAAATAAATTATTTTGACCAAATAAAGAAATTGCAAGACTATTTAAGAAGGCGAAATAAATTATTGTTTTCGAAAATGCTAAAGATGAAGTTAATAACGAGGAAATGAATGCCCATAAGAAAATAATGCCAACCAGTTGTGAGCCTAAGAAGCACTTTGAGAACTTATGTAGCTTCGAAATCCATGGAACATATCATTCGAATTGTTCAGGACCATCTCTAGTGTAAGGCTGCTGTAGAGAATATGATTTAGTACACTGGATAATTGATTTCAACAAAAAAAACACATAAATTACTAAGCTAGTGTCGTACACTTTATATTCGTATCGTTTTTAAAAATCCTTGTCAAATTAATTTCTTAGACAGAAATATAACTTTTCAAGGCTGACAAGTACTAGCCATTTTAGTACTTATTTTGTAATATTTGTATTGCAATTTTATTTATGTTTGAGAAGAGGTCGAATATTTAAAGAAAGCAGCGGCAGTGCTATCTAGTGGTAACATATGAAATGTTTTGTCATTCCTTAAAATATGGTGCGGATCTATATAATCCTTAAAGAGCTATTAAGTAATGAAAAAGAAATAACTGAAATACTTTCACATTCATAATATAAGTAGGATAACAAATTTACCTGCAAAAGGGAAAATTATGGTTCCTAAAATTTTATACGTCATTCGACATAGCAGTCATGATATTTTAGATGCCAGTAATCTTTGCTCTATGTTCGAAATTATTCTTGTTTACTTGTCTCGCAACTGACGTAAAATGGCAAGATTTTCATGTAGCCATTGAAAACTATATAAAAATGTATCAAAAATATTCATCCGTCTTAATTCACTTATTTTCACCCGTTTTAATTCAAATGACCTTTTTCTACTTTAAAGGTATCACTAATGTTTCTAATAAACATTATATAAGTTATGATATAAATATATTTCATAAGTTATGATTGTTAAATAGAATTAGCTATACTTATGTACGTTGGCGAATAATTTTGAGATTTTTTGACACTCATTTTCTATTGACAGAATTAATCTCGAAAAGTTGTCACTTAAGTTTGCAGCGAGGACACAATAATTATCTGGTATGACCATTGACTATCGTTCCTCTAATAACTAATCTTTTGTTTCTCCAATATTCTCAATCTTTTTTCTTCCATTTTTAAATTTTCTGCAGGTTATTTAATTTTACTCCACTTACATTTTTATTCTATTGGTTATGTCGCGCTTATCCTGAAACGACTACTCAAAACATAGCTTGCCTTAATTGGTTCATAAAAGTAAATATAAACAAAACGCTTCTTTATATTAAAATCTCTGTAGAAATACACAGTATTAAACAACTATGTAGATACTGTAAAATAATATTTTTTATTTATTTATTTCTTTATACGTGCCTATGAAATACTAAGAAATCATATGTGTGGTATGGCTTTTTATTTTAAAATTTTAGTGACTTTTTCACGTTAATTTTAAACGTATGTGAATTAACGTTTATATTATTAATCCGCTAGATGTAAATTAACGTTTATATTATTAATAGAAACTTTAAAAAAATAATAATGCCTATAACATTGTGCTCTTTAAAAGCACTTGAAATTACGACTTGGAAGAAATTCAACTCATGAATATTAATCATAGATATATTATGATACTAAAACCCTGCAAAACTTAAAAGTGGTTTCAACGTTGAAAAGCATCGGTATTAATAAATTGATCGCTACTATTTTTGGAAACATTATGTAACAGTTATAGTTTAAGTAAACGAAAATATATATTTTTTATTTGAGTAAGAAAAGAATACTGTAAATAATTTAGGAACAAAAATTATTTATGTATATCTGAGGCAACATGAATTGATTGCCGAATTTTTTTTAAAAAAGTTTCAGCAAAAGGCCTTAATGCATTAAATATTTGTTACTCGAAATAATTTGACTTAAAATTAATTACACATTTTAATATATTTAAAAGAAAAAAAGCAATATTTCCTTCGACACCGTTCAAAAACAAAGGTGACTATTTGTAACAAATTCAAAATATTAAGTTTTTTATTGTTCTTATAAAGATTAAATAAAACTAGAGATTAGATTTAATAAGAGAAACAAATGTTTGATAAATTATTCTTTGAAAATAAAATACACGAAAGTGATTTATTTTAAATATAAAATTAGAGTAACCACTAAGGAATACAGAGTTTTGTGAACTACAAAAAAGATTTCCTAAGAGACATAAAGTTGACCGAAGCAAAATTCGTCAATTACTCCTAAATTTGTTTATTTTTGTAAAATCCCATGAAAACGTATATGATTGAAAAATTATTGGTAACAAATAATACAAATTTATTGGACAGTAAGCAAATTATGGGCTCTAATTTTCATGATACAAATGGATTGGGGATGTATAACGCAGAATACAATTAACGTTATTGAAAACGACATCCTGATTCAATATTACCGTCTTCATTTAAAAGTTAACTTTAAATTTTTATCATTTCTTGAATTTTTTTAGAGTTGATAATTCAATACTCAAATACCCTATTACGAACATTAAAAGTCAAACAGTATTATCTGCTACCCTTAGATAAGTTTAAATTCAACATTTTACGACAGTATATGGACTGAGCGACAGTGAACAGTATAGGGACTGAATACATGACTTCGGTTTAAATTTTTCAGAATATAACCACTTTTACTGTCACATTGGAAAACATTTGCCACGAGGAGTATTAGAACTGGCTCTCTTTTAATTTAAGTCCCTGATTTCATTAAAAAAACTTATATTATTATTTAATAGCCATTACACTGAAATCAATCAAGTGAAAGCTTAATATTAAATGATGTATGTGTGCATATCCATACCTAACTTAAACTAGAGATATTAGGGTTAATGATAACCCGGTTCAACTGGTCTTTCTTTTATGCCCTTTATTATCCGTGTCAATTGTTTTTATTCTTGCTCAATGACATTAGCTTCTCAGAGACACCACTGTCAGTTTATAATTTTTTTTTTGAGAAATCAATTGCCATTGGAATTAATGTAAACCAATAATCATAAGTAACGTTACGATCGCTTTAAAAATAAAGGACTGATTAACCGCTTTGTTTTAGAATGTGCACGATTGTCTTTCTGAAAAGAAGGTTTAGTTTGCTGTCTGCAATATACTTCCGTCTTTTGGTTAATGGTATATTTGCATTTATATTTGCCATTATTTTGTACCATTTTTTTTTCGAATACACTTGCAGAAATTACGGTTTTCGAAAAGAAAATATTTTGGCTCATTTTGTTCAAAATTTTTTGAACCGTGTATTTACGAAGCGCTCTGCTTCAGGTATAATCGGCGCTTGGTCGAGATGATCGAATGATAGAAAATGAGTCTCTCTCTTTCAGTTTCGCTCATCTGAGTTCCATCTCCAGATCTTGATGTGTTTGTGTTTCTTTAATTTTGTTTTAGGAATATTTCCTTTTAGAATTCGAATTATAAACAGATATGGTATAAAGAAAAAAAAAAATTTCGACGGTTTTTTTTAAATCGTACTACTTGAGTTTAGTTTAGAAATACTATGTTGCAAATTTTCTTTATATTTAAAAGTGTGTAAATATAATAGTAAAAGTAAAAGCCACAGGAAATGTACATGTAAAAATGTAAAAATCACAAAGTTAGTTCACCTCAATCCAAGCCTTCAAAGAGGAATGGCCACGCCGCTGTGGAAAACGGAATCGTATCAAAAGTAGCTGCGTCTCAATGAAAGTTACTTTACTTCATTGTATTCAATAATTAAGTTTATTGAAATAACAAAAAAAAATTCCTTGCTTGGTAGACACACCATACCCAACATTAAAATTAAATTTGTGTGGGTTTTGTTTATAAAATTTCCATTGAGTCTTTTCCTAATATTTATATTTTCCTAATATTTCATATTTTGTTCAATAAGTCATATTCTGTTGGATCAATAACGATTGCTCGTTTTATAATAATATTGAAATATTTATTGTGCCAAACTAAATGCAACAAAAATAAAGCGCGACTTCATTTATCAATTTCGCTACTTTTTTCAGTTAATGAATTCTCCAGCAGAATTAATTTACATTTCTTTAGGTAAATAGTAATTAATGTAATAAATAGTTTAAAAGGAGACAAGCTATAAACAAGGAGTAACTTTAAGGGAAAAAACTTCAAGGGCATTAATTGCACATAAAACTTTAATTTGTTTTTTATTTTTACAAAAAGTTTCATTTATAAAACTTAGAGTAAGTAGCAAAAAAACCCTATTCTTGATACTTCTTTGACGAATTAACAATTTATAAATAGTAGATACCACTAATAGGTATTCTTCTGTAGTGAAATGTTAATCTATTGTATGAACTTAGATCAATTTGACTCATAGAATATAATTCAGTTAAACCGGAAGCTAACTGAAATTTACTATAAATGACTGCTAACCAGTAACCTGATATTATGTAAATGACTAACCAGTAACCTGATAAAGACGATTTCCATGGTCAAATTGTATGCATAACAAATTACAATAACAAATATATACATAATTACATAGAATTTGTTAAATATTAATTAATTAACTAACAGGTAAGAAAATAATTCTTTCATTTCAATTTTATACACAAATGGCCTATCAAAATAAATAAGGGCACAAAATTTATCTGCTGTGAAATATACTTGAACTCTCCGGTTGGAAGCGAGAAATAAGTCTCAACGTCGCCAACGGGAAATTACTTTGTAGACCCTGAACGTATTTCATATAAATGTAAGTTACCCTTGCACAGTTTCATTTTAATAATTTCCATTTTTAAGTATGTCATTCCGTTAAGTTTATTTATAGTGTCGTTAACTTTGGTGTTTAAAAAAGGGCTATGAAAATAATAAATAAATGCAAATAGATATTTTGAAAATAAGAAGAAAAAAATAAATGAAAACTCGTCTTCATATATTATGAAAATAAAACTAAAGTGTTAAAAATAAACCGTATTTAGACCGAGTTAGGAATTGTATGTATATATTTATTAATATGTTGGGAAACAGAAAAATAAAGAATGTAAAACGGCTAGAGATTCTAAGCCAATATAAAAAAAATCTCTGCTATCTGGATCTAGTTGCTGCCGACATTTAATTTCTTCCAAGCGACTTTTTGTAGAAGCTTTAAAGTAATAAAAAGTTAGTAAATTTTTTGAAGGTAAGGTAAATTAATTTTATAAGAAGGTTGGTAAATTTTATGACGATATTTAAATTTATTGTTGGTATAATTAAAATATAACGTCAGCATATGTTATTGAAAATTGTAAGCGTATTGTTTTTTTTTTAATTTTTTGAGTGTTTATGTAATTACATGTATAAGTATATATATATATATATATATATATATATATATATATATATATATATATATTATATATATGTATATATATATATATATATATACATATATATATATATATATATATATATATATGTATAAACATCTATGTTTTAAAGGTTCTATAGCTTAAAAGGAAAAAAACTCAACCTTTATACGGTCACCCACGTGTACGTCCGTCTATTCATCTCCTAGTCTTTTTCTTCGGAAACTGTTTGACGAAAAAACTTGAAATTTAATGTAGTGATAAAAGTATGTTGGAAAACTTTTTTGAAAAAAAATTATTTTTTTATTTACAACAAAGTTAAATAAAAAAATAAAATTTTTGTCCAATTCGCAATTTCTGTAGGAAGCAGGAAGAATTCCGAAATTTTTCTCAAGAAATGTTTGACCTTAAGATTTAGTACAATTATAAAACATATTAATCCACAAATATTTTAAAAGTCAAAACCCTGATATATTTGTAAGGAAATTTCAGAGGAACACATGAATTAATATAATTTTTAAAATTGTTTTTAATTTACAATTTAACAATAATGAAATGTAAATCTATCTTCTGTTCGCACTTATTTAAATTTTACTAATATCATATAATTTGTTAAACCGGAAGTAAATTAATATCTATTATAGTTGATTCCTATTTTTTTATATTAATTCAATATCTGCTATTAATTTAAACATTTGAATTTCGTACATTGCAGTAATAAAGCGTATTAACATTCATGTATGTACATATACATATATATATATATATATATATATATATATATATATATATATATATATATAAATTGTCCGAGATAATATACCTTATCCTGCAAAATTCCAAGTTATTACTCAGTAATTTCCATATGAAAATCTTAGAGAATGTGGTCGAAGAATTCATGTAAATTTCATGTAATACGTGGGATATAAATTGGAAAAACATATTATTAACACCCCAAATTTATTTATTGTTGAATTTTTTATAAAAGTTGCTGAAAAAAATTGCTGGTATTACCATATTATTTTTTTTTAGTTAGAAGCTTGAAATTTTACATGTTTCATGTGAGAATCATCTGAAAAAGCAAGATATGAATAACAAATTTTGTTTTATGTGATAGTTCCAGAGATCAAGTCGAAAACGTGCACAAAAGCACGTTCATCCGCCTAAACTGCTGTCACATAACAAAATTATGAAAATAATATTTCTTTACTAGAAATTAATATGAAATTTAGGAATATACCAAAGCCATGATTCCAAATATCATAATTTTTGAGATATTTATGCAAGTAAAAGAAATACTAGCTAATATATCTGTATGGCAGAATATTACATTAATATTTACCAATAGCTAAATGGATCTACTATACACACCTATATGGTTATATGCGCCTAGGTTTAAGCGGAATCCTCGAAGTTTTAGTCCTACGAGTACTTATCGATTGGACCAGCACTAAATTGTATATTTTATGACAGGCAGTAGAGAAAAAGGAACTTATGTGAAGGTTAAGGAGTCGCGATGAATTAATCTATCTTATCTATGAAAAATGGTAAGAATTATTCTATATGTATCCATCATATATTTGTAAACTTCATCGTGAGTTAGGTAAGATATACTACTCCAACCTAATTCACCATCATTTTTTCATATTTACATGCAGTGTCTGTAGCCTGAGGAAACATTCATAATGTTAAAATGCGCTCGGTCAACAAAACTTAAAGAAGTAAGAGAAAAATGTCTGCATTGAAATCACAAAACTTCCAATTTATATATAATATTGAAATCAATATTTTAAACTTAATGCATTTCATTAATTAGAGTAATATTAGCTTATATGGGTTTCAATCCGAGTAAGGTAGCAGTACAAATACTTATGAAAATTCTTTATCGAAAATACTTTCGGCCACCATCATCAGTTCATCAACTTAAACATTGCTTATGTTTATTTGGATTAACCAGAAGTTGAAATATTGAATCTAGCGAATATCTAAAAAAAAATTATGAGCTTCAGAGTTATCGTTCGTATTTTTCAACAAACGATAATAAAATTTCTTTTAACGTTGTTTTTTCCATAATTGTAACTTTAATAATTTTGGAGATTGATCATGCCCAACATATCTTTTCTGTAGATATTTTCAGCAATATTTTTAAAAATATTTTACGTTGAATTCCGAAAAAAGTCTGGAATGTTTTAAACTTTCAGAATTCGTAAAATGATATGTCCACATGGTACACGAAGTTCAAAAGAAAATTAAGCACTTAACTTACTTCGCTGAAAAATTTCCATTTAAATATTTTCGAATGCTACGCACGCAAACACACAGATATACACGTAAACGCACATGGTTTATTATGTTTTATAACAACGCCAAAAGTTATTTATATCTTTAAAAAATAGCTAGAAGGAAGAAACACATAGGCGGATATTTCAGTGGTCGTACGAGGCTTCGTGTTAGTCTATTAAATTGGGATTATAAGAATCATTTCAACTCATAACTACTTTTTAATAATTTAATAGTTCAAACGTAGACATGGTACTTCCTATGTGAATAAATAAAATATAAGATATTTTAAGAGATCACTTGAGTAAGACTGAATTTTAAAATAAAACAAAAATATATTTTCAATAAGAAAGTAGTTTATATTTCCATGTTTCTTTACGTATTTGGAAGAAACAAACACAAAAAAAAATTTCTAAATTTTTTTTTTTACATTTCCATAACTGTGAAGAAAGGTAAACTTAAAAAATTAACCCAATGTTTATTTGAATATTACCTGAATTGATTAGATCTTAATATTTAAAGAAGTAGACATTTTAGTTATTTTATATTAGGTTATTCTTTTCATAGAATATTTAAATTAAAAAATTAAATTAAAATACTTTTATTTTTCGATATCTTTAACTTGCTAATTTAAAAAAGGTGTGGGCACAGGACACCCGACAGAATTGAATCTCATTACTTATGCGCATTGTAAAAACTAATATACTTAAAAGTATTTTTGTTTTTTAAATCCACATATTTGTTTTTACAATATACTTTTAATATTATTAGAAATTCAATTATGAAATCATGAAAATTAAAATAACAAAAGCAAAATATATAATAGTAATTGCAAAATTCCAAACTTGGAATGGTCAACTGGATCAAGTGACATAATTATGCGTAGCTTTAAATATAACTATAACTGCAAACAAACAAAACGGAGCGGAAATGACTTAAACGCTTGAAGACGATCGATCACTGACGACATATGGATATGCTCAACGTGTTGCTCTCGCAAGTTCACCTTTGTATATTTTTATGTTAAAGCGCGCCTTAAGAAGCTTTACTTCAAATATTTTACAAAAATATACCACTTATCATATAAACTACAATGCGTGACTAAGGAAGGTCAAACATAAATAAGACTTAGCTATATTCAAATTGAATTTGTGGTATCTCTCGTTAACCAATATTTTAAAACTCAGGTATGCGTGATCATTGGAAAAAAACTAATTTTTTTTGGAAAATTTCCATCAGACTGTCCTCAAGAGCATTATTTTACTAGAAGAAATTCATTAAAACCGTATATTTAAGTGTAGCTTTCAGGAATACTAAGTACATTCTCAGGGTATAATAATAATACTATATTTATTTTAGGGTTATAAAAATGAAAAGTCTATAGATAAAGAAAGAAAACAAATTGTAAAAACAGGAAATTTTCGAGTACCCGAATGACGGTAATTAAAACTCGTTGAGCAATATATATAAATATATATATATATATATATATATATATATATATATATATATATATATATATATATGTGTGTGTGTGTGTGTGTGTGTGTGTGTGTGTTTGTGTTTATACTTATTTTTGTAGCTTCGTATTTCAAAAAGTTTACATATTTATTACATATTATAAAGTTTTTGTTTATTTTAAATTTGTCTTTGGTAATATAACATGGTATAAATACATTGTGTAATTTATTTACATAGATATGTATCTTTCCATTTGATTTCTAATGTTTATATTTTTCTTTTAACTATATTCAAAATATAGGCATTTGACTAATCATTATATTAAATACAGACATATCATTCTCATTTTGGATTAAACCTAACGAAGTATGACACTGTCACGACTGTGCCCTCGATGCCTTGAATAATTATATGATTCAATAGGGCTATAAATATATCTTAATTCCAAATTTAAAACAATTATGGGAATTAACATTAGAATTATTTAAGTCAATATTAAATTAAAACACCCGTATAAAAATTTAAACTAATTAATTTTTAATTTTCTCTCTCACATATCCAACTTGTAAAATTATTTAAATTTTTTATTAACAATATTAATTTCAAACACCCACTAAATTATTATAACATTACGACTCGTAATTTATGGACACGTGGGTGTAAATTAGATTTACTTCTTCACGTTTAATTTAATCCCCAAAACAAATTAATTTAATTCGCTATTTCTAGCAGAAATAGTAACTGCGCTAAGTGAAGGTTTCACTTTTTACATACCGTAGTAATACAATTTTATGTTTCCTTGAAGTAAATATTTAATAATAATTTATCATATTAAGTTCACTAAAGGACTTTTCAAAATTAAACTAAGTAATAGATTAAAGAAATTAATATTTTATTGGTGGTTCCCAAATATATGGGCAGCAACTCCCACGATACGGATAATTTAGATTTGTGTAAAAAATTTACGGAGGAAGAATTGAATGCCCACCTCTGATAATAAAACGAGGATTAGAAGAAAAGAAAATTATATTTTCATAGGATTATGACTATTTTATGAAAATGAATTACACGTTTTTCAATGTTTCGTTTGTAAATGTTTATGTCGTACTATTGAATATATTTGGCGTTAATTTTGTAGAAATTCATTATTCACAATTAAATGAAACTACGTGATGTAGTATTATTTCTACTATCTTTAATTTCTTTACCACGACCTAGGTTTCGTTGTATTACAACATCTTCAGGTGGGATATAAGCAAAGATCTTTGCTTATATCCCACCTGAAGATGTTGTAATACAACAAAACCTAGGTCGTGGTAAAGAAATTAAAGTAGAAATAATACTACATCACGTAGTTTCATTTAATTGTGATTTATGTCGTACAATAATTACCGAACATCATGTGGTAATTTATTTAAAATATATGAATATTTCTCGAAAATATGTTTATATCCCAATCAGTTATTATAACGTTACTAAAGATATTTTAGCAAATGAGATTTTTAGAAATGTAAGATTTTATAAAATGTCTAAGACGGCCCGAAATACCCGAATGTTATAAAATGTCTAAGATGGCGATTTACATTCTTGCACATTTAAATTAATAGTTACGAATTTTATTTTGAAATTGGCATTAATTATATTACGTAATAACATTTCCTTGAATTTTTACAGTTTCATGGCCAGAATCAAATTTAAATACTTAATTTGGCACTCGTTGTTTTTTTTATTAATAAAATACATATATTTATTATAATACAAATACATACAATACATATATTATATTCTATTTAATTTATTTTAAATACTATAATATTTGCCTATTGTATTGTAACCCAGAAATCTGGTTCCGAAGACATCCATTGTCAGAGCCGTTTTGCGATTTCTTCATGAGTTTTTGTAGCACTATTCAAAAATATTGTATTGATTTTAATGACAATAAATGTAAATTTATGTGAGAAAGATTTGAAGAACTTTGTCTTTGATAAACAATTGTAAACATGAAAAATAACTCGTCTTTATTTTTCAATAAATTTTCTGTTCGCTCACGTGATACGATATGTAACTTCATCCAATATATCTCCTCATTATTTATCTTCTTAAATGTTTGACGAGTCCTTAACGTTTTTTGTCATTCACATTAAAATCACAATGTTTATACCGACTTAGCCAATTCCGACAAGTTATTTTAGAAAGTACAACTATACCATAATATTTCAGGAACTTCGATTCTAATTATTATTTTAATTTAAACGAAACAAGAATTAGAAAAACTTTTTTAATTCAAAACTAAATATTTTCAATTTAATTAAATAAAATATAATCAAATAATTGTTAAACATAGTATTTAAATTTTAAAATACCGCAGTCTCTCTATTGCAATACATTAATGTAATACTACTTAAGAAATATACATACAGTTCATTGCTTGTCAGAACACGCTAAACTAGACTTGCGTAGTTGTTTCCATCTTTTGAAAATTTTGTTACAAATTAAGCAAAAGAATTTTATTTGGAAGCGTTAATTATATTTATAATTTTTTCAGATTTTTGTAAACTAATCCCTGTAAAATTTTAGTATGAAAATTAATGAACTGCACGTCGATTGGAAGAGTAAGATTAAACAAAT
Organism: Druceiella hillmani; assembly: GCA_039881145.1. Classification (NCBI taxonomy): domain Eukaryota; kingdom Metazoa; phylum Arthropoda; class Insecta; order Lepidoptera; family Hepialidae; genus Druceiella; species Druceiella hillmani. The sequence goes on from JAYKKI010000041.1 coordinate 906,700, forward strand.
GGAGCTTAAAGACAAAATGGCATAAAAAGGACCTAAATTAATTGTTCAGTTGAACAATTTTCCATTACTAGCTCAATAACTTCGTATTTTTTACGCATTTCAATAATCTGACAAATAACATTAGTCGTTGAAAACTTTGTGCCATTTCTTAACTTTTTTCTAATTTACCTTTCTTATTTTTGTATAATTCATAGCGATGAATTGAAAATTAGCCACAATATGGTATTTATTAGTGGTAAATTAAATATAATATGGTTCCATATTGGAGTATATTATATTGGTATGGAGTTGAAATATGCTTCAAAAATCATTTTTAAGCAGCAGTATTTATAATGGAGTTTTTTTGTTTCGTAGCCGACAATATACCCTGTCATGAACTCTATTTTCATAATTGTGATGTATTTATATTTTATGTCAAGTGTATATATGCCTGCTATATTTTAATATCAGCATTCTTATTCAAAGAATGCAATAGTGAAGTTCCGACTATATTATATCATACTTATTACCATTGCATATTCTTGCGTACTTGATGGGTAATTTTTTTTTCCTGTATTACTTTTTCTTTCTATATTAATTTTTCGTTAAAAAGAAGTTATATTACGTGAACATTTTTTTCATTATGGGCTAGATTTAAACCGACGCATTTGTGTTCACCTGAATTACGCAAACATTTTTGACTGCAGTCATTACTAACGAAATTAATCAATAAGATATTCTTAAGGATTTATCGATCTATAAATAATAATTAAGCTTAAATAAGTATAACTTAATTTTATAATAACTATTAACTTCATTATCCATTCAGTCAATGAATAGCTCTCCATTAATTAATGTAGACATACAAATATTTGAATGGCAGTTACGAGTCTAACCGGAGTTTTTACTTGAAAGAAACATTTTCAGCGTCGAGAAATCGATAGAGATGAATTAAAAGTGGTCAAGTAAGAGTCGAAAGAAGTACAAGTAAGGTTTTAAAGTAATTTATCTGTACGTATTGATTTTTTTCTTCTGAGAAACAAATAGGAGAGAGCGCTACCATGCCAGTGCTGATATGGATTCCGCAAAGAATATTGCTCAAAAAAGTAATTAGTGCATAAAAACTCATCAAAAGTGATATTGTGGTAAAAAATCGATTAACTCACGTCATATATTGTGAACCGCGACAGTGAATAGGTGGGTAAACAATACAAATTAAAATACTCTAGTTACAGACATTATTATTTTCTGTTTGGAAAACAGAAAATTAAAACAAACACTTTAATATCAAATAAAAAGGGATGCAAAATTAACGATTATCGTAAATTCAGTGGACTTTAAAATGAGCAACAAAAAATAACCTCGGCCGTAGCATGAAGTAAATATAATAAAAAGCAAGCGCCATATATTGAGGGGTGCGAGTACTTCTTACACGGATTAAATACTACTTCTAGTGACTGTTGCGCAATCAGAGTCGATAAAGCTAAGGGAATATTACGCCGAAGATACGTGACAGGGCACTATTAGTACCAAAACAAAGACTTTTAAATACTGTTGAATAAAAGTTTATATTAACTATGGAAGAAATCATGAGTGCACTCATTAAAATACAAAGCAAACTAGACGAGCAAAAAACCATAATTCTAGAAAATGGCAAAAAAGTCACGCAACAATTAACTCGGAACTAAACATCATATTGGAAAATAAATTCAAAATATTGGAAGAAAGTTACCATTGTATTTACATGTAAAATATTAACACGATATGACATATGTTGATTCAAATGTGTGTACTTTACTCATAAAAGTTATATTTCATTAAAGGTTTTACAAATAGGCAACGATGCGGCATGTATAATAAATATGATCCTTTTATATTTCAAATACTGAATGTAATACTATAAATTTGTGGTAAATAAAATAAATGTTGCTCTGAATATCATAATCGTAAATCCTTTTTATAATAAACTTTTTTAAATATCTACTGAGTAGATTTAAATTTACAGTTAATACATTTTAGAAGGTGGATAGCATAGATAAAAGTTCATAATTTTCCTGTGGATGTCAAAATTCAAGGACGGTTCTAATATTTTATTTTTTAAAACATGTGCCAATATTAATATATATACATATAGATACATTGAATTTTTGTTCAACTATTTATAAATATTGAAAATAATAATACCATTTTAATTAAAAAATATATAGGGTTCCAAACTATATTTTATACTCGTATTTTCAATCAAAACCCATGACATAAAAAATGAAGTAAAAGAATATGAGAGTTAACATATTTTATAAAAACGCCCCATTTCAAATTTGTACACTGAGCAGTTTGCGAGAAAAATTACTATGATGGACACATGGAGACACACACGAGTGATCTTACATTAGTTCCGTCTTTTCCTCCGAAGTACGGAATCCAAAAAAAATTAATGATCAGTTGAAAGTTGCTTCTAATTTATTGTAATGGAGAATTAAATGTAAAACATTTTTATACAGGTTTCATCGTTTTCTTATCCAAAAAAACACAAAGAGTTTGTGAGTATACGTGGAACATACCGAATTTGGTAAGGAATCCTTCTGCAAATAATTTCAATCTATACGGTCCAACATATGATTGGCTAATAAGTATTAATCCTAATTTTTTTTATAATAGAAAGACTTCATGTGCAACATATTAACTAATGGCTTGCCACTGTTTCTAAGTAATGACAATATACCTCAGACTAAAAATATTGTTTTTAACATTCAAAAAAGTGTGTTTATCATACTCTCAATTGTCTCATTATATAAATAATTGGTTAGAATTCTGAGCAAATTATAATCAGATGACGAAATATCCAACGAATATTGTGGAAGTGCTAGCAGAAATCGGCTCAACTTCAATCACTTTTAACCACAGATTTATGAAATTAACAAGCAGATGATATATAAATACGAGTGCATCAAAACTGGAACCAAAAGGCGTAGTCTATCAAAACACGCCCGTAAATATATATAGGGGTGTGTCTTAATGCAGTGGTGACATTTTGTCCATATAAATAATTTCATATTGATTTCAACTTCAATTTCATTTATATATAATAGTCATGGACCCTTAAAATAATGAGTACTCCAGAAGGCGAAAACACGCGTGATAGTAAGTCCAAAAAACTACGCATAAAATGCATAGTATCAAAACACGGTTGTCAGTGCAATTTAAGACACAGCTCTGAAAGGTTACGTGACAATATATAGCTTAAATTGCCGGCTTGTGCTATTCCCACCTACAAAAATATCACTGGACCGCAAAAGAAACAAATGTGGATTACTTTTCCTACATACAAAAATTACTTAATTTAATTTTCAATTAACTATGCAATTTAAAAATATCGAAGTAGATTATTATTAAAAGAAGCGCGCCATTTCTATTGGTTTTGTCACCTCTTAAAAATTTTTGACCCAAATTAAAACATCTTAATTGCTCGATACTGAAAAATGTAAAATTTTATTTGTAAAAAAATCGGGGTTTGGGAAATATCGTTTGAGAATTTGATGTAAGTTTGAATTTCCGTTATCATAATCAATTTTAGAATATTTTACCTATTGCGTAATATATCATAATCACTATATGTAGGATTTTGGAGATGAAAAGGAACATTCGTTTGCAACAAAATGTTTATTGCAGGTCCCCCTAGTGACTAATCACCGTAACAACTATCTAAGAAATATTGCCAATGAATCGCAAATATTTTACAGAAAACCGTATATAATTTTATCGGTTAACCGTTTTGGTGATAAATGGAAATATTGAATTGCACACACAAATAATCTCTCACCCTAAACGCATATACCTCTTCCAATCCATCGTGGGTAAAAGTAGCCTATGTCATTTCTGTGCCCGCCAACTATCTATGAAAAATTAAAGAAGAATAAACAAACACAATTTTCTATTTATTTTTCATTTAGGATGATATTTCTAGCAATAATAAGTAGCTTATTTCATTTCTCAGTTCATTAATTACGTCTGTACAAATTATGCCGATCCGTTGCGACGTAAAAGAAGGCAAACAAACACACTTTTGCATTTATGTTGGGGTAACATTTCCGGCGATAATAAGTGGTATATTTTATTTCCCAATACATCAACCATCTCTTTGCAAATAATGTCCACTCATTGTTCCGTTGCGATGTTAAGGAAGTGCAAACTAACATATTTACGCATTTTTAATATTAGTTAGGACGAGATTTTGGTAGATTAAAAATAATCTGTCATTTCTCGATCCGCTAGATATATTTGTACAAAAAATAAAATCGATATGTTGCTGCACTACGACGTGAAAGAAGAACACAAAATCACACTTTCCAAATTATATTATTAGTTAGGACAATTCGTTATAATATTTGTAGAAGTAATTGCAACAAATTGTAGCTTGATTTGTTTAAAATAACACTAGAAATTTGAGAAAAGACATTAGTTTTATTTATACCACTAAAGAACCTATTTTCAAGATTTTTTCTACTTATGACATACATAATAAAAATGAATAGGTCGTACTAAGTCAAATATACAGTTGTAACGTAAATATTTGAAACTATTTATTAGAAATAAAACGTTGGGGAATATACAAATGAAAACAAAAAATATACTTTTCCTGCTTCTACTACAGAGAAAAGGTGGTAAAATACAAAAATAAAAAAATTATTTGCAAAAATACCAAAATAATTTTGTAGATTAATGTGTAAACACACACTCCTACTGCACGCACATGCACACGTACACGCGAACGCGTTTACGCTTACGCACACACATACACACACACACACACACACACACACATGTTTAATGATAGTGTATTTTAATACTCATTTTAATCAGTGAAATGTAACAAAGTTTTTAAATAATTTTAATCTAAACTACTGTCAAATTATACAATTAATTGGTGCAGAAGTCGGAGTGAGACATCAAATTTAGAAAAAGACTATGTGACATTTCATATGTGAACATATAGTATTTCTATTTTATAATTTATTCAAAATTAATACTTATTATCTATCAATTATTTGTAATAGTATTTGACATGACTTTTTAAGATACTAGTGAGGGATATAATCTAAGCGCTGATTTTTATTGACAAAAATTATTGCTGCTATGAACGAAATATGAAAAATATAAAACCACATAGTAACGATATTATAATCACTCGGCAATCTATGTATTCATTTAATATTTTATCTATTATATTCTTCATGTCTTTCATTTATTCTCTAATTGTATTTTTCATTTATTGCGTTATCGGTTCATTAATGTTTTATTCTATAGTTCACATTTTTTTTTTAAATATAATTAAAAAATACTTTTACCATGACTAAGTAGGCCTTGTATATTAATATTGCATAAAACTATGACTGATTAATGAAAACACTTGAATGATTCTGATATTAAACTATGAATGTAAGCGACCATATTTTTAAAAATGTGTTTCATATATATGACTAATCTATTAGGTACATATTTCGCAATGAGGATAATGTCAAGAACTTTTATTTTTTGTAATATACATTTATATTTACAGATACTTATATATATATATATATATATATATATATATATATATATATATATAGCTTAAAAAAATTACACTTTACACTATAATTACATACATTTTCAAATATGTAATTTAGATAAATGTACTCAAGTAATTTAAATTCCTTCCTTTTTTAATTATCCACTGGGTGATTTTATTATTTGAATTATACTTATATTTGTGTACAGGTAAAACTATTACCTGTACATTAGATAAATTTTATCTTTATAAACCCTACATTAGATAAATTTTATTTTAAAAAACGAATTCACGCAGAATTATTATAAAAACGATTTTATCGTTTTTAGGAAATGGTAGTAAAAGGCGAATAATTCTTATAATTTTGGTTGTTTATGCAAGTCCTGATAAATTGAAAATTATTAAATAATTAATACATAATGAAAAATGGTCATTCATGCTATGTACAGAATGTCTTCAAATACATTAAAATTGTAATTAAGACCAGTTGAATCAACTTTAAAGAATAAAAGCACACGTTATAGAAAATCACTTTCGATAATACGATACTACGAAGCTCGGTAATTTAATACTATCAAACAACGTTTATCAAAATTATCACAACCCTGTCAATTTTGTTATAAAGCAAATGTGATTGGTGCATTTTTTATCCTATTGTAATAAAAAGGGTGCATGACGTTAGCCAGTCAGAAGTAAGTGCAACCCCCCTGTGACTCCACCCCTAAAATTATACGAATTAAACGAATATCTTTAATTACTCGTCCAATGGTTATTAAGTCCATGATATTAATAAAGTATAACTGAAAATCATTGTATCTTTATTTATATTTGTTTGAAATCGGTTCATATTTTTTTATTAACTTTATTAATTCTAAATTGGACAAATCCAGGAACAACATGACATTATTTTGTGTTGACTTTAAATATAAATAATTTAAACGGTCTTAGTGAACAATCTAAGTAATATTTTCTTTATTAAATAATTTCTGTCCTATATCTTATGATTAATTTTCCTATCCTTGTAATAATATACATTAAACTATTATATATTCTATACAATTTGTTTTTAAAATGGGCATCAAAACTTATTTTTATTAAAAATATAATTAGAACATGAGTATATATATATATATATATATATATATATATATATATATATATATATATATATATATGTATATGTATATATATATATATATATATACACATATGTTTAGTCAATGTTTATCGGGTCACCAGAAATTGTAGGATCTAGGCTAAAGAATACACAATGTGTAATCATCGAAAGTTTCAACACATGATTGTGAAACATATAATCGTTAATATATTAGATTCAGTAGAATCGATTGTGCAATTGTCCATAGATTTGATTTAAAAAAAATAGTCTTATTAGGTGCATCTTTTCAATCAATTTCGTTTGAGCTTTCATTCTTTGAAAATCTGTAAATGAAGAACAGATAGTCGATTTATTAAGGAAATAAATGTTGTACAACAAAAATGCTTCGTTATACTCTTTCATATGGCATGATGTACAAACGCCTTGCCCTGCCATGATTATAGAGTTTGTATATCTGAATAGGTCTATAGTCAAAAAACTCTTCAATTGAATAATTTCAAATGAAGCAATCAGTGTCATATGTAACATATCCGTGAAACGCAATATCTGACAAATTCTTGTATGAAGTGCTATATGTAGTCACGACATTTATCCATTTTTTGGAATAATGTTTAAATAATTAATTTATGTAAATTTATAAATTACATATAAAATATAAAATTTTACGAAGTTGACAATTCAGCTTATCAATGTGACGTCTTGTTTACATGGCTGATTAGGGCGTGGCGACAGTTTCAATTTACGAAAACTTATGAAAAAAATGTGATCTCGTTAAGGAAGAAACAAAAATATGTCAGTCTTTTCGCTAGATATTTTCCCATTATTTATATGTCATCTGCTTATTAATATTATAAATCTGTACTTTTAACGGTACACCCGTTTGCTTTGCTGTTTGTAACCAACGTTATGATTGAGAAAATAAACTCACTCCTCATGGCCTCTTACTTCGTTAGTTAATTAAGTTAATTCAATTCTGTTCAAAATTTAATTCTGAAAACAAGTCTCTGCATTCAGCGCAGATCCCACTAGACGAAACTCCTAACGAATGCCACCGACAGCTCACCTTTATATTTCTTATCTAATATTCAGTGTAGATTTGAAGACTAAATTTTGTTTATATATTGTAATTAGCTCGTTAGTATTTATTTTTCGTGGATTGAGAAAGTGTTTTAATATGTAAATAATTGACAAATAATACAGTTATATTGAAACTGACATGGTGACAACTGATGGGGTGTCCATATACCATATTTTGAACTATTCAATATTTAATGAAAATGGTTTTCCCTTGAGCCATATCTACAACAAAGCTCGTTAGCCAATTGACCAGTAGTCAAATGAGGATCTTCTTTAATAATGTGTCGTAATCGTTGTTCATCTAACTTAGTCTTCAAGATCTTCGCCCTTGAAAATGCTGAACTTTCCTTAATATTTTAGAATATTGTTGTGTTTTTCAACATCCGCAATATCTTATTATTGTATTGTGGGGGTCTTCGCATTGCGATTCAGCCGGAATTTATATAGTAGACCAATTTTTAATTGACGTCGATTTAATTCCATTTTCTTGCACTGTTCTTGAAGACTTAGCACTAACTTTCAATAAATGAGCACACAAAGTAAAATATTTACGCCTCAATTTAAATATTCGTAAATTTTCAGAAATCTTTAAAGAAAAATTCTAAGCTCCTAGCTAAAGATATTTTAGCCAACCTAAATTTACAAGAAACAAATTCAGTAGCTCGTAGCATATGTTACTGTGTGTGTGTGTGTGTGTGTGTGTGTGTGTGTGAGTGTGTGCGTGCGTGCGTGCGCGAATGTGCGCGTGCGCGTGCGTGCATGCGCGTGTATTATATTTTATATTCTGGAGCTAACTCTTCTCACAATTTTAGTCATGTGTTGTTAAGAAAAGAATTCAACGCTAAATCAGTTTCATTAGAAGTAAATGAATAATATACTATGTTTTGATATTACCTATAAATTTTAAAAGTAGTTTCATATGTTGTAAATGATTTTAAAAGTTGCTAATAAAAAAATCTTCACTCATTATAGTTATGTAAAAATATTTTTATAGGGAACGCCATTATTATAGAGAACGCCATTGGTATACATACCTATTGTGTATTACATACCTATTGTGTCAGATTTAGAAGTTTACTTACACTACATTCCTTTTCATTAGCCCAATATTGTTATTACAAGGTTACATATTTTTTATAATCATATAAATTTTATCTTTAATATCTCCACTTTGGAAAAAAACTAGCAATAGTTTTCAGGATTTGATAATTAAATTCCATCATATGCCGCTGTCTAAACATGGTAAATAAATTTTGACTGGGCTAATAAAGATGTGAAGCTGTAATATTAAAATATAACTGACTGTAAATTAATTTGGGTGTAAGTGGGAGCCACATACGAACAGACTATATTGATATTTACGCTTCAGGAAATTTAATGTTGGATCCAAAGTCCCAAATTAAACAAAGCTTAAAATACCATCGTGCAGACTATATTGCTAAAGTAGACGGAAGCTCAGCCGAATGCAATAAATTATTTTTCTTGTTTCAATTTATTTACCGATATATACGGCTACATGTTATTATAGATTGCTATATGATAGCCAGATACTTAAAAATTAATATCTTAAAAGCACAGACTTTAATAGAAGGCATTGAAGTATCTCTATTTTTGATATCACAACAAATTATGAAAGTGGAACACAATTTTTATACCTGAATTAAAGAAACAATTGCAGATATTTTCACTTTTTGAAAAATTCCCTATGAAAATAATAAAAAACCTTACATGTAGTAGCGTCTCTTATTGATGTGTGGATCGGGTAATTATGCTACTGTATCGTTCAAAAACGAGAGACTAGTGTAGACCAATATTGAAAATCTTTTTATCTTTGGTATTAAAAAAGTGAGAAAATCGCTAATGCAACAGTTCTGTTCTTCACTGCTCCCAGCCTATTCAGTTACATAACAAAATTATTTTTAATACATACAATGAAAAACAAAGTAGTTGATCGATGTAACATGTCGACTGTATATCCTGTGTTTTTAATAATTCTGAAAAATTAATTACACATTTATCATTGCAAATACGATTGTAACTATTTTCCAAACGTACAAAAGAAATGCTTAAACTAGAATGGTTCAGACGAATACAGAAATATATTGAATGTTGTGATGACTATCTTTACAAATAATAAAATAAATAGATCTTTATAGTTGGTTACATTTTTTGTAAACTATTTTATTTATATAATAGAGGTCAAATTACAGACAAAAGTTATATGATTACTTCAGTAATGTACTTAATACGCCAGTTCCGAATGGAGTTCACAGGCGCTTTGTTTCCATCTCCTTCTAGAATCTTACGTTTTCAAAACGTTATGCTAAATAACTTTGGTGGCGGATTTGGTTTAACTCAACCTAATTATTAATAAAAAAAACTAATATTACATAACTTCCTATTATACGTTTCAAATTTACGTTTTGATATTTGAATTCTGAAAGGAAAATTCTCAGAATTTCCTTTATGACAAGTAATTAGTTAACAATAAACACAGTAAAAAAAATTAAATCATTGTTAATGCATGTGAAGATAAAACAACATCAGTAACATGATTATAGAAATATGGCTTCTGAATAAATAAATTTTAAGTAAACTTCCGATCTATCTCTTCCAGCTAATATATTTTCAACAATTTTCAACCATATTATGAACTTTGCACATCAAATGAAGTTGTATAATATCAAGTATAAACATTAATCCTGTTAATTATTTAATTTACAAATATAATTATTTTTGCTCTCAAAATATTAAAAAAGTCGTTATTTAAAGTTCACCTTAAAGAAATACACAATTGAGACAATGGCAAAAATAGCTTCTAAAATATTAAAATTTTGTTTAATACAATACAATACATCACTTATCGGAAAAAAGGAAAACACTCTAAACCCTATGTCAACCTGCACGCCTAAGATCCTTACAACATCTTAATATAACATTAGATATGTCATTTTCGTAAAAAAATCTTTAAGCGGACCTTGGAAACTACGACTTTTCATAAACAATTTTTGTGCTTGATCGTTTGGGAAATAGGAGACTATAGACGTTTTCAGAACATAGGCGTAGACCGTGGGCAGGAGGAAACCTGAATCTGCTTCTGAGATATATTTTATGATTTTAATTATTCAAAATATTTTTAAAGTATGTATCATAGACTTTTACTTATTTAAATTGCATCTGAATTGAAAAAAAAATTCATATTTTCTGCAGCCAAAAAAGTTGGTCTATTTTTTTAAGACTAACTTCAATAAGATCTGGATAATATGTGTTTTCGTAGTCACGACTTTGATTTTAATAGCTAGAAGATCGAAAAGATTTTTAAGAAATAGTTAGAATTGTCTACTAATATTTTGGACGAACAGTAGACTCAAGTTTTTAACGACTCAAGTCTTTAAAGGAAATCTGATTAAAGCTTGGTTTCGGAGAGCAGTATTTCAATACCGGTGATCACATCTTGGGACTTAATACAAACCGAGTTTATGAGCCAATGGCTGATTGTAGTGAGATTATTATTAAGAGTTTGAGTTTATCATTCCATTAATATAAATTTCTTGTGAATTAATTTGAATGACAATATTTTTGTATATGAAGTCACATGCATTCAAAATTAATATAATATTTAAAACGAGTGTTAAGTTTTTTTGCATGATGAATGGAATTTTTAAACCAAAATTTTAGACCACGGTAGTGTAAACTGCTGCCGGATGCTGCACCTTTTATTCGACGCATTTTGCAGCTGTTTTAATACCTTCATAACCAAGCTCCAATAAACTCTGGAAGATGATTTTGAATGAATTCCTGAATATTAAATATTCTAGATTTTAAGTTCCCATTTGTAGTAGTTTCTGGAATCATACCAGAAGCGGTGTCATCTTGTTCTAAGTGTACGTGTTCTAAAGATTACACTTTATTTTCTATAAAAGTGAGCATGATTTTGCAAGGTAAAACTCTGTAATAATTTAGTTCATTATACATTTTGTTAGTGTTTAAAATATGGCAAGAAATGAACTCATCATTTTTAAAAAAAAAACTCAATTAAAAAATGCAAATAACAAGGTGAAAGTAAATGCATTAAATATTTTAAGAAAAATTTTTAATTAATAAAAATGGAAGCGACTATGAATAGTACTGGAATGCAGTTAATGACCTATTTTAAGCAAAAAATGAAGCAAATTGTGCTGAGATTCATCTAAAAAAAGCCTTACAGTGAGATAGATAATAATTGTTATTTTGAGTTTAGCAATAAATTTTGAAATATGGGCTGTAAATTAAATTCGCTATTTTTATATCTATTATCCATTTTACTTACTCATTAATGAATTATTATTTGTATGTCCGTCAGTATCACAAAATTCTTTGTTATTTAACAATTTAATTAATAGTCGGTTGAAGATAAGAACAAAAAGCCAGGACTTCTCATATATCTGTGTAAGGAGAAATATTTATTTCTCGCTTGTAACCTTGCAAATATTTAACTATGAGTTACATTCACTGAATTGATTAATAATATGCAAACACACATTTATTGTTACATTACAAGTAACCTATTCGTACCGATAAGAAATTATTGGTTAAAAAGTTTAAACTTTTAGATTAAACATGAATATAAAGTAAATTAGAACTACAAAAGATAACAACGACACAATACGACAAATTGGCTTTCATTTGACATTCGACATTTAGCATCATAAACAAACCACAATCTGGTGCAACTGCGTTGAGTAGTTGATCACCGTGGTAAATTGGAGAGTTCTGATATAGTTCGGTTCTAGCGAGTGACGAAAAATGTGATGATTGCATGAACGCAAGAAATACTCAGGTACGAAGAATTAAACTTTACTCAATAACACAGGACATAGAATTTTTTCTTTTAATAGCTGAAAGATAAATTTCATTAGTGAAACATTTCTTCTTTGTTGCGAGGAATGAAAACCTAACAAACCCAACAGGAAATTGCTAGAAAAGAGAAAGGGGAAGTAGCCATACTGTCTCATATACAGATATCGAAGAAACGTCCTTTGCATACATTCAATCTACAAACTGTTGTTGACTTCGCGTAGGCTCCAAATAATAGAACTGCACTAATGTAATCGGCTCTGCGCCAATGAAGTGTATATCAGACGAATTGATGATATGGATTTAAAGTATTTTGAATTATTTAGCATGAATCCAAGTTTCCGAAATGATTTTTTGTTATATCCGCCATGTTCCCACAAAACGTCAATCTCGAATTAAATCTGAATCCCAAATCAACGAACTCATACAGGCGGTGCAGTGGAATTACGATAACCCGTATTTAGATTTAGTAGAGCGTGTGCTCGGCTGTAGCTCATTATTGAACATTTGCTTGTGTTAAGCCGTAAACCGCTTGCTGCACTCCACTCAACGACGTTTCATTAATTTAAATTGAATATCTCGGAAACACCTTTCTCTTATTTTTAAATAATATAGGTCATAGATAGCATACGATTGTTAATAAGCTCTGCTATAAAGTTAAAATGGAGAAGTAATATAAGAATTTTCGGTACATATTGCGTTCATAAAGATTCTTCAGTGATATTTTTATCGATATTCCTTCAAGTCAATTTCAATAATAATACAAATGGACTGCTTATTTAATGGTTCAGCCAAATTGACTCATCCACCAATTGTATACAGTATCAAATTTTGCTTGTGTATATAGGCTATACAAGTGTTGTATGCTCAGAAGTCAAGAAATTAGAAATATAAATTTAAAAATAAGAATGCCTATACTTTTTTTCAAATGTTTGACTAAAAAAATTGTGTTAACTTGTATTTTTAACGTAATTAAATGAATAAGATAAATAAATTTTCATTGGCTCATGTGGACCAAACCTCATCAAATATTTAAAATAAAGAGAGACTTACTTAGCATGGATATAATTCTCACGACGAGGCTTCACTACATATTTACCTACATAAATAATTAATATAATTTTTACCATGTAAATATACTGCTTAGTATATTGTTGATGGGGGTAAAATTATAACGAATTACCATAAATATTTGAAATGATTTTTATGGGTTCCCGTAATGTTCAAATACACTTCTGGTAAGTTTGCTTTTCTATTATTTTGGTGGCAGCAATTTAGGAAACTGAAGAGGCGAATAAGACCGTTTTATGAACAATATTAACACTATGTCTGGAACTATGTACAAAATTCTAAAAGAGATTTGTAATTATTGTGAGTTTCTTTCTTAACTGATACACGTTATAAGAAATTGAAAAACACATCAATGTAATAGTTTTTACTAATGAAATATATTCAGATTAATATGCTTTAAATAAAATCGCTACGTTTAAAGTTTTCTGGGATAAAAGGCCAAAACATTTTTAGTAATACCATTAATTCTAGGGAATCAAATTATGAAATAAACTAGGAATCACAACTTTCTCTTTCAATTGATGCAATATATATGTATTTGATGCAATATATATTTTATGCAATATATGTTTTGCACATTCTGAAATAAAACGGGTTTAGTAAACCCGTTCGTCTTGAAAGAAAAACGGGTTTACTAAAGAATAAACGATTGATACGCCAGTGGTCTCATAATGCTACAGTTTTCTTTCTTTCTAGATACGAATCTCGGACCGACAACACAATTTATTTCATTCATTGATTACTGAAATGGACGTATAAATGAACATCCCAAGACAATAATTAAATTAGGAGTTGACATGCATATTAATTTTCAAACATCTTTTCAATAAATTTTAATTTATTTACGTCTAACAACCCACAATCTATTTAGACAATAATTTTATTAATGCAGATTGTTATTTCCACTGGCAGAAAGATGTTTCTAAGAAAATCGAGTATTACTAGTGCAACCGTGGTGCAGAGACCAGGAGCGGCACCTTTATATGTAGATAATTAAGGGTTAAAGGTCTTGGTAGGACGAATTAAAATTGCACTATACATTTGAGTTAGACCACTTAAGTGAAGAGCACTCTTAACATACACTCTGATCAACAGAAATGATCGACTTACCTATTTTATTATCAATAGAATAAGTGGAGAAGAATGTTTAGGATATTTAGTTTTAAAAATAAACTAGCTGCTGGCCATTTATTGTAACAAAAGTATTGGAAGCGCACGCGAAAAACTCGTTCCAAACTGGCGATTACTTCCAGTTTTTCACTGCAAAGTTTGACATTTTTGCGAATTATTTCTAATAATTACTTCGTTATTAAGTATCAAATAAATAATATATTTTGTAAACGGGTCAATAACGTGCAATTATGAGAGAACGTAAAAAAAATTCAATTCATTGTTTTTAATTATAATTTTATTTTACTTCATATTAACATGGAATGTTCTGAACGTCTCCATATTCAAGATTATCTTATTTTAACAGGAATTTCTTGCCACAATCCCTCTTTCAAAATACACAAAATTTCGCTCTATCTAAGCAAGATAATATAAATATAATTATTTTGACTTTAAGTATTTTTCCTTCATTTTATTTCACTTCCAAAATCGGCCTCTGATGTACAACTTAAAGCGTCAAATTGTTCGATTCTAAATTCTTATGTTAATTTTGAACATAATATAAAAAATCTGTAAAAACCAAGATATTCAGTGTCAAAATAAAGTATTCTACTGATTTCCCAATGGTCACTGTACACTTTAGATATTAATGTCAAATTAATATAGAAAACAGATCTAAAGAATTATTGAATAGTTATATTGCGACGCTTTACTTTATTGCAATGTTACTGCTATCTAGAATAAAAAAAAATCTAGGAGATTCTGCGGATTACTAAGATTTCTCAAAATACTTTTTAAATTATTAAATTGGGCTGTATGTTTATCTAAAGGTTCGTTCATGATTAGGCACAATAGCTTGCTTGTATCTGCTCTGAATACTTGTGTGTACTGGTTATTGAATGAAATTGATAATTTTAGTTAGACATATTCTTTGTATTGCAACTTAATATTGTCTAATAAATAAGTATATCCTTAATATTTCATTCCTAAACTTAAGAAAAATGAAAAATTTGTTGATAATGAAATAGGCAAATCCATTTTTCCTTATTATTTCAAAGTATAAGGACGTTTTCAATCTGTGCAGTTTTTAAACATAAACTTTAATGGATGCTGCCAAGGCTTTAATCGGGTGGCAACGTACTTTTTTCTTGAAAAAAAAAACTAATAAACTTGCAGGTTATAAAAACATTATTAAGAAGTTAATAAATCATTTTTCAATATTTTAATATATATGTGCCTGATATAAACCATTTTCCTCACTTTTGGGTCAATGACCCTGATCTGCTTTAAAGTTAGTGAATAGACATTGAAAAAAAAGACAAGTTAATAATAAAATAAGTTTCTAACACAAGTATTTACGTACTGCGCCGTACTAGCTTGCTGTATCGCAGCAGTTCAGTCAGATTCAATTTTCTTAATAAACATCATTAAATAAATAAATAGGTTAAATTACTCGCTTAATAAAGTAAATTTAAAAAAAATGGATTGAGACTCTTGATAATAAAAAAAAACACTTTTGTTTTATGTTTATCTATTAATACTTTGTCCACTAATAAATATTTTATTTGTGTTTTGCTTACCTTTTTTAATGGGTTCGTGAAATTTGATACTCACCGCTTAGTTAAAATATATGTATAATATTTAGAGTATGTGGCATTCACATGTATTATCTAATGGTCGTTACGCCACTGGAGTTCTTATGGATTTTCTAACATTTCTCAGCTAATATTTATTCAAAATATATGAAACTAAGGAATTGAATTCAATAAACATATACATGTGGATGTAAAATATTCAGAGTACGACATGAGCCTTGTATGAAGAGTGTTCTGCCAGTAACATACGAGTGAAGTATGCTATCGATAAACACAAAGTAATAAACTCACTGCCATTTAAATTATATTCCACAAAAATGGGATCGTCAAGTATCTCCTTGATGATAAATTTATTACAATAAGACCCAGTAAATTATATGTGATTATACATAATTACGCATTACTCAATTTTTTTTCACAAAGACCGGTAGATATACATAACAATAAAGAGCATACTTACAATTTACTTTTTTTCGAATAATTCAAATGTGCTCGTTCTTCAAGTGACTAGATAAAATTAAATAATATTGATAAATACTTTTGTTAATGTTTCGGTGTTTGTTAGAAATTTCAACTTACTCTTCGCTTGTCTCGGCATTTGTTAAATTAGGTATTTAAATCTAGTAGGTACAAACAAACATTTCTTAGACCGGAATGTAATGCATGTATGTATGTTTAATGGCAACTTATAAAATTAGTAAGTATGTTAAGGTTTATATTTTATATCCATATCTATTAAAATACCTTCAAATATAGTGAAAAATTTTTTTTTCTCTGGTATCGTCATGCTATCGTCAGGTATCATGCGTCAGGTATCGTTATGTTATTGGAGAACAAATAAACCACTATTTCGTTATCAAAACTAACAAAGATCGATGGGTTGATATCGTCTTGTTAGGGAATTCGGAAAATATGAGTACTGAACATGACCGGACGTGTAAAACATTTGGAGAACATACCCAGCCGCTCTCCAAATTGAAATGGGAGACTTATTTCATTTAACTCAAAATTTTACATTACGAACCTGATGGTCATCAAAGCTAGCAATCAATTACATTGTGGTATAAAATTTATGTACATCGTGGTCAATCTTTGTATTTGACTTCGCAGTAATTTTCGTAACTAAATTATTATGATTATTTCTAACTGTCGTTTCGTAATTAAGTTAATATGATTATTTCTAAGAATTAAAATCTTATTCTATAATATTTAATGATTCCATATTCATTTATTGGATATAACTTATATAGCCGTTTTGGTTAAAAACGGGTGTGAGAAACATTTCCAAATTTGTCGTTTGCTTTATTGGTACATCATAAATAAAATAATTGTCTTTAATATTAAGGTCTGGATACTCTAAATAAAGAACCTTGCCACAATCTAGTTCAAATATCAAATAGTGATGATGTTTATATCAGTGGATAGGACTATCTGTGTATTAAAAACCGAGCTAAAAGTAAGTACATAAGTAAAAGTCTATCGTTATAAAGGTTATGAAAAACTGCAATACTTCAAACTTTTATTGACATATCTATATTCACAGATCAGTTATCATCATCGTCGATCATTCATAACCGGTCCTAATAGTAATTAAATTAACAAATAATTTAACTATTAATATGGTTGGCGAAAAGGGGAATAAGATTAGACAGAATGATTAAGTTTATGTGATATCTTTTCTGAAGAATTTTGAATTGTTGCGTTTGGAATCTTTATGTCAAGTTTATTCTATGCACAGTGTAATACATATTACACACAATACATATTCAGTGAACGTCATATAAAGTGAAAGAGTATTCACATTTTCATTTCAATTAAGAAGAGTAAGGAGGGATCATAATATAAGACAACGAACATTTGTTTGTTTGAAAGTGTTATTTATTTGTGATTTTTGTAATTTTTAATCATCCCTTAAAATAAGAAATGCATCCATTAAAATAAGAAAAATATTTGTATACCTAGTCTAGTAGTACGGCACCTACAATATGAATTGTAATTTCTTTCCACAAAAGTCCAATTATCTATAACTAGCTGCGCCCTACGGTTTCACTCGTGTGAAATTACAATTTTATTGTCGAAACTAGTACTACTATTATTATTATTATTATTGTCACTACTATTACTAAAAACGCTAATAGATATCGTAGAGAGTATCCATATCTTAATATTCACAAGTCAAATGTTTCTTTAATCTGTAATATTCAGATAAAAATTATCCTTTACGTTGCTCGGGAGTATAAATTATTACAGTACAAATTTCATCAAAATCCGTCAAATAGATTTTACGAGATTGATATACAAATTAATATAAAGACAGGACAAAAATTTTAAGAACAGTTTTTCCGGCTTCTATTACCATTTCTAAATCAATAAGTCTTTACAAAAAAAACAGTTTAGGATTCACTCTGTTAGAATTTCATTACATCTATAAATTATATCTACATAAAAACTGATATCGAATGAGATTTTTTTACATTTCATATAAATACTTGCTTACAAAACGAAGTATTTTAGAGGAAAAACATAAGAATTGAGAACAAAATAAAGAACCTTGAAATGAAAGCATTGAAAAATTTTAAAAATAACAATCCAGTCGACCGCTTATAACGACTTGTGTCCTCCCTCACACGTTTCCATTAGTTATCGAAGGGCGCTTACGTTATTCACTTACTAACATGAATTTCGCACGTTTGGAGCCGCACTCGTGAGTGTTAGGTGACACCACCGCATGCCAAGTCAGATACTGAAAGGTTGCGTCAAGATTATGAATGATGCGTATTTTTAATATTTAGTAAATTTTTAAATTTATTTCCTTAACACTAGGAATTATAAATTATACCGATTTATGTGAGCTGTATTTCAAAGAAAATGGAAATTTCAAAAATTGTTTTTTTTATTTTATCATTTCCAATATTTTTTCTTAGCTTTTTCTGATATTTTAATATCCTTGCTGACTTAAGGAAACAAAACGTGTGAAATTATTATTGTCAAAATTTATTCCACGAAATACGTTAATAATATTACTTATTAGCGTATATGAAGATATGTACATAAGTTATTTTTCAACATCTAACGTTGGTAAAAGCGGATCACAAAGGAAAAATTTAAAAACTTTCTATTTATTATCGATCCTCTTCACTTCGGCCTCCAATACCTTGCGAGTGTTGGTTTTTTTAGACGCAAGAGTAGAAGCGAAGCTCAAATATATCTTTTTATAATAACTACTTTTTACCTTAATATTGTCTTAACTAATTTGGAAAATTAAAAAAAAAATCTTTTGTTGTCCTATTTTATTCATGTTCACAATATTTCTTCCTCTATTTCTTCTTCAAAATGTTTAATAATTTTATTTCATAACTTTTTGGGATATTTGGGACAAGCACTTTTTGAAAAAAATTTTAAATTAAGTCACAATTTTTGACACACTCTTTAAGTTTTAAATATTTATAGCAATAAATTTAGTGAAAATACAATTTTTGTATGGTCGATACAAACAAAAAAAAGACATTAGATCGAGTAAAATATTTATTAAAACATTTAGTGGCAACATTATTATTAAGCGAGTAAATAAAAATATGGCCCTAATGGTTACACTTATTTTATTGAAGCAATTTCATATTTCGTTGACATGAATATTTTATTGTTTGCACGCCTCCGTAAATAGTAGCACAGATAGCAGCTTATTACATTTTGTATTTATTTTAACGCATCTATGTTTATTACGACTAGAAAGAAATAGTTCTAGATTTAAAAAAACAGTAATATTGTTCAAAATGCGTATATTCATTTTATACAAAAATCAAGTAGATTATTTTAGGCCATAGTTAAAGTAATTGTCATGAAAATATACAAAAAAGAAATGGAATTTCAAGTTGAATGTATATTTTCTTCTTTGTAAGATATTATCGCATAAATAGCAAAATTTTACATATCTCCTCAATAATAAGACAATATAAATTTAAAAAATATTTTGTATTCGAAAATGATTTAGATCAACTATAAATGAAAAAAATATTACAATACATTTATACTTAATATATTGTAGCATATTGTTCTTAAAAATTTGGTCATCGCTTATATATATTCACTTGTTTTTGCCATATATCACTTTTTACTTAAAGATTTATTAAGCCAAATATCGTTATTATTAATTTTTTTTTTTGGGAAGACTCATGAACTTAAATATTATTTAATTATGTAAACGTGTGAACGTAATAGTAACGATTCTTGGAAAATTCATATTATTAAAATGTATACTAACCTCGGTATATTTTGTAGCAAAAAGATACCGCATAATTTATTTTCCGTTTTTATAGAATCTTACATCCTAAGTGTCCAACAAATAACTGTTAGGAGAAGCGGCTTCATATCACACCTTTGTTAAAAAATTGAATCATTTGCCACTTAAGAAGAGACTGGATAACTGAAATAGAACGAGAAACATTTCTTTTATCAAAGAATATTTTTTATTCTTTATTACCTGATTTTTCTGATGCCCAAATATTTTGCTCGTTCTAATTACCACATTATTTTACCTACTTCTGAGCAACCTGCTATATAGTTGTTTGAACAATAGCAATAATAGCATCTCAGTTTTCAAAGTCTTCTTATATTTAATTTTTTGATGTACCAAAACTTTACTTAGATATCATTTTTGGTTAATATCCTCATGTGTCATCTACTTAATCAATCTTTTTTTTAACTTCTTAGATAAGTTTTTAAAAAACTGGCTTCATATTCCCAACATAATTTTAAACGTTGTAAAAATAACCTTGTCCTTAATCAGAGACATTATTGATATTTTACATCAAGTACTTTTATTTCAACTGCACATATTAAAACTCATTTTCTTAGTTCCGTTTCCGTAATAATAATCTTTTTCTAGCATCTCTGATAGGTTCTCTTGCGAACTGTTTGCAAGAAATTGGCACGGTTCCTAATATAAATATATTTCGTTACATCGCTAAAAAATCAATCCATAGTTTTAAAGGAAACTATAAAAACGAAAGTACAACAAATGGCTACAAATAAAAAAAATTGCAATAAAATTTGGATCAATATATTGAAAACGAACATGAATAATATAACATGTGAATAATTGATCGCTACGTCCGAAACAGTTACATTACCCGAAACATTTTACAATATATTAAGAAGCTACTAGTATTATGTGATAGAGAAGAGTAACAGTTAGATGATTACATTATTATTGCTAAATAAGTATTATTAAAATTTAAAATAAATAATATTAACTATAATATAAACAATTATTTTTGAACTATTTCGTTTCTTATTTCGCACTCGAAATATAAATATAACGATAAATGTAAATTCAAGCCTTATTAGTTTTAAATGGTTAGATATATTTTATAATAGAAGCATATTCTGAGGGTAATTATTCCATGTCCACCAACTTAGTATTTATCGGTTTTCATTTAATTACTAGACACAATGATATTCAAATTATCAAAACCTGCAAATTCGTTTAATTATAAGTCTCAAAACAAATAACAACATATCGCTTTTAACCGTATGATCCTCAATGATTAATGAGTAAAAGATTATCGTTTCATCTTGTTTTTTATCTTGTAAGAAGTTAAAGGATTTAAGGGTCAAAATATTTTCAGCATTTTTTGCTGTTTGAAATGTTTTTAATCGCTCGATTAGCATGTAATTTAATTTTTCTTAAAATATATACCATACTTTGCCAGTAATAAAATTCAATCATAATACGTGAATTTAACGAAAACTTTACCTTAAAATTAAGTTCTCTATAAACATCGTATTATTTATTAATTACAATTGGTTAATTTTCTCTCATTATAATATGGGAAATAATGGGGGATGTCAAACAAGTACTTGGAAAAATGTATGTGGGCAGCATAAAGGGATATAAGGGAGGCAAAGGAAAAAATAAAATACGAGATCTGAAAACTTTATAATTTTATTTTCAATAAATTTTAGCTTAAGTGCTAAAACTAGCGGTTATTGTAAATGACTGCAGATTCGAATTATGTTTGGATCTCAAAATCTTTGAACAGAGTATTGGGAAATATTTACCTATAGTTCTTATAATAATTTACATTTTGTTAAGAATATTGTATTTTTTCCACTATAGGTTATTTATATTATCTTATAGGTTACTTTCAGTATATGCCTCAGAATTTTGCTATATATGTATATATATATATATATATATATATATATATATATATATATATATGTATATCTACTTAATTACTTTTATTAACTTTCGTCATTTTCCACCAAAAAATTTACACAATTACCTGATTGCACTAAAATATTTCTTAGATATAAATAAATTGTGAAATAAATCCTTTCCGCCATTGAAAATATATGAACAAAATATTATTAACCATAACGTAAATACGTGTTAATGCACTCACAAACATGGGTACCGTGGTCTTTTCAAAACCTTACTAGAAGTTAAATAAAATATTGATTACTGAAATTTAATATGGTGCTGCAATTTTTTTTTTCAATTCTCATATCCACAGAAGAAAAACTGTAGGGAGAGGATATATTGCAAATCATTACGGAACTTATTATTTTCAAAACGGGATTTGAAGTGAAAAATTGTCAATAGAAATTCATTTTATTCTGAGAGTCATATCTAATGTCACCTCATTCAACGGTACGCGTGAAAAACAAGAAAAATGTGTTCAAAATTACATTAAAAAATAATCGTTTAATATTTCACTATATACAAAGCAAGATCTAAGTACATATGAAACATTTTTTTGCAAATTTTCATACGCATTGTTTCATAATTACAGAGACTCGGAGACTGCGACAGACGGATAGATATATTTATCCATGTATAGAATGACAGCATTAGAAGGATTTCTTGTTTCATAGAACCTCAAAAAGTATACACGCTTTAAAATAAAAATAATCCTACATCTTGTAAAAAGTTATAATTTTGCAATACGTGGGTAATAAAATATTTGTGGAATACAATTTAAAAAAGTGGGCAAACGAAAGTGGTAACTCAAGATATATCAGATGAATTAAATTTGTATTACTAAACTAAGGCAGAAAAAATATTCTTCGATAATAATTCCCAATTTTTCCATAAAGAAAACTTCCCTTTTAAAATAATTAATTTATAAAAAAACGTAGTACAAAAATATGTAGACGAAAAATATTTTCGAATGAAACTGAAAACTAATATTTTTTAAATCTACTTTCCAAGTATTTCGTTTATAACAAAGAAATAACAAGGGTTTACTATCACTAGAGTTATGAAATAAATTTATTTTGGAATAATAGAATATTCATGAAATTATCGTTAAAATTTGAAACAGAAATCAATAAATATTCTATTGTGGTTTCAATAGTTTTGTGGTATTTGAAGAGATTTATTTTTAAAATGTTCGGATTGAAAATGACAAATATATATATTTCTCATATTACGTTTTTTATATAGATTGTTTAGACAAACAGTTTTTTTATAAAATAATTGCATTGTTGCAGAAAACATAGCAAACCTCCACTGTTGTAAAACGATATGAGAATAAAATAAATCATTGTTAAATAAATTCAAAATAAATCATTGTTAAATAATAAGCGAACAACAGAGTTTATTGTCTTTGACATAGGAAAATATTATTACACGAAATATAAAACAAATATATCGGAAATTCTTAAAATGTTTAATTGTTCATCTAGGGGAGGATAAATAACAAGACTGTTTTACTTGGGGAAATGGAATAAATTTATATTAGAAAATTAAACCCTTCATTTCTTGTTTTTACGGCACTGATGTCCCCGGAGCGGGGTCATTACGAAGAAAAACAAGTAGCCGGTAACAAGGGAGTTCAAATTTGAAAGGGAAATACATTAAACTTTATTTAAGGGCGTGTTCATATTTTCGACGAAAAACTGTAGTTTTTGCCAAGTTTACTCTATATTCTGGGAGTATCCAGTATAATAATTTTAATACGGAAAACAGATCAAACCTTCGTTTATAATTCACATTGATCATTTCTTATTGACTTCGTATATTTATTTCTAAAATCGGCTTTCCACAATTCGTTCCTTTCCAAAATTTCAAAAGCGGGGCAAGTTTAGAAGGTTTATTCCAAACAATTAAACGTTAATGTCAAATGCAAAAAGAAAAAGTAAAATGCTCATCCACACATCTTTAATTCTTATATAAAATAATTTGGCTAGACGCAATAGTAAAAAAGACAAATATTTAAACAAAAAAATTTCTGACGTACATTTTGTAACACCAGCTGGCATTCCGCGTGAATGCGACCCGAGGCACTCGTGTTCTAAATAAAAATAAACAAGATGTATTTCTACACTATTGGTGTAATAATAGTCGGATTGACCATTTTTCACCACAACAATAAATTTTATCTAATTTAAATATTTTATTTGATAACGTTAATTACTTTAATTTTATATTTGACAGTTGAATGGTATTCGTAGGCTATAAAGGAATACATTGTCGTTGAAATAAAATAAAAAACACGCTCTTGTTCTAATTGAGTGCAAAAACAAAATATGACACCTAACTCTTTTTAAGACACCGATACTGCGGTTTTCACTCAGTGGTGATGTCTACGCAGCTGTTCACGGGTTATTCCCCCGCGCGGCGCTGAACAAGCAAGAAAATAAAAGTCATGTTTAACATTTTATTTTAACCACAATCAACTATTTTTCAGCCAAGGAATAACGTCTTTCATTATTCGACGGTTAGTCCCGGGCACCGTTCATATTTATATATATATATATAGATATATATATATATATACACATAGATGCGCACGCACACACCCATATATATATATATATATATATATATATATCTTTATACGTGTGCGTGCGGGCGTGCAGAAACCATGCGACGTAAAAGCTTTAAATTGGCATAATAATTAATTTTATTAGCTAATTTTTTTTAAATAACGGCTCTAATTTTTTAAATTTTGTTATCTTACGTATATCATTTTCTTATGAGATATCTAAGGACTGAGACAACTATTTGTAATTTTAATTTGAAAAAGATTTTCCAAAAATAATGGAAAATTTAGCATTCAGCCTTATTTATGAAACTATTGAATATATTTATATTACGAAAAATTAATATTTGCAAATAGTTAAACGTAAATTCATAATATTTACATAAATACATACCCTTAAATGTTTGTAACTACCTAAATGCATATGGAACACTCGTAGCGCAATTTCCACTTATGCTTGAGAGATTTTTATAATTTTTTTTGTGAATATGTGTACATATTATAAGTTTAAAGTTTATCTACCGTAGTCACTCTAGCGTTATAATCGTACTGAAATTAATAACTTTTCAGCTTTGTCGTTAATTTCGATTTTATTCCGTTTAATCGACTATTTATTACATTTCACTATTCGTTTTAGGAAATATTCTAGTAAATAAACTCTTAAGAAGTACTTGAATTATTTCGTCCATTCTTTTGCTAGTTTTAATTTGAATTTCGTATATGTGCATACAAATAATACCTCACAAGTCCTGTTTTTTACAAAAATTCAAACTAAAGTTTCAAACTAGTGGACATATTTATTCAAAGTTTATATACAAGACGTATGAAAGAAGAACCTGTGTTATCAATAAATCTTAATTTTACCCGCGGGTCTACTCATGTGGTTATATTTAAAAATATATAGGGCGGAATTTAAACATGCAGAGCAACATAGAGTAATTAAAGGAAATTAAATGCTTATCTCATTTTTTGTGACTGTAAAAAAAATGACAACAAAAATAAAAATATTTCTTTCTAAATTAGAGATCAAAGGGAGTGATTCTGTTGCTGCCGTATATTTCGCATGTAGCCTTTCAAAAATCACATCTATTCGTGACTCCCAACCCATTAGTATTATCTGTGTAATCTGAGCATAAAATCGTATCGATCCATATCTCTCTTGCGACAAGAAATAAGGACAACAAACACACTTTTGCATTTATAATAACAATTAAGATTATGATGCTTCGTCATTCCCTTCATGCACTTTTTTGTTTCAAATAAGGATTTTCATAAAAGAATAAAATGTTTCGTAATTAAAAGTAGCCTGTGTCATTATTCATATCTGACCAAATATATATGTCGATCCGTATCTCTATTAATAGACAAACACACCTTTGCATTTATAATATACAAACACACTTTTGCATTTATAATAATAATTAGGGTTATAAAGTTAACAAGGGTGAAATTTACCGGCTTAAAAGTAGCCGATGTCATTATTGTGTCCATTTTTCACGCCGCGCTTTTCAGCTGTGACGTGAGAAATGGGCTAAAATACGCCTTTATATTTATAATATTATAGGTTGGATTATAAATTAAGGATTAAACTAAGAGATTTAATTGGTCCCTTATATTGTTTATGTACCGATTCAAAAAATCACATTGACCAGTTGCTCCGTTCGGACGCTGCTTGTTTACTCTTTCAGTTTCAAACAAGGTTTTCGTCGTGATAAAAATTATCCCATATAATCCCCACCCCTACTGCTATTTGTATAAAAATCACATTAATCCTTTGTACTGTTGTGACGTGAAAGTAAAACAAATAAGCCTACTCTATCATTACATTAGTTTCAATAAAAAGTGTAGAATTGCCTTGCCTGCACATCAAAGAATATGTACAAAAAATATTTATGGTAACATATAAAATGTAATAGAACACAATATATTGTTTTTTAAATGTGTGTAAGCTTGTTGATTTGTTTACGTGTCACGCAAGATTAGCTAAAAGCATTTTGATGAAGTTTTTACTGGTTGATTCTGTTGGCTCTGAAGTAACATATGGGCTATGTTTTATTACAATCGATCAATTAGAAGGAAGATATGGCAATTTCACGTTTCACTGTACATTGTCTTCACTTAAAAAAGTTTATATTTGTAATTTTTATAATAGGTGATATCACGTATATTAATAGTATAATATTATTAAGTTAAATAATATTTTCTAAAGAGGACAAAGCTACTTAGATAATAAATCGTTTGCTGCTTTTTATTCGCAGATAATTAATGTCAAAGATTTATGACCTTTAATCACACATGTTAACAAGGGATAAAATATATCTAAAGGCATATAATTATATTTTGTTGTATGTCTTGTTATTTAATTTCTACAGTTCAATGATATTTTCTAACATTCGATATGTGACGTCGTAATATTTTAAAAATAGTAAAGAGGCGGCTTTAAGGCCATAACCTCGAATGAAAGCAAAAAATGTCGTATTTATCGCCCCAGCAATGTCGGTTTATTAAGATAGCTTGTCAGCATTCATTAAAAGAAGCTAGTTGTATTCTAGGACATGCCAATTTACAATGGGCTGGTCCTAAAAATATTGTTATATATCAATATAATCACTTTAGTTATTTATAATAAATAGATCTTATGTTATTTAATTCTACACAATGCGCATTATGGAAATTACGGACGAAGCAAGCGTGCCGGCAGCTTTATAAAGCATTGGAGAAGTCACTATTTTGTATTTAATTTCTTACTCAAGTAAAAATATGATATTTTATGGTTATAATTTTAAGCTGCGCTTTTAATGTACAGGCAAAAACCAAATAGAAAAATTTAAGCGCATGTTAAATTGAAAAAAGAATGGTAGACATTAATTAATATTAATTAGTTATTGCTACCTCAATAAAGCAGCATGTTGAAAATAAAATCATTGTACACAACCACCGCAGTTACTAATGTTTATTATTGTTGCATCAACGTAATTTTAATAATACAAAATAAATAAAAGTGGGTAATGAAACATGTATTAAACACGTTCGATACACTCGCGATCAAGGTAATAGCAACATCCTAGAAATTTGTTGCATACAAGTGGCATCGCTACACAAGTATTAGTGATTTTACCGGTTAGTAAATATCCGTTCTCCAACAGTGAAATTTTGTAAATTCGTCCCTAATCTTGTAAATATTTCATATAATTTTAATGTTTTATGGCAATATTATTCCCATAACAAAAAATAATTTATCTGTCTGGGTAAATTTAAATGATCAGTTAATATTATTTAAATAATATTCTTCCAATGAAATAGAATACACGGAATTTTGATAATTTCAAATATAATCTTCTCTTAATCCTATTAAAAAATGCAATAAAATAATATATATATATATATATATATATATATATATATATATGTGTGTGTGTGTATATATATATGTATATATATATATGTATATATATATATATATATATATATATATATATATATATATATATATATATATATATTTTATTGCATTTTTTAATAGGGTTAAGAGAAGATTATATTTGAAATTATCAAAATTCCGATAGAGTAGGCTTATTTGTTTTACTTTCACGTCACAACAGTACAAAGGATTAATGTGATTTTTATACAAATAGCAGTAGGGGTGGGGATTACATGGGATAATTTTTATCACGACGAAAACCTTGTTTGAAACTGAAAGAGTAAACAAGCAGCTTCCGAACGGAGCAACTGGTCAATGTGATTTTTTGAATCGGTACATAAACAATATAAGCGACCAATTAAATCTCTTAGTTTAATCCTTAATTTATAATCCAACCTAAAATATTATAAGTATAAAGGCGTATTTTAGCCCATTTCTGACGTCACAGCTGAAAAGCGCGGCGTGAAAAATGGACAAAATAATGACATCGGCTACTTTTAAGCCGGTTAATCTCATCCTTACTGACTTTATAATCCTAATTATTATTATAAATGCAAAAGTGTGTTTGTATATTCTATTAGTAGAGATACGGATCGACATAATTATTTGGTCAGGTTATTGAATATATTTTATTAATTTTTTAATTTAACTTTATCTGTAGTTTAATATGAAAGAAAAAGAGAAGATTTGGGTTTTCATCCATTCATTAGAAGTACAACGCGAAAAAACAAAGAATATAATATGTAGACACATATAAAGCAATAACTATTTTAACATCATTATTCAGTTTTGTAAATACACGTGGTTCCAATTTACATTTCTTAAAATTTAACTCACACAAACATTGCTCAATTTTTTCATACCAAGTTCTAGATGAGTGCTTTAATCCATATATGGCTTTATTAAGTTTTACAATAATCTTTTTCTTATTTCTATCACAAGAAATATCAGGTTGCACCATATAAATGTACTCTTTAAGATAACCATTTAAAAAAGCTGTTTTAACGTCTAGATGAGTAATGTCTAAGTTTAACTGCACTGCTAGAGCAAATAAGAGTCTAAGTATTGAATGCCTAACCACTGGTGAAAAAGTGTCGTCATAATCCACACCTGGCCGTTGCGTATAACATTTAGCCACTAAACGCGCTCTGTACTTTCTTTTAAATACCCATTTACACTGCACTAAAGTTTTATCAGAAGGCAACTCGTCAACAGGTACCCACGCCTGATTGTCCTCAAATGCTTGCAGTCCTTCTCGCATTGCCTCAATCCATTTTTCTTTGGCCAAGCTATTCAATGCTTCTTCAACATTTATGGGATCACTGACACATTCTGTGCTTGATGATATGCATAGATTAGTAAAACCATAACGCTCAGGTTTCTTTTTGATATGTTTAGTTATTGTTTCTGCTAGATCTGACTCTTCTTTATCTTCAGATTATTCTCTTGTATTTAGCTCTTCATCTGTGCTTATAGATTGCTGGAATGTGAGGCTAAATCTGATATAGCATTCTCATATTTACAATTCGACATATCCTGGACTGAGGGAGTAGTTTCGTTCTCTAACGTTGCTACTTCCTGCCTCATTTCATGATCTGATTCTTCTTTTTCACAAGTATTCTCAACTGAAACTGATACATTGTCACGTGGAAATTTTTTGTCAGTACTTTTATGAATGATCACATCTCTACTTGTAATCACATATCTTTTGATGGGATCATAAACTCTGTATCCCTTGACATTTTCAGAGAAACCAACTAAGATTTGTTTTTGTGGCTTGTATCCCATTTCATGTGGATATGTATCCCATTTCAATCTTTTTTCCTTTGGTACATGGACCATCACCTCACTACTAAATATTCGGATATGATTTAAATCTGGTTTTGAATTAAACCAGAACTCAAAGGTGTTTTGTTATTTAATCTTGATGCAACCGATCTATTCCTGAGATAAACAGCAGTATTAATCGCCTCTGCCCAAAACCTTTTCTCTAAATTATCATCAAATAACAAACAACGAGCTCGCTCAACTAAGGTTCTATTAATTCGCTCACTTAACCCGTTCTGCTCAAGAGTATAGGGATTTGTTTTTTGGTGAATTATTCCAGCATCTTTCGAAAAATTCTCAAATTCCCTGCTGCAAAACTCTAAGCCATTGTCTGTCCTAAACATTTTGATTTTATTGCTTTGTTGATTCTCAACCAACGTTTTAAATTCCTTGAAGTATTTGTAAACTTCACTTTTGTCTTTGAGGAAATAAACAAAAACCATTAAAGAATAATCATCGATAAATATTAGGAAATACCTTGCTCCGCCTATCGAAGCCGTCTTCATCGGTCCGCATACATCAGCATGTATCATATCCAGTACTCTGCCACTCCCGTGTTCCTGTATGATCAAAAGGTGAGCGACTTTGTTTTCCTTCGCAACATACTGTGCACGAACTTTTGTTAATTACAGGCTTGTCAGCGTATAATAACCCCAATACTGCACCTTATTTCATTGCATTTGAGTCATTCATATTTAGATGACACATTCTTCTGTGCCATACTGCACCAGTTACTGCCGCAGAAGATGTAAACAGACAGTGCTTATATTCCAAAGATAACTTGTAAACACCATCAATCTCATTCGCCACTGCAACTAATTCATTGTTTTTGTTGTAAACATCACACCTATTTTTCTTGAATTCTACTCTATTACCAATTTTAATAATCTGACTAATGGATATCAAATTCGTAGTAAGGTCAGGAACACATAACACATCTTTCAGTGTAATCTCGTATTTACAGTTTGGAGTCACTGTTACAATGTCCACATCACCCGAGCACAAAACTGGCATAGCACTCCTATTAGTAGCTATAATCTCCTTAATGCTGGAAGTAAACATTCTGTTTTGCAACATGTTTTCATCATGTGTCATATGAGCACTCGCTCCGCTGTCTAAATACCACTCATGTTTTCCGTATTTACCACTTAGAAAAACAGCTGAGAAAGCATGTGTTTTCTTTGTTTTCTCGGAATAATTAATTGACTGATTACACTGGTTTTTGTAGTGTTGAAATTGTTTACAAGGATAACATTTTATATTCGCCTTGTCCGTTTTGTTGACATTCATGTTCATAGACAAAACACCGCCGTCATGATGATTTTTGCTGTCATTCTTTCCAGAGCTGCCAACTTTAGAGTTTTTCTGTCGACTGTGGTGCCCTCTACTCAAGAATGCACTTCCGGCTTGACAATCATCTCCGGCCATATCTATGAGTTTCGTTTTTACTACGTCTGCAGTAATGGCGATCCCTCAGTGTTCAATCATCATTATCATGGGAATGTATTTTTCAGTTAATCCTGCCAGTATCAAGCAGCCAATCTACACATCGTTCACAAAAAAACCTATTCCAGACAACTTCTGTCCTGTTTCTATTATTTGCGTCACATAACTTGTCATTGATTCACAATTGTCAAGACGAATCGAAATTAAATTGCGCAGCAACGATATTCTTCGAGAGAATCCAGAATCATCGTACATAATTTTTAGTTTTGTCCATAAGCTTTTTGTTGATTTACCTTCTTTTATGTGAACACACAGCGAGGGATCGATAGTGAGGATCAATTTTGCTTTAGCTTTTGCATCATTTTCGGCTGTTTCTTTAGTAGGCTCCGCTTTGATGGTATTCGCCACGCCTTCCAAAATCAGCAAGTTTTCCACTGCAAAAGCCCACTCGTGATATTTTCTCGGCCTTTGAACTTCGGTACGTTAGTGAGAAAAGAATTAGACGCCATTATGGTAACAACAGGTGCTACTTCACGAATCACGACATAATTTTTTTACTAATTTAATTTTAACACTGATTTTTAGAATGCCTAACTGATAAATATACTTTTTACTTTCTCCTAAGGGCGATACCTGGGCCCATAACCTATTATAAATTAAAACGACGTATACTTAATTAGATAATCAATGGCTGACTGACTTTATTTCTTAATAATAGTGATGTACGAAAGGTTGACATATCAGAGACAATAGTTATAATCACAATCACATACGTCATAGATGTCGCTACATTGTTTATTTGATGTTACTAATTTAATTATATATTTTAACAAAATCCGACTAGCATTTCAAATATTTTCAAATATTTATTATGATTATCCGTTAAGTTTACATTACTGATTTGTTCCAAAGAATAGCATCATAAACAGTTAAATATTGTATAAACAGTACCCAAAAATGGTACGAACAATATCGTTTTATAGGTAAGTATTAGTAATTGATTATTTTATTATATTTTTCAGTTTCAACGTTTACTAACAACAACTAGTTGTGCCTGTCATTTTGTTCGCTTAAGGACCCGTAGAAAACATTAACAAGATAAGTTTAAGATGAATGCACGTATTGCCATCTATTATAATAAAATTAAAACACCTGATGCCATTTAGTTAAGTAAGTATACTTAAGTAAGTATACTTAAGTAAGTATTAATGAAAGCTCAATTGATAAAAAATACTGCAGTTAAATAAATAATTTAAACACTGCTAGTTAATAGTGACAGAATTAAAGGATACTGATAATTTTTCATACATGGACAAGCATTAGCATTGCTACTTATAGGCAAAATTGAACATCATAATCTATTAACTGTGATACTTACTAGAAGGGTTTAGTTAGTTTACCATTAATTAAGACTAGTTTAGTCTTAACACGAATAAAATAGACAAACTGATATAGAAAATTTGTATAAATATTCGACAACTGTAATTTATCAATCGAAGAATAATCATAAAGTTTTTACACACGGTCTGAGCACATGTTTCAGTAAAATAGTCGAAAGCATTTGTTGGTAATAATTTTAAAAAAATTTCAAAAGTATTATTTGCATTGTAGACCCATATTTAATAAATAATTCCATATAAAATAAATTTATTTTACGGATCGTCCTTTACTTAAAATCCATTTCGCCGTAAATACATAAAAGCGAACAAAATAAAACATTTTCAATTCCTAATTGAAATTTGGTTCTTGTTTATTTGCAATAATTTAAGATGTATCGAGATACTTTAGTTTCGTAGATCACAGATCACGCATAGATTTGAAGATATCCGTGATTTGACTCGTTTCAGACTTTACAGGTAACAATGCTAGGCTGATGGCTTCACTGTGACAGGAAAATGATGTTAAACAAATTTTATTTCGAATTTAGCTTCGTTCTTTGTTAGCTTCCATCAAATAATTGATGGCGTAATTTTCCTCAGATAAAGAATTCAAAGCATTGATATCTACATTTTTATTAAATATTGAAAGTAAAGTTAAAACAATAAACCGTGAAATCCCATAATAAACGGATAGTTTTGTGGTTGACACGTATATTTCTTTTTGTTCAACCTATATACGAAGGGAATTAAATAATTCGTTTCCGGTCTGAAATATTCTCCTTCTCCTTTAATAGTTTTTTCTCTTCTCCTTTAATAGTTTAATATGTAAATTGATAAATTTGGTCAAATGTTATGAAATATAAGGTTCAGTAATAAGTAAATAAAAGCTCTACTTAAAATATGTAATTTTTTGTATCATTTGAATATTTATTTTTAATTTTTCACTCTACTCCAAAAACAATTGTTTGTGCAAAAATGTCTACTACCTATGCTTAAAATATAATTAACAATTTTTATTAGTTGCCCATAGTTTTCAGTGCGAATGTGTATATATTTTATTTCATTTTGTATTTCTTCTAAATTTGATCTAAATAATTTTGATTTCACATCTTTTAACACGGTATCTCAGAAGGAACACTCTGATCCCGCTGTCAGATTTCATAAACAAAAAACATCAATATTAGTCTCTTTTAAATATACTAATACGTCTGAACATAGATCTAATTCTCAGAATTTACGCCTTATAACATTATGATTTTTAAAACGTTTTTCCTGAAATGTTTACAAAAATGTTTTTAAATAGATAAATAACCTTTTTTGATAAAATAATTTTGATAGGAAAAAAACTCACCACCAAGATGTTTTTAGGTTTAAATTAATTAATCCCTCTCGATTTTACCGTCATTATTATACCGTCTTGCATAAAATCAAAAGTTAACGTCTTTAAATATTCAACACCTTTTTTCACACTAGATACCTTTTTTATATAAAACATATAATACATGCATATTAAATCCTTTTATATAATTCAACGCCTATTTTCCATTATATGCCCCCATAGCATTTTTGAATGGACTAGAAGTTTCGAAAGGAAAGGATTTTCTGCATTATTAACAATATCATAAAACATATTTTTCGTAATAGAAATGACATTCAAAAAATTTGGCAAGAATCTTATAACAAGTAAAATATGTTTCAATAGAAGTGAGAAGATATCCGGAAAATAAATTTAAAGAATTTATGAGAAGTATTTCCTGTCCACATATTGGATATCGAATGTAGTAGAAAATACCGTTTTAACTGCTTTGTACACTCAGCTCAAATGATTAAAATACTTCTATGAAATAGAAACAAAATCGATATTTTTTTTAAATCATTATGTTTAAAAATGATGTGACGTAAATGATAGTAAATTTTATGAATTATCATGTAACTGAGCTTCTGGAGAGATGCTTTACTCAAAATTCTACAAACAACCGACATTAAAATCCATCATTTACGTAATGATGGTATGAGGACAACTTCCCCATGAGATTTGTAATTCCACAAACGTGATGAGGGCTCAAAATGAGATACGTTTCTCAATTAATCAATCTTTGCATATCATGCTAGTAGGTTTTTTGGGGAATATAAACTTGTTTTTTTTTCACGTTGTCAAAAATCCCTACAAAAAATATAGGAAATTGCTTTCAATTTATCGTCCCATTTACCTTATAACTGTAATTAGACGCTAGTGAAAAATGACTTTAATAAGTCTCGAAGTTAGATTAGGTTAGGTTATGTTAGGTTAGGTTGGGTTGTTAGGTTTAGGATATATGGGCAACGATGGAATAATAAATACAAAATAAATTAAAATTAAATATATTGTTTTTTCATAAGGACGAAGGGAAATTTTAGATTATTCGTCTCTTAATCACGATGAAATAACCTCTTTTAGTTATAATTCCGGATTTAGACAATAAGGATATATTCTTAAACTAAAACCGACCCGTCAAAAGGCCTTAAAAAGTGCTATTTAATTAAACTAGTCTGACGAAAAATAAACTTTGACTTGATCTATTTAAAACAAAATTTGTTAATTTTAATCATGACGACATTTAAATTTTTGCCTTAACCAACTCTTATTTATTATTATATACATGCTCTCTGTACGCTGTACTGTGTTTAACTAATAGGATAGTAAATGTAGTGACAGACATTTATTAGCCTCTAATTTTCACTAAATATACTCAAAAATTAATTGGTGTATATTCCCATAAAACTCACATAGATTATAAAAGCGTAACGTGTGTTCATCATAATTACTACCTTATTAACATTTTCATTAATTTTATCCTTTATAAATATAAACCTTTTGTTTTCAACTAAATCCTATGACGAAAAAAACTTCACATGTTTTTTTACTGAAGATATGTTCCTATAAACATTTCAAATAAATTATAAAACTTTCTATAAATATTCGTAGGCGTGACTTTATAAATGTCTGTAGGCGTGACTGGCTTTTGTGTGTTGGATTTTTTAATTGAACATGACATTATTAGAGTAAAATTTTAAAATAAATGTTAGATTGGACAACTTTTTATTTTGAAAGACAAATTCTCAAAAATAAATATTTTTTCATTTCCCATTTTCCAATACTTGAACAAACTTATAATAAGTCAAGCATACTTTAAGAAGACTTTACTTTTATATATTCAAGAAAAAAACGTTCATATTTAGAAATTTGCTGTGCTAATAATCTTATAAAAACATATGTAATATCTCGTTACTACCCTTTTCCCGTTTAATTTGGGGCTATAGAGCTTTCAAAAATACTGATATGGTTAATTATAGAACAAGTAATGAATTTATGAGCTTAAATTACATGACAACGTAATTACGTGAATGAGTAGTAGTTACAAAAATATATATTTATAGTATTAAGAAGAAAATTAATAAGAATCTATATATAACATCGAAAAATATGTGTATTTCTAATTCTAGAAGAAGAAATCGTGATAAAAAAATGAATTATTAATTTTTTTTTAAATTTATGTGCTCCTGAAAATATGACAACAATAAACAATCGTTTTATTAGGTAAAAGTAATCCTAAGTTAAATCGCGAGACTATGCAAGCACGACAACAGTAGCATGGTCTCAAACAAAGAAAACAAATTAATGGTAACTATACTTCTGTAAAGTCATCTATAAATGTTAACATTTCTAAAGTTCTATTTTATGATATTGAGTTTTAAAGAGTTCTTCCATCTAACTATATTCTTATCTCTTGACCGTTAAGTCAAATATATTTAGTGACGTAAAAGATGCAAGATTTATTTTTGATACCTCTATTTTATACCGTTATCCTATATTTCTGACTGCCTATGCAATTAATATAGAATATTTTTTCTCATACGCTCACCAGATTCGCACGACGACCTATTTATCTGAAACAGAATATAATATCCCTTTGACCAATTGTAAACCTAGTTTACGTATCAGCTCCTTTGTAGATTGAACTCCTACATTCCTTCAATCGGTTTTATCAACTTATAAAAATATTAAATATTTTTAATTCCATTACGGTATAGGTGAAACAAATATATATTTGATATCTGAAGCAATATTTATCCCATTTTTTCCATTTACAAATTGGTAAGAAAAAACGGAACCACTAAAAGATCACTCACATATCTGTCACATATTTTTCTTTGAAAATGCTAGACTGATTATACGGATTAACATGTTTTGTCACTGAGCCAAATTTAAACTTTAAGCATTTTTTCAGAAACTTCTTGAAGTTCAAATAATATCTTTCATTATACTTAATAAATAATATCTTTCATTATACTTAATAAATAATATCTTTCATTATACTTAATAAAATAATTTGGCATAGAAATTATGGGTACAAGACAAATACTTAAAAAATAATATATTTCAATAATTTTTTGTTTTATATCTTCAGAGGTATTGTAAAAATTTGCAAGAAAAATATATTCCCGCTCTACTTATTTCTGAAATTACTCAGCAATTCTAGATGTCATAACTTTTTAATTTACATATTCTGCTCTGGCTAACTTTTTTAAGTATTCGGGTAATAATTAAAGAGTCTATTAAAAATTGTGTAGCAAAAAGGTATTAATTTTTTTCCAGATTCATATACCATGTACTATTATTTAACAGTTTAAAATTTAGACCTTGAGAAAAACATTTAAAATTTCTTTATCCCAACTATTTTGAAATAAATTTTCTATGTATTTTCCCTCCATTTTGCGTTTAGTACTTTTCTGCTGCCATAAATAAAAACAATGGTCACGGCTATAAAAACAATTCATCAGTCCGTAATTAAGATCGTTTATTCTACAGTACCTGCATAGTAAATGAGAGGAGGTGGGAGCTTGTCAACGCCAAATATGATAAAAACTGACAACTGAGGTCACGAAAGAACACAAACGGGTCGAAGACCCTGTTTCACCTCTACGATCCATTTCATTAAGAGTCGTTGTTATTTTCCTCTTTGATGTTTATTTTCAATACTGATTGTCTATAAATGTCAGGCGTGGAGAAAATGCCTTTAAAAGTAAGAATGAAGAAAAATTTCTAATCTTTACGAGAGTAGACTGTCTCACAAATAAAATTAGTTTTTCCTTTAAAAATGTTCTAATGATCACATTGAGTTTTTCTCTCAATTTATTTTCGCTCTTTAATTCTTTTTACTGGAATACGACCAATAGTATGACTTAATTTATTTACACAATACACTTGGTTATAGACAAAGTCAAAAAATTTAAAAAAGAGGTCCTTACATTTTTCGGAAAAGATTAATTGTATAGAAAAATTAATCGTTTACGAAGAAAATATTGTATTTAACTTTATTTGATAACTTCATTCCACACTGGAAGTCTGGCAGGCTTCAACGCTCCGTGGTTTTTGTTATAAGTAAAATTATTTTCAAACTCTAAATTTTTCATAAATATTTGTGTGTATATATATATATATATATATATAAATATTTATATATATATATATATATATATATATATAATATATATATATATATATATATATATATATATATATATATATATATATTTATATAGCAAGCCACATTTCTTGTTCGATCCGAATAGAATTTATCACAAATATAATTTAGATCAAGGTCTACGTTGAGTTTGTAGATGGGTAAAATTGGTACAGTACTTTCAAAATGGCGGCGATTCACTGAAAGCCATCTAAGTGAATAAATTAAACATTGTCGAAAAGAACTTTTAAAATACGACAACTAATATCAAATTTTTTATCCCCTTACTTATTAAAAAAAATTGTATAAACTATATTTCAAGTTTAAGCCACGCGAAGCCATTTCTGTTTGTTACATACTAAATATTTGTTTGAGGAATAGTATATTTCCTATTATATTTTAATGAATTCTTTCCCCAAAATCTCGCTAATTATATAAATAGTTTTTTTCTCATATGGTAGAAGTAGGTACGCTATTTAAATTAAAAACATAATACAACAAAATTAACTGGTTTTCAAATTTCTGCAAAAAATCAATTGTTCCCAAAAATATGAATAAACAAAATTCTAAAGAACTCATCCTTCAAAGTGGTGCTTACCATCAGAGTTACTCGCCTTTAACGTATTTCTATATAGCAAATTCATAATTCTTCCTCTCATTTTATAATACATTTCTGATAATATGTATAAAAAACAACGCAAAATAAAGGTTTAAAACTATGAATACCTAGAATCATAATTAACACCCATATTTGAAGAAAATATTAAATTATTATCTGGTTCTCTATAACCACTTTGACAAAAGTATGATTACAAATGGGAAGTTAACATATTAACATTTATGAACAGCAATGGATGCAACATAAAAAACATCTCTCTATACCTATAGGGAACTAGATGTTTTCAAACAACCTTTCTTAACCTTTCTTATGAGTGTTGGTTTTCACAGCAGCCACTTGGCTTGGTTAATCTTGCCTCTTATTTTGAGGAGCTTATGTTTTTCTGTCTTAGAGGGTTTATATCTCTTTTTCGTCACTTAAAATATTTTTTTGCAATAGTAAATCATTACCTACGAGTACATAGTCTTATATTCCAAATGAATTAAACCAATATTAATTTAAATATGTGTAAAATTACGAACTCACCTTCAACATTACATTCTAAGCAAATATATTAATTTTAACTTCAGACGAACTATCCATAGACACATAGCATATCTCAACTAAGTGATATTTTTAAGTAGTGGTTTCGAAACATTATACTTTGTAAGTTCCGTAGTATTTCCGCGGAATAACCTCACCTCAAAATAGTTTCGCTGTTTTGAGACGTTGAACGAATTGTAGTGACCTGTGAAATGACTAGCAATAGGAAAATTCAAGGAAAACTATTATTGGTTTTTTCGAATTTGGGAATTTTTCACAATAGAGAAAACGAATTTTGTTAAATTAATTTACAAACCCATTTTTGTTAGAAAATCAAAACATACAGCAAATTTGTGACAATTTTGTATCCATGAAGAGAGTTGCAATTTCATTTTCTATAAAAAAAAAGTTTTTGTTGGATTTTAGGATATTGACATAAAAGCAGTTTATCTGATTGGCGTAATATATTTATCATCGTTTAGTTTATAGTATTTGGATGGACATAGAACCTTTTAGGGACGTGTGGATAACAAAAGCAATGAAAAAAGTCTAGTTTATTTTTAATTTAATCTTTTAAACTGCTACAGTTAGGTTAAAAAAATATATATCACTCCATTATGTAAAATATAAAAATCCACTAAAAAATCAATGTCATGCCTTGTTAATTATTTAAAATTCATGTTAAAACCCGTTCGGACAACAAAATATGTTTAACTTAAAACTAAATCTTTATGGTTACTTAAAAACAATATTTAATAAACTTGTACACAGAAATAAAATATACAGGAACTTCACGGATACACACGTTTAGTTATTACTTATTACAAGTTATACGCATTATATTTTAAAATTTTATATGAATAATAAAAAAATGATATTAGTTATGATGTTAAAAACATAAGAATTACCCACATCCCGATTGTGTGCTTTATTATCAACTAGCGAAGCAGCGTTGACTTTTCACGATAGAATTATAATTCGATATAAGTATTTGGAAAGAAGTTACATATATATATATATATATATATATATATATATATATATATATATAAATAATATAAATAATAGAAAAGAAAACTTATCCATACTTTATATAGGAAGTATGTAAAGTACGGAAACTTTGGGACTTTGATCCGTAGTGGTGTATCATGGTTAGATTGCGAAACACCTATTTTTTTTAAATCATACCACTTTTTTATATTAAAAAATGGTCATAACTCATTGGCATGAAAATTCATTAACCTATATCTTTCATTTCATGATTACCCTTCTTAGCGATCTATAGTGAACTTGACTTGTGAACTATCGTTTTCATTAGCATAGTTTTACAGAAAAAGGAAAAAAAAAGAAAAGGCTATGAAAATTCATTTCAAGACCATTTTGAAGACCACTTTGTTTACATTTTGTAAATCACATTTAAAAATCTTTAACATCCATTCATTATTCCCCCGAATATTAAAAATTATAAAAAATATTATTATCCGTTTTTAAACTATACTTGGCGGAATAACTATTGACATAATATTTTTTTAATTTGTCGTTCAGATAAATTGTTATTCGCCTTTTATTAATGACATTTGCTATACGTTGTTTTTACGTAAATGTTAGTTATACGATATATATATATATATATATATATATATATATATATATATATATATATATATATATATATATATATATATATATATATATATATATATATATGTATACGTGTGTGTGTATATGTAAACCGTAATTTTAAACGATATATATATATATATATATATAAAGAATTTTTTTTGTAGAATTGCTGTAAATTTGAATGTAAGACTAGCAATCGTTAAAAACAACTCCTGTGCGAACAACTCCTAACTGGCTACATTCAGTAATTAAAGATTAAAGCTAATCGGTGTGAAAATCTATATTCAATGTAAAATATAACTGTATTTTTATTAAATAATATTGAAATGCATTTTAAAAATTTATACATTGTTTATGTTTATGCCCAAATAAAATATGATATGGAACATGTTTATTTCGATATGATTAAGGATCATTAAATATTTTACTCATGCGATAATATATTAATGGAAAATATTGAGTTTATTGGTATAACATTTACGTAAATAGAATAAAATTTAAATAAGATTTTTTTGCAATACCAGCAGGTACAGTTTTTAAAATAATAATATAAAAATTAAGTTCGATTTAAATATTTGGCTATAATTCTAAAATAATGTTTGGTGAATCTATAAGAAAGTATCGTTCTGTATCTGATTCTACGTGAAATACTTGAAGAAATATGATCATAAAAATTGTTGCTTTTTTATTTCTTTTGAAGGAATACATGGCATTTTTATATAACTAGACACAAGAAGGGACATAGAATTATACTGCAAAACTGACACAAGAGTAGGTACGGAAATTTAAATGTACGAGTAATAAGGGATATATCAAAATATTTGCAAATATCTATCCTATTTCCGTACGTGTGAATATATTGCGAACTAATTGTGGACGTATGAACGCGTGAGTTTTTCAAAAATTACTGCATAGATCTTCTTAGTATTTTTATTTAAATATAAAGTATTAATTATAATAGATCTGAATATATCTGTGATGACCTTCTTTAAGGTAGACTTGTTAAGCAAATTGGTCTAAAATGGAAATTTCGATAGTCTGTTAGATTATTTTCAATAGAAGAAAATGAAGAGATAATTTTTTTGCTCTATTCAAAGCGTCAATTTAAAAGACTTTATAGGGCGATACGGTGACTCTATAGGGCTATGCCGAAATAATGTTTTTAGCGACCCTTTGTATATGTACACGCTAGCCTCAAAGAACGAAAACGCTCATTGGGCGAAAGTGTCCACAACGCATTGTGGTTTCTTTAAAACATCCAGTACAAGTTATAACTACTAGCCAGACTGCGTTATGATTAATTCAAGAAGACCACATTACGAAATTTGCATCATGGCTCTCATGATATTAGACAACTACGTATTGTGGTTATAAAGAAATGCCATAACGCATTCTATGCAAACACGTTACGACGATGGATTGGTTGTAACTTCTCAAAGAGAGTGTTGAGTTTTTGTTTAGTATTGTGTGCTCTTTCCGAGTTTCAACATTTGTGCGTTAATCATGGCTAGTAGTAGGAGGAACGAACAAACGTTGTTATCACAATCGTGAAGTTTCGTTCGAACATTCAGATGGGATTTCATTCATCCATTCGGAAAGATCGTAATAGCCTTTTAATTATGTAATTTTTGAAATTACCACACTTTTATTTTTGCTAGAACGCAAGAGTTTTGCTCCAAGAGATTTTTTCTAAAAATTACCGATAGATATTTTGAACACAGTAAATTTCTATATTAATATCTTATTTCAACCAATTAATTCGATTAAAGCTAAGCTTAGCTTTAGCTTTGGTTTTCGCAACCGAATATGGATATTTATTTTAATGTAGATTTACATTTATTTTCTTGTGTTGATATTTGTGTCACCATAACAGATATGGCCACAAAAAACGTGGCAAAAAGGTGACTAACGTAGAAACATATAACACAATACATGTGCTTATT
Source organism: Druceiella hillmani (assembly GCA_039881145.1). Lineage (NCBI taxonomy): Eukaryota > Metazoa > Arthropoda > Insecta > Lepidoptera > Hepialidae > Druceiella > Druceiella hillmani. Next base: position 950,088 of record JAYKKI010000041.1, read on the forward strand.
GTTAGTAACATTTCTTAAAGGAACAATTATAATAAAATTTACTTAATTCAACTTCAATTCAAAACTTTTTTGTAAACCTTACTAAAAGCTTATTAACATTGTAAAATAGTGCAAAAATATAAGTAGGTAAGTTTATTTTTCCCATTTGCTAATTATATTTAAATATTTTTTCTTTTATCCAAAAATTTGTCAGATTCTGTCTAATCCGTTGTTAAATATTCCTTTTCATATTAATAAGAATGTAATTAAATAAAAGCTTACGGGTTTAGGTTAAAAATATATATAAATATAAGTCACAAATATTTGGATAAAATAATTAATGTATCCAAACAACTGTGAAATTTTCGCAAATAAATAAGACATAAAACAATTATTGGTGAAATACTACTTTTTTCTAATAATTATGACACAATAAAATTTTAACTGAAAGTACAAAATATATTATCGAATCTAATATTAACAATGAGTCCATTCACAATCCCACATTACATTGTCACTTGATCGGAATTGAATTTTACATCATTAATGAGTATAATAAATAAAAAATCGTATACTACCTCTCAACAAAAATAAATGAAAATAAATGATGTTGTATGGAAATGACGTAAGTATCATGGGTGCCAAACACGTACGTAAGAAGAAATAAATGTTAGACACACAAATATGCACATATAAAGGTATCAGAGGGTAATGACCATGAAAATATAGTGAAATAATCTCGAAATTGAAAAGCTGATGTCTCCACTATGTTCATTTGGTACCTAACTTTTGATAAAACTATCAAAGAAGGAACTGAACTCTGCAGCAAGTAGCAGATAATTAGAGGAAATTCAGGTTTACACCAATAACAGACCAAATCAAAAATATCCTAACGCCAAAGTTTATAACTGCATCCTGGTTTTATGGATTTATCTGAGGATTAGTGATAAACGTCTAAAGAATATGAGAATCGTAAACTAAGGGGCCGATTGGATGGTGATGCTGGTGATCCTTTTAGACTTTCTCAAGTCAGTTTGTTAACCTTTCTCAAGAGGTGTCAAGTAACCTTTCTTAATAACGTCATGATATCTGTTTGTTTGAAGGACTTTGTGTTGTTTACCCCAATGCATGTCAAGTTCCATGAGAATATTAAACGATATTCTAACGGCAATAGAAGAACAGAAGAGATTAATAAATAAACAAAAGACATGCATGAATTTGAACATACCGAGGTTACGTTACAGATTATTAACAGATCTTACATCTATTGAACACACCGCCCTAAACGTGTGGCATACGTTATAGATATAAGGGCCAGGTCAGGGACTTAGTTTTAACAGAGCACTAATTAACAAGTTTGTAGTGAAGAAGCTTGATAGCTCCATTTAATTAAGATAGATCCCATTAAACTGAAAATATCTGACGTTTGAATACTGTACGAGTATATAAAGAAGAACTTATACAGATTATTTGTCTTTCGTAGAATTTAAAAAGCAAGGTCTCAAAAATTTTAGTCTTTGCTGTTTAATCTATTAGCAAAGATTCTTTGCTAATAGCCCACATGAAGATGTTGTATTTCAACGAAACCTAGGTTGTGGTAAAGAACTTAAAAAGAGTAGAAATAATACTACATCACGTAGTTTCATTTAATTATGAATATTGAATTTCTACCAAATTAACGCCAAATATATTCAATATGAGTATTAAACTTGACTTCCGTGAGTATTTTTCAGATATTAATCGCTTTAAGAGCCAAAATTATTACCCTTGTTCTGGGAATTTATAGATTTTACCGTATGTCAAAAGTATAGAAATATACATTTATAGCCACTAAGATTAATTTTTGTTCAATAAGTGTAGATGTGGAGCTCTTAGTCACGTTTCTCGCAAGTTTCTATAAGAACTAAGTTAATGTTGCTCCATTACTATTTAGGGCTAATGTTTTAAAAGGAATTTAACGATTTTAATAGTACTTTTTGGAATGCTTTTCGTACATTTTCATTTTAAAAGCTATTACCATATAAATACTGATTACAATCTAAGGATTAAATGAGGATTTGTGCAAACAAAAAAATTTGTTCATTATAACAAGAAAAAAAAATTAACAAAGACTACAAATATTAAAGAATGAAAGACTTACAAACTTGGTAGCACATTTTAATTAAAGAGCGTCGACAAAAAATAAAAATATAAAACATATTTGACCAGATTACCTCAAAAAATGTACAGAAACAGCCATGTTTCAACAATTCAGTTTCTTAGTGGTAAAACAGCTACAAAAATCTGCATCATTTAGAATATAAGTTAATACAATCGCTAGCACATCAAATAAAAGTTAAAACAATTGCTAGCATAGAAGAATTACAGTAGTTTGATGAATGTGCTAACCTAAACTAATGTACGCACAATGCAATTATAAAATGCATGCTGAGTATAAAGGCTAATTCTAAAAACTAAATCCAGATCGGGATTGAAATGTATTATTTCGTTTCTAAAAGAGATCTCAAGATGTTTGTAAAGTTAAATTCATTCGATTTTAACATTATTCACTTATTACACCAATGTGCGTTCCCTAGATTCTAAAATAAATGAAATTTAATGGTAATTCAATAAATTGTATAGAATTATCTCAGAAAAACGATTGAATTAAAAGTATATTGATTCATTATTTGCTTGCCTTTTTACGCTTTAAATATTTCAGTGCGTTATGAACAATCTTTAAAATTGATTTATGTAGTTACAGGTATATATACAAAATTTATTTATTGGTCTTGAAGAAATTTTTGACAAACAGTTATAAAGTACTAAAAGCTACTAAACGGAGCAATGGTAATTGATATAGGATATTGTACAGTATTATTTTGGTAGCTCGTGTATTTAATATTACCAACAGCAACAACCCCATATTTAAACTTTTAATTTTTATGTAATATTAATTTTCGCCCGCATCACACACACACACACACACATATATATATATATATATATATATATATATATATATATATACACATATATATACACCGCATATATATATGTGTATGTATGTGTGCGTGTGCGTGTGTGTGTGTGCGTGCGCGTGTACATGTATGTGTGTGCGTGTGGGTGTGCGTTCGCGTGCGCGTGGGCGAGCGCGTAGTTTTACGTCATTGAAATATACAATGTATTATTTTGCTTTAAGTAAACTTCTCTGTTATTTTCAAAATTTTAATCAAAAAAGCTATTAACTATGGGAAAAATTTGAAATGTGAAAGTTTTGTAAACACATAGGCACTCATTAAGGTATTCATTGTAACCTATGTACAAATAATAATGTTACTTTTCCTAAGCATATTTCACAGGTGAAAGAGAATGTCTTGAATGTCCAAAAAAACTTTGAAATTAAGATTCATCGCTATAGATTCACCTGAAACTATCTACTTTAAAGAAAAAAGATCTACTTTACTAAATATTTTTGCAACTAAAAATAAGAGTACAAGAGTTCAGTTTGCATTAATAATAGTCAAACAAAATTATAGACATCTCATTTGTAAAGAAACCCTTAAAGCAACATATAAAATCCCTAATTTTAACAAAATAGTGTAGTGGTTGTGATTTTAATTAAAAAAAACTGCCGGTATTGAACAAATAGTTCAAGCAACCTTGGTGTTGTGAATGAAGTGAATCTTTTGTTCTTGCCATTTTTACAAAGGGCACTTTACTTAATTGTCGCCAACTAAGGAACGCATAGCTTTGTTTCGCCGTATAAGTAACTACCGGCCGTAGTGCGAAAAGTTTATACTCATTATTCTACTCAAGTAGCGCGTGTTCAATCCTTGGCAAACCCTTGTATTTTAACCATACCGCAGTTATATATATATATACATATATATATATATATATATATATATATATATATATATATATGTATATATATATATATATATATATATATATATATATATATATATATATATATATTTATTGCTATCATCGTTATTATTTTTTACTTCGTTTAAAGAAACAGAGCCTAATTAAAACAATCTCAAATTAAATTAAAATATAAAGGAGTTAGATTTTATCCTAATCGCTCAAAAAAAAAACGATTCGTGCTACAAAGGTAGATGAAGCAGTACCGCGCATCGCAACACCCGCATCAACCATTGTCACGATGTCTACAGGTGATATATCAACCATTATGTCTGACCTGGCGGCTATGCATACCGAAATGTCGGCTATGCGGACCGATTTTCAAGTTTCCTGACGATTTCAGAAAACGTGTAAATAAGTTAGAAACAAAATTAAATAAAGTTGAGGCGATCAAGGCAGAGGTTTCGTGGAACTATTGCAACCTTGCAGACGCAAAATCGTGAAGTGGGACAGCGTGAACGCTTCTATAATATTGAGATCGGAATGACCGACAGCGGTGAGCTGGTGCTGGGCATCGCGCGCATAGCGGCTGTTGCGCTGCCGCCGCACGACATCGAGTCGGCACGTCCAGTGGGATCACCGCGCAAGTCTACTGTTGCGCACTTACACAATTCGTGCGCGATAGCTTGCTTGAAGCAGTTCGCAAGCACCGTCGCGTCGAATGTTCCACGTGGAAAACCTCTCTCCTTTCTACAAGCACCTTCTCCGTCGGATACGCAACGAACAAGTGCGTGTGATAACCATCTCGAATACCGAGGTTGAGTAACTTTATTATGCATTATATACAGACATACAACTACATAGACACTATTATCCGTAGAGGAAACATAGCACAAAGACAAAAAGAAAATATTAATACTCGTTAATTTAATTTAAATCAAATAATTTCGAAGAGCCGATATTATAATTTCGTTCCGTTTGCATTTGTTGGGTCAAAAGCCACTTACGGATTGATCTTTTAAAAGTAGTCATGGATCCAGCGATCTTCAGGAGTGGAGGGAGGTCATTTCAAATTTTAGTAACAGCAAATTTTAGGCTATCCCGATAACCGGTTGTGCGATGTTCTGGGACTACGAGAAGTCGGTCTCTGGCGCGCGTTACGTGGCAATCAGCACTGCCGGACCAGTTTAATATATCGTAAAGATATTTCGGCCCTTTGTTGTGAAAAATCTACGCAAAAAACAGAGAGTGTAATTGATAACTGCGACGATTGTATATTCTGAGCAGTCCATGCCCATACTCATTTAAATACGGTGATACATGTGATCACCGCAGGATGCCGAAACATAGTTTTGGCTTATTTTGAAAGTAAACGCGGCCCGTATACGATATTATTACCATAATCGAGTACAGGAAGAATGAGTCTGTCAACTAGAATTTTCCTAACGCGAACAGAGCGATAAGGATAACGTTTTGAGACGTATAAAGTAACATTTAATTTTTGCGGTTACCTGTTTATGAAATCTCAGCTGTCAGTACATTATAATGGCTAGATACTTGCTGAATTCCACCATATAAATGGACTGTGCGTTTATGGCGAGCTTCAGTCTTCCTGATCTTGCTAACTGAGCCCTACTTCCCGTAATTGGAAAACAGGATTTGGAAGGGTTTAATTAGTTTATAAACCATTCACACGTGCATTCCGCTACGCCGTAATATTGTAACTTAGCTATTAAAATTGGCAAACTTAAGCAATCAAAAGCACGTAAATAATCCAAAAGAACGACAGCGTAGCCTCCCCTTTATCAGCTGAGGATAGGATATCATTAGTAATAGAAAGAAATGCTGTGGATATATTGTGTTGACCACGAAAACCTGATTGGGTAAGGGGGTTGCTTTAATGGATCCTAAATGATTTTTTCAATGATTTTAGACATTGACGGTAGAATGCTTATGGTGCAGAGATCGCTTTATGACTGAACGCTAATTTTCTTGCCTATTGAGATAACAACTGCTTTTTTCCATATCTCTGGATAGGCGGAAGAGGTGAGCAATAAATTCACAATTTTGGTAACCACGGTAAAAGTGTGTGATAGTGTTAGTTTCAGTATCCATCCACACCGACAGCTTTGGACTTTAAATGATACAAAATCTTCGACACAATATCTACACTCACCGTCCGAAAACGCATTTTTGTCTCATTGAAATGATGGGTTTCATAAAAAGAAATAAGATCAACATCCACGCTATCGGAGCAAGGTAGCGTTGTAAAGTAATCGATGATCTGATCTGGATCGCAGAGGTGGTATATCAGTTCTCTCCTTTTACTGATGTTTGTAAGCCTCCCCACAGGTATTTACTATCTCCACAATGCATGTTTACATAAAAAGTAAAATATGCTTTCGTCTCTGGTCTCAAAGATGTAATAACTTAATTACTCGGCGATTTATAATAACCTAAATGCGTAACTTTCTTTGATTTAATAGCTTTAGATAGCTTTAGACGCATCGTGAGACACATCGTGTCCGTTGTCCATGGTTTGAATAGATGAATGCGTGTTGTTCGCTCCTCACTAGTGCATAGGTGTCGATAATTGACAATGCGCTAGTGTTAAAATTATTAACAATTTGGTCGATATCGTCGCCCACTGCAACATTGTCCCACCAAACTTGATACCGCAGAAATAAACAACTTCATATCTATTTTATCAAGACAACGGGAACGGAATTTATAATCAGGTATTTGAGGATTTATGATATTGAATATACCGACCAAGAAGGCATGGTCACTTAAATCATGATTATTCTGAGTCGATATATTCACAATAATAATACACGGACTGCATCACAATAAATCAGTTAAAATTTCCGAGTGTTCAATTATCCTGGTCGCAAAAGGTGTCTGAAACCAAACATCTCCAGCCAGTTAAAGGTCTTGGAGGTACTTGAATCGGCCTGTCTCAGTAAATCTGCATAAAGGTCACTTGTGAGGAAAAAGTATTCAGCGGTGCAGTTAAGGCTGGTCACCGCCTCGCTCATCCAATCGAGCACTAAATCTAGAGACATAGTTAGCGTTTGGTGTGCAGTACTTACAAACACGCAAATGCGGGTCGCATCTCTAAGAGAATCCAAGGTTGCTCAACCTCTGTATTCAAGATGGTTATCTCGCGGTATCTCATCCCTTGGCATGTATAGAAAGCTACACCTCCTTCGCGGTCGACGGTGAGATCACGATGCGCAAGGAAGTAGTCAGGCATGGTGAGGGTGCACGTGTTTGAACCGCGTGCAATCCACGTTTCATTTTTATCCAGTATGTCTAGATCATGCTCTGTTAACGCTCTGTATAACTCATCAAGGCCCGTCCACATATACCGAACATTTAAATAACCTAAGGTAAAACAGCTTTTACTAAAAGAGACTACTGTAGCCATCTGTCCAACAGATGTATAGGCCTAATTAATACCACCACAGGAGAAATTTCACTTATTATAAAATGAGTGGCGAATCTGTAATAATTGATAGGACACATTTCTCTGAAGTATTCAACACCTTAGAAAAAAAAATGTATATATATATATATAAATATATATATACATACATATATACATATATATATATATATATATATATATACATATATATATATATATATATATATATATATATGTATACATATATATATATATACATATATATATAAATATATATATACATATATCTGGACGGATGCTGAAAATAACACTATCACACGCTCTTACTGTGGTTACCAAAATTGTGAATTTATTGCTCACCTCTTCCGCCTATCCGGAGATATGGGAAAAAGCAGTTGTTATCTCAATAGGCAAGAAAATTAGCGTTCAGTCATAAAGCGATCTTCGCACCATAAGCATTCTACCGTCAATGTCTAAAATCATTGAAAAAATCATTTGTAATCAGCTTAAAAGATTTTTAGAATCCATTAAAGCAATCCCCCTTACCCAATCAGGTTTTCGTGGTCAACACATATATCCACAGCATTTTTTTCTATTACTAATAATATCCTATCCTCAGCTGATAAAGGGGAGGCTACGCTGTCGTTCCTTTGGATTATTTACGTGCTTTTGATTGCTTAAATTTGCCAATTTTAATAGCTAAGTTACAAAATTACGGCTTGTCGGAATACACGTGTGAATGGTTTATTAACTATTTTAAGCAACGGTGTCAGTATGTCAAAGTATTCGATGGTAATCAGACTCTTACCTAGAAAGTTCATGTCGTTTCTAGTGTTGTACCACAAGGATCAATCCTCAGGCCGCTACTTTTTATCCCATACACGTCAGATATTTCGAACAATTTAGAGCACGTTAAAACTTATTTTTATGCTGATTATACGCAGCTGTACAAATATTTTCGTGTGGGAGATGAAGACAGAGTGAGCAAAAAGATTAATGAAGAACTCATAAAAATCGGGAATTGGTCGTATATATACCTTATTGGTAAACCCTTCCAAATCCTGTTTTCTAATTACGGGAAGTAGGGCTCAGGTAGCAAGATCAGGAGAACTGAAGCTCGCCATAAACGGACAGTCCATTTATATGGTGAAATTCGCCAAGTATCTAGCCATTATAATGGACTGATATCTGAGATTTCATAAACAGGTAACCGCAAAAATTAAATGTTACTTTATACGTCTCAAAACGTTATCCTTATCGCTCTGTTCGCGTTAGGAAAATTCTAGTTGACAGCCTCATTCTTCCTGTACTCGATTATGGTGATATCGTATACGGGCCGCGTTTACTTTCAAAAACAGCCAAAACTAAGTTTCGGCATCCTGCGGTGATCATATGTATCACCGTATTTAAATGAGCATGGAATGCTTAGAATGTACTATCGTCGTAGTTATCAATTACACTCTCTGTTTTTTCGTAGATTTTTCACAACAAAGGGCCGAAATATCTTTACGATATATTAAACTGGTCCGGCAGTGCTGATTGCCACGTAACGCGCGCCAGAGACCGACTTCTCGTAGTCCCAGAACATCGCACAACCGGTTATCCGGATAGCTTAAAATTTGCTGTCACTAAAATTTGGAATGACCTCCCTCCACTCCTGAAAATCGCTGGATCCATGACTACTTTTAAAAGATCAATCCGTAAGTGGCTTTTGATCCAACAAATGCAAACGGAACGAAATGATAATATCGGCTCTTCGAAATTATTTGATTTAAATTACATTTACGAGTATTACTAGTATATTCTTGTCTTTGTGCTATGTTTCCTCTACGGGTAATAGCGTGTATGTAGTTGTATGTCTGTATATAATACCTGTATTATATAATTATTAATATTGCTATCTACTGTGTACGTTAGTATATATATGTATGCGCGTATGTGTACGTGTTTGTGTTTGTACATGTATGTATTAGTATATATTTGTGGATAAAATATTGAAAATTTTAAAGTTAAGGGTGTAACTTAATTTTTAATTTTTATTTTGTCATTAGCTCTAAGAAAATTTCTGTATATGTCTATTACTTTACCTGTTGTTTCTATATCTTCAAATAAATTATATTAATATTATTTTTATTATTAATATTATTATTATATTTTCAGGAAAATCTTTAAAACTAAAATAGTATGCGTAAAATACTAAAAGATATGATTTTTGAGTTCGTATAAATTGCTTTTTCAATCGATGCCATGCAGAACACAACAAATTTTAAATAAATGATTTTCTCAATTTATTTATTTGTTTATTTTCCCAATTTCTGGATATCTATTTTTTTAAAGTTGGCTATTGAAATGAAAGTCTGCTATTATGTTTTATCACTATACCATTAAAATTTATATTTGAAATATTTTGTATACTGCTGTAAGTAAAGTAATATAAAGGTTAACAATAAATATATGACGTTTAATCTATTTTCAGGCCTAAATTTCAATAAAAATACTTATTATAATTTAATTTTATTAATAATATAATTAAACAAATTTAGCACCTTAACAAGTGTGTTTTATTTTATACTGATGAAACAAAACGATCATTACCTTCAGAGATTTAACGATACCATCGCGTATACGATTTTATATGCATACGCTTACAGAAAGTTACATTAATCGATGTTAAAAACGTCAACCGAATCTTCTAATTTCTGATAAAATATCATAAAATTCCTAGTCTATTTTTAGGGTCTTTCCCCCTTCTAGCCTTCCATCCCAATAAAAAAAGACTGTTATAGGAAATGTTAAAGGTTATGTTACTTTGTTTTTCGTCTGCTGACCAGTATACCTGTCAAAGCCCTTTTTGCAGAAGCGAAAAGGGACTTCAGAGATCAAGTTGAATATATATCGTATTACATTATATCATATATTAAGGTCTGTGGCCTTTTAAACATTTCAAGCTGTAAACATTTCAAGTTTTGATTCATGCGATAAAAATATATAGCCCCTTATTTTTCGTTATTTATACCGAAATTTATTTTATTTATTTATTTATTTATTTATACATCAAAAAGTTATAGGATAGTGCCGGTCGACGTACAATCTTGAAAGTCGGCATAAAAGAAGTATTATAGCAAAAATATAGGAAATAATCCAAAAATCATTGATTTCTAATTCTATGTGGGATTGCATATTTTTAGAATATGCACTTCTAAAAGATCTATTGGCGATATTATTAGTATACTTGAGTTTGTTTTAGTAATACATTTTTTTAACCCACATGTTTTAGAATAGCTATTTTTTTCAAAACATTTACATAAGGTTTAGCGGGGAAGTAAAAACACTTAAATTTGTTTTAATTTTATATATCATGTGGATTATCATTTGAAAGGGTTTGTTATGAAGAATATGGAAAAATCATTTTTATAATATTCCAAAAAATTTTGAAAATAAAGCCATCCTCTACCTCTCTTATTTTCGAAACTACCGCGCCAAAAGTCAAGAAAAAAATAATTGATAAAATCTTTTCAGAAGTTGAGAGGAAATCTATAACAATTTTCCTACATCTTAAAATTTTTGAAATATGCACCAAGTTTCAAGCCTTAATAACGTAGGCAATATATTTACACTGTGAAACATTAATAGTTGTGAATATTTTCAACAGAAATACTGGGTACCCTTAAATGTAAATAAGTACCTAAACGTATACTCGTACTTGACAGGTATTACATTCGTGCCTGACAGGTTTTTCGGACCTTTTTTATTAATAATTTATTTATATATCGCTATAATTGGACCTTACGTCTGTTATCACCAGATACCATCAGACATTATAACATCACTTATTTTCCTAGTTTGGGCTATATCAATAAAATGCAATTTAAAGAATAAAAGTGATAATAAAATATTGCATATTCAACACATTTATAAATTTACTTTCTTACATTAAACTTAAGGAATAATAAAGCTTTGGTAATATTAGCATCCTGAAGGCCCTTCGTTTTAACTGCGATAAAGTTATGACCTGATTTTTAATTAATGCGCCATCAGTCTTACGAACGAGTCTTACGCCATCAGTCTTACGATAAAAAGAGCAAAGAGATTTAGGGGATTCGTCGGCCTAATGCTGATACACAAGCATAAATGATGATTTTTTAAACGATGAGACTCTCATTGCAGGCAGGTAGCCCAGGTGATTGCTTAATAACATTAAAGCTTACGTAAAATATTTCAACTGAAAATAAAATTGGTACTTATTTATTTAATTCTAATAAATATGTGTCCATTGATATATTTTACGATTATTTTCTGGTTAATCTTCAAACATCAAGCAACTTTAATTACGAAATATACGTGCTTAATCTACTTCCACCTATCTACTTGTATATATACCTCAAAACTTCGTCACATAAATGATAATTAAGTCAATTAATATGCCAAGTAGACGAAGGTGATAAATACGTTTTATAAATAATGGCTAAATAAAAGGCATTGATTGAAAATAAATTGAAACAAGAAAAAAATTATAAGAAAAAAAAAGTTTCTATAATTAGATGAAATATTTTCTTTAGAGGGAATATATTAAACTGAAAAACTTTTAATTAAAAATTATTTTAAGTTCACTTTAATTGCAGTGTACACGAATTAAAATGCACTTTCACAAACTCAACTGAAGGGTATTTGTAATAACCTATACCTGCCGAAAGTATTGAAGGAGGTATGTCAATAACAATTCCTTTGAAATATTCTCCTAAATCAAGAAAACTAATTAGGTAAATAAGTAAAACGATTGATTTTAATTTGTATTTATTTTTAGTGACATGTATTGGGTTGAAATAAGCACCTTGTATACAGCTACTCGTAAGCTTAATTGTAGTGAAGACATGAAGCAAAGTTATTTTCCCTCTTGTACGATAAGCCAACCGAACTTTGTTAGTTTACAAAGTTAATCATAACTTTTTCTCGGAATATGTAATATTACATGTATCCATTAAAACAAAAATGAAACTACATAACTTTTACTTGTTTCTGAAAGCGCATCCGAATGGAAGCGCATTTAAAAAGTCAAACTTTCATTCCATCTATTAAAATATCTGTGAGTTACATAACTGAAATTGAAACTGAATATAACTAATTACAGAAAAGTCGAAAATTCCTTGCCTTCTGGTTAATGAACAGACTATATATAAAGTAAAATTGACTTCAAAATTCTTGTATCGAAAATCTCGTATGGAACATGATTCTCATAATCAGGGCAAATCGTACCATAATGCAAATTCCATTTTTACACATCCGCAGAGTTTCTAGCATGTCATCGATGTTTTTAAAATATATATATATACAGATATACATCTGAGAAGACCAATTTCCACTCACTCGTTAATTGACTGACTTATTACGAAACTTCGAATTTTTAAAATTTTGCAAATTAATTTTTTTCGCTTTGAAGTTCTCGCCAAAAGAAAACTTTTCAAAATTCAACCTTTAAAGATATTAAAATGTGCACGGATGATTGTATAGAAATTTAGAAATATTAAAAGTTTAAACATAATTTTTTTTATTTAGCCCCTCATATCGAAATTAAAGACCCATCTTTTTTTTAAATAACTTGTTGCCCTAAGAAATCCTAACGCTTAAAATCCTTAAACCTTAAAATCCTACACATTTTTTTTTAAAGTAAGCTTAAACCTAAGACTCAAAATTAAATATTTATTTAATTAATATTTTTCTTGCGCTGTACTATTTGGATTTACACAATCGCTGTAAATTTTAGAATTTATTAATATTTGAGGAAATTAAAATATAATCTTTAATATTTATTTTATCTTTTGGTCAAAACGCGATGTGACATTTTGATACTTATAAAGAACAATACTTTTATATATTAATGAGAAGTACATAGAATGAGACAGTTTTTCAATATAAATTATCAAAACTTCTACACTGTATACATTTATTACATATCAAATAATGTTACAAAACAGTATCAAAGCTTTACACGTAATACGTTTTAAAAAAAGTTATTTCTTTGTCTTACAACTTTGTGAGATACTGAAGTGAATTTTTGAAAATTGTAACCTGCCGTTTTCATTGGACTTGTAACATATAAAAAGTTTTGTATAAGATATTCATTTATATATATATATATATATATATATATATATATATATATATATATATATATATATATATATATATATATATATATATATATATATATTATCTTTATTTATAATTATCACATGAACTATACATTGCGATTTAAAAAAATTAAAAACATCATTGGAAATTTCACAATTTAACAATTCCATTTGCTATAAATTTGAGCAAATTGTATCACACAAGCCATTTTATACTGAGAATAAATAAAATTACTTAGGCAATTTTGAGCAATTCAGCTCTTTAACAAATTTGTTTTCAGAATTGTTTCGTAATTATGATATTTACGTGACTAAAAGCATCGAGTGAAAAATATATTTTACGTTATTTGTATTTTTTGAATTTTTATTTAATCATACAACTTATCTTATACAGACATTAAAATGACAATGTGTACGTTAAAAATTTTACCTAATGTTGCTTATATGAAATCTTTTACGTCACACAATTCTTATCGTAAGGAGAAACGCAGTAGATGTCTTTCTTTAATAAGTTGCAACAAGTGCAATGCAGGAACTTGCACTTTTGTTGTTGTATTTTAATATGTTCTTTCAATTGCTATCAATAAACAAAAATCTTTTTGTATTATTATTTATACACATCTGGCCCTAATCGATATTAATTTATAATCTTTACATGCATTCATATTTTGGAATACATTTATTAAAGAATGGTTAGCTTTAGTCTTCAAAATCAAGATGTATGCTCAGACAATTTGATATAATTAAAATCATCAACCTTCTTCAAATTATCAGTGCGATAAGATTTATATCGGAAGCTATTTTATTTTTAGTGCCTTGTATTTAAATGCTAACAAAAAGGGAAAGTTAATTTAAATGTTAATCGCCGCTGAAAACTTGTTTTTAAGGTCTCATAAAAGACGCAACCTTTATAAGATTACTCAAATATTCGTGACAAATATTTTTTTTCTTAGAAGCTAATAAATTAAGGTTTTTTTTCAAAATTTGATATATCGTTTCGGTATCAATTAAAAATTTATTTTTTTTGGAAGCTTTGTGAGGAATACCCAACTTATTTATCTTCTTAGAATTTTATGTAAATTAATTCTATAGATTATATTGAAAGTTCTACACCGTGCTTCTACGAAATTGTTTGTGCGAGAAACTTGATACATCATAATGATAAACATTAACTAACTTATATTAAAGGAGCTAGTATAGAATAATATTCTTACAGAAATTTAGGAAAGCACAAATAAATAAATGGATTTTTTTAAAAACTATATTTCGTGAATTTTGCTACATAATCTCCTTCTTCAATTTGCGATTTCAAAGAAACTGGGAAAGTTCAAATCATGTAAAAACAGTGTTAGAAATTGATGTAAAATTTACGAAAAAAATTATGGAAGGTTTCTAAAAATGTTTACCTTTGAAAAATTTACGATATTTTAGGCTTGTGAAAAATATACTATACAATAAATTTACATTGTTAGTAATAAAATCAATATTAGTAAATAACTTAATAGAAATATGATGTACCTTTAAATATTTATATTAAATAAATGTGCGCAGGGCACTCATAGCGTAAATTCCACTCCTATTTAACAAGTTTTTATTTGAAAATGGATTTGCTATGACAGTATTATGAATTAAATAAAATTCAAAATTTAAACGAGTTTAAATTTTTATTTCTGACTTCATTTATGGTCTTTGCCACTTTTCTAATGGAAAATTCATTGTCTGATTTCAAATATATCTAGTGCCATCTCTTAATACATATAGATATATTTGTCAAGCAGTAACTTTTTTGTTATCACACTATAGCGAAGTAATTTATATTTTGAAATATCATATTCCTCTATCTTCTGGTTGAGTGGTTTGATTCCGATAAAAAGAAAACTAAATATTGTGTCAAGTTTACCTCTATTGTCTACGTACTTATATCATGTGCCCTCAAGTCATTTTTATGTAAATATCTTCGGTTTAGAGATAGGCTTATTCTACAGTTTTATTATGTGGATAATATAGCACTTTAATATCAGTGAAATACAAACGACAGTAATGCTACAATGAGTAAAACAAATTTACCCCGACAAAGATAATACTTCAATATCTCTACCGATATTATATCATCTTCACAATTTTCAGAATTGGCATCTTTCAACTAGTCATTAGCTTGTAGGATTTATGTGGTAATTTTCTGCAGCATCTAAATATGTGATATTTAAATGATATTCATAGGTTGAAATCTTTATAGTGATTTTTTACTTTATATACATAGACCGTCTTTCAATTTCTTTTTGTTTATGGACTCGGTTTTCTTTTGAGTTCCTTTATTGACAAATAATGAAAAATTACTCCAATTATAAAATGTATTTAAACTATATTTTCAACATATTTTTATCTATATACCTAGTTTTATGTAATTTTCATGTTATTACATATATATGAACCACAAAAATCTATTATAAAAATATATCAGGTGTGTAGTGTAAGTCCCGTGTAATAATTTCATTTCGATGGAACTATGTATAAATACTATATTGTCTGGGTATAATTTTTAAATTTAGACAGAAAATATAGATATATTTAAAGATCTAGTTTGGTTCCTTTAACAATCCATTCGCATATAAATTTGCACAACATAAGTGAAGTAATGAGATCGCATCTCGCTCTTGCTAAGCAGGCGGGACCTTGCAAGCAACGCTGCATACATCTAGTTGCGATAATTGGTTTAATGGTTTATATTTTCAGTCGAGAAACGATCGGCAATTTTACTTATTACATTGTATTTTTGGATATTATTTGTTTTTTTAAAGCGAATACATCTTCATCTTTAATAGCATTTTACCGTTTCATGGAGATTTATTTTGTAAAATTTAAAATGTATGTAATAATGCCTTAGAACTATTAAGACTCTATGACTTTGAAGTTAGACCATATTGGGCTCTCAAAATATTCATCAGTTTCATATCCTAAAAATTTAACAATAACAAATGGAAGAATTGCATAAATTCATATTCCCCACATGGTCTCATTTAAGCGACAAACAATTTTGGAATATGATTTTATTTTATTTACCAAGTGTTTAAATGTTACGTTACTTTTCTATATAATGATCATTCTTTTATCCGACATTATTAGACTATCATCTACGATTTATTTTAAAATCCGTTTAAATTTTGGAATCATTTAAACATGTTAGAATTATTTTCTTCATTTTTAAAGTATCTTGGTAAAATAAAGTTAATATTAAAACATGTTATTAAATTAATAATTGTCAACAATATTTCACGAAACTAAATTTTTATTCACCAGACGCATGTTATCCAAAAATATCATGCACCTGTAAAATGCGTGCCTTAATAAAATTACAATAAAGTCATATTAACGTTATAAATAAAAAATACGTAAATGATTCGCAAAGTGATCGGGAAATTAATTTATTTTTGTAATAAATATCGACAAAAATATTGTGAACGGTAATTTTTGACTAGAAATTTAATGCTCCTTAACGTCAATGTTATTGATATAAACGGTATTGTGCAGTACATGTATGAGTTTTTCATTAGGTTTGATGAATTTATTTACTCTATCATGTTTTTGGTTCTTTATATCCTTTGAAGGAATCTTGCTTTGAAAGGGAATAGACATTTATGAACGTCATGAATGAGCAACTAATTAGCAAATTAATAATGGGGTGATTATTTTGTAAAATTTATAACTCCGTCTGTTGACACCAAAAAACAATTGAATTAATACTAAAACGTCATATGTTGCCAACTCATTTAATATTTATTTCGCGTGACCCAGATTTGTAACTCCAATGACCCACACTCCACTGAACGAAATAAAATTAACGCGTTCGCTAGGGTAATCGTCACACTCGACTTGAGTTGACTGAATATTGCAGAGCTGCATTGTCGACCGGTTTATAAGGTGGAATACATTAGGGGAGGGAGTACTTCGCACATTATTCGAGTCACGTAATCCGATGCGTGAATTGATTTGAAGATTTCATAACTACATTGCTGCTGGACTATTCTGTATTGCTCCATAAATATTTGTAAAAATATCAACAAAATATTTTTATTGTTTCGTAACTCCAAGAGTTTTGGATATAGATGGAATATATTTTAACACATAAAATTCTAACACAAATCGTACATATCCGTTTCTTGATGACACGGCCGCAATTTGTGTTATCTGTTCGAACCCCCTTTTAGCAAAATGACATATGTTTTTGAGCGCATGTCTCACTGTTGCTGTCGTGTAAGTGAGTGAATTGTGTAATTACAGTAAAACTGCTTCTAATGCTATTTTAGTGAGTGAAATTAATGTAATAAATATCGAATAACGGCATAGGATAGGCGCTTCTATTTGTCATGCGCATAAAATATCAAATTTCTACCGTGAATTATCAAATTCTTGGGAATTTACCAATTTTCCTTCTCTTGATAGGATTTGTTAAATTTTTTGATCCACGAATTTATTTTTGTGAACTTCATCTTTATTTTAACTTACATCAAAATCCCTTGGTAAAGACCGAATATATTAAGATTTCATAGTTTTGAAAATACTAATAAAAAAATTTCATTAATTACTTAAAACATTCGAATTCGTTTTTTTGTGGTTGCAAATTGAACCTAATTCAAATAGTTAATGTATTGAACTGGACACTACATATATGTATCTGTAAATATAGCTCTTAAACCTAATTTCATATATTAACGTGTGCCACGCAAGGAGTTCCTACTACTGTCATAAAGAAGCTAGGAAAAAAAATTTGGCATTTCATTGAAAATACTTAATTCTATTATATTCATAAGATTTAAAAATATATTGCCACTTATATGAAACTATTTATTCGATATATTTTTATCAAGATAAGATTTATTCCAATTTACGTAATTACAAATAGAAAATTACATGTTATTCAATTAGATTAAGACACCTTAAGAATTATTCCTATATGAATATTTCTTTCCCTGTTCGTTAAATCGTCGTGAAATCAAAAGAGCTTACGTTTTTTCACCACAAATTTTCTTTAAAAAAATAATTTCACAAAAGTTTTCGTCGCTTAATGTCTTTTTAATTTAATTTCTTCTGTCACGATAACAAAGGATTTGACGTGGAATTCTCACCTATCATAATACGCCCCAGTATAATAAATGATTCGAATACTTTGTTCCGACATATTTTAACTTTACTTTTACGTTTTGCTGTAATTGTCCTCGAGACTAATAAAATAAAATCTATTTACTTTTTTTAATGCAAAGATCAAGTGTTTTGATAATTTTTTTTAATATTTTCGTTTTCTTTATCTAGATTATGGTATTTATTCCTAAATAGAGTTTAATTGTATTGTTAGTAGCATAGCACGAAATAAAGTAATTTATGTCTATATACATTGATAACGAATTCTATAACAAAATTACTACCTAAAAACTTCTACTTAAAATTGTGTATTTTGAAAATTTAAGATAATGGGTCCACGTTCATTTAACTTTTATAAAATTATCCATAAGTACCGAATATACAAACTTTATAGTTTTTATTTGCACCGACCGCAGCTATTGCTTACCATACTTCATGTTTTTTTTTTACTTTCAAGGGAATTTACAAAATAAAAGTTACAAGAGATAAACCATTAATTGCACCGATAAATCTCAATTATGTAAAGAAATGTTTTAATCTTTTTTTATTTATCTTTTATACATGGAAAAACAGCACAATTTTTTTTTAAACAAGAAAAAAGCTTTTGTGCTAACATATCCAAAAAGAGAAAAAAAAAGTATACACATTAAAAAATTATTAAATTATGTACATATAAAAATATTTCATTTTTAAAACTATTATATGAGAAAATATTTTGTATGTAGAAGGAAAATCATTAAGTAAAACACGTGAATAAAGAATTAATTACAGCTAAAGTAATAAATTATAAGTAATATTTACAAGGCGCTCTAGTTAACTTGGAGAAAGATAACTAGGAGAAGGAACAAATCAACAGTAAAGTCATTCATTTACTTTGCATGCATTTCACGGAGCCTATTGACATTAAATTAAAGACTACGAGTTACAAATTTCGGATCCATACCTGACTTAGCAAAGCTTTACAGTCATAATTATTTTGGCAGAAGTTGAAGAGACGCCCTAACTTTGATAAAGAACGAAAATATTAATTAACAAATATAAATGTGTACATATTTATATTTGTTAATTAATATTTTTTTTTATGTTTTTAATACTGTCAGAATAAGGGGTCCATAGTGGATTTCAGACAACAACATCATGTTCAAAATATGATCTTACAAGAGCATTGTCCAAGGTTGAGTTTGTTTCAACATTTTTTTAAACTTTGATCGTCCTTATCACAAAACCCAAGCTCGCTACAGATATTAGATACAATTTGTTCAATATACAATTCAAAATGCAGTTTACAGTCCAAAATAACAATAGTCGACCGTCGATTTTTTGAATAAGTTCCTTTTTTTGCATATGTAAGGGTTACTTATTTTTATAAAAATTATTTGTTTTCGAGTTACTAAAATCCAAAAATATTCTATTAATCTTAACATATTGTGCTTAATTTCGCTAAAGGTTTTTTTAATATCAGTTTTTTAAGGTCAGTTTACGCAAGAATAAACTTAATAATACATCTTCTACATCGATACTTTCATTTTTTAAGGTAATTTTTTAAGGTCAGTTTACGCAAGAATAAACTTAATATTAGATTTTCTACTTCAATACTTTCATACTTTTGAAGAAGCAGTAATCGAGATCATAAAATATTATATAGTTATCATCTAAAATATACTCATCGACCATGAATAAACATATCTTTAGAAGTAGAAAATTTTAACTTGCTATGTGTCCGTTTCCTTTTTAAATAAAATAAGTAGTTTATAATAAAACGTGAAAATTTATCATACGAGTATTTTCTTTTAATATCAATACTGTCTACTTATCCGAAGAAAATTGTGCAATATTATAATGTATTTCGGAAACTGTTTAATATGTTATTGACGATGTGGTTAGATTGCATTTATTCAAGTTTAAATTGATTATGTAATAAACAACCCTAATTGTAACTTAATTACCCTAATTGTAACTTAGTAATTTTACCAACTAACGTAATCTACTGGTATTTACTATAACTTTAAAGTAATCAAATAGGGCCGTATTAAATATGGAATAATGTACACATATGATATGCTGGTGCTCTTTTTTAAATGAAATTCGACTTATTTTCATTTCTAAGAGAACAGGGACTAAAGCGTTCTTAATGGAAATATTTCCTTCCATATATATACATACATACATACATACATATATATATATATATATATATATATATATATATATATATATATATATATATGTATGTATTACTACCATATTTACTACGCATTAATTTATATATTAATTTATTCGACTTTATTAAAATATTGTATGCATCTTCAAAAATTGTATATATTAGCTTTAGTAAGAAGAAGGATTAAAAGAAGAAGGAAGGAAGAAGAAGGAAAGATAATTTTTATATAATGCAAATATTATACCAATAAACGGGAAAATTAAAAAAAAATTAACAGCAGAATTCGTCTTTGGTAAAATTTGACACGTAATATGTATAAGTGATTCCATTTCTTACGACGGTTTAATGTTATGTGTTATTCTTGGAAAACTAATATAATCATCACAAAAATATCTGTGTTGGAGAAACAGTTATATCGTTTCTAAGAATGATATAATAATATGAATATTCAATAACTAACAGTGTTATTGCAGAAAAACTTTAGAATCTTCAACGAATCAAAATATATAATAAATCTTTCTTAAATCCAGGTATCGAATCAAATGTGATACTTCAAGTTTTATTACCACATTACAAAATTACATTATTTAAGTATGTGTAAAATATTTACTTGTCTTGAATTTAAACTCTTATTATATCTAGAAAGAGTAGAATCAATTTGTTATATACGTACTTTGCATTTTTCAATTTCGGTATATACATACCATTAACCTTTTCACAATATCCTGAGCACTACGAGTACTAAATTTAAATTCGTACCCAATGCTTAATACGCTGGCCACGAAATCATGTTGTTTTATTTTTTGAACATGGCCCTACAAACTGCAGCAGTTCTTGATGACTGAACGTAAAATTGAATAACATGACCATTTAATTTAATTCAAACGGAACAATTGAAGTTTGCATGAATTTTTATGTATTATGTTGGGTATAAATCAAGTAATAAAATACATCTGGTTAATGATACTATTGATGACAATCATTCCAAATTTTCCGTCAATAAATTAACTATTTTTTGTTCAGTAAAAATGGCGTATGCTTAGTAATATTGAAATCGTATTATTTGTTAGGTCCGAGTTTTCCAGTGTCGATCATAATGAAATATTTAATATTTACATAATTTATGTATATATTTATATATATTTATATATATATATATATATATATATATATATATATATATATATATGTATATATATATATATATGTAAATTGAATTTTACACATATATCGATGTCGGTAACAATTTTTTTCGGATTAATCTCCAAAAGACAAGATGAATAAAAACTGCAAAAGTAATGACCTTCTACTGAAATAATTACATAAAAATGGTTTACTATTATAAACAATATCTAAACTTAAAAAAAACAATTATCAAAAACCCTGATTTAAATCATACTTGTCGAATATAGAAGTATTAATAAGAAGTTAATTTCTGCATTGCCGTGTCACATCATATTGTTTTGTGATGCATGGTGTTGGTGTGTCTAAATTTGATTCTTTGTTTAATGAAGAAATGTTATATCTTTGGAATGGCATGATATGCAAGAACATTTCATTGCTTATAATTGTTTTGTATTGTATTTAGAAGGCTAAAGAAGTCGGTATATTGAATATACGTCACATAGTCTAAAATCAGGTCCACAAAATTTCAATTTAGGTCCATCTATTCCAATGTACCTACGCGCTGGTATAATACCCTATACCTTGCATACTTTAGATTTAAATTTATTAAATTTCAAATAAATAAACTAACAATCCATGATTTGGTTGCTCAGTCACAGTCTAATAAAAATTTTCAAAATAGACTCAGTTTTTGTGAAATTATTATTTATTTTTGATGCTTTTTATAATACCAATGTCAATAAAACTGATTTCGGCACAAAACTATGTGATTAATTCAAAGCATTTTTAAATATAACAGTAGTTACCTGAAGTAATAATCTTATTTTTGAAAAACAAACAACATTGCATTTCTCATCATAGTCATTTGTCATCTACAATTCAATGTACTTTTAAGCTATATTTGATTGAAATTAATCCAGTTATTTACTATATGACAAAACATGTATGTATTAATATATTCTATCAAAAAGTCAACAAAAACAAAGATATGTGAGTATCATAACATATTTCGCCGCGGAAATAAAATACACTTAACCTAATTTAATGTCTGATGTGGGAGGAAATGGAACTCGCAGATGGCTCGTACGTCTTGTCGTAATTCGAGTTTGTTTGTTGGTATCGTTTATTGCTTTTTGTATTTATAGTATAATACTGAATAGATATCAAATCTCTTATAAAAGTAATGTACTAAACAATTCGGTATCAGTTGAAGTATTTAATAAGAAAATGTCTAATAACCCTTATTATAATAAGACTATTAAGCAAAAATACATTTAAGTGCATAAAGCCACGGTGTCAATCTGTTAAAATTAATTGTTTTTATTAAAGCGAATGTTGGAAAATGATTAATACGGATAAATTTACTTTTTTTATTAAGAAAAATGCAACTTCACGTGATATATAATAGTGATTCAATAACGTAAAAAAAGATGATAAATGCAAAAGTGAAGTGATTTCATGAACTAAGTATTCTTTTAATGTAATTTTGACACTTTTGATAAATAAATACACTCATTAATGAGTGGCAACGTAATAACGACAAAATAAAATGCAAAAGAGAGAATTTAATGAACTGAAGAATGTAACTATTACTTTTGCATTTTTAAAACCAAACAAGTTTTATAATGAGGTATTTCAATGGATTCCTGATGCCACAGTGCAATTTTAGGAACTAATGAAGTTTAACTTAATGAAGTTTAAAAGTGATCTTCATGTTATCCATCGTAGGTGGTAAGACTATATATAAGCTTGTCATATACATGAAGGCCTAAGCTTGAACGGTTCCTAAAATTAAACACTGTTTCACAAAGTATGGGAATAATTAACTCCTACCGTCATTAGAGTGTCTCTCTTCAATGCGATGTGGGATATGCACGTTATATATATTGAGCAAAGTCGTTCCGCTAATGAAAAACTCTCGGAAAATGCTTGTCATGAAAAATTCGCGTTAGTAATTGTTCAATTAAAATAAATACTTTACAGAATTTTCAATATTATTAGTTACTATTTGCAGGTGAATAATTTTTTTATGCTAAAAAATTATTTTTTATTCAGTCCTTAATAAAAATATTTTGTTATGAAGTCCAGCGGTTCTTGATGATGTGCACATCAAATATCACCTAAATTAGGTGAATTTTTAATTCATAATTAACTCATCCATTTAAATCGATTTATATCTTAAGAACTATTAACGACATCATGGCTACACTGGCATAAAAATGACCGTAAAAACTCAAAATGTTTATGATTTTACAGAAATAAGAGATAAATATGATCGGTTTAAAGGTTCCTTGTACAATTACCAAAAAAAACACCAGTTATTATTTCTATTAGTTTTAATTTATTTTGTCAAATATTTGTATTTTTGATTGTTGGTAATGCATATCGTCTACTTTGCCTTACTTAAAGTTAATTGAATGCATGCTTGAAACGTATGAATCTAGAGGATACATTTTAAATTCTTGGTTTTTAGGCTTTAAGTTCAGGTGAAATAAATATTTCAATTTGTATGTGTTGATAATTTTGCAACTAAAAATATGTATAAGATTTAAATAAAAAACTTTTTCCTCAGGTTTTTTTCAGACTGTGACAAACTAACCTGTCTGTTTGTTACAGTCAAATTTCCTTGAAAACGTTTGACTTAGAAATTTGAAACCTAGCGTTATAATTAGATATGACCCTACATATATTACAACAGATGACACTACAAAATATTTACAGGGTAATTTTAGAGGGATCGGATTTTGTTTTCATTCGGCCTGTCACGTGGAGTAACAATTGAGAAGGCTTCGAAATTTTTAAAAACATATCCTCAGAGATATGTGAAAAAGAAAAAAGTACATTTTCTCCGAAAGTGACTAGGAGATTAGAGAAAAACTACAGAAATTCTCCTAGGTCTTATAATTTTGTGAACAATTTACAATATTTTTGAGCATGTGAATGAATAGTGCTAATATTAGAAATGCTATTAACTCTTAAAGGATTAAACTTTTATACGTACCTAGTTAAAAGAAGCCTTTTAGTGCGAATAAGTTAGAGACTTTATTTAATAATATAAATTAATGCCGAACTAGCAAATATAATTTCTGGAGAACAGTACGTTTACGAGTGTATTTGGAAATAAAAGAACTAATTCTGTTTCCAATGTGGTTAAATCGGATCATTACTATTGTTCGTGTTTAAAAATTTCCACAAAATGGACCATGTCGATCTTAGTATTGCGTCGGATCTAAAACTATCCTCAATGTTTTTCTTTGTGTCTATTATTTAAGGAAAATCTTATGAATTTTCGTATATTTTTTACTCGCTTATTACTTGTTTCCCTTCGTCGATTATAAGTTGAACATAACCCTACTGATATTAGAAATATGAAAGAATATTTAGACGTTTTTCACTCAATTATGTCTAAATGCCATAACAAATTGGTATAAACAAAGAAACTTGGTATAAACAAAGTTCGTTCTTCGAAATAATACATAGGCAACTGTTTGTATGAAATATAATATTAACACTTTCATATGAAACGTGGCGTCTTTTTAAATAAATAATAAAAATGTAGTATTGCAACATATCGATAGATGGCGCTACGTATATTTTGTATCACGTTAACATATTATTTAACAGATTATTAGCTTATGTAGTTGTTGGCATTTCTTAAGGCAAAACAACTTGTAAAATAGTTTAATCAATACCACAAAAATGTTTTAGACGAATCTTATTGTGGAAACCTTTCAAGTAATATTATATATTCATCATAACTTTATTTACACAACTGGTATCAATAAAATTATAGTGAATATAATTATGTCAAATAAAATAAAGTATATAAAATGCATTTTTCATGATTTTATTAAAATGAGTTATATATACTAAACAAACATGGATTATTACACATACTCTTTTTGTTTCAAAATACTGCAATATGATACTCCCAAAGTATTACGTAAGTAGTAGGAGAATTATTTTTAATTGTATGCGGTTTGAAGTATTTGTTTGGTATGAATAAATAAATACGCTCAGTTTTTAATATCAGCAATGTACCTAGCTTTTTCACGGAACTAATTGAAATTTGCTGTTATTAATTAACAGCCTTTTCAATATTAACAGCAAGGTCAAGTTTTTTTGCCTATTAATTAATTATGTGTTTTTGACAATTTTCATAAAAGGATGATAGCTTTCTCTTTCTACTTTCTATTTCTAACCGATGGGTTAGGAATTCACGAAGTATTATAATCGAATTGAGAAACTTTTTATTTGTCAATGTGGGAAAATAATAATACTTGCCTTAAAGATAGTAGAAATAATACTACATCACGTAGTCATTTAATTGTGAATAATACTTGCCAATAAATGATGATAATGAATATGACAATCAATTTTTTTTTTTAATTTAGTTGAGATGAAAATATCTTGAATTTAATAATTTTATTACAATTATAGAAATTTACCAATATTAATTTAATTAACTATCAAAGAAATAAAAACATTAACAAAGTTACTTTCGAATTTAGTTTATTTATAATACTCTGTGAATTACGAAAAGGCAATTATTTTTTCAGAAATTTTCCATCGGGTAACTTCTACGTCCTATATTTAATGCAACTAGGTACTAAATTAGAGAAAATCCCTTTATTCACGGCGACGACTTTGTATGTGACCCAAATCGTTGAAACATTGCAAATATTATGTGGAACTGGTTTCAAAATAGCGGATCAAGTGATCGTTATTGTCGGTAACACCGGAAAAGTTTGCATCGAAGAAGTCTAAAGGAAAGACCAACAGGAAATGTATCGTACAGAAATGTATCGTACATCGATAGTGATGACCTTAGCAAAATAAATGGATATACTGTGATTGAAATGTTGTTCAAGGATAAATTTCATATTACCAATGAAAAACTCTGTAGCATGCTGTAAATCTAAGAAGTCCCATTAGCATTTTCCCTTATTGGTGGCAGAAGTACAGCAGTTAGGGTGCGTGTTAATTTTTGTGGCCTATGGAGGTAAAATCTGTTAGTAGCTCGAAATATTTCCTGTTATTTGCTTATGAATTTAGTCAAGTGGTGTTCATAGATTTCTTAAAAGTAAGGATGAAACGTATGATTGCTAAAATTAGATTTGATCTTTAGTTGAAAATCAAAGTAGCAAAACATTCAATATGTTAAGGGTCGATAAGAGTTTAAAGTTGTATAATAGGGCATTTGACAATCACTTGACAAATACAGGTATTATGCAGCAAAAAACCAATCCATGCACGCCAGAGCAAAATAGCCTTTGCAAATGATTCAACAGGTCTATTGTGGTAAAAACCAAGAGTTTGCCGTTTGTTGTAAATTTTGAAAAAATATTTTGGGCAGTGGCGGTCAGCACTACAAGTTATTAAAACAAAACAGTCCATAACATCAGGTTTTAGCAATAAAACATCATATATATTACGAACGACGCATGGGCAAAATATTTGTAATTTTAAAATGTTTGGAGGCAAAGTGATGGTTCATGTTCCCAAAACAAATAGCATTTAAAATGGGACAAGGAGACAGTCACAGGGGAGATTGTTAATATTGACCTGTCCAGTTCATAAAGAAGCCGGTAAACAGAATGCAGATTCAGTGGTGGAAACTAATATTAACTCAGGGTTGCAAGAAGAGTCTGAAGTTGTTCCTGAATATTCTACATATCCCGAAGTTTCTAATAAGCTGGATATCTTAGTTACAAGCCAATTTCTTCATGAGTCTGAAAAAGGCAGTTCTTATAACAGCAAAATAACAAAGGACATGACCTGACATCTTCCAATTTCCAAGAGAATAAAGACGAAGTCTGACGGACATGGTTTTGGAAACATGTATGTCAAGACACATGGGCAGCTAGTGAGTATTATTGAAATAACACTTTTTGAGGCGTTGCATGGACCTAAAAGTATTCAGTGGAAGGACACAGTGAGAGATGTGCATTTTTTAATGGTTTCTTAAAAGAAAATGTTTACATGTCTACTCCTAAGGTTTTATTTCCGATGTCTCATGTGTGAACAAATTATTATTGTTAAAAACGGTTATTCATGTTTTCAAACCGTCTTATAACGCCTCATTCCAAAAAATAACTTATTTTTTGTTGGGTCAGGGATAAAAGAAAAATAAATTTAAATCATTTTTATTTACTTAAACAGTTATTGATTTGAGAACAATTCTAACAATTCATGTTGATGATTCTTTGGTTTTCCCAAACAGTTCTAAAGAAACGGTAGTGATAAAACAATTAGTAAACTCTAATTTATAGATTAAGGATTTAGGTCCTGCTTAACAATATCTAGGTGTGATAATTATGAAGATTAATGGTATTTAGGAAAATCGGGTCAGTTAATCAAAAACTGCGGGTTTACAAAATAAGGTTGGTAAGGCTGAAACATTTTTGTTGTATTGATTAAACTATTTATAAGTTGTTGTGAGTTAAGAAATGCCAACAACTATATAATCTGTTAAGTACGAATATAACTCGCACTAAAAGACTTCCGTACATAGCTAGGTACATATAAAAGTTTAATCCTTTAAGAGTTAAAAGCATTTCTAATACCACCACTAATAATTCAAGACGTTTATAAGACGTAGGCGCAAGTCAATTTGATATTAATTATTCAGGTATGTGTAGTAGTTTTATAAAACATATTGTTAAATATTAAAAGAAATTAAGATATGTTTTCAAAAATATGCTAAGGATAAAGTAGAATTCGAAGTTTATCCAGATTGGGCCAGTGCAATAATGATAAAATGTTTTCTACCTTTTCTTTTGGATAGTACCCCTTTCTAGTACTGCGGCTGAGTGTATGGCTCTTACTGAAGCATAGAGGAAAGCAGCATATTTGTAAATATTGTGGATTAAAATAACTGGTGATATTTGTATGACTTCAGTATATTGTAACCATTAAATTGGCATTCAACCCTTGTTTATGTCAAAGATCTAAACATATAGATATTAGGTAAAATTGTGTTAAAGAGCTTGTTTCAAATAATATATTAAACAATGTTTCTTTGCCTACCAATTAATACCTGCTGATTTATTAGCAAAGGTGTATGTTCCAGTAGGAGTTATAAATTAAGGTCTGGATTAGGTATTGTTGCAAAGTATTTTTGGAACGAAGTTCCTTATAGCACGTTACACACTTGACGAATGAGACCTAGCCAAGCAAAAATAGTGTAACATTTCAACCGACACTTTTGTTACAGTATAAAAGTGTTTGATTTCAACCTACATCTTTGTTACTGTATAAGCGATTGCTAGACTAGCGTATGTACAAGTATATTACTGTAGTATAAACATGCGGCGTACGCATCAGTTGCATTCGCTTAAGCATGTGTGTTTAGGATTCCATGCGCGCCATAAGACTCATAACTTCTTTTCTTCACTAATTTTAAACTCGTGATATTGTTATCAATAAAAAAATAATTCAGTAGAAGTTGATGGTAATAATGAAGAATCATGTAAGTACCAGAGCTAGGGTGACATTAAGTGGATGACTTAGTTTAAAATTAAAAAGTTTGCAAATGTATTAACTAATACCAAAATTAAATCATGCAATACTGTTTACGTATCATACAAGTTTTGGTTATTTAAAATATGTTACTCGTAGCGCTTCATTGCCATTAATATATTTTCATTTCTTACAAGTAATAACTTTTTTTTAGGCTGAAATATTATTTTATTCCCATAGATGATATATATATATATATATATATATATATATATATATATATATATATATGTATATATATATATATATATAATAAAAGTGTAATATATTTAATCTTTTATTTCAACAGCGAATTAACAAAACTGTCGACGACTGTGACATAATTTACAAGACCAAAAGAAAAGAAAACCAATGCGGAAAGACGTACATAATATAATGATTCCTTCAATTATTTCTTTTAATGTTTCATCTAATTACTCTCAAATGTCGTTAACTTATTTCATTGTGCCTGTTATTCAATACATATCATATAGCAAAAGGAGCTTCGTTCCATTCGGGTGTTCCACGACACCTATTGATTTTTTAATAATGCCTATTTAATAAATTTGTATTTAAATAGTGGTGGTGTATACAAACATTATTTTCTTTATTCCTGTTATATTAGTGCTACCATCTTTTCTCATAAAAAAGGAAAAATAAAAGTAAATTGGAAACAGCGAAACCAAATAACATTTAAATTAAAATTATAAATAGGAAAAGCCCAGTACTTTCGTTACTTTGATGTCGTTACTATGGTCATTTTAGATGTAATATTTTTCGCCAGGGTAGTAAAATATCGTGAGGTTAAATATTATCTTTACTACCACCTGGAAAGTGGACATATGAAAATTTAGGAGAAATATGATTTTCCTGAAGGAAAGGACGTAAGGTAATAAAATAAATAATGAGGTCATATGAGAGAACTTTGAAATGAAGTGAAAGTGTCTTAAATAATCCTTATACCATAAACTATGTCGAGGTTTCAGCAACTATATCATATTTTATTATTAGGACTTATTCTACCCGCAAGTGAAAATAAGTCAACATACAGAGAAGAAACTGTTTTAAGTTTATTGTAATAAACAAATGCATGCTTCGCTAGTTATTTTAAATTTTGCTTACATTTAAATACCTGAATAAATCTACGAGACTCGAAAGATATGCATAAATATGAAATAGTAGTAATTGAATGAGCCTAAATTGATGGATATATGCAATATAATTATAGTATAATATTTAATATGGCAATTTTTTAAAGAGTTTGAGAACATATTAATTTATTAATTATCATTCATTGAAACTAACCCAAGAGCTGAATTAAGGATTACGCCTGTAGTGCGGAATATGCTAGTAATAAGGGCTTCATATATTACCATAATTTTGGGAAGTATATCTTCAGAGACATACTGAAAAATTGCAAAAAACATGTCTCTTTCTTATTTTCGAAACTATCAAGCTTATAACAATAAAAAACAGGGTTTTAAAAATATGCTCAAATATTGCGGGAAAACCATAGCGAATAGTCTTGATATTGTAATATCTCAAAAAATCACCATATTTTAACGCCTGTGAAAAATAAAGTAAGCAATGTACCTCCGTTATGAAAAATTAATATTTGTAGAGAGTTTAATAGACATACTATGCATACTTAATTGTTATAAATGCTTAAATATGACGGGACCATCGTAACGTTCTGTTCATGTTCTACTCATGCTTGACAGGTAATTTAATCAATTGTATGCTCACCCCACACATACACAATCGTTATGCATAAAATAATATGGAATAAATATATGTATATAATATAAGTATCCAAATAAGTACCCATTTGCAATCGACGCAGTTAAATAGTATAATATTTTTACTTTAATTTAGGAAGTTATTCATAATTTCATAAGTATACCCAAAAATCAACTCGTTAAATTTTGATGTTTTATACATCATACTATTCTTGAAAATATGAATCGGAAAGGGTCTCCACTGTTATTTCTGAAATCTAATGTAATTATTTTTTTGTTTTAATGTTTTCCACTTAATATATCAAAAGTTTTTTTAATAATAATAATATTACATTTGTTATTTGTTTTCTTTCAAAACGAAGCAAATGTAGTGATAGATCATTTATTTTATTAGATCGATTATAATTGATATTGAGCTATTTTCTTTCGTATCTTATGGTCCGATAAATGCCTAAGAATGATTTAATGTGAACGTTTGTTTTTTTCTTTTATTTCCATGGAAATTTTTAATAATATGTTATGTATTTATTAAAGTTAGACCTTAAATATTTTTAATTTGAAAAACTTAGAAGTAATAATAAACTAAAATGACAATAACATGTATTGGATATGCCATTCAGTTCAAATAAATTTTGATTGAAATTTTGATAAATATATATATATATATATATATATATATATATATATATAATCAAGAATTGCATATTACTTCTACAAAGTAAAGTTTTTTATTAAAAATCTCCTGTCCATTTCAAATAGGCAGGAGAGTGCTTTTAAATACGTTCATAGTTTTTTTATTGATATTCAAGTTATTATTATGAAATCGTTTGTTATTCAAAAAAATTAAAATTTCTGTCCTGCAACAAAATTCCATTTCCGAAGAATAAACATTTCGATACTATTCTACTTTCCATAATTTTCAATTTTATCGATGTTTGTAAGGAATATAAAAATTGAACACAACCATTTCTTAAAAACACAATATTTTTAATGGAATTTAAACTAAATGTTGAAATAACTGCATTGTATCAAACTACATGCTCCATAACGTCTCAAAGACAATCTTTTGATCAGCCTTATATATCTGGCTTCATTTATGGTTTATGTAGTTTCCGTAATTTGACAAAGAATATTATCTTCTGTTGTAATAAGTTTGTTATGTTTTTTTTAAACAACCCCATCAAAAAACATACTATGAGTTCAAGTCTATAGATCGTGGAGATTACTAAACTGTTCCCAGCAGGCCAATCTATTTTGTATTGTCGAACTGTAATTAAATAGTTGCGGAGCATCCATTGTTATGCAACCATAGAGTCGCCCTAAGTGTTAGTGGTCCCTCTTTAAAATATATTGTAAATAATTTTTTAGGAAATCTAATTACCTCTCACCATTTAGAGTTGCTTGCATTTCGAATAGACCTAACACTTGCTCAATGGTAATTCTTATCAAATGTTTAATTTGAAACTGATTCTGGGATTTTTCTGTCTAATCTCATGGCGATCCTTCAACTGTCAGTACAATGTAAATTCAGAAATCCATCTTTATGATATGTTTGACATTAAAATACGCCGGCCGAATGTAACCAGAGGTTGGTAGTCCTTAAGCTGCAGTTATTGTTGTACGCAGTAGGAGCACAATTCACGTCATTGAAAAATTCTATAATCCGATTTCGTCAAATTTGTTACTGAAGTAATACGAAGTGACGTTAATAGATCTGCAACCAGCTCTGGTTTTTTGTCATTATTAAAATGAAAACGGTAAAATTGTATTTTTCTGCATGTGTTAACTTATTTGGAATATTTTACCGTAATACTAGTTAATATAAAGGAATAAGATTTTCCAAAAAACATGTTAGTTACTTTTAGCAAGTACTCGGAAAAATTTATAGAATAAGTTTAACTATAAGCTTTCAGTATCACTTTTTCAACACTGAATCATTTTGTAATTAAGAATCTGGAAATACAAAGCAGCTTTCGTATTATAATATATGTAAATATTGAAATTTCACTAATTTTATAAATGCTAAGATTATAATTTTTGCTGTTTGTAATTTAAGGAGGTCGAAAAACTTTTATAAAATTTAGAATTTTTTTAGGTCATGATTCCATTTAACATAGAGACTACTTTTAAGACAGTAAGCTCAATAATGTGAATTCCATGTGAATTCCAAATTAATAAAAAATCTGTGGCGGCGAAGCCATGAACAAAGGCGCGTATAATATACATAGTTGTATAATGCAACTAGACTCATGTGTGGTAGAAATGCTAGATTGTCAACACACCAAACGCTAGAGAAGAGTAAGTTATGCTATTCTATCCCATTTTGGTATAAATGGAAAAATATAATACGTTTTTACTCCAGAATTAAACGGGTACGAGTTCAGCAGCACTATGATCGTTGAACAATGAAACAAAATACTTTTAGTGCATTTAGAATAAGCCCGTCTTTTAACACGGATTACAAGTTCAAAATTTGCGATAAATGGAATCTTAATATAAGAAAGAGGTAAATATTACGATTTTATTTAATTTTTATATAATATGAAACGTGTCAAATCTCTTGGTAATAATTAATATTTTTAAATTTTAAAAAATTCACACATCTTCACCCATTAATAAGATCGTAATAAGTTTTATCACCAATAAATTACCATCACCAAAAATATTCTACTCCAATTAAAATTCAAACAAATAGATATTTTCACATTTTTTTTGTGTGAATATAATTATCAGTACTCGTTTCATTCATGTAACACTTGTTGTTATAATCACCGTTCTGGTTGCCGTTACACGCATGAAATTTGCATTTAATATGGTATTAAAATTCTAAGATTAAATGGTTTTTGATAAGAGAATTAATTAAGAGTTTTCCTTCGTATTCTGACTGATCAGGTTTGATCAACTTCTCGTACAAGAGAGGAAATTAATCTGCTTTGGTCCTTCATTAAGAACTTTAATTTTAATCAGATTTGAACGCAGACAGCAAGGTTTCCTAGACAAGTACTGAAATTTTATTAATATTTACCTAATAATTTTTAAATTATTATTCTTAAATTATGACAAACTTTGAATATTATAATTCGATTTTAAAACAAAATTCATTCTTTTTCACGACACATTCATTAAAAGGCATTAGAGTTACTCTGCTGATATTAGATTGTAAAATTTCCTTTATGATATCACCCGCAAAGTTACTGTGACTTATTTACCTTCATAGTTCTTTGTACCTAAGTTATTTTTCAAATCTTTCTTGCATGACAGGTGTGAAATATATGAAATTTTCCCATTAAAAATTGTATTTAAAATAAATGTGCTAAAAATTTGGAATATACAGATTAACATATTTTCATGTGAATTAAGGATAGAAAAGGCAACATTAGGAACGTTATAAAATAAATTTGTTACAATCTCTTGAACGTGCAAGGTGGTTTTCATAAGATATAATAGATTTATTGTATATTGTTTTTTATCCTCATTTTTTCCCTGGGGCTTGACATATTTTTATTATTTGTATGAAAAAAAATAATGAAAACGTTTCGTTAATTTGCTTGACTGAAACACAATTTAAAATTACGTAAGCAAATTTAAAATTAGAGAAATCCAAGCAAAAATTTATTTCATCAGCCATTATGCAGTTGCTTTCTCCAAAGTTCAATAAAATATATCGAAAGTAATCAATAGTTTTATATCCTCCTTTAGGGAAAAAAATTTCATGAAGAAAATAAAATATTTCTTACTTTTTTCATAAAAGTAAAATCGATTTAATTTATTCTACTTTATTATTAAAAAAAACAAAGTTTAATAATTAATAAGCATCGCATAATTACATTTTTAAATCTTTTGTCGTTATCACATCTTCTTTTCTTAGATCTAAATCTCTTTCATCGTGTTAAGAAAACAATATCTTTATTCTTCTTTACTAGAAGGAATAATTATAATTTTACTTTTATAAAAAATACGTTACTTTCCAGTAACGTATTTAATAATTATAATTTTATTCTATGAAATAATATTTTATAAAATTATTTTTTCTCACATGATTTTCTTTAATTCTTTATTATTTTGCTACTAACGTTTCTTATTTTTCATTTTTTAAGGCGTTTCAGCCAAAATTATAAATTTTTAACCACAATTAAATGAAACTACGTGATGTAGTATTATTTCTACTTTCTTTAATTTCTTTACCACGACCTAGGTTTCGCTGTATTACAACATCTTCAGGTGGGATATTAGCAACGGTATAAAATTAGAAATGATGTCAGTGCTGTAATAAAAAACATAACACAAAAACAATTAAACAAAATTAAAAAACTAAAAGCCAAAACCCAGAAACCAAAAGTCACACCCAAACAAACGTTTTATCCCAGAATAGTAAACCTTTCACAATCAACATTTAATAATAAAGAACTAGAACTTTTAAATAAAGGAGTCAAATATAAAATTCCTGCCGCACCATCAAGAATAAACATAGAATCATTAGTAGTAGATACCACCTTTGCATTCAGTAACCAGAACGCACTTACTAAACACAAAGCTGCTGATATAATATGTAAAGAATACTCTAAAACCAAGACACACATTAATGACGAAATTTGGACACAACGTAATTTACAAATTAAAATTAATAAAGATAAACTCATCCTATCTAAAGCAGATAAAGGCAACACTATAGTTATTCTAGACCAAAGTGAATATAAAAATAAAGTGTACGATTTCCTTAAACCAGATGACTTCACAAAACTAAAAAGGGACCCCACCACGACAAAAAAAAAATTGAATCTTTGCTAATATCCCACCTGAAGATGTTGTAATACAACGTAACCTAGGTCGTGGTAAAGAAATTAAAGAAAGTAGAAATAATACATCACGTAGTTTCATTTAATTGTGAATAATGAATTTCTACAAAATTAACGCCAAATATATTCAATATATAAATTTTCAAGTTTCTAGTTTTACACATTTATTTCTCTCCATAACTTTTATTTTCGCAACACTAACGTTATACGAAATCTTATTATTTTAAGTACTTAATATTATACATTTAAATAATAATTACATTGGTTCAAAATATAAATTATTTACAATTCACATTGTTGATTTTTTATTTGTATTTCTAGTTAAAGCAGATCGTTTCCCAATTCAAAAAGTGTATAAAGCAGATTCTAGAAGCTTTTGTACAATTATATTACTGATATTTAAACAATACTCGCCTATGTAACTCGTTCGTTATGTCTGAAGTATGACTGAGTTTGAAGAACGTTGACTGGTGAAGGTTGACGGAGAGTATACCTTTCTTTTGCACATTTAATATTTATGTCTTCAAAAATGTTATTTTTAAATTTATAAATTATAATGTAATAATGTATTTGTATTAAGTAAAGAAAATTTATTTACAGATATTAGGTTTGTATATAAATATGATGAAGTTTCCTTTTTCCCTATAATATTTTGAAGTGCAATATAAAGATATTTACAAATATCTAAATAATAATTACTTTCCATACATTATTATTAAAGAATGTAATTAAATTTATGGTCTCAGGAAATTAGTAGGTCATAATTATCAATAATAATGCATATTCTCTCAATAGATTATCTAAATTATCATTCTGATCAATACATAATAGATAATTTTGGAAAAAAGTGTCTTAAATCACCCAAATGACATTACTTGAATAAACAAATTCATTATTTATTAACTCAGTGTCAAAGATTATCATATATAAAGTAATCTCTGCTTTCGTTGTCAAAAGATATATAAATAATTTGAAAAATAAACAACCAATCTACTAATAAAAAAAAATTAGATTGCTTAAATTTAAAGACAATTTTTTTAAAACTAGATAAAATGGATAAATATATATTGAATGTTTGTTTTTAAAGCTTTAATTTTTAGGTTAACCTTTTAAATAAATATGAATGATCTACAAATAAAATGCTGATTTTTTATATTGAATATCGATTATTTTCAGAGGAAAACTACATATTTAAAAAAAAGAGTTACCTTTGTTCATTGTGTAAATATTGTAAATAATGCAAGTATATGTGCATCATGTTACATCTTAAAAGAAGTTCTAAATCAAAATAAAAATTT
Organism: Druceiella hillmani; assembly: GCA_039881145.1. Classification (NCBI taxonomy): domain Eukaryota; kingdom Metazoa; phylum Arthropoda; class Insecta; order Lepidoptera; family Hepialidae; genus Druceiella; species Druceiella hillmani. Next base: position 987,229 of record JAYKKI010000041.1, read on the forward strand.
TACGACTGAAAATATTAATATTTGTAATATTAATAATAGAAAGACAATTAATCGAACAACGCAAAAATTTAACTAAATGAGCTGGGAAAAAAAAGTTTATAAGCCACACTAGTTAAAAAATAAACATCAGCAACAGTACTAAAAAATGGTATGAATAAAAACAACAAGCACAAGTAGAACTGGAACCGCGGGGTTTCCTGAATTATTACTATTACAAATATTAATTTTTTACAACATTAATAGTATATTACCTCCTACATATTTCACATGCTTCAAACATTGTACATATTGGTAAAATTATCATAACTAGTGGTCGCCCAGTTCTCGAAATTCGACCATAATAAATTTAAATTGTAAGTTATTTAATATAAATTATTAAAATATAATGCTCAAACATTATTAATGTTCTATTGTCAAAGACTATATACTACTATAACCACAGATTTCGCCAACGCTGTTATTTCCCTATTTAAAAAAAATAAATTATATGGAAAAGGAGAAAAATAAAGAATACCTATTTTAAAAAAAACTTATTGAAACAGAACATGCTGTAAGATGATGCGAAATAAAAAAATTATGCGGTAAAAAATGCTCTCCAATGAATAGCATTTTGTATCGCATATTGCGATAATATAATTAATGCTTTAAAACTTCTCTGAAAACAATGTTTTTTGGTAAAAACTCTTTCATCGTTTGATAAACGTCCTTGACCGTTATATTCGGAAATATAAAACCTTAAACCATCGAATGAACGGACTCTACTTGCTGCGACATACAATTGCCCATGTGTGAAAACTGGATGATTCAATAAAATTCCAACCTTTTGGAATGTTTGTCCTTGAGACTTATTTATTGTCATCGAAAATGCAGGTATTATAGGAAATTGTATTTTTGAAAGTTAAACGGTAAAATAGTTCCAGAGTACGTTAAATTTATACGTGGAATCAAAATTCTCTTACTGCGTGCGGTCCCAGTTAAAACTTCGCAATCTATTGAATTTCGATGCATAAATTTGATGCGCATTCTTGTTCCATTGACTAATGCGTCCTTAGTATTTAAGTTTCTGATCAATAAAACTATGCAATGAACTTTTAATACTAACTTATGCGGTGGTAAACCACTAATAGACAAAGAATTTAAAAACTCTACAGGATATTTATTGATGTCATTGTCATTATCACAAATTATTTTACCATGGCTATGATATGTTCGCTGTTCACCAGGAATTTGATTAAGTATATCAGTATTAATCAAAGTACAATCGTCATTTGTAGGTGCTAAAATAACAGAGCTCAATATATTTTCTGAGAGTATGTTATTGGAAATATTTCCATACACCTCATCAATAATATTGTTTTTATCTCCTATTAATTGATGAGGTATTTCAATAACATTTTTACCAAACTGAGGGAATTATGGAGCCTCATCATTACCAATTTTTTTCAAGCATTCTACAAATTCTATTTCATTTGGTAAAGCTCTCATATTTCGAGTAAATGTAACTTTATGAAAATTAGGAAATTCATGCCAACTTGTAACACAATTTTCAATTAAAATTAAACGTGCTCCATATGGGATTACTGGTAAGATTTGCCGAAAATCACCGCACAGAAGTATAGTTTTTCCTTCAAACACTCTATGTTTATCTTTTTCATCACATAGATCACGCAATAATCTATCTAGGATTTTCAACACTTGCAAAGGACACATAGAAAATTCATCAATAATTATCAATGATGATGAATTTATGAAACTACCGTAGCTACTATTTGCAGTAATATTTGATACAAAATTTTCTAAAATGGGTATAGGCAATTTAAACACATTGTGTAAAGTCCTACCTCCAAGTAATAAAGTTGAAGCTATGCCACTGATCGCAGACGGAATACAACGAAGATTACCTACACCAATGTTGTTAACTATTTCTGGCCAACTTGGATTGCAAGTCATTGTAATAAATAAAGACGGTTTTCCGAAATGTTGTACAATTGACATTTCATATAAATAATTCTGATACATATTTCTCGGAGATCCATCGAATGAAGATGGTAAAATTACTCTACGACCAACATTCCTGGCATTGATGTTCAATTCTAAGTAGTCTGTTAAATTGTTGTAAACTTCAGACCTAAGAATTGTTTGATTTTGTCGAAAATGTAATCGTGAGCCCTCTATTCTCAAATACATATCAACTATCCACTGGATAAATATTTTTTGCGAATGGTGTAACATGCTGAAATCATTTCTAATTGCAAGTCGATAGGCTGCACACTGAAGCATGGTTAATTTATTTCTGGGTGCTCTTGAATTAGATGTAGTTGGTGCATTATGTGCAATATTGACATGCCACTCAGTATCACCGTTGGGGAAAAAGTAGTGGATACCCTAAATGATCTAATGATGAATCCAGAACTGAGATATTTTTAATTGCACCATTAACTTTTGAAAAAGAAATCATATTTCGTTCAAAAGGTGGCTCACCATCAACCGTACTAAATATTACGGCTATATCAGTTTGAACTGCATCATTGAAGCGGCGTAGATCTAAATCATGATTTGCTTTAATGAGCATACAAATATCTTTATTTTGATTTTCGACTCTCTGACAATGATCTTTCATTGCAATGAATGACCGCACAAAAGGATTACTGCGTTCCAATTGCAGAGAAATTTCTCGCATTATGGTGTTGTTACATGTTTGATTAAAACGTTCGTGTAATATATAATTGATAGCAGTGTCAACATCATAAAAATATAATTGCGCATAACATGGTGAGCGACCATATGCAGCAGTTATTGGACCTGATCTGTGAAAAAAACATCATGTATTTTGAAATGATACACTCCACTTGTAACTGCCTCGGTAACTTTGGCTTCTGAGTTAACCATAGCAAAACATGAATTATATTTCCGAATATTTTCAAAATAATTTTTCGACTTATTTTTTGTTAAAGGTTCAATAGAAGTAAGTCCATCATACAATGATTTGAAAATTCATTTTGACTTAATGGTGGTAATATTGCTTTACCTTTATGACAACATGAAGTGAATGCAGTTCTGTCGCCTAAAGTCACTTCAGATTCAAAATGTTTCGCATTGCAAAACCTGCACTCTAAATCCATAAATCCACGATCATAACTATGAAAAAGTCTTGGAATTACATTTAGTGCACATTTATATGTATCCCTAAAAATTACTTCTTCATTTGTAAACTATTAATATTTTTTAAATTTGCGTTTGGTCTATTAATATGTGTATGCGAAACAAACTATGAATATGACATTGTCATAATTATGATTATTTTTGACATTCAGTAAGACTATGGATAAATAATATTAATCTCAATTTGACCATAGGCTTCAACCATAAACAAAACAGTACATATGTGTGTACATATGTGTGTGTGTCAAACGCATGTATTTCAAATAAAAATCTATATATCACTTACTATGTAAAAATATTAACTTTCAGCACTCTTCTCCATATAAACTTTAACTGTGCCAAATTTCATACTCTTCCGGACGCGTAATTTTCGTAAAAAGGAGTATAAAGGTTTTGCTTAGCATATTAATATTTTGGTTATTATTAACCTTTAAATTATGGTTATTATTATCCTTTAAAAAATTTAATAATATTTTATTAAATCGTAATAACTCTAATTTCAGATAAAAGGTCAAACTTTTTACTACTATATATGGGAAAATAACAAAGTTAAAGCACAATAGCTGTCTGGCAGATAAACTACAATAGAAAGCCAGCGGAAAAATAAAATTATGGACAACTCGTATGTCAATATGTGTGTATATACATGTGTGCGTGTGTGTCAAACGCATTGTAGTATGTGTAATGTTTTTTTTTATTAATTTTATGTGTTTCTTATGCACTATTATATAAAAATTTTAGCTTTCCGTACTCCTCCAAACAAACTTTAACTGTGCCAAATTTCATACTCCTCCGTCCGCGTAATTTTTGTAAAAGGGGTACAACGTTTTTGTTTCACGTATTAATATTATGATTATTATTAATGTTACATTAAATTATAACAACTGTAATTCTAGACAAAAGATCAAATTGTTTACAATTATATATGAGAAAATAACAAAGTTGAAGCACAATAACTTGCGAACTGTCTGCCAGATAAACTACAATGGAAAGCCAGCGGAAAAATAAAACTATGGACTATTAATATGTCAATTGTATGTATGTACATGTGTGTGTCAAATGCATGGTAGTGTGTGTAATGTTTTATTTATTGATTTAATGTACTTTATAAGCATTATTATTGAAAAATATTAGCGTTCTGCTCTTCTCCTATATATAAACTATAAGTATGCCAAATTTCATACTCCTCCGTCCGCGCAATTTTCGTAAAAAGGGGTCCAAAGTATTTGCTTCACGTATTAATATATAGATATCTAAGATCATAGCTACAGTTTTCTTTTAGTCTTCTTGTCAGATTTTATCAACCTTCTTTTATCATGATTTTTGGCTCGGTAGTCTTGGAAATAATGGAAGCTTATGCTCTATTTTTCGCCTAATTTTTTGGAATATCTTTATGTACATATAATTCACAATTATATAATAGTTTTTTATTCACCATGACAAGCTCTTTCAAATGATATATGATATTTCAAAAAGAAATGAAACGTTTACTCACCTCTTCATCAATTCTTATATGAAAATTTAAGGAAGTTGCAAATTGCAAGATATGTGGGTTATAAAATGTTTTACTATGCCAAATTTTGAAGCCGCATGGGTTCTGAGATAATCGGCTGTAAATGCGGAAAAACGTAAATATTTTATATTTTTTATAGGCGTAAAGACATAGTTAATTTTTCATACGGATAAAGACATTTAAACATTATGACATATAGAATCAATGCTATAACATGATTGTACAAGCTTTGCGTAAGCTTCTAAAATTCTATATTTTTTCATAATCTTAGTTTGAGTAGTTCCGGAAGTAGGGGGTGTGGCATATTTTTTGCATATCTTTCAATAAGTATAAAAAATTAATAACAAAAATTATGAAAAAATATTTTCCATATCTTTATAACTAGCCATCACAAACGATATCCCACATTATAAATGGAATTAAAACAAGAGTTTTAAGTTTTTAATTTGCTATCCGCCCAAATTTTACAAATAAATATTTTTGAAGTTTAGCGATTGGGATATGTGTTAACCCGTTACAATTTTACTACTATGCCATATTTCAAGTATCCGCGTCTCCTAAGCGGTTCCTAATAAATATGTCTCTGAAGAACGGGTGCACAGACACGTAATTTATTTTATAAGGGTTATTGAGCCACAGGAACCCTAATTATTTGTACAAACTCATTTAAAATAAGACAATACATAAAAAATATAAGGAAGGATATTCATTATGAACATCACGCAATTTTACAGTCAACTCACACTTATTTATATCCGTTTGACAATTTAAATGCATTCTTATAGAAAATTGTCGCTTTGCAATATGCTGAAAGTATTACCATTCAATGCAATACAAGCAGAGAAAATAAAAACATTTCTCAGAAAATTTTGTGCAAATACAATTTTTATCTGGAAACGTGCTTTTAATTAATCATACATAATTTTCAAAGTAGATTCCATTGAAATTTTTATGAATTTTTAGGATTCTTCATTACAAATCGTGAAGTAAATTACATCATTATCTATATAACCTGTTTATTGTATTTTTTTAATTTATAATTGGATTTCTGCTTGTTAAATCTGTATTTATTAACAAATGACAAGTTTCTCGCCGCAATATCGGACACGGCACCCTTTACACGCACATTTCAAAGTTATGTTGATACAACCCAGCTCCAACAAATGTTGAAAGTCTAATCTTTTGTAGCGCATCGGATAATCTAGTTTTTACAGTAAATTTCAAGTTTGGATCCACAATAGAATTTTATGTTGTAAGTAATTAAAACATTTATATTATATAGTTTATTTTAAAACTATATAATATACATTTTTGTGTTTAAGGAAACAGTATTTTTTTATATCATGGTATATTGTATTTATGTATGATAAAAATACCTATCTACTACCGAGTTTTTTTATCAAGGAAGAAATCAAATTTTTAAATCATTATGATAGTCGGCTGTGTGTCCGATATATAGGGTAATTTACTTTCGAGGGGATGTGTCATATTAATTTCATGCCAGTTTTTATTCCACGTTCAAAAGAATTGTGTACATATATTTAGTTAGATAAAGTATAATGCAGCATATATTAAGGCATTGGTAATAGCTTCCAGTTTACACCGCGGTAAAAATTATTTAAACGTCGAAGTTCGTAATGGCATCATGCTTCAATCCACTTTTACACAAATTTTTTCTTTACTTTTAGTTATTAGTTATTCTAAGCAATTATTGATACATAGTGTAGTATTTTGAAATCAAAATTGAATAGATCTATGAAAAAACTATTGCTTGTAGTTCCGGTGATAATAACAAGGAAAGGTATAAATATACTTTGCAGATACCGCACATTTCTACTAGTAAAAGTAACGTAATATTTGAATAGTAAATAAACTTTCTCACTTACGTATTCAAGTTTAGTCTTAACCTTAAATTGATAAATATATATAAATCCGAAGCGAAATAAAGCTACGAAATAATTATTTTTGTGTTTAATATAGGCTATTTGTCCTTAATAAATAAATTTATTTATTTCAAACCAAATGGAGAAAAGAAAACTTTCCTAAGACCTTAATAATTTATTATGCACCTTAAGGAAAAATATTGAGTGCCGTAGGAAAAATAGTGTGTTTACTTTTTCTTCACCAGTTTATTCTGTTTTCTAGTTTAAGCTTTTTTTCTGGTTGAGTATGTAACAGTATCTCTCAAGCTTAGTTGAATTACGCAGACAGTCTAAGGTTATTTTATGCCAGGATTATATATTCCACTTGTCTCAAAATATATTTCATATTTTATTTTTATATGCATCTTTCTAAATAGCTTTTTAAAACTTTGCAACATGATTCGACTAATGTTGAGTAACTACCAAGTAACTACCATGAAAGTTACGTGACCTGTATTTGACACACTTCCCTTGCCTTGTCAACTAATATAGAAAGTGTTACTTCTAACCTTCATAAATCCTACGTAAGAAAGTTCAATCATTATAATAATGTTTGACGTTAAGCTCATTTATATATCCTACATTTAACTAATTTATTGCCAATGGTGTAATTAAACCGGTCTTTTATTTGTTCATCATTAATTCTGATTAAACATTTTTATTCTTTGAATTAAACTACATTTATATTTTTAATGTTTATCTTTATCCTTCTTCCTTAATTTAATCCAAGTTATGCAAAATCCAGATCCATTCCTCTGTGTTGCTGTCTGTCTGATTTGTTTTCTCTTTTACAATATTCATATTCCATACATTTTACAAAAAGGTTTCAGTACATACATTACTATTATAACATGAAAATGTTTAAATGTGTACTCGTAAAGCAGCTTCCAAAAGTAGGAATTTCTCATTTTAATGCGCATGTATTTTATTTTATTGTACCATATCGCAACACCAGAGTCGCAACTCATAGAAGCATCCACCGATTCCGTTTTTTTTGTTTGAAAGGAAATACATAGTTTCGAATAAGTCTCTTGTAAAGAGGGTTAAGGCATGGTGATGGACAATTGAACTCTCCTGAAAAAAACCCATTCGAAATAATAATCGAGTTGAATATGTGACTTTATGTATTTGGATGTAAGTGTGTGGTTAAGTGGGAAAGAAAACGTTAGGGACATAATTTTGGAACCCTTTGCTAAAATATTTAACATTAATAGCATTTTCCAAATTTGTATAATATTTAGAAATATTATTAACTGCAAGTTGCCCATTGAGTAGAAACACTTTTTAAAAGTACTTGTACATTTTAGGGCTAAAAGTAGCTATTATAAATATCGTATAATCTATGTTAGAAATTCATTCCACGTAATAAATAATAAATTAATGGAAGTATGAGATTATATTATACAATACAAGCATTTAAATAATATAATCTCATGCTTCCATTAATTGCTGTGGTTTTAATCGTTTTAGACTACTTTTATTTTGTATTTAATTTTAGAATTCACTCTGAGCTGTTACGTTACAAATCAACCATCATTAATTATAGCGATTTAAGTGGAAAAAAGTGACTTTTTTTCACGGAGCGTGAAATTGTGGATTATTTTCACAAATTTCCTCCTCCTTCTTGACTCTTTTCAGACTAATTTTAAATAAAGATCATTCACATATTTTTTGAGTATTTTAGTATTAGTGTTCGAAACAAAGTTTTAACAAATGTATTCATATCTCAGGTCGGTCATCTAATGGAAGGAAATTTTCAAGCGAATTTTGGGTCTCCATTAAAATTTTTGCTATCTTTAAAATATAATAATATTTCTGCAGCAGCAGAACACTTGAAAACGTGCCGAAAAATCTGGAAAAGATTATTTCTTAAAAGTGAAATTCAAATTTCACTTTTAAGAATTATGAATTCAAATTTCTCCCAATCAATTATAATATAATGAGATTATTGAATTATATAGTCGTGGAACTTTTTTGTAAAGTGTCTTCAACATGATATTTTATCGCTAATCTTTAGCTAAGCCTCTGACTGTTTGCAAAACAAAATAAAATAATACTCAAATAATAATGTAACTACGTTGTCGAAAAAAGTAACAAGAGTCGTACGTAATACAAGCACAAAATATATCTAGAAGAATTTATTATTTTTACTTTTGAATGAAAACATTATAAACGAGTGACGTCTGGGTGTCACATGAAATGATAAAAATATGACAAATCAGGTCGCTAAAAATTATGCGAGAGCAGAATAACGAAATAGGAAATGTTGGGGGCAAAAACAAATATTAGATTAAAGAAGGAATAATGTTTATTTTTGTGCCAAATCGGCTTGGTGTAATGTGTAATGGCCAGCCGTCAGCGGAAACGAAAACTGGTTCAGATTTTAAACGGAAAACTTTTAATAAATGAAAAATTCTTGAAACAAAGTGAAAATTTTGCAGTTTCTTCTATATATTTATTTTGTCTTTGATTTCTTCTAAGCATACTCGTAATGAAGTCCTTTACATAACACAAAACCTTTGCCTCTTAATTTATACTTTTTATCTATGCGATATATATATATATATATATATATATATATATATATATATATATGTATATATATATACATACATATATATATATATATATATATATATATATATATACAGATATATAAAAGTATATTTACACTTCAAGCATTATTTAGCTTATCTCTATTTTTTTCAGAATTATATATATAAAAGGAACGTTCTTTCTAACCACTTTTTAACTTGTATCGTTTAATGTAGATACGACGCATATGTATTTAAGTCATATTAAGTTATTATATATTTAATCAAAGTTAAATTTATTAATTTATCTCAAATAAAACTATTTTATAAATTCATATTATAACTTTGCATAATCTATCATTAAAGCCGTGAGAAGAAGGACGAGGTTGAGAGAGGAATTGTGGAAAATTGTGGAAAATAGAGGTTCGAGGAGGAATTGTCGAAAATTGTGGAGAATAATGGTAACGTGACGTTGACGTAACGTTGACGGAAAATAATTTTACATTTTGGTTGTACTTTCCCTCGAAAAATTTGTTCACTGAGAAAGTTCGGTCAATTCTTCTTCATGGCATTTAAAAAGGCTGATTTAATGTGTAAACACTTTAAAGTGCGCGGACAGAGAAACTTCATAAATTATCAAAGAATGAAACTTTTTGAAATACAAAGGAAAATGGCTTGGTATACGTTAAATATTTTATGTTAATTAAAAATTTAATGTGGGTGTTTTGTTAAATACGTTTCGAACGTAAGTATGAGACGAAAGCTATTAATTTTAATCAATTGCGATGAAAAAATGAAAAATTTATTTAATCATATCAACCGTGGAAAATATTTTATCATCTTCTAAGACATATTTTATTTTTTCCTTTATTTTTATTCATTATTTGATGTCCTTAAATTATAATCAGGTGGTATATAGGTTTTTCTTTTATCTGTTTAATTTTGTGAAACATCTGTTTCATTTTATGTACAAAAGCGAGGAAGAAGAGTTTGAAGAAAATTTTGACTTTAAAAATATAAACGCTGAAAATCAAATCTGCTACCACGAGATTTTGTGGGCTCTTTGTACATCTGGCTATCGTCACTATATTATTCTTTTACGTGAATGTCGACGTTCATAAAATAATCTACGAAACCAGCCATTATTTGTAAGTGTTATGAAAAAAGAAATTAATTACTAGGTATCTATTATTTACAGAGTTCTATCTTATTTGAATTTTAATATTCATATGTTTTGCATATATTAAGATGAACTAAAGTCAAAAATAAGACTTAATATTTTATGTTAATTTATCTTCACAAAACATCATGTTTAGACTTTTTATTGCACATTTTTGAAAAATTCAATGACAAAATGCAAGTTTAATTTTTATTTTAATTTTAAAATACAATCATTAAATTGTTTCTATTTAAGGTATTTTTAACTGTGCATCACAAATAACGTAATGATTTGCGTAGCTTATTTTGAAATTCACAAATTTTAGGTATGTATTAGTAATAACATTTAATGATACAATTGATTTTTACTCAATATAATTTTATTAATTTTTTTTATAATTAAAAGGCATTTGGTATCTTACACTCTCCAATTTTACTATTTTGCATTGAATAAAACAGTTTATGTTGAAAGCTTTATAGAAGGATGAGTTAATGACATTTGGCACACAAATCACATGGACGTGTCCAAAAACAAGACGAGATGTGGATATTATTATTAATGTTATAAGTAAAACACACAGCCTAACATATTGCTATTTAACAGGCATTTTGGTATTCGTGAACTTTTTTCAGACAGAAAGTTAATTATTATTTAATAATTTATACATTTTGATTACATATCGTAACACATAAAATCTACCGATATATAAACAAAACTTATATTAACTTAGGGCAGAAACTCAAATTCTTTGAGGACTAGTCGAAGGAGATACTGAGGCAACAATAGAAATGAAGATCACTTGGTTTTATAAAGCAGAGAAACCGGACTTATTCCGCTTTACAAAATTTTATAAGAACATCTTAATGATAATATTTTGTATTTAAACATTTAATTCAAGATTAAACAGAAAGGAAAAATAAACTTTTTATTGCTCTGATATACAATTTTAGTGGAATTACTGAATCAATCGTTAGAAAGTAGTGGTAAAGTATTTTTAAATTTACCTAACACTAATTTTTAAAGTTTTTGAAATTGTGGAATTAATATAGTAGTTTTAGATTTCTTGTTTTTAAACATTATACTAGCAGGGAAAATAATTGGTCATTTACAATCGACATTTGAATGTTCGAAGAGGAAATGAAAAATGTTTAACTTGTCCTATTCGTATCAAAAGTCAAAAGAACGTTTCAAATTCAATAATTTATGTCTTAGGATCGTTCCGTGACAAAATATTTGATTTTTCTATATTCTGATATAGAATACTTTCTATTATGGGGGTTACCATAAAAGCATAAAAAACAACATTGATAATATTCCATTTATAAAAATTATATAACCTGACATTGTTGTTTTATTCTTATTTTTTATTACATATATGCTCATCGGTAAAATAATGTTTCACTCTAAATTTGCGATTGGCGAGCTAGACGGAAATACAGTACAGAGTTATTATAAATACAAAATACGCTTTTCGAGTGGTGGAGACAGACGGCGTTTTAATTTTTTCTCAAAGTTTCCAAAATTGTGGAAAATAGTGGTTAAAGTTATTGCATTATTAATAATAAATAATACGGTAATTCAAAGTACAAAGTATTTATATAAATTCCCACTACAATTAAAACTTTTAATTAAAACACTAAAATGAAAAAAAATAGGCGTGTATATTTGGGAAGAAATATTTTTTTCCCTAATTAATAACTGTTAATTTTTTAATATATTAGGTTTCTGTCTTATATATTAATGAAAATTATATTTATTTTACTTGCATTATATTTATATATATATATATAAATATAATGCAAGAAATCTGAACCTGTCAGTCTAAATACATGAAAATCTCACATTCCGTGGTAAACCATAATACCTTGTTGTGCATAAAGGGCTAAATACCTTTGAAAAGGTTAATGAATTTAAATACCTTGCACACTTGACAACTGAGGTCTAAACACATCAGTCGGACGACTTAACTAAAAATCTATAGAACACTAATTCTATCAGTTCTACTTTATGTAAGCGAAACATTATGTAAGCGAATCAACCCTAGAAACACAGCGATCACTGGGCACGTTTGAGCGAAAGGTCTTCTTTGGCTCAGCGCAATAAGAGGGCAGATGGAGAAGCAAATTTAATTTTGAACTGTATAAACTTTACGGACAACCATAAATTACCCAAGTAATCCGTAGTAACAGATTACGATGAACTGGTCACATGTGGAGAAACCCTGAGGATAATCCTAATAAGATATTAACATTAAAAAACCCGAGGACGCTCGACTAATAGGTAAGCCACCCTTCATCTAAAAAGACATAAAAACATTGAACGTAAGTAATTGGAAACGAGTCGTAACTGATAGGAGACGCTGGAAGGGATGCATAATATTGGCAGCCAAGGCCTGCAAAGGGGTTGTTGCGCTTGTCAAGAAAGATATATATATATATATATATATATATATATATATATATGTGTGTGTGTGTGTGTATGTGTATATTCCTTTCAAACGCTTTAGTTGGCTAATTTATTAAAATGATATATCCGGTTATATTCCACATTTCTTTTCAAGATGCTTCGGTTTATATTATTGATATTACGAATATTTCTTTAAATTTACACGCGACTGATAATTCTTAATATATTGCAAGTAATAGAGATCTTGTTAATTTAATTCATTTCACTTTAAACTTATCAATATTCTCTATAAATACCGTTTTTATAAGAAAGTCATTATTCATTTGGCGCGATCGCTTTGAAGATTTTTTCTAATTTTGACATTTTAATTTTCCGTTTCAAACCTTTCCGGTATTAACTTAAAAAAATTGCATTCATTTACCGCATTTGCTATTGTTTTAAATAATTCACATCATATTTCTGAACATAATAGCCAATATTATCATATTATAATGCATGGCATTCGGTTTCTCGGTACTCATCTCATAACTCAATTTTTAAACTTCTATTAATTTATGTCTTCATTTACACGTCTTTAAACATTGGATATATATTCAAAAATTTACTCTGGAATTTTGTACTTTTTGTAGCTTTCACATTGTGAGAATGCAGTATTGATGATATTCATGAGTGCAACAATTTTTTTGGGTTATTTAAGGTGTTTGTATTTATTATACTTAATTTTGGCACACACAACCGATTGTTACTGTACAGGTATAGACTTGCTTGTCAACTTACTTGTCAACAAAATCTATGTCAAATTTCCTTACTTGTTTTAAAAAAATTTGTACATATCTCTTCGCTCTCCTTATTAAAAATGTTTGTTGTGTAATAAACATTTTTGTCATAAATACTCTTATTACTAAATTCAAAATAATAGCTATGAAGTTACATAATTTTAATGATTTTTCCTATTTATATAGAAAATGTTTAAAATATGATTAGTTCTATGATGTTCATGACAAATATATTGTTTCAAATCCGACGGTTTTCCATTCGAGGCTGCAAAAATCATTTATCGGTGGATGTTTCAAATTTTGAATTAAATGCGGGTCTAATAAAAAATAGCGAAAATTATGCTTACACATATATTGATTTAAGAAAAAAATCATATTTATTTCTACATCTCGTCTCCTAAAATAAACATTTATAAATAAAACGCAATACCGACTCTCTGTTGAAGACGTAATGTATTAAATATAATATTGCACATTATTCCTTGGAAAATGTTACTCAATAAATAGACAAAAAGGAAAAATAAAATACATTTTCACCATGTACAAAATATTCTTCATTTATAATAAATTCACCTTACAGAGCATAAATGTTCTTGGTAAATGGAATAATTTCTGCATCAATGCCAACATACTGATAACAACTTAACATTTTCGAATCGCTATATTTTTTACCTTATAATTTAACATTTTTCTCTACGTAAGCCATTTACAGCATATGTTGATAGGTGTCTGTAATGGCTATTGAGGGAAAAATGGGCAATAACTCTTTCTAGCCAGCTTGTAAAAGAGCGCAGTGAAATGTTTATGTTATAATGTATATTAAGAATTTTATGCTCGTTAGTGAATCTTCAGCGTAATTCTGAAGAGAAAATGATGTCATAACCATACTTAAATAAAGGACCTAGCATAATCGGAGTCTTTCGTATTTTTTTTTCAGCCAATTGTTTTTTCTCTGTTTATTCACGCACTCTGTGTAGGAAATATTTACACAAATAAATATTCAGAGGTATTATGTGGAAATAAAATGGAGTCACAGGAATCGAATAAAGTTATAATATAAATCACAAGGCGAAGTGAAGACCTTAGAAGTAATACATCACTAAATTATTCAAAAGAATCCTTCTGGAAGTCTTACGACGAACAAGTCTGCTAAGAAACCGATATGTAAGCGAAAGAGTCAAAAATAATCTGTATTATGCTGTTTTTTTTTATTTATCCATGTAAAAATATTCGACAAAGTTTAAAAGAAATGAACACGTTTCTTTTTAAAATTGCCTGTTTATTTTACTACTGTCTTTCTGAACTTCCTTCCGTACATAGTAACTTGCAATTACTTCATTTTATACTAAATTGTTTCTATTATATCACAATTTTTGCTTTTGCACTTTGATTTTTCTACGGAATATATATTTTTCAGAAAAAGTAAAAATGGACTAATGTAATAGTGACAATTATAAACAAATTTGAATTTGCAAAATAACTTCTGATTTTTTGCCAAATGCTTCCTGATTCGACAGTTTATTCAAAGACAGGAGATTAGAACTAATAAAAATTAAGTATATTATAGAAAGAAATTCATGGCATAAATGTTCAATTGAATGGGACCACAAAATGGTAAAATAATACAATAATTTATGTATTTTAATTTATTTATTTGGTTTGTAATTGACTGGTTCCTTAAATATTTTCGAAAATCGTTGTTTCTTTTTATAAGAATCTATATAAAAATCAAGAACTGCCTAGATTTACACCCGATTAACATTTTTTTTCATATCCTATATTCTTGGCTAGTTACAAAAGTGGGCTAAGTTTTTTTTTATATATCACTTATAAAATATTTAGTTTTCATGATAATATTATTTAAAACACAACCAAAAGGCTCATATAGAATACAGAAATAATAAAATTCGCGCTTTGATCATAAGAAGCAGAGAAATATACACTTTCAACAATTTGGACAGTATTATAATAAAATAAGTACGATTTTGTATGGAAATATTTAAGCTACTTATAAATTATCAAATACTAGAAGACTGTGTCTAATATTTTACAGTTCTCGATTCCTAATGAAATTTTTAAATTTATGGGAAAAAAATCTAATTTTGTTTTTGTTTGGCCCAGATAGTCCTATTAGGATGTATACCATTTCACCTGAAAGGAATAAATTTTTGGCGCGAATACATTATGTGTGTTCATAAGTATACTGTTTTTTTAAGTAAAATTTAAGGTATAAATAACAGCGAGCAAAACGTAATATTGAACAATATCCTATATTACAAATATTGATGATACAAAACTTTCTGTATCTGCTCTAAATTTTTAAGGATCTAGCAGATAACGAGTATTTTAAATTATATATCTGCTGTATGTTTTATTTCTTCGGGGTCTGAACTGAAGTGAGTGCGCGGTAAATGTTTAATGGAAAAAATACACAATTTAGATATAGCTAGCCTTGGTACTGGTAAGCAGCACGACACTCGGATCCTATAGGTGTGGTGAACCGGCGTGCGATCTTATTTTTTCAGGAAGTGAACAATTCAGTAACAATCAATTGTGCTATTCCGTAGTAGAGAGCCTTTATACTACGTCAGTGAAGTATTTTATGTTAGTTTTTGAAAATATACAAAAATTGTCTAAGTTCTTTAGCAAGTTAAACACTAAAAAGCAAAGATACTTAAATGGTTGAAGTTGCATGTGCATTCACGGAACTTGCATTCGCACAATATAGTAGCTTGCATTCGAACTGATAGTTTTGAGGATTTTCAGTATGAGTAAGCTACCAGCTTTAGCCTAGTTCTGACTTGGCGTAATGTCGTATTATATACAATAAAGAAATTTTGCCCTATTTTCAGTAAATGTAACCATGACTTTTTCGATATCTAGTTTTTTCAGGTCATTTATTTCAAAAATAGTGTCGATCTTAATGTCTCCGTCTGCACTTCGGTAAAATAGTGTCAGTCCTTTTGGAATATCCAATGATATTAATATTGGCTCGCGAATAGTACCATTAATTTATCACTATTTTTATCCTGCCTGGCAAATCGAAACCAGTCCAGTCCAATACCCAATGACGTATAAATACATATTTTTTTTTATCAAAATAAGGTTGTGTAATGTAGAGTCTAATGTCTTAGAAGTATCAAAAACATTTATCAATTGCACCTATGTTTTCAGTTATATAGTATTGATTTCTCTTAGGGCATTATGCGCTCTTTCTCTCTCTCTCTCTCTCTCAAAGAAAGTCAAATTATCTGTCAGAGTAAATTTCGGTTACCTGCCATTACACATTATGTTAGTAATTTTTTATTACGTTGAGCAACGAAATAATTATATTGTAGTCCTAGTTTGCGATATTACCTATTTTAATTATTCCTAAGATGCTATTTTACACAAACCATATAGGGAACGGTTAGCATAAAACTTAATTATGAGTAAGAGGTTCTGTTGTAACCTTTTCACACACTAACATAAATAACACGTTAGTCAAGCCCGTTTGGTTTTTTAGAGTAATTTTCCCCAAGTCTCCGATATATTTTTGCATTTTGTAAATCGTGATATCATCAACCGTAAGTAAATTATCGACCATTAAAATACAGCTAAATATATAAATAAGGTCCTGCTTCCTGCTTTCTCTCAGAAAGTAATCGGTAGCTTATTTGCTATATCAATCTGATCTGTAATTATATTTCTGTCATAAGGCAATGTACGTAGTTTTTTGTTTAATTAATTTTTTTAGCTATGTTCCAGATAATTTTAATGTGGTTATGGTCATTATAAATTTAGTCTCTTATAATATTATTTTTCCATACTTATTTTTGCATGCAGTCCAATATTGATACAGATATAATGTTCAATAATTTTTGATGCTAAGATCTCAGTTACGAATTGGTATATCTCCAGAAAAACTCTGCATATACTTGGCTTCTTTTTTCCCAAAATTTCTTATGGCTATTTTTTTAAAGAAGTATGAACTATTTTGTTTAATACGATATATATATATATATATATATATATATATATATATATATATATATATATATATATATATATATATAGATAAAAACGTATTATTACATTGACTTTTTTAATATTGCACACTCATATCAGAAGCCGGTGTGACTAGTAATATCAGAGACGCTAGATTTTGTATCGCAAAAATCACAATCAACAGTAAGGAAGGGGATCAAAACTGAAATCGCTGTATTGTGTCGATACAAAAATGGTAGACTTCTGAAAAAAAATATAAAACAAAGTGTTGATTCTACATTACAGCTATCAAAACTTGTCGAAATGATTAAATATAACTAAGGAAAAAAAATCATATATTCATTCAGAAGATAATTGTCATAACAGTGTAATATATATATAATTAAATATGGATCATTGTAATAATAGTGTAATCTTGAGTTGACGTTATTAACTACCTTACGTTATTAACTACCTTATCTACGTTACTATACCTTAAAATAATATTGAACGATAGTATTGACAAATATACGCCACTAAAATTTTTTATTTTTGAAGCAAAATTTTTCGTTATATTTTTTTTAAAGAAATAATTATTTACAAGACAAAGAACCAAGGCACAGCGGGTATCAAAAAAGTTATCGATTTAAATATCATGTATGCATCGTTCATATGCCACCGTCACCGTCCCCCTTCATGGTAAATTGAATGATTAAATAATTAATGTACTTTCGACTTATTTCAGTAAATAATATCGTAAAATATTTTTGTATTTTCCATCCAAAATTAAGAAATATTATAAGGTCTAATTCAAGTTTAGTTAAGAATATCGTAATTGGAAAAAGTTTTGATTTCCAATATTTATTGCAAAAAAGATTGGCCTAAACTAAGCAACAGGTAATGATGTGAAGATCCAATATTTTTTCAAGACCGTGTTTTTTAATTAGATGATTTTTTCTCCTTACCACGTGAGAGAAACTATAGGCTATTGACCTGGAGATCGCTCTACGCTGCTTAATCTCGTCTATACAACCGCCATTATTTGATATGAGCGCCCCCAGATATATATATATATATATATATATATATATATATATATATATATATATATATATATATTGTGGTCTTATTGCGATTATTTTGAGACCAAAATCAAGACGGACACGTTCCATTCAGGAGCTCTTCCATGTATTGAACGCTGCTTGCAAACAACGTGGTATTGTCCGCCTAGCGTAATTTTAATATTTGTCGCCCTTCAATGATGACAACGTTAGTCCCAGCTTCGAGAGCAATTCTCATCATCAATTCTGTGTAGGTGGTAAACAGTAATGGACAAATTATACATTCTTGTCGAACCCCCGCACTAGGATGGAAGTTACGAGATAGGATCTCGTCTGTTCTTACTCAGGCTGTCCGATTTTCGTAAAGGTGCCTCAGTAGTGACACCAGGTGTTTTGGAGTACCCATATCCAAGAGTGTGTCCCATGGCTTTGGCCATTTGACCGAATCAAATGACTTCAAAAAGTCAACGAAACAGATATATGTAGGTTTATTGAATTCCAAGATCTTTTCTGTAATCTGGCTAACGTTTAGAATTAGGTCACGGGTACTTTTTCCCTTCACAAAACCATAGGCTGGTTCGGGCGATATTTCCCTAGATAGGTAAGATTTCAGACTATCATTCACTATGTGGAACCAGAGTGGTTAGGCGATATTTGCTGCAAGATTTAGTGGAGACTTTTTTGTATAACGCTCTATGTGTCCATTCCTGCGGTCAAACGCAAGTTCGGCAGATATTATGACACAAAGCGTGGAATATTTATACAACATTACCAAAACCAATACGTTGACGTTTTCTATGGGGAGAAGAAGGGATTCTCCCTTCTTGTTGTCTTACCATTTTTTAAATAAAGTCCTAGTAAAATGAAGGGAAAACTTTTGTATATCACTGCAGAAATTTAAAATAAAAAATTATCATACTGCATAATTAATAACCCGAATTAAAAAAACAAGTACTCTGCTGATAAATAATTAAAATGCAAAGGAAATTTACATTAATATTTTCTGAGGTACACCAAAAAAAAATTTCGTTAAAAGATTTTTAATATTACCTTGAAAGATTTTTAGGTTACGTATTAGAAAAGTCTATTGGAACTCTGTTTGCTTTAGCATTCGCTCAGTCTGTCACAGAGCCTGCACAAATAAAACTTAAGTTTCTAAACAATAAAAATGGCTTCAAATAAATTGTTGGAGAATAGAGAAAAAACTTTTTTCCATCAAATTTACTTACAGGGCAAAATGTTAAAGATTTGGTGTAAATACAAGAGATGGTTTTGGAAACAACTTGACCTAGAACGATTGTAAACTACGAACTACCAATTTTTAAATAAACATATTAATATTAAGCGAGATTCACAACCGCAAGTGAAATGCTAAATGTCAAGTTGAGAGTTTTTGTAAAATAAAAGAGCATAATTGGTGTAAAAATGTAACAAAAACATTAAATATAATAACGTATACTATTATTTTTTAATATTTATTGAAAATGAAATAATTTCTAAAAACATTTGGATATACGATATGAATTTAAACTTTTAATATTTTATCTAGGCCAAAAAAAAACAAAGTTCAATTAACGAACAATAATATTTCAATAAATCCATGCATGCAACCACATATTTAATAGTAATAATAATTTATTTTATTACAGCTGATATAAAAGATAATATTTAGGTACAGCATTTTTCCGTTGAATTTTTTCATGATCCAACTGAATTATTTAACAAAACATATTTAAGACCTTATTTAATGAAAATTAACCTTTAATGTAATAATTGACGTAATCTAAATAAATTGTACATGTATTTTTTTCTCATAGTCCATTCCATTCATTGTTTTAACTTGCTTGTAAAAAATCTTGTAAAGGAATGCAAAAATAACTAAAAAGCTACGGGTTCGTTCTACTTTTAGATAAAGATTAATTTGTATTATACAATTATAATTTAAATTTTAAGAATGAAATTAAAATTCATAAATTAAATTAATCCAGTGATTTATTGTCGTTCAAGTCTAATATCAGTTTAACCTTTATGTCAAAACCTGGGTACCTATGTGCCCTCTAGCTTTTTCTTACTTACATAGCCTATGTATTTAACGAAAGATCATCAAATCCTATAAAATCCTCGTTATGTGAGTCAATTGGCGTTGATTCCTATAAGTTATAATATTTAAATATGTAAAAAAATAAATAAACTTAAGAGCTTAAATCAAACATCCACTTGCTCATTACCCGGGATCATCGGGTATCCAAATAGAAAAACTTAATATGCCTAAAGAATGACAATCCAAATAATAAATAAATAAACAAATCTCTAGGGGTATAAAATAATATTCTATATACAAATTAATAAAGGCTTTTAACTTTTAACCACTTTTATTATATATTATATATAAAATATACTCATACGGAATTTATAATTTAGAATATGGGTCACATTTTGTTATTGCTCTTAAATGTTCATTACAAACCGGTTTAGTACAATCTTCGTGTGTTCTTTCGTTTTTGCAAATACTCAAATACACACAACATAGGTGAATATACCACATAGGTGAATACTGAAGCCAGAAGTTAGCGTCTACTAAAGCCATAAGGAAAATACATTTTTTTTGTAGTTGAAGAATCTAAATCTCACTGGGCAGATACGATAATAATACGACACGCTCACTGAACGTAGACGATATTAATAAGACCGCCTAATACTTTCAAGTAATGAAGAAATAACTTTTCATAATGATCAGCATTCCTTCACCACTCATTAGGAGATGCATATAGGGGCTGGAGAAAAATAGTTTAATTAGTCCACTAATAATACAAAATTCTAATTGTATTCCTGGAATGAATATGTTTAAAATGAGTAATTCATCGTATGATTCTGATACTATAAAACGTGCCTATGACGTAAAAGAGAGTCAAGTATCAAAAGGGATTCGAATAACAAAAGACCCCAATTGGGTGATTCAAAACACTCGTAATAAAACTGATTAATTCGTAATTTCCAAACAATAACTTGGAATTCAAGGTATACTGGGTACAAAAAAGATAGCCAGCAAGTAACGGAAAAACGTTATTGAAAATAATTTGTAAACTCTTATACTAACACATAAAGATTGTGTGGAAATAGAAATATTCATCTACAAGATTATATGTATTAGTCAACTAGTAATTAGCTGCTTATTTCAGTTATTCACCAGTCTGTCCATGTACCTGACCAGGTTGAAAAAACTGCAGAAACCTCACAAAAACTGAAGAAATTAATAATCAACTCTTAATTATAAGATTCAATTCAGAATATCAACAAATCTAAACGGAGATTCAAGTAATTCCGCTACGAACTGTAGTAAATATCTGTATCCCTGAAATTTATTCGCCTAAAAATTATATTCTCAAGGAATTAACAAAATCTCAACTAAAATAACTTTCAAATTAAAAATTGCTTACGTCAAATAATAACAATGAATATGATAATTGTACAATGAATATGATTAGTGTACTTAATAAAAATAATACAAGGAACCAAGAATAACTAATAAAAAGCAAATTAAAATACTTTCCTAAACTACTGTATCCCCTAAAAGCTTTTCATGGTAATAAATTACTATGAAAAGTTATATTGTTTACTACTCCCCAGAAATAGCAATATAATCAGGGAAACTTAGACACAGTTCCTCGATACTATTTATGTTTATTGCCTGATACAGTAATCATGATTTCCCTTTCTTTTAGCTCGATACGACAATTAATAACAATAATAACTTTTCATTACTTTCTTTAAGAATTCGTAACAAAAATTATTTAAAAATATGAAATTAATTAATTTTGACTAATCTTAGCGTTTCTCAAATTTGTGTTTTTATTCAAAATGAAAGCAATAATTTTTTGCTATAATATTTCAATATCTATGTATAACTTTCTGCAAAAAAATATCAAAACAACTTGTTGTTCTAGTCATTATTTGTTTTAGCATTTTGGTGATAGAAGTTTTCAAACAAATATATTGATTAGTACTAGTATTTGTAAAATCTAATAAATAAGTAAATAACTATTAATCTACACGTCATCTTACCTTGCTCTATTACAAAACATTACACATATTTATTGTGTACTAATTTGGCTTTATTTCTTTTTTTTGTGAGTATTACTGATTTGATTTACTTGCAATTGTTTCAGTAGTCATTGGTATTTTTATGTAATTATGATTAGTCTATCTATACATATATATATATATATATATGTATGTGTGTGTGTGTGTATATATATATATGTATGTATATATATATATATATATATATATATATATATATATACAATCTTATAAATGTTTCGAATATTTGCAAGATTATTGGCAACAAAAAAAGGTTGCTAGGGATAAAATATAAGAGGAACTTGCCTTCTTATTGTATAAAACAAGCTGTTGTAAAGAAACGACCTTGACAATAACGGACGCAATATTCCATCAGGCAATTACCTACAACGTTAAGATGGGAGACTCGCCTGTCACTTACAGCCTTTATTTCACTTATATTAGAAAACTTTACGTAAAAATGATTATGTAATTAATAAAACAAAATTTTGAAATCTGATATATAGAACTTCTTTAATAATAATTTTGACGCAATCCTTTATATATCCCATGAAAAATTAAAAATACTATCGTAACTTAAGTAATCAAAAAATTTGGCAAATACTTTTGTCTGAATAGTATTCAATATTCATATCTATTACTATTTAACAATTTATTTACAAAATATTTCATAACGGCTCGACGCTTTTTCTGAATTATACAGTATAGAAATCCATTCGATGCTGAATAATTCACAGGTGTGATTATGCAACATAGATGTAATGAACACTTATTACACTAAATATTCAGTCACTTTATTTTTAACGTTTGTCTTGTTTACGCATTTACGTGAAAAATAGTTAATAAATCAGCCAAATGCATATTGGAGCACGCAAAGTTTAAATTCCGTAGTTTGCTATATCTCTTGAAACTAGCAATTGAAATAGTTTAAATTGGCAGTCCTATTCAAATTCTGGCTCGTGAATTTTTGCAGAACGTTTAAATCCATCGAAGGAAATTAAAATAAGGGGGGGGGGATGCATGTAAATATTTATACACAGATTATAATAATTTTTCCTTTTAAAATCTTTTAAATCCGCACTTTTTGTATTGTACTTCATGTTGCGGTATGTCATCATAATAATACAAACAGGCGAACACCGAATGTAGGAGTAGGGTTACCGAAGTACGAACTAAAAAAATAAATGAATAAAAAATAAAAAGTATCATGGCAAGAAATAACAATTTGAATAGCAGAATATTGGAATAGAAGAATAGTATACATTGAAACAGAGAAAGCTTGAGAATTTTACTCTTCTATTTCACTCCCATGTCATTAATTTTCTTCTCGGTAATAGATAATATTTGTTCTATAAGTAATTAAGTAATTTTAAAAAGAAAACTAGTATCGCTAATAATATAAGGTACAAGAGAAATCATTAAATTATCTTAATAACAAGATGTCATTAAACAAAATAAAGTACAGCCTTAATTCATAGTCTTCTATATTTGGTATATATATATATATATACATATATATGTATATATATATATATATATATATATATATGTATATATATATATATATATATATGTATATATGTATATATATATATATACACATATATATATATATATATATATATATATATATGTATATATATTAAAATGTATATATAAAGATGCATATTTTATTTCTTTTACCTAAAATAAAAGTAGGTTTAAAGATTTAATTAATTTTATTAATCAATCGGCACTGTAATTGATTTGGTTGAAATTCAGTTAAAACATAACTTCTTCTTTTGTTTAAGTTAGTTAATGAATCACACAATACATACATTTACAACAAAATATACATTTAATAGTTTTATAATAATGTAATACTGTATTTTATATATATTGTAAGTCAGAAGCTTTTTTGGGTTCAGTAGCATCAGCCGGAAACAGATCTGTTATCATCATGTCAGCTCGTCTATACAATGTGCATATTTAAGTTGAGCACACAAATTTACATAATTAAAACGTACTATTCTTAAATCTTCCATATAATGAAAGGAATAAAAAAGTACCTACTCCGCCCGTAAACTAATTGTGATCAAATTTGAGATATTTTTTTTAAAAGCCATCATCAGATCAATGGACATACCGTTAACTTTTAAAATGTTGGTTAAAAAATGTTTTTTTGTTGTAATATATATACATACATACATATATATATATATATATATATATATATATATATATATATTTATATATATATATAATTAATAATATTATAACAATTATGTAATGTGTTAATATGCAATAATAACTATTACTATATGTACATAGGAATCACACCAAGCAAAACTTATCAATATGTCACTGAATAAACTATTTACACCTCTTGAAAGCTTATCGAACTTTATCAGAATGCAATGTCTTGTATAAACTAATAAAATTCGAGGAAACAGTAAACTTTGTTTTGTTCTCACTATATCGTTCGAACAACTTTGCAGTTGTAACTTATCAGCCAAACATTTATACCGGTATTAAAAAGTTACTATGCGAGACTTTTCTATATTGAAATTTTGTGTGTATAAATATGAAGTTGTGGAACGCTTAGACAGTAAAGAAGAAAAAAATGCAGTCTTATCGAGCTTTAAAAAGCGAAAGCTTTAAAAAGAAAGTAAATTTCAAATCCTTTCTTTTAAAAAATTGGTTTAGAGGATCCAGTAGCAGAAAGCGTTTCACTAAAGTTATTGATTCTATCGATGACGAACCATTTGATTTGTTAGGATCAGGAAGGGCGCAATAAAATATTCTTATGAATAAAATTTTATAATATTTATATATTACAAAAAAAAGATATTTACATTTAAATTTGGCTCATTAGTTTAACGGATGGCGAAATTTATTATATAACTACTTAGACGAAGATATATTTGTGTTATCGAGAATTATAAAGATTTAATTTTTTGCCATAACATATCCAGAAACAAATGTTTCTAAAACGCTAGGTATTTAATCATTTCATTGGAGTAAACTTAAATTTCTTTTTAAGACATTAAAACTGTCCGAAATCGCCCAAAAATTTTACAATTTGTCTTGTAAAATATTGAAACCCGTTAATTATGATATTTAATTCTGTTCATCGTGTCATGAGTTAAAATGGAAGAATCGATATTTTTTCCGATGAATTTATATGCTTAAATGCCTGCTTGTCATACTTTTGCAAAAATAGTAATATAAAGCATTTCGTTGAAGAAAGTCGATAAAAATATTCAGCTAGTAAGTTACAGCACATTATACAAAATTATAATGAATTAAATTTTACTTAAAATTTTTAGTTTTCAACAAAAAAAACCTATTTGTTTATGAAATATTCTGATAATTTTAGTAAATCGCATATAAATTTGTTATCTCACTTCTATGTTAACACTTAGAATACGGAATGAGCGTGAATGTTCTTATTTATGAGATCCTGTAGGTAAAATTTATTTATATAAGGTAAGCATTAAATTAATTTTTACGATTTACTCCCATAAGTTATAAAAAAAACAAAGAATTAAAACAAAAACTAGCCGATAGTTTAAGTGACTCAAATTATTTCATTGGCGTATTTCTTATTCAAATAGATATTCGATTGTTTAAATGCTGATATTTTGAATTTCTTTAAACGGCTTTGCATTTCCTTGCTCTTCCTCATATATCTTAGAGGCAAATTAGGTTTCCACATAAAATGTGTTTGATATCCTTTCCACATATTCTTATCTCCACGGTTTAGACACCCCTTTTAATACACCGTATTTATTATTCATAATACTTTTTAAATTCGTAGTTTTAAATACGCTATCTTAAGGGTAATATTGTTTTCTATACATGCTGAATTCAAGCTACTATAAGCCAACCAATTTTTGGTATATTTAAATATTTAATGTCTCAAGAAAATCTGAAAATTACGAGATATATTAAAAAAAAATAAAGTCATAAATTTTTTGGAAATCTTAATACGTTCAAAACCATTAAGTATTATGTTATTCAAAGTTCCTTTTAATTAGTCCTATTTAATGTGAGAAGATCTTCTTTTATTATTTTTTTCTTAAAATTAGGACGAATATAAATAAAATTCCTCGAAGCCGAGACCTTTATTTCCATATTATATATATTCATATATTTAATAAATTTGCATATTAATTATTCAGGATATTTAATATCGAGCTATTTTTTTAACACGATCCCGTATGACAAAGGTATATACACAATATATATTGCCTACAATTTTCAAAGCCTTTTTATACATAGAGCTCATCGAACGTTGTATTTTTAAAATAGGGGTTTTTCGTCGATAATACAAAAAATATTTCAAGATAACTTACTTGATTGAATATCTCGGACTGTCATTCATTAGAATATTACATGGAATAATATACAATTTTTAAAATAAGGGAAAGCAAAATATCTTGGTGCGATCACACGAAGGTATGAATCTTAGTTTATTGGATGATTCATACTTACATAAAAGAGTTAATTAATTTACCACCATGTTTGAGAATATTAAAAATTTTGGATTTGTATTTCGTGGGATTCAATACAATAAATGTTAAGTTTAGATAAATTATCATTATTTGTATTAATTATACTTCAAACGTTTGTAATAAATAATTTCTGAAAGAAAATTGGAGGAATTTATCAATAAAAGAAATTCGGTTAAAATTTGTTCCCACCTACACTCATTTTTTGGGCTGCGAGATTAAATTCAAATAAATAAATATATTCGACATAAAATGTGGAATGCAAAGAATATATCTGACAAAAAATAATAAGCTAAATCTAATAAATTTAAAGACAATGTTTCGCTTATTCAGTCTCAAAGAATAAAAAAATATTTACGAACAAATTATAAGATATATTTCATGAAAAGCGAATCTTTTATTAAATTTACTTCTCCCGCTGGCATTAAGGTTGAGCGTATTTTATTGAAGCGTACTTCAATAAAATACGCTCTTCTTTTTGCTTAAGTAAAATATAGTTGATTAATTGAAATATCATGTTTCGCTTACTCGGTCTCAAAGAATACAAAAATATTTACGAAGAAACTTTAAGATTTATTTCATGGAAAACGAATCTTGTAATTATATTTACTTCTCCCGCTGGCATTGAAATAGGTCAAGTGTGTTTTATTGAAGCGTACTTCGCTCAAGTAAAACATATTCGCTAAGAAACGTTTGTTTCAGTTTTATTTATTAAGCGATAGCATTTTTGGGAAAAATCAATTAATAAATTTAATTTGTATTTCCTTTAATTCTTCTATTTAAACTTTAAGCCTGACGAGTTTATGGTCAAAAATGTCTGCCTGCCTATTTATAATATTTCTCCCTAATGTATGAATCAATTTCTACATTATATTTTAAGATTTCGATACACCATGGAATGATCCACAGGCTGAAAATATTATTTTATTCCTGCAATAGACTTTATTTGGTTTTATAAATTTGCCACTTTCAGTTATAAATGTAAGATTAATTATTATATTTTTAAAATGTACCCTTTAAAATTTTCAAATGTATCCTTCATGTACCTTTTAAATTTAAATTTCAGCTAAATTAAAGACATTAATTGGAACTTGAGAGTTATATTAATGTCAATTCTTTTTTCCCCTAACATGGTTATCATGCGATGACAAGAGGATTTGCCCCATTTTTTTAATTTTTAGGGTTCCGTACCTAAAAGAGAAAAATGATAACTTTGTAGGATCACTTACGTGTCTGTCAATACGTCACAGGCGTTAAGAAACCGCTGGACGTGGATCCTGAAAATTTGCACAATAAAAAATGTATCAAATCTCAGATATTTTTATAGCTAAAACACAAAAATGTTAATTTGGCGGAAAAATTAATTATTCAATTTTTTTTAAATTCCATGTGTATAGCGGGGTATTATTTGAAAGAGCTGGGTAAGGGTCTCATAAAAGTAAATTTTTTTTCATATTTTTAATTATTATTTTTATATAGTTTTTACTAAATAATGAACTAATATGACGACTAGCGCCATCTGCAGAACTTTATTATTCCACCTGGCAACATTTTTACTAAATCAATTCAAAAAATATACATAAGAAGAGAAAACCCTTCAGGGTTTAATTTTGATAAAAAAATGTGATACGTCATCACTATGATATCAGCAGGATGTACGATGTATATTGTTTGCAGTCCTTGAACAAAACCTTCAAGCAATCACAAAGATAAACAAAGAGAGTTAGCAATCTAAATATATCAAAAGCAATGCTATCGGAAAATTGTCGAGAGTTTAGTTCAACAGAAATTATAAATTATTTGCGGCAATGCAGAATAGTCCATTAGAAAGCCAATATGTTATATCCTGGAACAAAATGGGCTCTATGAAACGAATAATAGGTCAATAGTTGCGTAAGCTCGTCCTTGTTTAACGCCAAATTTGAGAAACCTCTTTGGGCAGAAGCTGTGAATGCCACTATGCATATAAAAGAACCCGTCACCAGTAGCCAGCATAGATCAGAATACCACTCTCTTTGAAAAATGGACAAGAAGAAGATCGAATTTGGATCATTCGTGAATTATAAGCAGTCTGGCATTACCCATATACCGATATAAAAGTGCAGAAAATAGGATAAGAATCAGAACAAAATTACCTAGTCAGATAATCCAAGAATATCAACGGCTATTGATTGAATAATTTTACGTCCTATAAATTTAGTGTAGCCAGAGATTTTGTAGTCAAGGAAAATATAGATTACAGTTTAATAACGTTAATTATGTCAGAAGAGAAACAGCAACCTTAAGGCGCAACTGAAGAGGTGGTTCCTATGAACAATAGCAGCTTAGATTCAAAAGAAAGAAATAACAATCTTTTCATGAAAATAACACGTAGAAACTAGTAGACAAACCAAAAGACGGTACAGTAAAGAAAAATAAATGAATGTTTAAAAATGAATATAACAATGAAGGTGAGGTACGTTATAGAGCAAGGCATGTGGTTAAGGGCTTTGTCCAGAAGAAACAGACAGACTTTAATAAAATATTCTCACATAAAGATATTAAACCTTGAGACTATTAATAGCTTTAAGTATTACTACTAAGCCTAAGTCGTTGCCGTGGTGTGTTGGGTTGATGACAAGGCATACGGCCTTTGACGATGCGGCGCACCGCGACGACCCGGATTCGATTCCGGCCGTTCGTCGAATGGTGCTGGACTGGTGTTGTGGTTGGCTGTAAGAGATTGCTCTCGTAGCAGTAAGTATATCATATGTATCGATTAGATACATTAAAGTAGATAAATAAATAAATATCACCTTGATGCGCCTAAAGCATTTGTGGATGTTTTATTTTGATGAAAAATGTATATGGAAATTCCAGAATATTTATAACTTGATAATTGCACTAACAAATGTCTAATGTTAAAGAGAGAAATTTATGGACTCGAGTAGTCAGCTAGAACTTGATGCAAGGAGTAGAGGCATGTTTGGTAAAATTAAGCTTTGAAAATCAAATCGTGAACTTTGTTTTTTGTAAAATGCGATAAAAATATAAATATATTTACAGCTTTGTAGCAGATGCTTTATTGTTTTTTTATAACTATCCGAGTACATACGGAGAACCGAAAAACCAGCCAGTATCAAAATTTAAATTAAAGGACTAAGGTCAATTCAAACAATGTTTGGGTATGCGTGTGAATGTTGATAAATATTGTATTACTCTTGACCAAAAGCGATTTGTAGATACTTTTTTAAAGAAGTTCAATATATCAGAATAATTGCATTCAGATACATCTATGAAAGTTAATTTGAAAGTAGAAAAAGATGTAAACAATATCAACAATTGACTGCGAGTTTGATGTATTAATCTGTACTTACGAGGCCACATATTTCTTATAGTGTCTGTTTTCTAACTGAGTATATTAAATGTTTTAACAAAATTTTTTGAAAATATTTGAAAAGTTTGTTAAGATTCTTTAAGAAAACTAAAAGTTATGGTTTAGTTTGTAGGAAGGCTGCATGTCATTTGCATGTTTTTGTTGATGCTGATTGGGTACCTTATTTTTTGAATAGCACGTCACATACTAGGTTTTATTTTGTCATGTCAGAATCAGTAAATCCTTATATATCAAAAATCAGAAAACCGTAGCACTATCCAGCACGGAGGCAGAGTATGTATCTGAATCCGAGTCCTCTAAGTAAGTCATTTATTTGAATAATTTATTTATAGAATATATTAAGAAAGTGAATTTTGTGAAATGAAAGTATTTCAGTGAGTTTATATAGCAATAAGCCAAGTTTTCTCAAATTAGTTCATAATAAGCATACGATGCAGTCAAAATTATATAAGTATTGTGCCTTAATTAGCACGAATGTCAACAAATATTTATGAAAACATAGTACCATTTATTAATTATCTTCATTGGAGTAATACGTAAGACGGGCGGTGAGAAAAACCAGCCAGTATTTTGATACTGGCTGGTTTTTCTGTCAATCAACCACACACATTCAATCAACCATAGTACGAAGTAATAAAGTATGTTTTTGTTCTGGAAGATAATTGCAGAATAAACGTAAATATGAAAACAAAAACTATATATATATATATATATATATATATATATATATATATAAATAGGGATAACTAATTATAAAGTCGCCTCTTAGGGACTGAGCCTGATCCTTTCTTACTTAAGCATTGTAATATAATGTTTTATATAGACATAAGATTACAATATTTAAGCTCTTAGTTTGTGTAGCTTTTTCATAACAGCGTTTATTAAATCAGTTACATAATTACTGGTGGGAGAAAGTTGATTAAATAATTAATATTCGAAATTTCAAATATATTTTGACAAAAAAAAATTTCTTTCGTTATGATATAGTCGATGGTAAATTTGTAGTATTTCTAAATTTTTCACCACTCTTGATATAACTAGATTTATAATTTATTTACATTTGATACGAATACCTATTACGTCTTGAGATGTTTAAATAAGTTTACCCTTATCTTGTATACACATAAATCTAAATTCAAATAATCCATAAAAGGATATATAATTAAAAATTTGATCACTTCCTACTAGTTTTGGAGAGCTTTTTAACAAGTTTTTTTCACTTTTTAACAAGTTACAAAACCGACATACAATATCTTCTTATTAATTTTTGTAACAGGTCTATTTGTTTCCGCGCAAGTCAGGTAGGATTTTACATTTTCAAGTAGGATTTTGCATAATTTAGACCATTGATTATGTTAAGTTTATATGATTCTCTAATTTTTTTTAATCCACATTATTTACATACGATTAAAATTTTGATTTGGTACAGCATTCAAACAATTTTATATTTTCAATTTATTTTGACGAAAAGTTCGAACATCATATTAATTATCGTAATAGTGTATTACTAAAAATTTGGCTAGCTAACTGTACTTTTTTGTTATGAAAGTGAATATATAACATATTAGAAATTTATTACCTAAATTACAATTTTTCCATAACTAAAAGAGATTTAATTCTTCTAAATACTTTTATTTAATTCCCAGATCTAAAAAAATAAATTTCTTTTTCCCCTCCAAATTTATTTCTTATTAATTTGAGCATATAATTTAGGTCTGGAAATACAAAGCAATGTAAGTACATTGATATAACAAAGTGTGAAAAATTTATCTTTAGTTCATTTTATTTCCATTAACAACTAAGTTTTGACATTTTGTGTACGTTTGCTGGACGTCATTCAATAGTTAGTTAGTTAGTGGTACAATATAGATACTAGAATTATAGCACAGTTCTAAATATTTTAATACTAAAAAGTATACTAGTTAACCAGTCACAATATCTTCTAAAAGTATGTCACTGGAAGCTTCCAATTTACTTTGATACCTACAACTACAAAACAACAGCTTCATCAGCCTCGCCAAGCAATCTCCGTCCAATAAACTTTTTATTGTTTTTAACAAGTAATTGACGTTATGCTAAGTCAGATTTTGTCTCATTTTTGTTTATATAAAATTTGTGACTAATAAATCTTCCAAACTTCTTACGTGAATTTTATATCGACGATTCATGGAAAATAAACTTTCGTAGTGTCCCATCGACCGTAAATTCCACTGATCATGATGCTTCTATCGTACCAGGAATTATATTTAAATAAACTAAAATTTGTAATGTATAAAGTGATACGTGTACGTGTTTTATAAAAGTAATATTTGATGTTAAACTCGTGTCCTAACTATTAATAAAATTAATATTATTTATTGTACAGCTTAAAACATTTTATATACTAGAATATTGCACTCAAGGACCTTATAACTATTGGACGAATAATTAAACTAATTTACTTGAAACAAGGTGTGTCATTTTAGGGGTACAGGGGGAACGTACTCGATTCTGACTGGCTAACGCCGTGCACACGTTCCATTTTAATGGGCAAAAAAGCCATTCACATGTACTTTAAATCGCAAATGTCGCGGCTATGATAATATTGATAAACATTGTTCGATAGTATTTAATTACCAAGCTTTACTCTTGTAATGTTCGAAAATTATTCTTCGTAATGTGTAACTTTCCCTTTGAAATTTGCTTAATTAATCTTATAATAATTTTAATTGACTTGGAGATATTTTAGTAAGAATGACCATTTTTCATTGTTTATTAATTCATTAATAAATTTAAAATTACCAAGACTTGCATGAACAACCACAATTATAAAAACGAGCAAAATGTTACCTTTTATTTCCATTTTGTATTAATTTTCAAATTAATAAAATCGTCTTTATCGTAATTCTACGTGAATTTATTTGTATGATTGATAAACATAAAATTTGTCTAATGTGCCCGTAAAATTAAGTCACAGAAATATAAATACAATTCGAGTAAAAAAATCGCCCAGTGGGTAATGAAAAAAGAGGAGAATTGAAATTACTTCCTAATACATATGTGCCCAACACTATTATTAGTATATTTTAAAAAGAAGTCACAATGTTAATAAAACAAAAGCATTCATAGCATGGTTCAATGAGAGACATTTTATATATTTTCAGCAATACCTCTTCCCAATTAATTAATAAATTTGTGGCTAGTCCTTTGCCGGAGAAACTAACGTTACAAAAAAATTATATGTAAATATTAATATTCGATTTAAAGATAATTGGGTTACTCCGGACTACCTGGTTCATTTTAGCGAAGTCCTGTATACCTGGTTCAGTTTAGTTGAAGTCGTACAAATAATTCAATTTATTAACCGCTCCATTCTGAATTAAGAGTTATATTTAATTGTATTCTTTCTTAATAGTCACGGCGGATATCAAGATGTTAGAATAACTTAAAATAATCCTCTAAGGTATGAAATTCAGGCATACGACTATTTTTATAATTTCTATGTCGAAAATGTAATTTAGATTAGTTTTTATTAACAATTTGTTAATATGTGTTAAACCTTGTTAGTGAAAGGGAAACGACGACAGCAAAGTGTAGAGGGGACTCATTCTTTGCCTTCAGAGTCACGTTGCCTGTTCATTCGAGACCAAAAATCGAATGTGTCGATTTTCGTCGACACCGGGTCCAAAGTGTCCTTGATCCCAACAAATGAATTTCAAAAGAGAAGTACTTCTCAACTTACTTTTTTGCTGCTAATTACAACAGAGTATATGGGCAGAAAACATTTTCTTTAGACCATAATAGTAGTGAAGTAAGTGTTAATACACTTGTTCTTGGAGCAGATTTCCTCCACTATTTTGAATTAGTGCCAAATCTTCGCCACAAATGTTTAAGAGATTTCACATCCAATATTCAAGCAGCTGGGCATTTAAGACAAGCTGCTCTCTATTAGGTAAAAACCATTTCTAGTTACAAAACACCTTATCTGAAAATGTTATAAAAATACCCCGCCATCTGTAAGCTGCCCGATCCCAACAGTACCGTTAAGCACAACACATTGCACTTTATTGAAACCGATGGCCTTTCAGTATTGGCGAAACCGCGACGATTAGTACCGGATCGACTCAAAATTGCAAAAGCAGAGTTTCAAAAAATGTTAAACTTGGACCATGTGCAACCATATAAGAGCAACTAAGCAACTATGCAACATATCAAAAAGAGATCGGGGAACTGGACACCGGTTGGAGACTTCCGTGCGTTAAAGTACAAAGAGTTAAGGACAAATATCCGATCCCATGCATCACATACTTCAGAGAAGAGTTTCATGATACTAAATTATTCGCCAAAGTCAACCTCGTAAAGGCCTACGGTCAGATTCCTATCAACACTGGTGATATCCATAAAACAACTATCTGCACTCCATTCGGTCTGTACAAAAGTACAAGGATGCAGTTTGGTCTGTATAATGCTTCTGACACCTTTCAGCGCTTCATTGGTGAAGTCACTAGGGACCTTCCAAGAGTTTATGCCTTCGTTGGCGACATTTTGGTGGCTTCAGAAAACATGCTTTGTTTTCTGAGCGTCTGCAATGGTTCGAGGGTCTATTCTACAAACTCGTCGAATATGGGTTACGCATCAATGTCGACAAATGCAAATTTGCTTCCACGTCCTTAAATTTTTTTGTTTTTCAGCTTTCAGAACATGGCATTGAACCCCTGAAGGACCGAGTATAATATATCACAAACTATTCAAGGCCTGAGAACCTGACCCAGTTAAGAAGGTTTTTAGGTGCGTTAAATTAAATTATCAAAGATTTGTACGTAAAGCAGCAGACATGGCCGTGAAATTCTTTGAAGGAAACAAGAAGAAACCTCGCTCGGTACCAGAGACAAAGAGAAAGACTAATTTGAAAAAATTGAATAGAATAAGGAAATTGACAAAATATTCTAGGCTACCAAAGAGGCCATGTCGAAGGCCACACTACTTCGCCATCCCATTCCAGGAGCAAAACTAAGGCTCTGGGTTGACGCGTTAAGCGTGGAAACCGGAGGGACCCTGACGCAGCAAGAAGATCAGAATCGGGAACTAATTGCAAATAAAATACTTTTGATACCTTAACCAACTAATTTGTAATTATTGATTGAATTCAATGTCATCTATCTTTATTTAGACGTCGAGCTAACAATTAAATACACAACATAGGTATTATCCTTTATTAAGTTTGATGCCGCCTTAATTCCTAAATGTTTAGCGGCAAATTATAATTTAGAATCATACTGAATACTCCGGATATGATATAAGGGGCGAAATAGCTTACTATAAAACAAAGTTTTTTGTTTATAAAGTTACTTTTTACCAAAGATTCGTGACTTTTATCAGAGATGATCTAGCAATATTCAAGTTTCTTCTGTTATGTAACCTAGTCAGTTTTTCTTTTAATTTATGATACTTATTTCTTTTTAAAAATTTAGGCAGTCAAAATTATATTTTGAAAAACACAGTAATGATTGAGTAATCGGATTGCGTGTAACTTGAATGTTGTATTCATATATTCGACTAAAACAAAATATCAACTTATGAAAAAGTTGAGACATAGATATAGAAGTATTAAATAGTTCTCTAAAAGAATTAATTTTTTGCACACTTTATTTTATACACTTCAACCTAATGAAGTTTCTACGCAAGTAAAATGAGTATTGCTCTTGATTAGTCTAATATACGGGCTAATTAATCATGGAAACTATGTTTTTGGTTTTATAAAATTTCTATTAAAATATTCTCTTAAAGCGGTTTCATTACTTCGGGACTTCTACATTGGAAGATATTGACTTGATTCAGTTTCACGTCTTCGTAAAGTGATAGAACAGAAACGGTACAAAGGATGAAATTCCAGATTTGCTCGTAGGGGCATTCACCAATTAAGGTGTAGGATAAGACATTTATTGCGTGTTTTTTACTTGATTATCGTGTTTAAATTTTGCATATACCTACCCAGTTTTTCCGTTGATGTTATTACAATAGCGACCTATGTATGTTTCGTTTATCACTTATTACATGCTACATATTCGACTTCTTGAAATATATTCTTCCAAGTGACATTAAAACATTTTCAATTTCAATGTTGATAATGAATTTTGCAAATTTATTTGATCCGCTTTTATTTTTTACACTTTCTCATCTAATTGTAAAAAATTTTTCTAATTTGTTTAATTCATTTTACTAATTTCATCCACAAAACAAAAATAAAGTTCAAATCATCGTTATATTTAGTTGACTGTTATAAATATAATTGTATAAAATTATGGTATTATATAATTATGGCAACGATTTTAATATTTCTCTGTCGAAGTAGCCATTGTAAAATATGATAAACTGATATTTTTTGGTTTATTTTGTTTAACAATAGAATTCAATTGATTTTCCTGTATTCCATTATAACTTAGGACAGACATCTTACAATAAACTATACGTATAACATTAACTCACTAAAAATTAAGAATAAATAAAAAAACGCGTACTACAATCCGTATATAAATGATACAAACAGGAGAGTCGTCAAAATGACTCTTTGAAGAAACTGTATATCGAAATGGCTGAATTCATTAATATTGTATAAATATGAATGCATAAATATAAAGTTACGGTTGGCATTTTCAACAAAATATCCACAGTGAACATTTAGATGAAACTCCTTTATTATATCTGTCATAAAGCTTGCTACTAGTCCCCGTAGTACGCCACTTATCTGCCACTGACAAATGTTATGAAAAGGGTTTCCGCAATGATATCCTCTCGTGACAATACCGCACTTACTCATTACTTACAAAGTGAGTACTTACATACGCAATATATATATATATATATATATATATATATATATATATATATATATATATATATATTATCTAAAATACGGTAATCACATTATATTTTTCTTAAAGAAAAACACTGCTGCTATGTTATTAATTCATTCAAATATTGTAAATCAATATAGGTGTACATTTTCGTAAGCTAACAACTTAGGAAATGTTAGAGATTTTTAAATATTTTTTCACAAAATTGGATTTTCAGCATAATACCCTAGATTTCACTTTTCAGTCGGAATGCCATGTAAAATAAATTATTCAGTCAGATTTATTAATAAAAAATTCATGGGATTTTGCAATTTTATTTTAATTTAATTGATATCAAAAATTTCTAATTTAATGACAAAGTGAGTACGCCCGTTTAGTCGTCTTTTTTGTGCTATTTCTGGATAATAATTAAGACCTTTTAAATTAAAATTAACTTTAGTGTGAACACAGTTTTTCTTATTCATTATCGTATGGTTTTGTAATGGCAGATAAGACAACCAAATATTTTTGGTGTTGTCTATGATTTAACTTCGAATATATTTATATGAGTATCGGTTTCCTTAAATTTTTAAGTGGCTTTTCTGAACATATTCTATAAAGAAGTTTTTCAATTTAACTGTAATATCATTTCAATGATTCAACATTAGCAGAAACACAATTTCGCATAAAAGATTGCTCAATAACATCTTAATTTAAAAGCTTCAAGCCTCATTGGTAGCATTTCTCTAAACAAATCCGCTCAACCAAATCAAAAACCAATCTCAAATCAGTTCAGTTATAAAAATATTATTACTGACAATTTTTCATCAAAAACTTTAAATTATGTTGAAATTTCAAAAGAACTTACATTTAATATTGTGTAAAATTTTAATTTCTTTTCAAAACACATATTCTTTACTTAAATGGAGAGCAAAATATTTTTCGCATCACTGCTCCTCATTTGATATAAATCTTTGTATTAGGTTGGTAATTTATAAACTCCGTCTCTGTAAACAAAATTTTCAACCTTTTTATTTGTAGTCAATAAAATCAATCATCAAATATATAAGCACCGGCAGTTTCTCACACTTGTCTTCATTACGTAGGCAGAGCTACAGTTTACAAATTTTAGGCCTTTGGTTGAAAACCCGGTGAAGTTCGATTTTGATATGACTTTCGTCTTTAAAGCTTCTATTACATAAATTATTAGACAGAGAGCAAAACAGAAGGTAATTACATGCCAAAAGATGTGAAAAATACGGTGTATGAAGTATATAATCCATTCAAGTGAAAGTAATTTTTCACGCGTTATTTTTGCTACGTGGGGTCGAGAATTGTCATGTAAAAAGATAAACTCTGCTTTGATCTGAAGGA
The DNA here is from genome assembly GCA_039881145.1 of Druceiella hillmani. Lineage (NCBI taxonomy): Eukaryota > Metazoa > Arthropoda > Insecta > Lepidoptera > Hepialidae > Druceiella > Druceiella hillmani. Next base: position 1,025,863 of record JAYKKI010000041.1, read on the forward strand.
AGGACAGCAGTAATTTTGCTCAATCGTTCACAATAAACCTTAGCTTAGCACTGTATTACTGTTAGCTTGAAAGAGTTTCTAATAAATAACTCAATGAACAACTCCATTTATACCCCACCATGTACTCAAAACAATCTTTTGTCCAATATTATATTTTGGTCTAGGTACACCTTTTTTACAGGGCCTAGTCACTGGCGATTACATTAAAAATTAACATAAGCCATCCACTTTTCATTTCCTGTAATTAGTTACTTTAGCCTCTCGATGGTACGATGGAAACTAAGTAACTCCAAGCACATAATAGCTCTCCTCTGAAGTTGAAAGGGTGTTAACTCATGTGGTAGCCAAACGGAATACTTTAACTTTTTTCTTAAGACGTGAAGTTACTTTTTTGCTTGAAAATAGATTTGCCAAATAAGGCAAACTTTATCTAGAATCTATTTCAATAAGGCTTTTAAATTTTTCTAAATCAATTGTAGGAGGTCGCTTTAGATGAAGTTTGTCGGACAGGTCAAAATTTCCTTTTTTGAATCTTTGGAACCACTGCTTCGCAGTGTCGTAACAAAGCATATTTTCACCCATAGTTGTATATATATTATATAATGCTTATCTGGAAAGAGAAAAAAAGTTTTTTTTCTAATAGCCCACCTGAAGATGTTGTAATACAACGTAACCTAGGTCGTGGTAAATAACTCAAAGAAAGTTGAAATAATACTACATCACATAGTTTTATTTAGTCGGGAATAATGAATTTCTACAATATTAACGCCAAATGTATTCAACAAATATGAAGATATTTTATTGTCATTTATCTTTTTTCATTGTTAAAATGATGAGGTATTTGGATTATAATCAGCAAAAATTATAAAAAAAACTCCAAACGAACATTATCCCCCAAAATTTTAATTGGAATTTTTTCAAACTTGAATGAAATAAAAATCTTGCATTAAAAAAATCTTAAAAACTAAGAGACGACACCTGACAAAAACTATTATTAAATCATCTGAAAGAACATAAAAACTGAACAGAATGAAATAAGTTTTACTAATCATATCTAACTGCACATTATGCAATACATGAATATCTCTCAAGCCGTTAAAGCTATACAAGAAAGTAAATATTATTATTCTTTCTACTTAACTACGCATAAGTGTATTTACTATTATAATTTGTTTTTAAATCGAATATTTCAAAATTTTATACCTAAATATTAAATTTCAATTGTTTCTTTTACGAAAGTTGTTATCAATATTCATAATTAAACATCTAACTTGATGGTATTAAAATATTTCCATATTAGCTGGGTGTGTGACGTGAAGGCAGCTGAGCGTCTTGTTATTTATTGTAAATTAAAAAAAAATATTGGGGTGAATCCGTTCGTTAACGAATAATAGTAATAATATAATTGTCTGTTCCAAGAATATACAATATACTTTCATTTTCCCCTGAACAATTAACACAATAAACGAAGTATTGCTCATAATTTAACCTTTGAAACGCTTATATTTGCTTAAAAAGTAATATGAAATTTTCCACTTTTATGTCGACGTGCGACAGAAAAACGGCAAAGGAAATATAAGGACTAATAACTTTATATATTTATTGATTAAAACACCGGTAAAATAAAAACTTATTTGTGAACGTTACACACATATGTGTACATATATATATATATATATATATATATATATATATATATATATATATACATATATATATATATATATATATATATATATACATATATATATATATATTTATATATATATATATATATATATATATATATATATATATATATATATATATATATATATATATTATCATTCATTAACTTCTATACTAAACTAACGCAAACACTTTAAAGTGACTTAAACTAAAAACACTCGTAGAGAATGTAGATTGACGCAAATTTTGCATGGTTGAGAATCTAATTAAAGTTTTCAAATTACTTTTCATTTAAAAGTTTAAGATGGGATACACATATATTTTCAATCAGATTGAAATGTGAACTCAATGAAGAACTAAGGCACCAACGACGACTACAATAATACATAATATTTTTGAAACAAACCTGATTATAATCTAGGATGGTGTGAGTGTAATAAATTATTATTCGTTTTATTAAGTGATGGCTTTACTAAATTAAACGAAATTAAAAGCTTACGCCAAATAATTTACTCATCATTATTACTAAATATGATGAGTTAGCAAATACTTGAGCTCAAATATCAACATTATTTGCCATACCTGGTGCTCGGCAAAGTAAAAACATGACAACTTAAGTAAACATATAACCCACCTAAGTAGGTCGAAATGTAATGCACAATGTTATGAATGTATTCTTAGAAATTATTACATAAAATTAAGTTGAGTTAGAATAATACTTTAAAATAAGAAATGCATGATGTTTTCCATTTTTTTTAAATAGTGTTCGTTCCTTGAGTTTATAAATTATGTATTTGACTTTGTTATTAATATTTTTTACAAACAATTTATTTGTCTCTTTTTTTTTCCTACTTTCAGTTTACATTTAAGATGAACAGAGAATTTACTCCAAAAATGCACATTTATTATAATTCGAATTAAGCTATTAATTTCATTACAGTCAATGAAAACTCTAAACGGCATTGATTGATCAACTGAGAAGACGAACTTATCCAAAATGATTGAGAAGAAGAGCTTATTCAAAATTGTAGTTCATGAACATGTAGTTCATGAGCATGTTCATGAACAGATTAAATGATTTTTATTGTTTTCTAAAATCAGAATTTTCCATGCATGTATCTAGACTTCAGGTGTATAAATACATTTATATATTAAATATAAACATTAGAAATGAACTTATTATGGAGAAATATTTTAACTGTTTTAATTTTGTTGTTCAATCTTACTTAGATTATTTTTGTAATTTTAAAAGCGGGAAAAAATTTAATTACACAGAGGCATTAATATGCGTATAAGTGTACACATAAATACACACACACACACACACACACACACACACACACACATATATATATATATATATATATATGTATATGTATACATATACATATATATATTTATATATATATGTATATGTATACATATATTATCTTTTCCTAACACGATTGTCTCTTTTCCTTTTTTTATTCTACGCATTTTCTTTATGTTCACGCTGTTATTTCTTTTTAATTAAACGTGGAATAGATTCAATCAAAACCACAGAATTTTCGAAGATTCTTTTCACATTTCTTGTCCGTAAGGTCAATTTCGTTATTAATTTTTTTATTCAATTTATACTCCCAGATATCTCAAAAATAATTTGTCAAATGACACATTATTTTACATCGAATTGTCTGTTTGTTCTCACACACAATTTTTCTAAAGACCGTTTAACGTGAAGAGATGATTTTATTACATTTACAATATATAATGCACTGACTATGGACAAGAAATCCAAAACGTTATTTTATAGATAAATTTGCGGGTATACAGGTATTTCCCACGACACCCATTTTTTCTCAGCCATGGTTCTTAGAAATTTTTGGCGGGAAAATATGAAATTTAGCATAATGACAAAATAAATTTATTTCCAATAGGCAACTAGAAATATACTTTGATTTGATTTCTTCAAATTAATTTAATTATTAAATAATCCTTATTTACACATAGCCACAGTTATTTCATTACTTTGTTCCTAGTTAGAATAACTTTATTCAGATGAGATCAAGTGATAAGAAAATAATTTGATGAAGCGTTATCTTACGTAACTCATCAGAATTTGAAAAACAATGAAATTAAAAATAAATTTTATTTGTATTATTTTATTGGTAAATGGTGTAATTTAAAGTACTACATTAATCATAAATGGTAGTAACGTAATTTTTCAAATTAAATATTAAAAAGAAAATGGAAGGCAAAAACTTCTATGAAATAAAATAAGAATCATTCAGGCAAAAACACAATTTTAATAATATTTATAAATTTTTTCCTGTCTTTTTATACCTTAATTTTAAATTTGGTTTAATTGGAATTTTATAAACTAGGAAATTGTGTATCGCTGGGTGCGTGGGCTTTAATTAATTATTAAACTTAAGTGTTTAAAAGTTAAGAACAGAAAATTATAGTGCTGTGCGATTTATTATTATAGGAATTTTTTTTCAGCAATCATCGGGATGGCTGTTATGCTTAATAAAATAAATGATAATATATATAGCAGCAAAAATTAAAAGTTACAAGTAAACTCTATTGGCTCAACTGCTTGTAATAGATAATATTCAACAAGCATTTAACTTGACGATTTGTGGAATTGTAATAAAAAATTCATTAGAATTAATTTGATGTTCATACATACACTGAAAATTGTTGCAAACTTGTTACTGAAAAGAATTAAAATTATGTCCATATAATATATAATTTCTGCTTATTTTTATTACACACAAACATTTTCCTCATGATAGTTAAAATGTATACGAATCATTAACAAATTTACTCAAAACAAATACTTTTTCCGCATCTTGATACGTGCTTATATGTATTTTCCATCTATTTGACTCAACTTCGCTTTCCGCGGCCATACTTGATCTTTTCCATCATCGAAACGGTTTTACTAAAAAATATAAGGTCTAATTTTGACAACCACCTAATTTTTTATTTTCCTGTGCCAATATAAAACCTAACCAGTACTAATATTGTCAATGAATCATAGGGCATTATATATCAACACTAAAACCCAGACTTTATCACTAGGGAATGGAGAACCATTTTTATATTTTTTAAATTTTTAAGGCCCTAATGTGCATTTTATGCTGATTCTGAATTGCCTTAGAATTATAACTTCTGAAAGCTCTTCCTGAAAACTGTTTGAAATTTATAAGAATGTACTCAATTTAATTTTATTCTGAGAGAATCTATCGGAAGCTGTATACATCCAGAAAATTGAGCTCGTCCGACTGATTTATTTACAATTTTTGACGTTTTATGTCTATGGCGAATAATCACTTCTACCTATATTATTTTATTTAATTGACATAAAGTTAAATAACTTATTATGTTCCACTGTATATACATTTGATTCGGGAGAGACATTATAATATGCAATACTAATCGTGAAGAAAAGTGAATAAGCAGGAACAATAGTCTCGACCTTCAGGGTAGTAGTTAGGAGTGCCGTGACAGGACCTACGACTCGCCTGTCTCCTTGCTCGCTTTCAGCTATTATTCTACGGTACGATAGCCGTTTGGAGGTGGAACACTATTATTTTCATTCACTGGCTTTTACTTTTTGTATGATTTTTATTGACTAATTGACTTTTAGATGTTGAAGAAGAAAAGCCTTGAAATATGGCCAAATAACTGCCATTTTGTATTGGTCGATTTCAGTTTTGTAAAAATAGCATATTAATTGTTTTCTGAGGAAAAAACATTTTGCAACTTGGCGATTAACTCACATTTTACATTAACTTTTAAAGCTGAACGGAGCACCAGAAGAAATAAAAAACGAAAATTCTCGAAACCTAAGCCTCTATTTATTGTAAATAGGTTATGTATATTGGGTTATTCAGATCCAATTACTAATTAGAAATAGCTACTATTAAGTGCATTTATTTTTTTAATATGAAAAACTATGTTAATATTTGTTCCATAAAAAATTTTTAATTTTTATATTGAATATGAAAAACGTTGCAGGGTACTTTTTGATGGAAACGAATAATGCAAATTAATACAAGAAAACACCTTTAATAAGTTATAGAGTTTCATTATTCGCTATTTGGTTATGTAACCCTAAAATTGTTTAATTAATATAGGAAGAATATACAAAGGAATCAGTGTTCAAATGTCGTCAAATATGAGTAAGTGTATTATAATCTATCATATTTATGTTTATTATGTTCGTATAAAAATATTACTTTAACTACTATAAATACACATAAAGACATAGCTGAATTAATTATAGTATCATAACCTTCAATTTTTTCCAGTGAATTATAAGCTGCAACTGTGCAGTGCAATCCGCTTATTATGCATACAGATATTTTCCATATAATTTTTCATATGTGCAAACAGCCATTTTCTATGTGTTTTCTAGGATTGGTAGCCAGACTGCAGTAATTGATTTTAATATATATATTTTTACGTATACACCTTCACCTTCACATTTTTAGGTACATTGTTTAAACCAAAAATAAAGTACATTTTTGCTTTATATTGTTCTATAAATGATATCAGAATTTGTTATTTAGCATTTACAAAAACTTCAGCTCTTCCATGTTATTCTTTTCGAACTGAAAAAAATTAACAAGTTCATTTTTAAATCTAATAAGGGAAGAGGAAATGATATAGCAGGCATTTATACCATATAGAAAAAATATGTGTTTTCACACACAAGCATGAAAATATCCATGAAAATCTAGGGAAACACTTTCTCATCAAATGTTTCCTTGAGCGGTTCAAAAATATATTTCGCGATCTTTAAGTTTTCAAGCTGTAGATAAAACTCCATTGTGAATATTTTAATAAACAAAACAACATTGTTAATAAATCGGTATCAACTTTTGCTTTGCAGGAGAAATTTTATTTGCAGAATATTTTCATCTAATAATATCAATTGATTCTTTGTATCTCAGGGTTCAATAATTTTCACTTTTTTCATTTTATTAATTTTATTATTAGAAGAATCCTATACAAACCTTATTTTTGTTATTTTTTAATGTTTTTACTCTCTAAAATTATCTACATATAATTATCTAAAAAGTATAAAGTTATTTATATTTATAGATTGTGACTGAATTATTCCTTCATATGACAATGTCTGCCTACTCCACATTTCGGTCTTCTGGGTCTCTACACCAACTCTTCCCTTCCGTCATATTTTCTTCATACTTGGGAAAAAGTAACTAAGAAAAAAGTTGTTATACAAAATTGATTTAAAAGAAGAAAATTTCATTTTACAATATAAATAAGTACAATGTATGAAACAGTTGGCAATTTTTTATTTAACAAAATAAAAAGAGTAAATATTTTAGTATACAAAACTTATAAATATTTTAGAATAAAAATATACAAAACGGAATCCACAAGCATTTGTTTAAATTCGTTTGGCAGAATATGGTGCCAAATGTAAATTTATGACACTCCAACTAATTACATTAAATAGAATAGTAAGTAATTACATTAAATAGAATCGAATATTTTATTACCGACATTGAAATAATCATGCTGATTCTGATCTTTGATTGGTATTTAATATTAGAAAAGCAAACTAATCAAATGAGAATACGTATAAACGATGGACGCACATTTCCTATGACGAGTTGATGCGGTTGAACAACTGAATGGACTATGTACTAAATATTTATGTTGTTACATAACAATCACGGTTTAGACTAAATTTTAGACGTTAAATTAAAAAACAGAGAATGCCAAAATTATTACCTGCCTAGAACAATAGGACTAAGCGTGTTATATATGGTGGTCTAAGATTTTGACAGAGAGTTATAATTATTTCGTTATACACTTTTTATTTAGAAAAGGGTAAATTTATCGACTGATGACAGGAGTTGCGTTGTTTTTAAGGACTGCTACCACAAACGAATAAGAAACGCCAATAAGGTAGATCATCTGTCCATTCCTCTGCCTGTCACTTGGAATTTGACATAACGACGAAGCATATCATTAAGTCACACACAATTGAACAGCTAACACTTCAAAATATCTTTATTTAACTTCTGGTATTAAACGGGTTATCAATTGAATGAGCTTATTTTTTTCAAAATAAATTATTTTTCCCGAATTTTGTATAAAAAAATTTCGAAAATTTAGTAGAAAACGTCAAAATATATTCCAACTTCACTATTCCCTCTTTCCAAAACTGATGTAATGCAATAATGACAAAAGTACATACGGTACTTGAAGTTGACTAAAGTTGTTAGTGAATCTTTGCAGATTCTAAATTTCCCAGTTTTGGAGAAAATCACGATACATCCGTAAAAAATATGACAGCCAATATATTTACTTTGTCATATTAATACTCAATTTACAATTTTAATTAAAATTTTTAAATATTTTAATAGAAATTAAATGTATTTATACATCCAGGTTATCATACACTTAAGAATGTACGGAAACTTCCTAGTTTTCTATAAAAAAAACATATGATGTTCTATTTCTACTCAACAGGTTTGCTTACTAATATTCTAATAATTTGTACTAAATGTCATGTACTAATATCCCACAGATTTCCTAAAAATTATTCAATTTTGCAACACAAATTTCGAAGTTTTAAAAATGTTTTCTTAAATATTTTTAAAATTCTCTCTTATTTATATATTTTGAAATAAAATATTTCATTTTATGTTTAACTTAAATGCAACTAAATTATCATGAAGCGTACTTCATGATAATCTAAGTTCAGATTACTATGAAGTAATTTAAGTTCGTGAAGTATTATCTTCAGAATTACTCAATCTTTTCCTCGTTTCTTTTTTAATAATTTCTTTCTCGCGTCACTTTGTCTTGGTTTTCTCCATTGGTTATAAATATTTATCAAATAAAAAGAATCAATCACTTAAAAATATTTCATCAAATAAAATATTTATCAAATAAGTTTAGAAAAAAATATTCATTTAAATTTGATTTTCTGAATAAATATTTTATGAATCCAGAAATAAATATGAACTTTTACCGATAAAGCTATTAAATTGCTATATATTTAATAAACGATTTTAACTGAATATTACTTAGAACATAATAACTTTACGTTTGAGATGGTAATATAACGCGATAACGAAGAATTTAAAATAGCGTCAAAAATAAACTTCTTGAAAAATAGAAAAATAAGATTACTGTAGAATAATTTTTATTTTTATGACAATTTTTTGTGGTGTCGCCAATATTGAAATTCCAATCATGAATCACCAAAATATATGATAATGTAATTTTATTTGCAGGTAAATATACAGCGTAGAAAACATTTTTCTCCTGAATATATAACAAATTTTTTTCTGAAATTTTATTTGATTCCTAGGATTCGTTTAAATGGTTACCCGAGTTTGGCGAAACAACAAGAAGGGTTGTGAATTTGGCATCTATGTTTATATCTAAATACATTGGATCAACGATATTAACGTCCAAGCCTATTTTAATTAATGTGTTTTCTACCGATAGACCTTAATCACACACGTATTTTAAACTGTATACCGTTACTCTGAAACTAACAAGGTGGGTATGAGTGCAGTCGCTGAAATCACTGAATTTTATCCATCAAACATAAATTCAAAGAAACTCAAAAAAGAAATTTGAGATAAATTTATCGTGTTTGATATCAAATATAGAGCCACAAAACGCTAAAGCTCCTATTAATCCTAGGTTAAGATGTGGACGTAAGCATATTTTTATTAAAATAATGAGGCCACTTCTAATCATTACATATAGATTGCTTATATTTGTAATTAGATGGCTGAATACATTTTAACAATTATAAAAATAAAAAAAAACGGTAATTCGATAATATGTATATTCCATCAAGATTGTAGAGATAGAAGTGAAAAAAATGTGTTTGTAAAAAGGTAGTAATGGTGAGAAAATAAGGAAATTTAAATGAGAAATATTGTTTGTATATTTGTTTATTTAAACTTACATTTTCATTAAATTCGTCATTTTTTACACACTATTCCCTCTGCATTTATTTATAAAGGATTGCATTTATGAAATATCACAGCCAAAGCAATATGCAGAGGTGATAAAAATGATCGAGGTTCTATAGCTGATATTATAGCATGAGCTGTGGGTTGACACTTCTCATAATTAGAAATAATTTCTACTCTGTTTTTCATATCTTTTAAAATTATTTCCGATAGAAGAAACATGAATGATTTTGGAATTGATCGATAAAAATCTTCAAGAATTTTATCATTAGGTGAATAATTTTCAAAATCGTACACCTCAGATCGTATGTGCCTGATAATAATTTCACTAGCCGCTTATAACATCCAAAATTTCTCTTCTTCTTTATCACTACATCTTTGACTATACCAATTGTCTATTAATATATCACAATTATAAGCATATAATAGTACTGGATCCAAACTTATTAGAAATAAACATATCATTATGAAAACGGTCTATAAGTGGTCTTCTGATGTTTTTTCATCCCTGACGTCTTAAGTAGTTATTACATTATTTAATTCTTGCATGGTGAGCAGCTGTCATTCTCTTCTATATATTTATATATTGGTTCCATTGTTATATCAACTACCAAAATTCTGGGATTTATTTTCTTTTCAACACTACTCTGATGAATAAATTTTTTAGGGGATTGTAGCAATCTAGATGATATTTTGTTTCATCTGTTTGCATCATATCATTATTTTATTAATTTCTCCACATGATTATTCTTTCTGCACAGATACAAAATTTAGAATGGAGTAAATCAGGGCTAGTGACATGAAATTTGTCTTCGCCGATGTTTATTTAATTTTGCTTCCTTCGCTTCATCACCTTCAGTTTTTCGCATATTCCGATTTTTCTTCCGGAATGATACTGCTGATCATAGCTTCATCCATTGTTAAAACTCTGTAATAGAAACATATATATTAATACTCCAATAATTAATTCTTCCCATTTTAGTAATTATCACTTCTACTTGCTATTAATTTCCTTTGATAATAATTTTACTTTAATTAAAGTTTGGATAATGGTAGAATAATATACAATTGTAGGTAAAAGTTTGAAAAACTTACAATACGCTTTATAGCTGATGACGAAAGTTCTTCTATGATTAGTATGTGAAATTTATAAAACTTACGAAAAAAATTCAATAAATATTGCATAAAACCACTGAATTTACACTATTAGACATAAACAACATATACAAGACACGTGTCATTTAATAATGAACTAGTCGCCGCAATTTGGCTGTGCTTTGCATCTGGCGTTTCCCCTGGCGTGCCTACGACCGTTTTTACAAACTAAAATATATCCCTCAACATCTAATTAAATGAAACAAAACGAATGTATAAAGAAAATCAAAATCAAACCATTTAAACAAAACTATAAGGCTAAATATTATTTTTTTCACTATTAAAAAATAAATAGGTAAACTTTGCTGTTTATAACAAAATGAGAAAAAATTCTAAAAGCCAAAAAATATATATTCACTGTAACTATATTCCGAGGTAAAAACTCCCAGGTGGGGATACTGATTTAATTTTATTTACAAAAAATATCTAATACTTTGAAAATGTGGAACCAAAGTCGAAAATACCCTTACTTTTTAACATTTAAAAATCGTATAGCTGGCGAAATGTATATTGGTTTTGAAACTATAATTTTCTGTTAAAACATATTTCGTTGCAATTCTAAAATTATTATGTTGACTTTAGTATTATAATAAGAAAGTACAACGAGACACTCATATAACTTTTTTTAACATATCATAATATATGGATTAAGTATAGTACCATTAAGAAAACTTGTATATAATATTAATTTTCTCTCTGTAAAAATAAGTACAGTTACTTGCGAAAAACTACCTCAACAAATCCGATTTATTAGTAATAGTTCTTAAATGTCTCAATCCGTAAATGTTTTCCCTTGATTTGGGGGAGGGTACATAATTTCTTAGTCTTACATGCATTATTTTCCAACTGTCTTCTGTTGTGTGAAGCATTTTAAGGGGAAATATTTTTGAAGATTTAATTCATTACATGTTTCTTATTTTTACTTACTTACCAACCTACCAACCTACCTTTTTGTCCGTCTCAAGCAATGATTCTTTTTATTTTATAAAAAGTTTAATAGTTGAAAAAGTGCTGAAAGGTTTGGCCAATGTGTTTATTCATTACTGTAAAGGGAAAATTTTTAAACCTGAAATGTATATTTAAAAAATTATAAGATTGGTGGATCGATGGTGATATTTTGTAACTGACGCAAAACATTTAGTCATTCTAACAACATTGATTACCAAATTCGCCCGGATAAATCCAATGTACAAAGCAACGCTAGAATATATGCAGTCTCAATTAATCAATGATTTTTTTCAACTTACAGTATGGATTTTATGATGATATATTATTAACTTATGACGAATATAGATTTAGACTTTAATTTATATTCTATAAAAATGTATTTGAATTTCAATTCAAAATATAAGTACTAAATGAATGCCAAAGTCTTAGCATCCATTTGGATATAGTGTTCATAAGGTCTTTTTAGAACATTTGCATAATGAGCAATCACGATTTAGATGCAGGGTATCGAGGTGTGCCCAGTACGTTTTTGTGTTAAACTTATATTTACATTGATAAAACCTATTAAAATGTTGCAGGAAATGAAAAATTCCAACAAACATTTCAGCGTTAATATATTGGTAACAGGTTAATTGTTATAATCTACTTTCTGATGAAAAATCTGACTGTGGTTTAATTTTTGAGTTCAAAACTAAATCTATACAATTACATAAAAATAATAGTAAGTCATAAATTGTACGCGTTAGTAAAGCATACAATAAATCCTAGAAGCTGAATTATTCTGGATTGTCGGTATGAAGAGATTTCATGTCACAAGACTTACCCGTTCATTTCTGTAAAGCATAAAATATATTTAATAATAAATCAAATATAAATATTTTTCACCTAAAAAAGTATTGAAATTAAATGAGTTATGATCCCTTCTCAGATAAAGCCAGCAGTCAAAAAGTCTGTAAGTAATAGTTAATAAGCTCTTAGAATTTTATTCATATATTTGAATAATAAATTCACTTAAGAATTATACACACACACACACACACATACACACACATATATATATATATATATATATATATATATATATGTATGCATGTATGTATGTGTATGTATATATATATATATACATATATATATATATATATATATATATATATATATATATATATATATATATATATATGAGCTTGTCACTCTTAGTTGAATACGTATTCATATGCAGGCTAATATGAGAGTTAGCATTTTCAGTGTGCCCATTTTTTAATATTTTTGACTTAAATAGATTTGAAGATTATGGAGCGTCAACATTCAGTAATACCTCTATAACTACTTTATGTAAAGTCTGAAAGAAATTAATTTTGTAATCCTAATAACTTGAGTACTTCATTTGGTGCAACTAAAATTTGCATATAAATATTTGAAGGTGTTTATCTCTGAGATATTCGCATGTTTTAGGGTTAACATGCTTTATCACTGCACCGAATTTAACGTCCCTGGGTCGAGGAATTTAACGTCCCTGGGTCAAGTATTTTTTATGAATATTTCATGGACATTTTCAGTCGTATCTTTATAGATACCCTACATACAATTTTAAGGGAAATAATATTAGAATCCTTGCAAATCGGTCTTTCTAAAGACCCTTACGCCCTAGAAAATTGAATATTTTATTTGAATTCAGTTTTTCATTTAAGAAAATCTATCAAATAAAGAGCCTGCAATGCAAGGGGTCATTCACATTGAAACTTATTAACATTTAAGGATAAATAGTACTTCTATCAAATTGTTTATGAATATTGATTTTCACAAGCAAATATATTGCCGACTATACCTAACACTTGCGTAAAGGGGAGCACATTTCAAAAAAATATAATATCTATAATAAACCCTATAATTTTCCTGCAACCTTCCACTCATATTTCACCAATCCTGTTTTATCATAATTTTTGGGTAAGTAATTTCCGATGTTAAGAAGGAAGGTGGTGCCATAATTTTACATAGTTTTAAAATTACCTTTTCCTATACACAATTTAAAATTATGATTAAAATATTATTGTGTACTTTCCAAGTTTCAAAATTTCGAGTTTTTCACAGGCTACAACATAATATATACAAAAATCTTGATAACCTATTTTATTTATCTCCTTTTTCATTTTAATATGGATATTTAAAAAAATTGCTAGTACAAAATACGTGGATTGATAAGTGGTATTGCTACGCTAAATTTCAAGTTTCTCTAGAAAAAATCAGTTATTGCAAGCGGACTGACAGACAGGCACATGAATCCAGGCAAATACCAGGGTTCAGTTTTGTAGGTTGAAGTGCGAAACACGAAAAAGTGAAAAAGGATAATACTACAAGGCTGATGAATAAACGTCATCCATTTCTAAACCGCTGGATTTATCGAGTTTTTTTAAAATGTTGAGTAATTTACTCCGAGTATTTTTATTGCTCGAATGCTAGAGTTTAATTAAAATTTAATTAACTTGATGATTCCAATGAACACGGGAAAATTGTGTACATTTCCAAGACTTTCAACATTCAATTCTGTAACAATTGATGACATTGCGCACAAGCTTTCTCCACAACGTTGCGATACTGAACTAATAATGGTTGATCCGAACATGCAGGCCGTAGAATCGCCCAGATATGATATAATAATAATTTTAATCGCCAGACTACTCTCTGCAGGAGCACATACGTTTTGACAAGAGATGAAATCCGTGGTTCCGTTGAGACAAATTCAATCGTATGTTAACGTTATTACATTTTCATTAACACTTAGCATACCAATTCATTAGTGAATGTAAATTTTGTAAATTTTAATAACTGTTACATTTAACTTTCTCACAACTATATCGATTAAGCTATTCATACTTTTATATCTAAGTTATGAACTATATACTGTTTATTGTTGTTGTGATGATTAAAATAAAATATAACACGTTGCGAGTATTATTGATTCTTATAGGAGAGAACTTCATTCGAAAACTGTGGCCTGGATGTGATGGTATTAACAGTATGTTATTACTGTGATGCTATTGGCCACAATTTATTTAGATTGTTTTGGATATTGATCATATAAACATTTAGTTGAGTTGAATTTTTTAAAATTATTCTCTATCTCTAAATTATTCTCTATGATCATTTCCCAGTTTCAGTTAATCTCAATTGGTTAAACTCTTAACTACGTGTGTTTTAAAAGTAATATTAAAATTTTGTTCATAATTGAAGTAATATATCTAAAGAAAAAAAAGATTTGTCATTAATAAATTTAAACGATTATAAATAAATATTTACTTGAACGTCAATATTCAAGTAATATATATACTTTTCTACTGTGAAATAATTATTACGAATAAATCAACCAATAAAATACATCTTCTATAAAAAGATATTCATAAAGCTAAGAAGCGTGTATTCTGAACATGCAGGTTATATGGCACAAACATTTGTCCATTTGTGTAGAATTAGAGTTTTGATAGTATTTCAAATTAATATTCTCTATAGGAGCAGAAAGGAAAAATGTAGAGTAGATGCACATATATTGGTCGATGGCAATTAGCGCAAAGGCCACATCTTTTCTCTGCGAAACTGTACTGTTTCAATTTCTGATGCAAATTTTCCATTTTCAGTTGTCTTCATTTACTGTTGTGTCACTAATTTCTTACCTCGTTGCAAAATTTGTAAGTCAAAGTTAATTACTTCGAGTGTTAAACTCAGTGATTTGATAAACATTTTGTCATTATAAGTCTGATAAGAATTTACGTCACAAAAAATTATAATGAATAATTGTTGTTAATTGTGAAGTTTATGTGTAAGAATTTAGAATTTATAACTTTTTTCGAGAAAGCTTATTTTTAGATGTGATTATATTTTTAGCAATTAAACTAAATATGTTTATATATTTAGTTTTTCTTTTTGTGACAAATGATTGTGATAATCCCCTGTTTATTATAAGCTAAGGCATCAATCGCACAAAGAGAGACTCCAAAATAAATATCATATTAACCTATTTGCTTTCCAATTTCATCACCTTTACTTTTGCGACAATATTATTTTAAAATTTACATACCCGGAATAACAGGTCAGCAATAGTAAAAAAGTAGGAATGAATTATGTAACTTGAAACCATTACTAAAATTGTATCATGTTTTACTCATATTCTAAAATGTAGGACTAAGATTAAAAAAAAGATTTAAATTAAACCACAATCATAATACTACACGTGGAAAACGTACCTAAATCTAAAACCATTATTTGTCTAAATGAACTAAGTAAAAATAATTACCCTGCTGGTGTACCGAGATGAAACATCATTCTAAAAGCTATTATCAAGCCCATCATTATCTTAAACAGCTCACTTAGTTTCTGCAATTTCTGATAGAAAAAATATTTGCATGATACTCGCAATTATCGACTTGTGAAATCATGATTATATAAAATAATATATATCTATATATATATATATATATATATATATATATATATATATATATATATATATATATATACATATATATATATATCTATATATATATATATATATATATATATATGTATATATATATATATTTTTTTTTCGAACAAACAAACCTTTACGAAATGTTAAGATTGATAACATTTCGCGGGAATAATAGATGAATATACATTAACTTTTCAATAAAAGGAATGAAAATTGCTTGGAAAACCTTAAAATTTAAGTATAAAATTTAATAGAGCATACCTCGTAATCAGTCTTTATTATTCGTCTGAACATTTAGGTAAGTCGTCTTATATTAACAATAGTATCGCTTCTTATAATTTACATCTAATCTACGTGGTAGTAAAATTTTAATTCACATTATCGTTTTTATGTAATAAAAACTAAATATTTCGACAAAAAAACATACACAGAAATGATATTTAAGGCCGTTTTGAAATTATGTTTTTTTCGCTACTCAGCAAGATCTTTAAAAGTGAATTGAAACGTTTATTAAAAGGATACATTTAAAGAAGCGATATATTTTTCTTAAATTTTTAATAAAAATAAATTCGTTTATAGTATTTTGCTAAAATTAATTACATAATATGTCTGCTGGGTTTTTAAATTAATGTAAGAAATTTAATTTGCCACTTTCAAAAATTCGTTCACTCCTTCACTCACTCGCTACCTCACCTCTTACTCGCTCACTCAATCTCTCCCTCGTACGCTCAGTCACACGCTCACTTGCTCACTCACTGACTCATTCATTCGCTCACACACTCGCTCACTAACTAAGTAATTTAATTAACATGTTAAAATGTCACAAAATTTTGCAACGCAATAAAATATCTCATCGTTTCGAGAATGTAAGTATAACAGAAACTTATATGTTCAACATCAACTGGTTATATGTTCAACAGCATCTTATACAATCAAATGAAATAATATTTTATTCGCAATATTTGGATTCTAACTTGAGAATATTTTTTTTAGTGAATTAATGTAAAAAGGATACTAATAAATTGTTTGACCCAATAATTAAAATGATCACATAATTTCTCCTGAACCCAATATATTAAAACTACTGTTGCAATCTTTATTCACTCCATATCATTTGCTTTTGCTCTGCCTTTTGTAATAAGACTTTTTAATTTGTTAATAATTTTCTTCTCTTATTTTTCAGTTTTATAATACTAAGTATGGGACTTAATAACACAATTAGTACGTTATTTATTTGCACAGAATATATAATTATTATATAAATATATAATTAACAATAAACTTTGATTAAACTTTGGTTAATTATTTATTTGCGAATCCCGTATACAGATCTATAATTAAAAAAAATATTAACGTCTTAGAAATGAATTAATAGAAATTAAAGTTTAACTTACTGGAAAAATTAGTTATAATGAAACTTGTTGAACGTTGTTGTAAGAAATAATAACATATGAGAATTTAAATTACTTGATAAAATATTATCATCGATTTTACCGTAATACGCTTATTATATTATATATTAAATTATATGGATTAATATAATATATAAGTAAATTTTAAATGAAATATATTTTGAACATGGTAAATTCGTGGTCAACTATATTTAAAATAATACATAAGTTACGTACTTGTTTTACAAAACAAACATTTTATACAGGATTAATAACCAAAACAAGATAAAACACAAATTCTAAATTACAGTGAGAAAAATGAAGGCGATTAAAATAAGCGTTAAAAAGGATTTCTCATCCTTAGAAATTGTTACACAGTTCTCTATACGGGAACAATTGATAAAATATTAAAATCTATTGAAATTTATGCTGTACTAATCAAAATTAAAATTTACGTTTGTAAATTATCTACGTGTCTCTATAAGAATCTGAAATTCCCTTAATTTAAATCCATCAGCATTGCAGGTATATTCTTTATTTCCAGAAAAGTATGAAAAATATCAATTGTTCTTTTCGGAAATAAATGTTAACTGCAAAATTTTTCTTAAACATGAAATTTATAAATAAAACAACTGGATACGCTTATATGCTTTAATAGTCTCTTTAGCAGTAAAAAAAGTTAAGTAATACACAATTTTGGATAATAAATGAAAAGTGGGTCAATAGTATATGGTTGAAAAGAAGAATTAGTAACTAGTGAATAAATTGTGTAAATAAAGACCATTGCGGTAATACATCATAACGAAAACATAACACAGAGTTACGGTGGGTGAGATTGTGTAAATTTTTGTATTATTGTATTACATTTAACGAGAAATATTCCACCTGAATTATATTTCTGTGTCAATGTTGTTAATACTGTCTAGGCCAGCATATATTTTAGAGGATAGTAACAAAAGACACGCAGTCATAATATGGCAAGTAAATAGTTTGAATAGTAAACAAAAGTACAACTAAAATTAAAAACAACCATATTGAAACGACGAGAAAATAAATATGAAAGAGGCGGTCAATAGGAACGAATTTCGTTTATAGTAATAAATTATTCGACAGCTAAGTAGAGAGCTGAAACAAAGCTATGTAAACCTCCGATTTTGAAGAGTATAAATTAAATATCATATTGGCCAATCAATTGGCAATCGTCAGTATCTATTGGTGATTAGGAATGTTGATAACCGTTATTGCGGCATAAGTCTTCTTTCAGTCATTGGGAAAGTTCTTCTGAAAATCATTCAATTACATCTCTAAAATCATCGAAAATAGATCAATACATATAATTATAATGTTACCTAGAAAAAAAAATTACATAATAAATACACACATACACACACACGCATATATGTGTATATATATATATATATATATATATATATATATATATACATACTGGAACCCCCAAGGAGCAAGACGACGTGGCCGACCAAGAAAGACCTGGCGGAGAATGGTTCAGGAAGAAGCAAAGACAACTGGAAAGACCTGAAGAGAGGTTAAACAAATTTTACGTCTGCCCAATGCTCCGACCGGAGCGACAGGAACTGATGTTGATGATGATATATATATATATATATATATATATATATATATATATATATATATATATATATATATATATATATATATATATAAATATATATATATATAAAACCAAGAAAATTAATATTATAAGTAAAGGGCAAAAACATAATAATATATTTTTAACATCTCTTCTTTGATATTTCTAAGTAAATCCAGCTTGCCCGTTTAAATATTTGGTTTAAGAGCATTAATTGCTAATCAGCTGAGTGGTTCACCATATAATCTGTCACTTGTATTTCAGACTTACTCTTGAAAACTATTGCTGCTCGTTTTATTATTCATTTTGTTTTAAATATTTCCAATATTTAAAAAATGGTTCCAAAGCTAAAATTTGAGAGAAATTTGATTAGTTGTTCACAATGTAATTTCAACGTTTTTATAATTACTCAACAAAATATATTTTGCCTCAGGGTATTTAATCAGACAAGGTAAAATAATTTAAGGCAAGTCAAATATAATTCTCTCATATATAACATGATTAATCCCTATTTATGAAGTTATTATTCATAACAATTTTTTGCAGTTTTATATATAATTAGTATTATATATAAAAAAACCTTTCTTTTCTGATAATTCTTCAACGTAATTTCTGTACCAAATGATGTGTTTGGTAAATAATGTAGTTTTTTAAGTTGAAAAATAATAAATGCACCTCAACATTTATTATTATCAATCAAAAGTAATGTCGAATATGTTTGCCGTTGTTCAAGACCTATGTACGGACCTATGTATCTTCACAATCGGTACTCTATAAGCTTGTCGTGGATGGGCATGGCGATAAAGTAGAAAAATACAATTTAGAGGACCTTAATTGTTTCACCCTTTTTGGATATAGCATATTTCTTTCTCTCTCTAGCTATTTTATTTCATAGTAAATTTCTCATATTTTTTATTTTAAAAAAATTACTTTTCTTTAAATATTTTTTACTTGAAAACAAAAGGTAGAAGGTTGTCCTAGATTGGATAAGCTTTAACTAATGCTAAGAACTAATTTTCCCTCAATGTTTGTTTAAAAGAAAAAGCAATATATTAAACTCCCGACCGTGTATATATATAGATATATGTATATATATATATACATATATATATATATATATATATATATATATGTATATGTATATATATATATATATATATGTATATGTATATATATATATATATATATATATATATATATGTATATATATACATATATATATGAGATTGTAGTCCCCGTTGCTTCCTTGTAATGAACTGCTCATATGGGCATGAGCACGACACTCGTATTATCATATTTAATGTAAATTTGAACCAATTTGAATGTATATTATTTAGGTATTAATTACCATACCAAAGAATTGAAGCATTCATTTATAACTCAATAACTTTGTTGTTTAACTGTCCTGTATAAGGAATTGGAGCCTCAGTAATATATTTAGGTAATCGTGGTCCATGCAGGAATGATACTTTGAAACCCGCATCAACACTCTGTGTTTTTTAGGCACAAATAACGCCGAACAATTATGGGTTTCGAAGTTTGAAGTTTCGACGTCGCCCAAATAGCATCTTATATTTTGTGGCTATTATCAGATTTTTAGATATAACAAATTTTTAAAGCACAAAAATAACGAATAAATATGCAAACCACTATTTCTTTTGACTCAACACAAATTTCACCGTTTTGAAATATATTTTACATATATTATATATATATATATATATATATATATATATATATATATATATATATATATATATATATATATATATATATATATATATATATATATATACATATATATGTAATGGAGTTTAGAGTTTACTCATGCTGATCCCCCATACCGTATACCAATCGCTCTACATACTTCTACTTATAACGCCACAATTTTCTCATTTCTCTTCATCATTTTCTCATTTTCTCATTTCTCTCTTTTTGCATATATGTCTAATAATATATACTTTAGTGACGTGCAAAAAATATTTACCTTTTCAACTAGTGAAATTGACTGTCCTATTAAATCCGAATTTCAATATAAAAGAAAATCGGGACGTTTTGTTCTTGAATTTCTAAAATTGAGAAATTTTGCTTACTTAATCTTTTTGACAATATCAGCATTTTACATAAATCTTAATTTTTTATGAATAGGAAAATTTAAGTTCTTTTGACCATAATTACAAAATAAATAATTATATATACAATAGTTTTTACAAAATTATTTGACGTTTGTCATTATAGATCAATCTTATTATAGGTTGTTTATATTTGACTTTTAGACATACTTCTCGTTATTCTTATTTTATTAATATATTTATCATTTATTTAATATATTTTTGACTAATAAAAATGTGGTATAAAAAAAGAACACATTCTTATATCAAAAGGCAAAAAAGGAAAGTTTATTAAATGATAACAATCAGAAAGAGTTTGTAGCTAGAGAAGTACCTGCTAGTTAAAATAATTGCTAGATCTTTAGATTCAGTTCTAATAAAAAAATTCAAAAAAAGAGAAAATTCACTGAAATTGCTGGTTCTATGTCCCCTTCGAGATATCAGTAAAAAGGGAAAATACGTACATTTTGTTTTATCTGTTTTTCGTAATATTGTAAATTAGTAAAGTCATTATATAGCAAATATTTTAAAGAGTGATTGATTTAGCCTTATGAATGATAATAGAAAACAAAAAAAATGTTTTCCCCATTTTTGGCTGTACTTTAATTCATTCGTTCATCATGCAAAATCTAGTGGACAGATTTTAATGAAATTTGGTATGTAATAATTTATACCCAATGGTAACTTATAAGAGAAAAACAAATTTTCTTATTCCTAATTTCAAGCAATTGAAACCGTGGAAAACAGTTATCAGAAAATATATATTACATCAATATATGTACTGCTACAAAACATATGAAGGATGATACACATATTTGTGGAATCAATAAATTTATATAAAGAAATTACGTCAACTTTAATCATGCATTTTTGTTTTGCTTCTAAAATCTGTCATAAAACTTAGTTACAGAGCTCAAACCACATTTGTTGATGCTCCTTTACTAGTAATGGTAAACGCCAAAATATTTAAAACCTTACTGACCATGAATTATTATGTGCAGTAGATGTAAAACCACTTTCCGCAGAGGTTGAATCCATAAAATCATCTTAGAATAGCACATTCCTAAATAAGTTTCCGGAAGAAATCCCTATTTCACACATTTGGAAAAAAAACATTTTTAGGTCGGCTTATACCTTTTGTCATGATAATAAAACTCAGAAGACATTTTAGACCGTACGAATTTCCCGGGAAAATTGTATTATTTTACAAAATTTAAGAAAGAATAGCGAGAAAAAATGTCACTAAATTTTAGAAAAATAATTTTCCCTACAATTTTTTTCAGCTTGTAAAAAAGTAGAATCCGTAAAGATCAATGGAAGTTTTCTCTAAATATTCAGCGTATATGGGCAGTTTTAAATAGGATTACACAAAATAATCCACTATGTGGAAGCATGCGAATGGATTACACCAATGTTAATTTCAATAATTAAGATTTTTATCAAAATTTTAATACAATGACGATAATATAGATTATTCATCAAGACGTGAGTTTATCTGCTATAGAATACGGGGAGAAATTTTCAGGGGTATTCCATTATAGAAACCCAAGTTTTTCTATTGAAAATTGTGGTACCTTCAAGAGTTGTTGCTATTGTTGTTAATAAAATCACGTAATTAAATGACCGAAACGTTAATATTATTAATGCTATATTAAGTTAAGGCACATACAGAATACTGACGTGCAAAATTCTCCAAATATTCCTGAATAGAATTCTAAATTTTTTGGCTGCAAAAACTAAATACAGAGATTCAATTTCATTCAAAGTTTTTGAAATTCTCATAGAATTTTAAGAGCAAAATATCAGCATGCCCTTAACTAAAAATGATTTTATCACAGGATTTCCCAATATCAAAAATTATACTTTGCATTGGTATCACAATTAGGATTTAGGTTTTTAATCATGAATTTGCATGTCCATCGCTGTTTTTTAGAAAATCGTTCATTAGAAAATTTGTTTTTATATGCGACTCGCATTTTAGAAGGTTTATGAGACGAGATATACGAGACGGAATGAGCTGTATTAGTAATCTTGGCAATCAATGTACGCTAAACAGAGTATCAGTTAGTTTGTAAAATTTGACAAAAAAACGGAATCAGTCTTTAAATATGATTACCGGTATGCATCGTCAAGTAACGGACTACGATCAGACACAAATGCGTGGCCAGAAGAAGAGAAAGATATACTACCTAAGGAGGACAGCTTTTCTAAATCGGGAATCCTGTGTTATTATAGTTAGCCATTCTATTGTATTTGTAGACGCTGCTTGTAATAAGACTAGCGATTATTTCGTGTTAAGCTATATAAAGCGTAAAATGATGCCTCTTTTCCAAATGACTCTGAATGAGGGCTGAAGAGTTATTTTCTTTTAATTTTCTTTGACAAGAAAAAAACGATCGAAATAAGCCTATTCTATGTACCTTTAGAGTACTGTCAGGTACAAGTTATAAGTGAAAAAGAACGACAATTCATTTGTCACAATTTTAGTAACGGGATATCACGAATCTCGTTGTAATACTGGAGTTATACTGAAGTTACGTGAAGGAAATTATAGAGTTAACCAATTGTTTGAATGCATACATTTAAATATAACGAGTTTACGTGTTAAACTGTTTACTGTCTAAGGACGTCTAGTGACCTTTTAGCCATGGTAAGTAGCTTGGAGACCTCCACATAGTTAATTAGCTTTAAAATGAATTAAATTGACTTGATATACTGCTAAGGCTTTTTATTAAGGCTGCAAGACGAAATACGAAAGTTCAGAAAATTTGTCTTATGAAAAAAAATGTTGCAAAACAAAAAATGATGCAAATTGTTCTAAATGTCCACTGGCTCGCTCTTTCAATACATTTCAAAGAGTGAGTAAGTAATTTTATAAGATGTTTAAATTAAGATGAAAGATTTTTAGACAACGAGCTGCAAGATAACTGACATACAATATACTTCCTAAACAGAGATAGATTCCGTTCATATATGAGCTTTGCTGGATAAAAATACGTCAGTACTTGAAACAGTAAATAGTTTGTAAGTGATAAATAAAGCAGCGTTGTGTTTTCGAACTATGGTCGAAAACGAATTATATGATTTAGAATGTGAATTGCGAGTCCACTGGCTTTCAGAAATCTCTCGTAATAACCAAAAAGAAAAATATTTAGAACCATAACAAACTGATAATAAATAACAAAATTACGAGATGTTCTAATCCAACCGTTAACCCATTACTTCGACTATTCCAAGCTGATTCCAAGGTTAACTACATTTTTAAGGTGATGTTTTAATTTTTATGAACTCCACAGAAATATGTGGAAAAGCACTTAATGTTAGTTTTGTTTATTTACAACATAATTTTTGGGTCCTAGAATTAACAATGAAGCAATATGAATTGTTTACAGATCGAACTCAAAATCAATTATAAGAAGTTTTTCAAATGGAGATTAGCCTAATATATACCATTATGAAATTGATTGACAAGTACTCCGTAACTTGTGGATAAACCTCTTTGGCTTCCGCCATTCTGGAGTATCTCAACGTAGGGGTGGTCCAGAATCTGCGAGTTCCATAAATATTGATTTACCAGTTATTCTGTGAATAAAAACAGATTCAGCAAAGGTTTTGTTGATGATAACATGAAAATAGTGCAAAGCGTAAAATAGGAAGGTATAAAGAGAAACCAACCAGTGGAAGAATGACTTCATAAAAAGTCATTTGTCTTGTTCGATAAGAGGTAAAAGTCACTATTGGTAGAAGTTTTGAAGAGGAAAATGGATTACAAAAATTTAGACGATCATCATACTACTGATATTGAACTAAGTTTTAAAGGCATAAGTTTCAGGAGATAACCCTTTGGAAATCTGTTATTTATTCAGGAAATCATATGTACCACTCGAAAAAAGTGACGGTAATATGATGTAGGATTTTACGAGACCAGTGTAAATTACTAAATAATCCACAAAACTACGTAAACTGGTAGCAGTTGGAAAGACTTTAGAAGATTTGGAATCAACTTTTAGATACTAATATATATAGTAACCTGTACATTCGAAAATAATAATCTTCAGATCCTCAAGTCCGAAAGCGTAAGCACTGTTCGATAAAACTTGAGATTTAAAGTCAGACTCGAAGTTAATAATTGCAACAGTGGATGAGATTGCACAAACTATAAAGAAAGCTGCAAATACTGGAAACAATTACCTACTAAAAATTAACATTTAAACCGAAACGTAAAATTTGAAGCTATTTTAGTCCCTTAGATCCAATAACGAACTATTAGTTACCATCAGATACTCAAGCTCGCATATATGGTAAGAGCCCGATAGAACTAAACTTCTGCATATAAACATAACGTCTTTAACTGCTAGGGTTTTTATATCAATGGAGTATCATACTGGTCATGATAAGATCCTCTGGGTTGTTGGTATGGGAACTACAAAACAACATTTTATTTTCAACTCATCATTAAAATTTATGGTCAAGTAGTAGCTGGACTCGCATCAAAAACTATGGTACAAATTGCAGATCCTAGCAGAAATTTGTTAAAATTTAAAACATGCTAAGAGACACATACAAACGCACGTATTTTATTTTAGTTTGAAGGCATAAAGCATATCCATCTTATCGTGGTCTAAAAATGAAAATGATGAAAATAGCCATTTAGTCCGGAGATTATGGACGTATTTTTTTCAAATTTTTTCAAGAAATATGTGTATTGAAATATAACAAAATTGTTCTAAATGTCCACTTGTTTTCTTATCGTTTTTTGAATGTAAAACTTTAAAAACGTTTTAAAAATTAAACATTTTATATAATATATTTTATATCTTCTTTTAAACTTAATTTATTACGCCTATCAATTAAAAACTTATACAACCAAAATACTCTCGCAAAATAATTTCAATTCTTCATCCCACGAATTATGTAAGAAATTTTGATATGCATGTAAGTATAAGTATCGTAATAATATTATAGGAACGTTTCACAAAACTTTTACAATTATATATTATTAAGAAATTTTATATATAAATAACTTTTTATAAGTCGTTTAGTTAGTTACAAAACATTATCCGCAGTATTTCCTCTTATCACATCATATGAGACTGAACTAAATAAAAGTTCAAATTAAACTTTTAAATTCTAAATGTAATGGCTAATCATTTGTAGTAAATTTACGTTATTAATATAATTGAGTATACAAAGCGAGTTATATTCTCATAATATCCATATTGCTTTGTTCATTATGTGTTTGATTTTGACGAATTTTTAACTTTTGTATGAAATTTATAATTACAAAATTTAGAAGCTTAAAGTTTTAATGAACAATTCGATGCCAATGATTTCACGATTTCCTTTACAAAAGTCAAGTGAAAAGATTTAGCAGTTATGCTTGACCGTAGAGTAGCTGTAATTGTCCACTTCCGTGGCGAAATAAAAGAAACATTTTTTTTTCATACACACTAGTACGTAACAAAATATCACTTCGAAAGTAGAGTCTTATCTTAACAACAATTAGATTCAAAACCTAAAAAGTAATTTAAAATAATTGTTGCTTTTTGATAAAAAAGATAAATTGTGGGAAAATATTAAATAACTGCTTCTGCTAAGCTATAGACATTACGATCTAACACTTTAACGGATGAATTGCAATAACTGTAGTGAGAATCGCAGCGTCTTTATCAGTTTAGATTTGATATGTTTAAAAATAAGAACATGCCTACATAATTTTACCGTATAAACTAACAAAAATACCAAGTGTCGCAATACCATCTCGATTTTGGAACTAAATAAAAAAAATATTTTTGATTTTTCCAGCAAATTTTTTTTGTCAGAATGTGTCACGATATATATTTATTTTAATAGCAAACTATTATGCGTAAGTATTTAGATACCAACTATTTTATATTACGCATGCAAGTAAAAACATCTGTGTGATATCCGATTATTCAAGAGTTTCTTATTTAAGTCAGTTAACTTTCTTCTCCTGTTCGTTTTGCAATTTTAGAGTAAAGATATTGAAGTATTTGAATGATACTCGGTCGGCTCATGATTTTAACTATCTTCAGTTATGTTTCGGTTCGTTGTATTCTAATCATGGTTCTCATATATTTGTTTAAACTCTAAAGGTTTTTTTTGCTTCGCATTAACTTACTCAACGCCTTGATAATGTTTTTTTTTGTAGAAACAATTTTTGGATAAACAAAAAATATGAGATTTATATAAATAAAAAAAATTTAAAGGAAATGAAATCTTATAAATTATACATAGAGAAAAAAAATTTATTCCAGTGTGATTATGAAGAAAACATTACTTTATTTATTTCACCATATTTATATGGCTAAAAAAGACATATGAGGATCTTGCTGCATTGATATAAAATCTGAAAAACGATATAGTGAATAAAAAGTGGTATTGTACGGTCTGAATTTACTCTCTGCTTATGTCGTGAATATATATGTGAAGTCTTATATTTTCCATTCATAAAAGTACATGTCAATTATGCCCAGTGTAAGCCTTTTGGTTTAAGTGGCACCATTAGTTTTAAACTACATGCAAACAAATTTCTGACAATTTCCACATCTGCTCTGAGAATAAGGTCAACATGCGCATTAATTAACATTAAAATGCGGTAGCCCGAAAGTTCTATTTCATTGTCGCTAATGAGTTGAGAGATAAAGAGAAATTATTTATGCAACTCACCTGACGGTTCAACTTTACGAAGTCTCATTTACATACTAATTATTCAAATATATGACAAGAACAGTCAGTTGCACAAAAGTTTTCCCTTTTAACTCAAGATAGGAAGAAACAATGAAAGAAAAAATAACGGTATTGTTTAGGGGTATTATTGATACAACATATGTAGGGATCGCATCCCTTCGTGTGGTATAAATGATAAGATTGAAAAATTTATAAAATGAGAACTATATCGAAATTGTGAAATTCAAGTATCTGATTATTGTAGTAAAATGCAACTACATATAGGTAGTATGGTAGAAAAGTTGTTTCCTGTGAATAAATCTCAGTGGACGAAAAACAAGCTACACGACAGTTATGTAATATAGGTGGAAATTAAAAGACATTGTTATGATGCAGTTGAATCAGATACATATTAAATCATTGCAAGTGTTGGCAAAATGAGAAACACAATAAATTATCATTTGGTAGAAATATCTCCTTATGTATATATGTCTTCTCATAAATTTTATATTTATGCGTATAGATGCCGAAGATATATATATATATATATATATATATATATATATATATATATATATATATATATATATACATATATATAGACGAAGGCGCAATTAGATACCGTGACTCTTTAGATCGCTAATATTAGTTCCCTGCTAGTAAAGCGTGAGCAACTATACGGAAAGTGGATGCGAATAAGTGGCTCTATCGTAAGTAAGTCGTTTGCCACATTATCTTGCATTTAGCTACTGAAATGGGAAAACTGTAAGGCATTAGATTTATTAGTGTAAGCCAAGTCTAAGTTAACGTGAAATAAAGTTATTTATATTGCTGACACAAAAAAGGGTTAATTTAAAAAAAAGCCAAAAATATTTTTGTGTGAAACAAAATCATTGTGGTGAAAGTAGTTCTCTCCAGTCTATCTTAAGCTCTGTAATATTTTGGCTGTAAATTTCTTTAGAGAGTTTCATATAAATTTTGTGGGGTCATTACATATTTCAGTATCTAATTTATCACTATTGTAAATGTGTTATATTTTATTACATGACTAATTTATCGTTAAAATATAAGTGTTTTGGTTACCACTCAGCTTTGCTGTCTATACTTTTATAAAATTTTAAGGGCCCACTTAATACTAAAGTTGAAAGTAAAAATCTATAACTATACTGGTTTGTTCTTTATATGCCTAATTTTGTACTAAAGCAGTTTTGAATACCCATTTTTTATTTATTCAGTAACTCAGTCAATATACTTGTTGTAACATAAATTAATATATATCCAGAATATATAACAATATGAGTTCGTAACATATGTTCGTTTGTATAAGCCGTGAGAGAAAACTAATGAATCAGTAGCGAAAAAATTTCAAGACCTAATTATACATTCAACAGACGCAATTATTTCCTGTGTGATGAATGAATTATAATTAATGCTACCAATCTTTATTTAGATTACATTGCTACCAATCTTTATTTTTTTATGGCGATAAGAGTAGACCATGGTTATTTGGTTAGGTCCTCTTACCTAATTTTTCTTCTTAGATGTATTAATGTGGCAAAATAAAATGAATAAAGTTTTTCTTAATGGCGTAACCGCATAGTTTTGTGATGACACAAAGTTCTAAAATTCTTAATTTATTTAGCTTAATGAATTTCAGCCCAATAAATAAACCGTATCTGTTACCAATATAAAAAAAGGAATACATAAAAATCTTGTCTCACCTGGCAAGTTTTTTATGTACCCCTTTTTTATATTAGTCGGGCACGCGCAGGGGGTTTGCACGACATCAAACAATATTAAACTTATAAGATTGTATTTGCCAAAAAAAACTGCGAAAAACAAAGTTACCGCTCCTCTCGATACATTTTATGTCCTACTACCTTATTTTTTCAGAAGACCACAGCTAGTTGAAAAGTTAGAAGGGGGAGGGGGTAAATACTTTCGAAGATTTCAAATGCACTATTAATTGTATAGCGGTCTATAGAAAATATCTAACTTTCAAATTTTATCTATATGGTATCAATAGTCTCCGAGTAAAATGGTTGTGATATATGGACAGAGATGGAGAGACAGACATATGAACAGAAGAACAGGATGAAATTATAAGGATCCAATTTTTGCCATTTGGCTACTTAACCCTAAAAGAAAGATTTGAGAACAAACGAAATTATATTTTATATTTCAACATTTCGAAAGTTTTGATATAATATATTTTTAATTTTTCAAATAGCCTTCAACAGTTGCTTACTGTTTAAGACCGTTATCATAAAAAAAAACAAATACATGGAAATATACGGAAATTTCATTTCACATTTGTTTCCATGTAATAATATAAAAATATTTAAAACTATGTTAAAATATGGCCTACGAATGTTTAACACCTATGTGAATCTACTTTGACAGTATCAAAATATTTACATGTTTATGGGTAATTAATATATATATATATATATATATATATATATATATATATATATATATATATATATATATATATATATATATGCGTACATAGCAACATTACCAATGCATCTTAAAACAAGGGATGTCTATTTTGAAGTGTTACTTTTTTTATTTTAACCTAACCCTACTGGAGCGAAAATATAATGGAGAGACACTATTTTCTAGGTTCAAATATAAAGTAAATACATCTGCAAATTAACAGCTAAATTATAAAAAAATAAAAATTTCCCATTATATAAATATGGCTGGATTTGACACTTAACTATTTGATTAACTTTAAAAGGGCAACTCATGGACGGTTACTGCTGTCAATAATAAATCCAGATATGAAATGAAGTCAATAAATATACTAAATACCTAATTTCATCTTACTAATGTCAATTTTAAGAGGTAGTCGGATATATTAAAATATTGGAATTAGATTAAAATCTTAGAAAAACAATATAACAACATTAGGATTTTAAATATTATGACTTACTTTAAAATGAAAATGAATAGAAGAAAAAAATAATTTTTTTATAAAATTATTCAGGTGGAAAAAACTAGTAATGTCCGTTTCAAAATTCTAATAACATCGCATCATCTTTTTATGAAAAAATGAATAATAAATAAAGATATTATTCAAAGTAACAAAAATAAATTTAAAAACCAAAATTTAAAAATCATTAAATTGAAAAAAAATCCATACAAATTCCTCTAAAAATTAGAACAAAATGGAACCTTCTCTTTAATAAATATAAATATAAATATGACAGAAACTAGGTCGAATTGGTATAACGTAGATAATTTAATACGATTACTTATCTCCTCACGAATTCCTTCCAAGGCCGAAAACTTCAATACGGTCACCCATTAGCTGGGAAAGCGAGCGCGGTCTCATTTCAAAATCTGTCACCTTTGAACGTGGAAATAATGAAGGGTAAAGTAAGGCCATTCGTAACCTTCCCGTAATTTACTTTAACTAAATTGTAAACAGTTTTCTGCAAAATAGTATTTTTATACTAACGGATACATTTGTCGATCTCGCCTATTTATATAAGTGAATAAATATTTTATACACCGCATACGAGATAAAATTTCAAGGTATTTTTTGATATTTGTTTTTGGGATTCATATTATTTGCCTCTTTAATAATACATATTTTATGAATAGCCTAAAACCACTAAGCATGTCCACATGTTTGATTCTCATAGGTTCACAAAAACTTGAACTTTTTTCAAAGATCCATTTATAAGAAGTAAACACGTTTTACAGTCTATACCTATATGTATATCTATGTATGTTTATAATCAAAATCAACCGCTTAGTGTTACTAAATAATATATCTATTAATATCGTGGGCTGAGATTTTGGAAAATAAATTGGAAGCAACTAAAACATTGTAGTTCTAGCACAAAATATTTCAAGAACTTCACCTCAAATAAGAAATTAAAGAAAAGTTTTACGTACCCGTTTACGGGTATGTTATTTATATATATTTAAACGAATAATCGAATAAAATTAGTAGTAGTGGACCTTACAACGATTTCACCGAAGGGCAAATAAATATATCCCGAACTCAATGGTTTTCAAGTTATTTTTGTTTTCTTTTAAAATTGGAAAACTTTTCAATTTTCGTCAGTTTTTTTATGTGACCTTTAAGAAAAAAAAGAAAAGTCTCATAAATCTACTTGTCCATGACCTTCAAGTGTAGTAAACCATAATGTTTTTCTTAGGATATACTCCAGTGCGTGACACAAAACACTATCAATAAGAATTTCCATTGTGTAAAAAAAATAATTATTAACTTTGTAAAAATGGGAAAGAAAACTGGAACTGATTTTTTATCGTCTAATGTTGTGACTTGGGTTTAACAATCGGGCAGGGTATTAGTAGCTTGTAGACTTTTCTCTCTTATCGTATTGTGTCTTGTTATCTTATGTATCGTTAGAAATTTGAATAGAAATACCGTAAAGGAAATACTGAAATGCCACTTTTAATGGTGATTTAAGAGCATCAAAAAGAATGTAATATTAAATCGAAAGCTAATGGTCCCTGCAAACTTCTAACAAATTTCAACGGTGAAAGATATTACTAGTTCTTTAAAAAATATTTAACTAAACTGCTTGAAGACATATTACTGAAGTACGTTATGCCAGTATGCTAGGTAAGTGCTCGCACATATTAACCGAATTTATCGAATTAAGTGAATTGGTCATGGACGTAAAATGTTATGACCAACCAAGTCTCCAGACTTCAACCCGATTGAATATTTCAATCGATGCTATTTCGGAAGCGGCACCATGAATAAAGCTGCGTTAGAAAATTAATGTAGTATTGCATACAATTAAGGAAAACAAAATTGCTTTCCGAAGAACTTTGGAATGTCTTTTATAATTTTTTAATAAATTTAATTTTATTCAATTATTCGTAATTTTGTATCCAGTTTAAACATGCGAAATTAATTTTGTTTTGGTTTGTTGCAATTGTAATTATTTTAAACAGTTTCAAAAACGAATATTTCTGATGGAAGATTAATTAATAAAATTAAAAGAAATCAATGATACAGATAAACAAATATTTTCAACAACAGATTAAAAATGTTTACCAAATTTGGAACTTCAATTAATAAATCAGCCTAAACATTAGGCACGAAATAATTAACCCTGCCACATTTTTCCAGTAAATTCTTAATTTTTATAGGTTAGTCGAAGAATTGTGATAAAATTTCATGAAGAGAAAATATAATGCTCTTGTCTTATGAATTTTGCTTAGGGTGAAACGCGAAAGGAGTAACGCCCAATGTATGCAAAATAATTTGTATTCTACGACACAGAAAAGAAATTGATGCCAAAAGTTAAAAGAGGGACGTCGTGTTACCTCCGATAATTTTCATCCAGGGCGACTTACCCATAAATGTTTAAAAACTGGAAAGCTCTATTGAAACCAAATTACTTTCGCAGATATTAGCTTCTGTTATTTTAAGTCAATTCCTGTACTCATCTACTTTGCAGTCACGCTA
This sequence comes from Druceiella hillmani, assembly GCA_039881145.1. Taxonomy (NCBI): domain Eukaryota; kingdom Metazoa; phylum Arthropoda; class Insecta; order Lepidoptera; family Hepialidae; genus Druceiella; species Druceiella hillmani. The sequence goes on from JAYKKI010000041.1 coordinate 1,059,322, forward strand.
AATAGCTGTAGTAACTAATTATGTACAGGTTTTAGTTTCAAATTTATTATTTTGTCTGTCTTTCAAATTACTAAAAATAACTTATATTTCGAAAGGAAATCTAACACAATTGTGGCTTAATCAGCCCTGCACTGACTCTAACACGATAGCAATTTTAATCAACGGTAGAGGGCTGATTAAAAAAACTAATAAATTTCAACTGCGGCGAAATCTATCGTGCTTGATTTACTTATTAATTAAATTGGAATGAAATTAATTATCAGTATGTAGTTTGAAAGGTAACAAATCTGCATAATTTTGTTCACACCTGTCCCTAATCAAGCAGCTATTAAAAATATAAGCTTCTTTCCAATGAATAAACGTTTTGCGGGTCGAGCTTATGTATCAACATTTCTGTATCTATTTCCATTTACGTTCTAAAGACACGGTATTTCCAAATTCACAATTTTAATAAAGTTATTGAACAAAATACCATTTATTGAACTAAGCTTTACGTAATAATGGAATGTTCATATATGTTACTTTGATAATACGACACTAACAGATCTAAACTACATAAAACACAAACTACACGCCTTCAAAGTTCTATGTAGGGTTAATTGAAATATAACAATAAACAATTTATTACTTTGACAGAATTTTACAGCAAAAGTAAACTAATTTTCAATAAATATGTTTAAAATTCTCTCGTGGTTAAATGTAAAAATATGAAACTAAAAACTCTTAATCACTACTGGTTTCGAGTTATAAAAAAAAATTACGATTCGATCCTTGGATTTAAAAAGTCGAATAATATTTCTCATGAATATTTGTTTCCATCCATGTATTTCACAAGATACAATCTCACGAGAGTAATCTTATTTATTAAAAGTTTTAGACCATTATTCGAAAACGTTGGCAGTTGTTCCTAACATTTCCTTTGTATTATATTGATATTAACTTTTGTTCTCGGCTTCAACAGCGTTAGTATTTATTGAGTTTTGGCAGGATTTTTCCTACAAAAACAACAAGTTAAAAATATCATATATGTTCAATCAGACATCATATATGATTTGTGTAAAAATTACATAGAATTTTTAAATTTGGACATGGACAGACTGAAATTGTTACAATTTCTTAAAAAAATTGGGATCTTCAGGTATGGAATATTAAAAGTATTTAGGTAATAAGAAAAACATAAATTTGTTTTTTTTAGATTCCATGAGAATTTTTCAATATCTTGCTGGCTTTTTCATATATATTTCTTAGTTTTATTTACTTCTTTTATTCATATTGGCTGAATAGGATTTTCTCTTTTATCTGTACTTTAGTACGTAGAAAGTAAATGTACTGAACATAAAGCTATTTTTTTCAAATGGAAGATAATTTTTATTTTAGTTTTTATCAAAAATATTTTTTAATGAAACTTCATGGCCACGTTAAGATAGTTGTCGCGTAAAATACGTTGTCGACGAAATTCGCTGAATTATTGATATATAATTAGATATATAACAGAAGTGATATAACGCAGTAATTGAAACAGATGTTTAGTAAAAGTTATAAAGGAAGCACAAGCTGAAGTGGAAACGGAAACAGAAGTCAGTAAGTATGAACTAAAAGCGAAGTTATTTTTTATATGGCTTATTTATAAATGAAAAGAAATCCTACATAAACAGTAAGTTACATTTATGCGTATGTTTTGATGTAATAAGTGTTAAAAATACATTAAAATTAAAAACTAACAAAAAGGCAAATATTACTTTAAAATTAAAAGTTTTGTAGCGGTCCCTCCATCTAATTTACTCCTTTTTTCATCATAAATAGGACCTGCTCCGCTAAACCATTGTTCACTTGTGATACTGTTGGAGCTGAGAAAAATATCTGGTCTAATGGTAGTAAAAGTAAATATTTTTGAACATTCACTTGCCACCGTATCAAAGGATTTTACTTTAATGATAATCTTTTCTTTGTTCCGCAGCACCTGTTTCATAATTACTGTAGGTTCTGTTGCCGGGCCATATGTTCTGCACTTTCTGAACTTAAAGTCAATTCAAATAATCCCAGATAGTACTGAATCTTATTTGCTAAAGGCTAAGCTTCATGAGCGTTTTCTGTAGTATGATTTTTTTTTCTTGGACTAAGGAAAAACAAACAAGGTGTCGTTTTCTTTTGTAGATAAAATTTTAATTTATTCTGTCTTCACCTGGTATTTGTTACTCTCATTATAAAAATTCCCTTTGTATCGCGGGTCTAAATATATAGAAACTATAATTAAAAACTGTTGCCCAAATCTTTAATTCTGGCATTCATTTCGTCCATAAAATTTATAAATATTCTAAGAAGCCATTTGATGCCAATTTTAGTTTCCTTTGTTTGCAAAGTACTCACAATAATTTTTTTACGCAGTATAACAGAAGAAATTGTAATTTGAGAACTGCTTAATTCCTTCGTGACTTCTTCAAAAAGCCTCATTATATTGACGTATTGAATAAACGTTGAAAAATGTTTATCCGATCCTCCGAAGAAAATGTCAGAATTATATCTTTATTAAGCTACGGTACAATGAAGTCTTTAATTGTTACAAAACGCTTTATCGTATAAAGTGTTATTACACCTGAAAATGAGTAATGATTATTATTAATTTTGAACAGTTTTTTTATTTAAAAAACCATTTACTGGAGATTCTTAACTTCATAATTTTACTTATTTTAAAATATAAATTTAAAACCTTAACTTCTAATGTTCGGTACAGTACTAAATAATTTAATAAAACGGTGTATTTATAATAAAAAAATCGTGTTTTTGCTTTGGTTGGTCGTCAGTGCTGACACCTACTTCAAAAATAAGTAACTTAGTTATTTGTTGTGGATAAGTAGAAATATATTTTAAATTTATGGTTTTCTACTTTTTGTTACCTCCTTTTTTGAAATTGGTAATTTTTTCGTTAAAAAATATTTGATTTCACCATTTTTAGTAGTTAATAATAATATTAATCATTATACTTTACCTAACATTTAATAATTTTCTTTCCCAGAATTATTGTATACTGTATGTACAGCTGCAAGTGGTTAGCTGTTAGCCGCTGAGGAGTTCCGTTCTCTATACCCGAAATTTAACTAAGGTTTTGCAAAATAACAACTACCAGTAGCAAATATCCATTAAGGAATTCTATTGTTCATCACCAAAACTCATCATTGAAATCTGACTTGGCCGATGGTGTGATTTATTAAAATCCGTTAAGGAGTTTTATTGCTCATCTTATACTGGGTGCTCATCTTATGCTTAGTTAATCTTATGCTTTAATCAAGGTTGAGTTAATACCATTCGTTGAGGAGTTCCATTGTTCATCTCCAGAATTCTAATCAGAGTTCTGGAGATAAACAATGGAATTAGATCTCGATCTGGTTATTTGTGTAGTTATTTTGCAAACTATCAACTACCAGTAGCAAATATCTTAAATCACGTTTGATTTACTAACATCCATCCATCATTGATCTCCATAACTCATAATCAGACCCTGACTTGGTCTGTGGTGTATTTACTTTGCAAAGTAATAACCACCAGTAGTAATTATCTTTAATCATAGTTCATTTACTACGATCCATCAGGGAATTCCATTATTCATTTCCGGACCCTATAAACAGGTCATCGCTGTATATGAAACCACCTCACTTGTATATACATATATCATTTCAAAGAAATAAAGAAACAAGCAAATTTGTCTAGACATCTCGGAGAAATAGATATATATACATTAAAAAAAAATGTGGGTCACACATATAACCTCCCCCATTTTTGAAGTCAGTCAAAAATATGTGAAATAAAATATATGATCTATGAATATGAAATGAATGAACATCTGGGTTATCTACCAAGTTAGACAGTCATATGCAGCACTTAATGGAGATTGAAAGGATTTTTAAAACCCTTTACAATTTTTAAAACTTTTCTTATGCTGTCAGGGAATGGTTGAAATGAGTTGCAACTCTCTTAAATTTAAGTAAAAGTTACTCCAGCCACAAGTATTTGAATATATAAGTTACTCCTGTTTCCAAGTTTTAATGCAGCACTGAATTTTGTGTATAACGCAATCAAAATTTTCAAAATCTGATAACTGAAAGGCTTTATTCATATTAGAATCTCTATCGAGTATTATATAACACAAAATACGGAATAGTTATTGTAGTAGCGTAAAACAGACGAAAAACAATGTAATAACCATAAGACGTAGAAATCCAATAAAGAACACCTTAACCAACGGGTAAGTACGAACTGAATGAATAAAATGAAATAAAAAACGCTCTTTCATTTTGCCCTTGATCTGACGTAGATTAATTTGAAACAAATCACTCGACAAGTCACAATCTGTCGCCTCAACGCACTACTCACGACACCGCGCAACGTAAAAAAATAAAAATAATTGCGTTACACTTCCACTGTAAAATTTGCAGAAGCAGAACCAGAAGCGGATGTTTCAACTATCGCGTAATTTCCGCATTTGCGGAAGCAGAAAGGGAGCTCCGTTACAACTCTATATATCATTCAAGCTATTAATTATTTGACTTATTATCAAATTTAAAAAATAGTTACCGTTTAGGTTTGGTAAAAATCACTTTCAAAAATGTTTGCTATTAACGTCAGAGAAAAAATAGTTATTTCAACGCACTTATTTTTTTTATAAATATTTTACTATGCATTTCGTGGAGAACAGGACAATATATTCAAAGTTATGACTTTATAATCAAGGAAATTTTCTTTTGAAACAACATAATGAAGGTGTTAAAACCGGAATGATATTTTTTAATTGATTTGAAAATCGTCGTCCAATTTTCAACAAAAGCTTATTTAAGTTGGCTGTCTACTTTCTGAATTATTATTTGCTTCAAACTTTATTTTTGGGTAGACAAATGACATTAAATATAAATGTTTGTGGAAAGATACAGAACTTTTATTGAAATTTCATGTTCATATAATAATATATCAATGTTTTAAATATGTTTTCATTTTCATTTTTATGTTTTCTAAAATGCATTCGTGATGTAAATACACAAAGTTATAAGAATATATTTTCATTACAAGAGATTGTGGGTTAAGTTTTTGGTTTTTTGTCAAAAAGTTATACTTTTTAATTTTTCATCGATGAAAAAATATTTACTCATATGAGAAATATGCAATTTATAAAAAATACACCTATGACTGATATAATACTAGAAAAGTGGGAACAGATGTATATTCAACCACGAAAAATTTGAAGCATGATAAGAGGTAGAGCATAAAAGATATGCTGCAGGTAAACGTTCAAATACAAAATAATATACATAGGGTCTACTTATAGAATCCTACATAACGATAAACAAGTTTTTTAGTATATCGTCCAAGACTATTAACATTTTATTCCAGGACTACAAATATATTTTTGGATATGCTAATAAAATAATTAGTCCGTGTAAACTACTTAATGTATTAACTAGTTAATTTTATAAATTCAAAAATATAGTAATTTTTCATATTGAATTTTATTTTCAGAACTAATATTAGTCACCAAATAAGAAACTGCATTCGATGATTCAGGAACATTGTAAAATGACGTGGACATCATAATTTCATTTAGCCCATAGGCTTCATCAAAACATATAGTTTATTATTTGAATATAAATAACGAAAACCTGTAAGACGTCATAGTCAGGTTAACAAATTATAATATATGATTTCCTAATAACCTGTAATTGTGTGGATTTTTGAATAGAAAAAAAAATTAACAGATTAAAAAATCACGAATAGCATTATTTTGCCATCAATTAAATCGTTTCCGTGGAAAATTAAATAAACAAATTAAAAAGCATGAAAGTACACTTAGCCTTTATATCTAGTAGCTACTAATATTAATAGGGTATCGAATTTAATTTTCAGAATATGAGTCTTTATTCGTTAGATTAAATGGAAAGTGGTTATTTGAAAATCATTATTTATCGGTTTCCATTAATGTGAATTTATTTGAAATGATTTTTGAATTCACCGCGATTTTAACAGATTAAATAATTATCGCAGATCTTATTTATTTTGTTTTTTTATATACGTTGGACAAATATCGCAATGGTTTGAAAATGCACTACGAAAACTGGGTAAATATCTGAAAGGAAAATTCCTGAAGCAATTTCCCGGAATAACGAATCCAATCTTTGAAGCAACGTGGAACGGTAAATGAATTAAAATAGTTTTAAAACTTGCTCAAAACTTTTTGCAATGAGGTTCATAACCGGAACTTAATTATTGAATAAAATCATTATGAAGATATTTTATTAGTCAAAATAAACTTTGTCATTTTCTCTTTTCTGTGAAGAAAGGACCAAAAAGTAACCATACATTTCAAATAAATTCATAACACTACTACATTATTCTATAATACACTACTACATATTAAAGTACGGAAATGAGATCAATTTCATACAGTTTTCATGCATATAAATTGTAAAGAATGAATTAATTATCCTCTATAACGTGCCTTACTATATTTAGGTAGGTGCATTGCAGCATCTTACTCCACCTTAGCTTAGTGAATAATAAATCGCATCAAAGTATTTTTTTTAAATTTTTAATACTAATGCCATAATCTATTGTAATACTGTATAACATTTAACTCATATGTCGAACTAATAAAGTATTCATTCTCTAACGGATAATCAACGTCTCTTAATAGGTTTTGGGCCTAGTTCCAAATATTTTAAATATATAAAAGTGAATACTGCCTTGTTATAATCTAGTAAGTAGTGCTTCATTACGTTGTATAAGAATAAATTCGAATTTTATAGCAAGTATGCCGAAACAATTATATTAATTGAACTTTTGGGTCGGGATATTTACTCGTTTTGTAAGGCATGTCAGAAACCATCAAGACGAAAATACACCGCAGATATGGACGCAGATATAATCCGCCATTATACGTTCATATTGAACTAAAAAAACTGCAGAGGGGCTATGGAGAAAGTTGAAAACAATACTCGATGATCGCGGTTTTCCCGGAATGATGACTTTACTTCGTCATTTAAAATCAATCAGACCTACGAATTCATTGAATCAACTTTCGAAAATTGATTCAATGAATTCGTAGGTGACCCAAGTAGTTCAAATATCGCAAAAGTTATGTGGAACGGGTTTCGAAGTAAATTATGTATGGGTCGTGTCATTATTGTTGGCGGAATTACCGGAGAATTTTGCGTTAACGATCATGGCCATAGAATAATTGAGTGTTGCGATTAGTACGAATATCAGAAAAACGAAATTGCTCAATACGGAGTTGCCAAGTGAAAAGGCCAAGTATAATGTCGATTATTTTATGGTCAGATGTCAATAAAATTACAGCCTGCAAAACAATAACCTGTTACAAGTGCAAAAACAAACAGGTCACTACAAAAATCAGTGTTAAATGATTTATAAATCAGAAAAAGAAAACTATCTTATTATTTAGCGCAGTATTTCGAAGTGCAAATTTTAGTAATTAAGATTGGTCTGTTGATTCAGGACAGCCATATGACTTCGAACAAAGAATGGATAATTATTACGTCGCTAAAACCTTGATTCGAATTAAATATAGTTGCTAATAAAAATAAAATACCGATTGAATGCAGTGGTGACGTGCATATTAAAACGGTAACTAATTTGTTAATGGTTAGTGAATTGATAAACAAAGGGTGCAATATATTATTTGAGAAACATAAGTGTCTCATTTACAATAAACAAAATGAATTAGTAGCTATAGCTGACTTCAAAGAAGCCTGTAAGTTACACGAGGGAAATTGGCTGCTTATTATCATCACCGCCAGGAAATATGTGTGGCACAGAAGGGTTTGACACATCGTTGTGACGAACTTAACAAAATTAATTAAGGTGCTATGATAACAATGTCGTTCAAGAACAAGTTTTATGTTATCAAACAAAACTGTATGGTATGCTATGAAGAGAAACAAGTCCGACTACCAATCTCCCATAATGATGCTAGTAGTAAAGCAGTAATGAGAGTGTGCATGCAGATCTTTCTGGTCCTACGTAGGTGAGATCTGTAGGTGGCCCAAAAAAAAGTGCTGTAAATATCAATATTCGCAATTAAATAAAACTACGTAATGTAATATTATTTCTACTTTATTTCAATTAAAATAAGTAGAAATAATATTACATATATGTCATTGTTTTTACTACTTTGAATGCATTTTTTTGTTTTTACTGCTCTGAATATAGTGTATATGCTTGAGTTAGATATATGCTTGACTTTAGATAAACATGCTTTTATATTTTACTAATCTGGATACATATGTTTTGAATACATGAGCTTATAAATACGATACCTAATTGGAAATATGTGAGAAGATTACAATAAATACTGGGTTATTTTCTGAGCGTTTTATAAAAGGGCCTAAATTAATTTGAAATTAATATTTGCACTTTATACTAAAAATCTGACTTTTACATAAGTGCACCATCAGTACAACTGGTATTAAACCATAATACAATGTTTTTCAAATAACTTAACACGATATTATGATTGTTGTGATACGGAAAAATTTCTTTGTTACCAGCGCCAATTAGAAGATATGCTTTTTATTATATTTTTGAAAGCAACCTGCAAAATTTGGAATTAATTGAATACCTGCACTAGAAATTTGCCAATAAATACTTGAAAAGCCACTGAAGACATTATCGTAAGAAATATCAGTATTTCTTGCTAGAAAAATACCTAAATATTCCACCTTATTTTTTATTTCATTCCAATTTATATTAATTCTAATTTAAAAATTTGCAATTTTAATTTTCTATTATTATTTGAAATGTGATTTTTTAATTTTTTATTTCTCTTCATTTGTATAAATACTGTTGTAATCAACTTATTTTTTGCAAGTTCATGCTCTATTGTTAACTGTTTCTTACCCAGTCGATTAGCAGACAGGTAATATAAAATAAAAAACCAAAAAAAATAGAAACCAAAAATAAAAAAACTGTTTTCCTAATCAATATAGTGCTATTTGTGTGTGATGTTATAAAATATGTATCGGCATCATCTCAAACCTCCAAAACCACTATAAAAATGCCGCATATTTTCGAACGATCGACATTTCATTTCTTTTAAGCAGTACGAATTATACAATCAGAGATAGTCATACTCATTAAAATTAAATAAATTTAATGGAAAAGAGTATCAGTTGAACTTTTGTTGGCGAATACAGTGTAACTTTCGGCACACTATTCCTATGTATATTGTAATAAATTCCTTATATATAAAATAATTTTAAACTATGCAATGCAATATGACATATTTATTCTGATTTTGATAATTTTGCGTGCTGTAAAATTTCTTAGCTCTCCAATTCGTAGATGGACAAATAATCTCATTGAATATACTATAACTTACGAAGCTCTATCTTAATAAAACCAACTCGACTTGAATTTCAGATCATTGTAAAGTTTATTTTTATTAGTTGCATGATAACATAATAAATTCTAATCCTCCCACTAAACTTTGGTAAAATGGCCGCCATTAAGCAAAGCCAACTGACTTTTATTACATCTGCGATGAAAACTTTCGGTAGTTTATGGTATTTTAAAATGAAGGAAAACTTAAAACACATTTTATCATGGCCACTATTATAATTTAATGTCAGTTTTTCGTGTGAATATTCTTTTTCACATTTCAAATTGATATTCACACGATTATTCGTTCACTAATAAAAACAGAATTATAAAGTAAACGAAGATGGTAACACGTTATGGTAAACAGCAAATATACAAATTAGAAATATCGGCATAATAATGTATGCTCAAAAGCAAAATATTATAAAATTCTTAAAATATAATTGCAATTCCTAAGCTTTTAATAAACAGGCAAGATCGACAGTAAACAATTTTGATTTGCATATGTGAATCGAGATAAAACTTAATTGTTGTTTCTGTTATTAATTTCACGTTACCTTACTACCAAAATATGTATTATTTTTGGTGGTCTGCAATAATTATTCAGTTAAACTATTTTATGGTCTCTCGACCATATATTAAAAATTTTCAAAATCTGATAAACTATAACTTTTAAAGGCACAGTTTCAATAAAAATTAATGAAAATATTGTTATGGGGAGAATAACCTATTACAAAAATGTCCACCGTTAACATTTTAATCGTTATAATTAACCATCATCATTTTAGAAATATTACACTTGAAATCAGATAGCGTTTTTTTGCATATTTAAAATAGTAAATTTGTCATATTACTATCGAGAAAGTTGAAAACAATACTCGATGATCGAGGTTATGTGGAACGGGTTTCGAAATGATTGCTCACTAAATCAGTTTTAATTGACTGAAGAAAGTGTCTCATTTGTCAGCTAGGGTTTTCTATTTGATTGATATAAGAATTGTATCTTTCCGTCATATTTACGTACATTTATGTACATAATTACCAAGTTAATCAATTTAAAAAAATATTCTTATTCACATGGAATAAATTAACATAAAGGTTAAGTACTTATCATGTCATTTTGCCAATATAAATGAACAATTGCAAGCAAATTTTAAAAAAATTCCAAGTCGGTTTATCATGTAATATGCAAAATATGTATCTACTTGTAAGTCAAGTTATAAATAGACTTGCTATTGGCATATATTACATGCTGTCTTATAAGTCAACTATATAAGTCAAGTTTGTCAAGAATATTTGACTTTCATTCATTCTTGATAATCTGAAATAATTTTCATTCATACTCGCTGATATGATGTAAAAATTTTATTTTTCCTTCATATTTATGTAAATTTATGTACAAAGCTTCAAAATAAAATACTTACCTTGTCGTTTTTCACTAAAAATTAAGCTGTAAGCGTAGTACATAAAATTCTCGGTTGGCTGAGTGCATAATGTGTGCCAAAAGAAAGTCAAAAGGGGCCACTTTTATGGGTGTATAAAAAGCCTTGCTCTAAAACAAATAAAAAGTGTCGGCAGCTAGGGCAAAGTAGAAGTTATGACTTGAAAATAAAAACAAAACAGGCTGGAAAATAAAATAAAACTTAGAAACATATTATTTAAACATTTGAGTTTTCGTATACACGGCCACATGTAACACAAATAAAGCATTACTGTGATCATAAAAATAGGGTTCTGGACAATAAATGCAACAAGATCTTGTAACACCGATTGTATATTTACTGTTTAGGTTATGTCGTAATTTTAAAAATTAGGGTTAGCAATTTGAATGAGAAGACATGTTTTTTGTGAATATTTTTCAACCGTATCTCCAGAAATATCTGAATTAATAAATAATTAAAAATGTTTTTCGGAAACTTAGAAATATCCATATAAATATTTTTGATCGTGAACTATTGAATTAATATAAACGAGTAAATACACTCTTTCACTATAAACAACTTGACGTTCCATTTTAAAAGATTTCTGAGAAAAACACTAAAACCGACAAGTAGATAACAGGGATGCGTGAATCATGTTTATAAAACTTCTTTTTTTCCTCTTAGACATGGAAGCATAAAACGATATTTGTAATAAATGTGCTATATTTCCTTGGAATTTTCTCTCTTTATGATGCTACTCTCTCCTTATTCACCCGGGTTGTCTCAGGGTCCGTCCTGGGTCCAGTAATATTCCACATCATTCAAAACAGGATACCTTTAAAGGAATTTTTTATTAGGGAACAATAGAGTCCCGTATCTATAAGCTCAGAGCTTCCACCCAAGAGGGTTAAAGTCTGTGTTTTCTAAATTAATTATTCAGAATCTCCATTTTTTCAAAATCGCATTTTCCAAATGCTCTAAATGATTCAAAGCTCGGTCCATTATATACCAAGTCTCTTTATGATGCTATAAGGTCCATAGAAATATAGATGAAATAGCTCAAATTGTTCAAACAAATTACTCTACAAAAACGTTATACAGCGTCGTCACCAAATATAAAAACTTATGTAGCTATAAAGACCATTATGCAAAAAATGTAACAGCACCTTTAATTTTTTATATATATTTACATACAACATTATATTTACATACAACATTCAATTTTACACTCAATATCGACCCAAATTGCAAAAAGAAATTCTTCCTACATAAAATTGACGGTCGTTTTATTGTTTTACCGTGCGACTGAACTATATTACATATTGAATAAGTCAATTTCAGTACATTTGAAAGAAATAAATCGAAACAATATTACTAAGTATTGTTTTTCTACTATAGTACATTTTGTGAGGAAATTCTTTTTAAATCGCTCAAAATTAAAAAAAAATCATGATTGTATCCACTTTAATACGTTCATTCAATAATTTACACATTTTTTAGTTTAAAATGTTGAAGCAGGACCTTTACGGCCATATTTGTTATGAATGCACTGATTTCATCGATAAAATAAAGGAAGGATATATACGTCGGAGTGCTACATTATGTTACGCATGGTCCGCATTCCTTTACAGTCTATAAGAGTTACCTATTTAATTTAATTAATCAAAGTGAATAATTATATTTCTTTGCGGGTGATAAATCGACCATATTTTTTAACACTTCAATGACAATACTTGATAAGAATATGTAAATTTTAATACGATGCGTGTATTGACCGCTTAGAGCTGACAAATCTTATTAAATTTATGTTAACCGCATGTTGTTAATTTTATAAGTAATATATTTTTGTGAATGTTAGAAATACTATTATTGTTCCAAAGCCACTTAGTGAGGAGAGCATAGGTTTTTAGGCAGAAATGAAATTTCCTTGTCTTGCTAAATGTAAAATCTTCGTTAGCATAACACATTGCATTTCTGACACTCAAACTCATTTCCGTACCCCTGCCATGTTCAATATCAAGAAAATAAAAATATTAGATGTCAATTTCACGACGTCTTTATGTACTAATTAATATTCATGAGTGCTGCATTCGTATAATGCAAGAGTCAACCTTGAATTGAAATGATGTTATTAGAGTAAACAAAAATTTCAATAATATTTTTCGAGATAGCTAGTACATTTATATATTAGATTTTCTATGCAAAACAATCAGAAAAATTTTAAAAAAATTCTAAAATCAATATCACCTGATAGAATAAGTTAGTTAATATGAAAATTATATTATCTCTTATTTCAACGGTTTCAAAAATTTCTTCCATTTCAAACAAAAAGAACATATTAGTCAAATTATATTTTTGCCTGTTTTTGGTTACGAAAACGTCTGTTACTCTAATTTAAATGATCTTAATATTGAACATAAATGATGAATGTTGATCGTAAGAGATTGCTCTTGTAGTAATAATTCTGCCACAGTAAACTTGGTTTTTTAAGCTCCCTGCAAAATTTTATAAATATATAAAACAAAAAAATAAAGTTATTGAAATAATAGATTACGGATTTTTGTTTATTAATTTATATATTTTTTACTCGTTTATATATATATATATATATATATATATATATATATATATATATATATATATATATATATATATATATATATATATATATATGTGTGTGTGTGTCAATATATTACAAATAACCTATTCGTAACGACAAGAGATTAATGGCGTTAAAATACTAAACTCGATAAGAGGATCGAAATAATAGACAATTTTATGAATAAATTTTTTTTAATATTATTTTCATGTACCTTATGTATAAATAATCTCATGTATTTTAATTTTATAATCAATGTAACGTTTTAAACATAGCATTTATGTTTGTATACATACAAATGCAAAACGTACCAAATTAAACATAGGTGGTCAGACAGGTCTTGACCTAATAAAAATTAAATAATTTAGTGTGCACGAGACTTATGTGCATAATTATTTGAAGACATTGTAATATTACGTATTTTTGAAAATGCCAAACAACAGATAGTGAAAAAATATATAACAAAGCTAGTATCCTACTTGAGATTGTTCACTCGCTTAGAGGCCACTTTATTTCGAAAGATGTCTCAGCTTTCAGGATTGTAAAGTAGTTCACCTCAAATTTATTTTATTATTTAATAATATCCCTCTTAATTTAGATTGATTTCGTATTTTTTTACATAATCCATAATAAAGTTATTGCGATAGTTACTGAAAATGTGGGATAATAAGTTTATTCGTTATGACATTTCTTTATTATCTATACACGTTACATTTATCCTTGATATAATCTCAATTATTTTTCAATCCCTTGCAATCTCCCTATAGACTAAACCTGTCCTAGTTTTTAAGAAAAAATATCGCAACATGAGTTGTGCTGTTAAACTTAATAATATTTATATCGAGGTATTCCTGTGGGTACGTTAGCAAAGTAGCGACGAGATATGAGACTAGATAAATATATTTTTAAGAAATTAAATATCTACTTACCTGCTGATACTGATCCACAATTCAGTGTTCAAATTAGTAATACTTATGATTTGAAAAATAATACGATGAATTATTTCAGTGGAGGTAAGTTAATTATTATTGTTTATTAAATTAAAAAAACCATTATTATTTATTGTTATTAATTGTATTATGATAACAAAACTAAGAAATAGCTAATTCTAACGATTAGAGTTAAATTAAAAAATGACCAATGTAAAAAGCGTTTCGATAATTGCAATAATTGAATACGCGAAAGTCAAAAAATTGCATCACAGGCAAAAAGATAAAGTTGCTTATGAAGACCTGTTCGATTCAAATTCCTACTTTCAGTAGGGTATGTTTCGACTAAATGTTAATACATTTCAATCAGTATATAAACAGGCAAGATTGACAGAAAATAATTTTTGTATTTGCATACGTGAATCAAGATGAAAGTTAACTGTTTCTGTTCTTAGTTTCACAGTACCTGTCCTTAGTTTCACAGTACCTCATTTTCAAAAGATGTATTGTTTTTGGTGGTATGCAATATCAGTAAGGTTCAATTAAATTATTTTTGGTCTTTGGACCATATATTGGTTATTTTCAAAATCTGATAAACTATAACTAGTAAAGGCACAGTGTCTTCTATAAAAATTAATGGAAATAATGTTATGGAGAGAATAATCTGTTACAAAAGTGTTCACCGTTAACACTTCAATGGTTATGATTAACCGTTATCATTTTAGAGATATTAAACATGGAAAAAGATAGCGTTTTTTGAATATTCATAATAAATTTGTCTAATTACTTTGTCTAAATATTATTATTCACTCAATCAGTTAATCAGTTAATTAGAAAGTGTCCCATTTGTCAGCTAGGGCTTTCTATTTGGAGGATTTATTTAGTTTACGCAATTTATTCTGAATGTTGAACAAATTGTATACGTTGATTATGAGTTACATTTTTTACAACTCACGATGAAAAATCCTTCAAGCAATTACGGGAGAAATACGTCCAAGTCTATAGTGGTAAAAAATATATCTTAGGAATTTAAAATCACTTCAGACTTTATATTTTGATAGATTCGAAGGTACCTGAAACTTACTCTTTTAGTTAAATGCTTTATATATAAATATCATCTTATTAGGTATTAGAAAATATTTATATAGGAATGTATACATGGATAAAATAATAAAAAAATAAATCTTAAAAGCTAATTTAATTATATAATATCTAACACAAACGGTTGCTTTAAAATGTTAATATAAATAAAAAATAACCTGATATTATATGATAAGATAGCATTAAAACTACAAGAGCAGCACAGATAAATAGCAAATATACCGACAGTTTTAAATAAAAATTATTATTTTTCATAAACATATTTAACATAATTAACCGACAGTTTTAAGACCCATAAATCCTCAATAAAATTTGATTAATTTATCCGTAGTTTATTAGTATTTAATTACAGCTAGTATTACAAATATTGTGAATTATATATTTAGTTTTTAATTATTTTAGTCCAACTGTTTAACTATTGTTTAATACTACTCTGGTGGGGAAATATTTTGTATTTCTCTAAGAAATGATTGATTGTGAGAACGATAGTTGTATGACATGGAATGTAGTAGAAAAGATTTAATTTAAAAACAAAATACAACAAATTTGACAAATTACTTCAATATTAGAAATAAAAAACGTAGTCTAGTGCGTATAGGAATACGTAAAAGTTCTTTTCAGTGTCTCCAGAAAATGTGGATGCAAGTTAAGAGGAATATTTACATTAGAAAATTCTAATAATATGCTGGTATCTCTGTATTGACAGATTTTTCAAACCCATAGTTAAAAAACTAGAAGGGAGGACATGCATGGCACGTCGTTTTAAGAAAGGTAAACGTAAATAAACTTAAAATATGCAACACTCCCCTCCCCGATATCACATAAAATAATCTTTTTTTATTATTTCGTTACTTAATTATTACATTTCCTATATGAAGAACATGTTCTAAAATTGTATTTTTTAATTTCAACATTTAAAACTCTGTGATAAATAGACTGGAATAAACAAAACAATTTTTACAGAGCAGTTACCATATACATTATACAGAAGTTAAAGGATATAGTAACAATAATATTGTGTCAAGTTATTAGAAATACGTTATGTCATAGATGCAAACCGCTTGTACTCATGGTGCATAGTATTAGTTAAAAACAATAATATTTGGAGCACCACTAAATACTAGTTATAGGATTATGTGTTAAATTATATATTCAACTTCATATTACTTTGCTTTAATTTTATGATTAAACTTATTATGTGCTTTAGTTTAATGGTGTAATCACTCGACTTTTAATCAATAAAAAACTATAGCAGATACGACGATAAAAATAAAATTCTTTTTGATCTATTTTAAGTACTGATCTCAAAAATGGCTTCATTGATAATATTATTAAGTTGAATTTCAATAAAAGATAAAGAAGAATTTAAATGCGATATTTTAAAAACAATTTGATTTTCTTATAATTTTAATTCAGTAACGTGTAATATTATCAAGATTTATTTCTTATTTTGATATATGGTACCTTATTCATTACCTTTAACTTTTAAAATGTGTCATTCAGAGTAGATTGGAGTATCTTACTCTTAAGTCTAAAATTAATTGGAAAAGATTTATACATAGTAACTGTATAATAATTAATTTCAGTCACTCAAAGTAACGTTACGAATAAATAAACTCCCATACTTATTTTAATTTTGGCGTAAATTTTGGCGTACATTTTTGCGAGCACTACACGAGGCAGTGGTTAGTTTAATCAATGAAATGTTTAAAAAAAATAGCTCTAATAAATCAATCAAGTTCTATTCCATTCTATCTCGTATATTTGACATTTGATTTAATTTTTAACAACTTGATGCCACTAAATATTGATGTTAGTTTTACTCACTTGCTTCTTTTACCGCGCACAAAACATACATAATGACGTTATTTATTGTTGTGGAAAGTAAATTAGTAAAAAAATTTTCATACTCATTCACGAATAGACATTATTTAACCTTCCTTTTCATTTAAATAAACCTGAATTGTTGTTGTTCATTTCTAGATATTACAATCCGTATCATTTAAATCTATGCTATTTATAAAATAACTTCTTTAATATGAAAGAGCTTTAAAAGGTAAATATTAAAACTTGTCTTTACGATCATATCGGATAGATGGTTGAAAAATGTATCCTCAATTAAATAGCGAAAAATCTTTTTTGGTATTGAGATGTTAGTCCTTGTTCTACTTTCGTTTCAATATATTATTAATATATACAATATATTATTAAATATATAATCTGAATCAATAAAATATTATTAGTGTTACTTATGCAAAAATCAACATTTATAGCGTAGAGTACGCTATAAATGTTGATTTTTGCATAAGTAACACTAATAATATTTTATTGCTTCAGATTACAATTTTTCTTTTCGTAAGTGTCATTGAACTTTATTTTAATTAATGTGTTAAATTGATTTTTTATTTTGAATAAACGTGAAAATATTAAAGAAGTCATGTGTGGACTTAGTAAGATTAAAAACGGGAAAGAAATTCACGAATACAAACATACAAAAAGGAAGACTGAAGCATTCCAATAAAGAATAATTAAAATCTATACTATTAGTATTATTATACAAGGATGAATTCTGTGTATGGAAAATATTTTAAAAAGAGTAGCATAACGAATGTGAAGCAGAAATTTTATTAAAATAATAAAAATATAAATTATAAAAGCTCATTTAAACAATAATAACGTAAGCAACGAAACCTGTTTTTGGAATTAATTTTTCAATTTTTCAGTTTTTTTAAATTATTTAAACAATGATAAACGATTCAAAGTTCGGTCCATTCTCAACTAATCCTCTTTTTGATGGTGTAATATCCATAGAAATATAGATGAAATAGCTCAAATTGCTCAAACAAAATATTCTAAAAAAACACTACAATGCGTCGTCGCCGATTGTAAAAACCTTATGCCTTATTATGCCTTATATAAAGGGCATTATACAAAAAAAATGTAATAGCACCTTTAATATTTTTGCTCCAAATATCAGCATATATAGACTAACAATAATAATAATAATAATAATAATAATAATATAGCCCTTTTATTCGGATATTTGACCTTTGATTACAGTTCTTTATATAACCAAATTTACCATTAAAGAAAATATAACATAAAATAATCCTATCTTATTAATTTAATACTTCCTGTTTCTTTATTTTCCGTGGATCCGTTTGCCAGTCGGCAAAGGCCTCTTCCAACCTTTCTTATGATTGAGGTACAGTTTATCTTTGTCTTCTTCTTTTGTTGGAAGGTTGTGGTCTCTTTTCCCCACGATGAGCAGTCGGCTTGGGGAAGTTTTGAGGTTTATTATGTTTTTGTTATCAGTTGCCTTGGTTGGTTTTAGATTCCGTTTGCCATTGTTTAATTTCTATAGTTCTTTATTGACAGCTAAGTTTGAGAGAGAGTTCGATCTAGCCCGCGTCATGTCGAATGCATCTACAAAGCCAGATGACCTTTTGAATATCGCTGGATAACGAGTTTGTTGCTTTTTTGACTGGCTAGTGCCACCAGTCGGTGAAGTCATTCTTTTCTCTTGTTTCTTAATGGTCTGTTTCACTATAAGTCTATCGTATTTCAGATAAGCAATATTTCCCTCATTCCTCTCTGCTACTAACTCTGATTGTAACTGTTTTCTCTTTTGCAGCACTTCCTTTGGGTAGTCTTAAATTCCTTTGGGTAGGCTTGTCTTTAAATTTTTCCTGTTTTTAATAATGTCAATCTTCTTCCAATTGTTTACAAACGAGCATAAGATCGGCCTCGATTTATTAGCTTCTAGTTTTTTGTGCCCTGAACGATGTATTTTGTTGACTTCTTAGTTTTCTGACTTTATTTCAAGGTCTTGTTTGAGATGTTCGTTTAATTTTTGTGTTAAGTCTAGTTTAGATGTTTCTGTCTCCTCTAAGCCAAATATAATAATATTATTTTGTCGCTCTCCTGTTTTAAGGTACTCCAACTCATTCTCTAATTTTTCTACCTTTGCCCTTAGATTTCTGTTCTCCTCCACTAAAGGAACTAGTTTCTCGTCAATTTTTGCCATTATAGTGTTAGATTGGACTTCCATCTCGATCTTCATCTTTTCGAACAAAAGTTGAAATTGTCCATCCATCTTGTAAAGTTTTTGTGTGTAGCAAAACGTAACGTATAAGATAGCAACGAATACGTATTAGGTAGAAATATTTTTCTTTTTTGGCAACACTGACAGTAATGTCAACCAATGTCAGATTTTAATGATTTAAGAAAAAAAGACAAGAACGGGTGGGTATGTACGAGTGTCCTGATTTCGAACCCGATGCGCCCTGCCGCGGCTCTGTGCACTATCCGCTGCGCCATTAACACGACATGCGAAGTTGTAAAATAGCGGCTGGCCTAGCGTCACGGAATATAGTTAAAATAACAGCGATGTCAGCAACAGAGTTATTATTGAACTTACACCTTGTTACAATTTTTACGTTAATTTTCGATTGTCACTAAGCCGCACTAAGATAAAATCTATATTCTATTTTAGATATCACTGCGTTACAAATATTTAAATGTTTTGTGTCAAAAACTAAGTAATCTCTAAAATAAAAACTTGACCTTTATTTATTCATAGATTTTAACGATAGAATACTTCTTGGCCGTCACATGATTTTGTACAACGTTTGTAAATATGGTAATTAGCACGCTTACAAAAATGAGTACAGTTTTTTTTTAACTTTTATGCTACGGATTTATAATCTGATAAAAAATTTAAGATTCGCAGCAATGTTCGATATTAATCATTTTTCTGAGTTTTCTTTTCAGCAAGAAATATAGTACACGAGTATAGCACTCTACCACAATAATGAATATTTTTATCAGCTGAACATTCACTGTAAGAAGTTCCACAATCACAAAACGGCTACAATAGCTATTTTGCAACTCACTGTTGCTATTGTATTTTATGTAAGAAAACGCAGTAATTATTTACACTTTCGGTTCCAAAATATTATAATTCAATTAATATTTTTTCTTTTCGAATCGGTTTGCTCGCGCAGAATCCATATGTAGAATAGCACCTTTAATATGGTTTTATCCACTATATAAAATTCGTATAATTACCTGTTAATGAAGTTAAAAAAATCGTTTTTAAAAGTTAATATTTAAAATTTGTTTAAAATAAAATCTAAGGTTTACAGTGCAAAACTATCTTAAAGGTGGTGGCCGAATGCAAAAAACGGGGAAAGGGATTGCATACAAAACTGAATTTTACATTCAATATCGACTATAAGTTAAAAGAAAAATTGTGTCTACATAAAATTTACTGTCGTTTCATTATTTGACCATGTGACGGAACTCAATTACATATTGAATAAGTCAATTTCAGTACATTTGAAAGAAATAAATCGAAACAATATTACCAACTATTGTTTTTCTACTTTAACTTATTCCACAAGAAAATTAATTTAAAACGCTCAAAATTTATCAAAAATTTAAATATTTATTTAGTTTAAAATGTGGAAGTGTCCTTCTTCCGACGACATTATTTTATTAACTGTTTTGAATACACTGAATTTATTGATAACAGAAAAGAAGGATATACACGTTAGGGTGCTACATTATTTTATACCTGGTCTGTTTTACTTTTGAGTTTTAAAAATCAAAGTGGATAATTATATTTCTTTGCGGGTGATAAATAGATTACATTTTCCATTTAACAATGCTTGATTAGAAAAATCTAATTATAATGAATTGCTACAAAATTAACGGTAAATATATTTAATATTAGAAAATAATACAGTCAAATATTAGATATATGAAAGTGAACCCGAACCTTTCATAGCGTGAGTTCCATTCCTACTTTTCTTTTTTTAGATTCACGCAACTTCATTTTCCCGTTTCATTAGATCATTTTACAACTTCGTATTAAGTATTGCATCCTCGTACCTCGTACTAACTATTTGTGCACTTCGTTAAACATTTCGGGATTTTGCTGTCCCTTAAATATTATTCTATATTCTCGTACCGGAAAATAAACTATCAATGATTTACCAGGTAAAGATTACTTTTCGCGCTAATTATTAACCAACACTTTTGAATTTATTTCAACCAATTCATGCTTGGCTAAGAGAACAAACGATTAAAAATATGGCTATAATCAATAATCAGAATTACTTTCGGCATCAACGTGAATAAAATAGAACGATATAATTTTAAAGATAAACATCAGTCTTAAAGTGAGTGACTTGAAGAATGATAATATTTTCGCGTGTTTGAGATTTAAAAACGTCTAAACGGATTTTAGTTCAAGTCCTATACAATGGGACATTAACCTAAAAATTGAATGGATTACATATACACATTCACTTGTACGAGTTACATCGAAATTTGTGGGCTATATTGGAATTATTGACTTCATATTTGGATTGTAACGTCACAAATTCCAATATAATCTACAAATTTCATTATACCTCGTTCATATTCAGTATATTGGAAGTCACAAAATAGCCTTCGTATTCAATATATTGCAAGTCATAAAACAGTTTATATCAAAATAGAGGGATAAATTTGTATCTGGACAAAAACATACACCACTACTACACAAATAATATATTTTAAAATATTTAAAATACTGCATCTTCTGTCAAAGAAATTTTTGTTTGAAAGAAACTTGTGTTTGCCATTAGCATTATTAATTTTATAAAAACCCTTTTGCGTACCCTCATTTTACACTCACCTAAAGCAACAACGAAATGTCAACAGCGTTGAATATTTAGTGTATCATTCAACCAAATAGTGTAAACCGCGCGTGACTAAGGACATACCGTGTCTTAGATTTAATCAAATCTTGCGAGTTGGGAGACATGTTGTCCCGTCTATTTAGTAACCGAGGTAAAGAGGATCTTGTTATCCTATAGAATAGATTATATATTAGGGATATATTATTTTGAATGGGTTAAAACAAAAAGCAGCACCAAAAATAAAAAGTGGCAAATAAGAAAATTAAAAAATACTATTTATATTTTGTACGATAGTATTCCTGTTCTTTGTTAAAGTTAGTATAGGGTAATCTTCATGGTAAATTATTCTTCAAAATATATGCTAGAATATTGAGGTCATGTGAGGACTTTATTCTTTTATACAGTAATTAATTCATATTAACATGGCTTAATTTTTTTCAGATTTTTTCATTTTGCTCATGATATGTAAATCAAGTGAAGTGACAAAGAACGATATAAAGGCAGCTAAGCAAGAAGTAACTACTTTCTATAAAGGTCACGTGAATGTCTTGCAAAATATGCTTGTTTCGAGTATTTATATAACTTCATTCTAGTTACATACATTTTAGAATATGAATTTCCGTGCAAAAATTTAATTAGATTCTCTAGGTTCACCGCAGTTTTACCTTTAAACTTATTACTAAGTCCAAAATTAAAAGTATATTTCACGATAACCTGTAATTACCTAATTTAATATTCGAAAATTGTACGTGAAAATAAATTATTTAATCATCCTAACTCTATAATTACTTGCCTCATAACAAATGACATTTAAAGGTGTAACATTTTCATAATAAAGAACTTCCGACTAATAGTATGTAACTTTTGTTCAAATGGAAATGAATACCAATTAAAATGAACACAGAATAATAGAGCCTCCGAACTTTATAAAGTCGACACTTGTAAGTTCCATCTAACACATTATATTGTGATTATATTTGGTGCTTGCTCTCATAAAGCCTATTGAGTATATTCCCCATTATACAACTTGTTGAATCAATTATACAAAATAAAAATTAAAACACTGTTCTATTTATAATTTTGGTGACACGATAAAAAAAATTGTATATAAAAAAATCAAACTTTCTATAATTTTATACGTCAACGGAGAGAGCTGTTATGTCACTTTGGATGTCAGTAGGATACATAAAGAATATAAAAACTTTGAAAACTTTACGAAGAGAACTCGGAGTGTTCTTCTATCCCAAATTTTGGTTAGGATGAAAAGCGAGCGACGTAATTTTCAATATGTGCATAACTATGGGTGAAGATTTACCGTCTTATGGAAGAAGCAATCATCAGTTGCAAAGATTTTAGTGGGGAATTTTAATCGTTTTAGTAATTTTTATTCAAATTAGTCTCCTGCCGTATGACGCGAAGTTAACTTGGGATATGTTTTCGAGTTGAAAACAAGTTAACTTCGCGTCATACAGCAGAGTCACTCTCTCATGCTGCAGTAGAAAAATAACTCCAAATTTTGGGAAAGAAATAGAAATACTATGTTTGACTCTCATATGAGTTCACACGAATGACTTGAGGTGACGGGTTTATTAGTTTCCAAATTGATATTATGATTTGATTTGAATTTTGAAAAGTGCCCTTAATTTGTTTTCACTGGCTGGTAACTTTGCTAGGAATCAAAGTTACCAGCCAGTGAAAATCCTCCATCGAATCCCAATTTCATATATTATCAAGAATAAGGAGCAATAAAACAGATTTTTTTAAAAATAAAAGCCTAATCTGTAAAATATAAAAAATCATAAAATGTAAAAAATAATTACTTTCAAATTATTAAAGATTATCTGTAATAACAGGTATTTCGTACCAACCAGTGTCCTTTATGAAGTGAATATTATGAACTCAATAACTAAGAGTGAATGGTGAAGTGGGATAACACTACTGAAAACGCGTTAGGATAGTTGTCTCTATCGTTGTTAAATTCATAAGCCGAATTATCATTTTTTCACCTTTAAATATTTTAATAATCCATCTAATAACAACTTCTTGATAACAATTTCTTTATTCAATGATTGAAACATTTTATTGATGAATAGTTTTATCCATCCGCATATTTCCTGCCCAATTAAAATTTGGAAATTGTTATATGTTCTTGTATGTATTCACGCTATATACATCGAAAAATAGCCAATTTTTTTGCAGTTATAAAACAATCATTGTACGGTATAGCCATTTCTCTTTTATAAATAATATTTTTATAATATTTCTTTTACGTTCTCCATTTTTTTCATGATAATATCGCGATTAAACGCAATAAAATATATTTTACTTACACATTATATTAATTAACATGTATCATGTAAAATAAAAAGTGATAAATTAATTCTTATTTAGGCTAGCCATGTCACTCTTATTGTCTCAGATATTAAATTTGGGTTGACACTTAAACCGAATTATACATATATACATTGCCTAAAATAATATTTAATCTATAAGAACTTGTAACATCTATTGGAATCCAAAAGTATTTTTTTTTGTCAAAGTCTGCGTTCTATTTATTGATTTAAATATTTTTTGGTAGTTTCATGAATATATTTTATACAAAATCCATTCCTAGCATTGTTTTCCATGAAAAAAAAAGTCTAAGAAAAAAGCTTATCGGTATTGAACTGAGAATCCATAGCATTGGTGTGAAGTGAGTAGTTTGCCTTTATTGTTAAAGTTATCTATATATTAATACGTGAAGCAAAAACTTTAGACCCCTTTTTATGAAAATTGCGCGGGCGGAAGAGTATGAAATTTGGCACATTTATAGTTTATATATAGGAGAAGTGCAGAACGCTAATATTTTTCAAAGAATAATGCATATAAAGTTCATTAAATCAATAAATAAAACATTACACACACTACCATGTATTTGACACACACATGTATATACATACAATTGACAAATGAGTAGTCTATAGTTTTATTTTTCCGCTGGCTTTCCATTGTAGTTTATCTGACAGACAGTTCGCAAGTTATTGTGCTTCAACTTTCTTATTTTCTCATATATAATAGTAAAAAATGTGATCTTTTACCTAGAATTATAGTTGTTATCATTTAATGTAACATTATTAATAATAATCATAATATTAATACGTGAAGTAAAAACGTTGTACCTCTTTTACGAAAATTACGCGGACGGAGGAGTATGAAATTTGGCACAGTTAAAGATTGTATGGAGGAGTACGGAAAGCTAAAATATTTATATAATAATATATTAGAAACACATTAAATTAATAAAAAAAACATTACACATACTACCATGCGTTTGACACGCACACATATGTATATACACACACATATTGACATATGAGTTATCCATAATTTTATTTTTCCGCTGGCTTTCCATTGTAGTTTATCTGCCAAACAGTTTCTAAGTTATTGTGCTTTAACTTTGTTATTTTCCCATATATAGTAGTAAAAAGTTTGACCTTTTATCTGAAATTAGAGTTATTACGATTTAATAAAATATTATTCAATTTTCCAAAGGTTAATAATAACCATACTTTAAAAGTTAATAATAACCAAAATATTAATATGCGAAGCAAAACCTTTATACTTCTTTTTACGAAAATTACGCATCCGGAGGAGTATGAAATTTGGCACAGTTAAAGTTTATATAGAGAAGAGTGCTGAAAGCTAATATTTTAAATAGAAAGAGATATATAGATTTTTATTAGAAATACATGCGTTTGACACACACACATATGTACTATTTTGTTTATAGTTGAAGTCTATGGTCAAACTGAGATTAATGTTATTTGTCCATAGTCTTACTGAATGTCAAAAATAATCATAATTATGATAATGTCATATTTATAGTTTGTTTCGCATGCACATATTGATAGACCAAATCCAAATTTAAATAATATTAATGTGCACTAAATACATATAAATGTGCACTAAATGTAATTCCAAGACTTTTTCATAGTTATGATTGTGGATTAATGGAGTTTTAATGCAGGTTTTGCAATGCAAAACGTTTTGAATATGAAGTAACTTTAAGTGACAGGACTGAATTCACTTAATGTTGTCATAAGGGTAAAGAAATATTACCGCCCTTAAGTCAAAATGAATATTTTAAATCATTGTATTATGGACTTATTTCAAATGAACCTTCAATCAATAGTTAGGCAAAAAATTATTTTGAAAACATTCGCAAATATAATTCATCATTTGCTATGGTTAGCTCAGAAGCTGAAATTTGCGGGGCAGTTACAAGTGGAGTGTATCATTTCAAAAACATGATGTTTTTATCACAGATCAGGTTCAATGAATGCGGCATATGGTCGCTCACCATGTTGTGCGCAATTCGATTTTTATGATATCGACACCATCAATTATATATTATCAATTATAGATTACAACAACATTTTAATCAAACATGCAATAACAATATAATGCGCAAAATATCTCCTGAATTGGAACGCAGTAATCTTTTGGTTCGGTCATTCATTGCAATGAAACATCATTGTCACAGAGTTGAAAATAAAAAAAAAAAAAATTTGTATGCTCATTAAAGTAAATCATGATTTAAATAAACGCCATTTCAATGATGCAGTTCAAACTGATGTAGCAGTAATATTTAATACAGTTGACGGTGAGCCACCTTTGAACGAAATATGATTTCATTTTCAAAAGTTAATAGTATCATCAAAAATATTTCAATTTTAAATTCATCATTAGACACTTGAGCACATCCATTACTTTTTCCAAATGGTGATACTGGGTGGCATATCAATATTCCTCATAAAGTACCAACTATATCTAATTCAAGAGCACCCAGAACAAAATTAGCCAATGCTTCAGTATGCAGCCTATCGACTTGTGATTAGAGAAGATTTCGGCATGTAGCACCATTCACAACAAATTATTTCTGCAGTGGATATGTATGTGAGAATAGAGGGCTCAAGATTACATTGCATATGACAAAATCAAACAATTCTTAGATCTGAAGTTTACAACAATTTAACAGACTACATAGAATTGAACATCAATGCCAGTAATCTTGGCTGTAGAATAATTTTACCATCTTCGTTCAATGGATCAAAAGAATATGTATCAAATGGATCCAAGGAATATGTATCAGAATTATTTAGATGCAGTATCATTTATAAAACATTTCGAAAAGCCTTCTTTATTTATTACAATTATTTGCAATCCAAGTTGGCCGGAAGTAATTAACAATATTGTATTCGGTGAAACTGCTAATTTTATACCTGATATTATGATTCGTGTATTCAAGTTTTTTGAAAACGTTAATGAGGGCCTTTTACAAAAAAATATCTTTGGTAAATTGAAGCACTCATTTATACAATCGCGTTTCAAAAAAGGGGATTGAAAACACATCCTAAATTACATAAATATATTGTCAAACATATGATGCCTGGTCCATGCGGAGTAATTAACCCTAATTCTGTATGTATGAGAGACGGAAAATGTACAAAAGATTATTTAAAACGTTTTAATGAATTTACATGTGAATCAAAATGGACATCCATTATACGGCGTAATAATGGTACTCGTGCAAAAGTTCGAGGTAGTTGTCTTGACAATTGGTACGTTGTAGCATACAATCCATATTTACTTGCCAAATTTAATTGTCATTTAAACGTTGAAGTTTGTACTTCAGACAAAAACGTTAAATACATAAATAAATACGTATATAAAAGCCATGACAGTGCATCTGTTGAATTAGATTCAGGGAGAAATGAACAAGGTAAAAATATACAAATTGATGAAGTTACAATTTTTTAATTGTTCATTATGTCGGATCAGCAGAAGCCGTATGGCCCATCTATGAATTACCAATGCATTTTCAGTCACATGTTATCGTCAGACTTGATATACATTTAGCGCGTAGACAGAATGTGTACTTTCGAGAAGGGCAAGAACGTCAAACAATTGAAAACATAAGACACACAAAATTATTAGCATTTTTTAAATTGAATCGGTCAGACCCATCAGCACGAGAATAAAAGTATATTGAAATTCCTTTTCTTTATATGTGGAAAGATTCCCGAAAAAAATGGAAGAAATGAACCCGTAGAGGTGACAAAATCATTGCATGCATATATGTAGTATCACCAAAATACATCGAAGTTTTCCACTAACGATTGCTTTTATTACTTGTCTGTGGTTCAAAATCATTTGAGGATGTTAGAATATCTATATATTAATACGTGAAGCAAAAACTTTGGACCCCTTTTTACGAAAATTGCGCGGACGGAGGAGTATGAAATTTGCCATACTTATAGTTTATATATAGCAGAAGTGCAGAATGCTAATATTTTTTAATAACAATGCTTATAAAGTACATTAAATCAAACATTACACACACTACCATGCATTTGACACACACAAACACAAGTATTATATTACACGCAAACATACGACTCTATGGTCAAATTGTTTCTTTTGTTTATCATTTTGTCTATACACATAGAATACTGACATAGACATAGAGTACTGTCTTATATGTTTACTATGGTCTTACTGAATGTCAGGTTAGCGCGGAAACTGTCAAAATAAAAGCCCGCATTTTTTATGTTACAACAGAAGACATGGCTGTATGGTCTAGATTCCTTTGCCTTCCGTCTTTGTAGGGAAAAAATGTAACAACTAAAATTATTGAACAAACAGAAAAGTTTAACTTGCCCCATTTTGCATTTAATATAAAAATACCACGTGAAATACCGCTCGCTTAAACAAATTTGTGTAATATAAGTTCTGTAGCAGCAATCTACATTAACAATATCATCATACAGGTGAAAAAATATATAATTTGTTATTGCTGGTTCAATGCAATTATTGTATTTTTAATTAATGGTATAAAAATCTCTCTTTTTTTGATTTCAGTAATTTCATATACTTACAAGAAAAGTAAATCTGTTGTTGCTGGTTCAAAGATCTTTGGTATTTTTTATTGTGGAGACTAATAAAATCTTTTTCTTTTCTTGATTTTAGTAATTTCCTGAAAGAACTTTCATTATGCCTTGACGTAGAACATTAACGGGTCGGAGTGAGAGACAAAGAAGAAGGAATTATCCTTATCCAAATACTTTTAACATTATACAAAATGAAGAAGTGATTTTGAGAGATACATTTAAATGTGCACAAAATGTCCCTCCAAAAGTGTTTTTAAGTCATGATTGTGGATTAATGGATTTAGAGTGCAAGTTTTGTAATGCGAAACATTTTGAATCTGAAGTGACTTTAGGTGACAGAACTGCATTCACTTCGTGTTGTCATAAAGGTAAAGCAATATTACCACCATTAAGTCGAAATGAATATTTCAAATCACTGTATGATGGACTTACTTCTAATGAACTTTTAACAAAAAATAAGTCGAAAAATTATTTTGAAAATATTCGGAAATATAATTCATGTTTTGCTATGGTTAGCTCAGAAGCCAAAGTTTCCGAGGCAGTTACAAGTGGAGTGTATCATTTCAAAATACATGATGTTTTTTTATCACAGATCAGGTCGAATGACTGCTGCATATGGTCGCTCACCATGTTATGCGCAATTATATTTTTATGATGTTGACACTGGTATCAATTATATCGACTTGCAATTCGAGATGATTTCAGCATGTTACACCATTCGCAAAAATTGTTTCTGCAGTGGACAGTTGATATGTATGTGAGAATAGAGGGCTCACGTTACATTTCATTCGACAAAATCAAACAATTCTTAGTTTACAAAAATTTAACAGACTACTTGGAATTGAACATGAATGCCAGGAATGTTGGTCGTAGAGTAATTTTACCATCTTCATTCAATGGATCTCCAAGAAATATGTATCAAAATTATTTAGATGCAATGTCAATTGTACATTTCGGAAAACCGTCTTTATTTATTACAATGACTTGCAATCCAAGTTGGCCAGTGATAGTTAACAACATTGGTGTAGGTGAAGCTGCTAATTTTAGACCTGATATTATTGTGCGTGTATTCAAGTTGAAAGCATTCATAGAGGTCCTTATACAAAATGATATCATTGGTAAAGTTAAAGCACTCATTTATACAATTGAATTTCAAAAAAGAGGATTGCCTCATGCTCACATTTTACTCATTTTAAATGAGCAAGATAAAATTGTTAATGCTATAGATATTGATAAAGTTGTATCTGCGAAGATTCCTCACATTGAAACACATCCAAAATTACATAAATATGTTGTAAAACATATGATGCATGGTCCATGCGGAGTACTTAATCCTAATTCTGTATGTATGAGAGATGGAAAATGTATAAAAGAGTATCCAAAACGATTTAATGAAACTACATGTGAATCGTTAAATGGGTATCCATTATACAGAAGACGTGTTAATGGTATTAATGCAGAAGTTCGTGGTAGTTGCCTTGACAATCGGTATGTTGTACCATACAATCCATATTTACTTGCTAAATTTAATTGCCATATAAATGTTGAAGTATGTATCACAGT
The DNA here is from genome assembly GCA_039881145.1 of Druceiella hillmani. NCBI lineage: Eukaryota > Metazoa > Arthropoda > Insecta > Lepidoptera > Hepialidae > Druceiella > Druceiella hillmani. Next base: position 1,089,931 of record JAYKKI010000041.1, read on the forward strand.
CAAAAGTGTCAAATACATTTATAAATATGTGTATAAAAGCTATGACAGTGCATCTGTTGAACTAGAGTCTGGTGGAAATGAACAAGGTCAAAATATAGAAATCAATGAAGTTACCACTTTTTTAATTGGTCGTTATGTCGGATCAACAGAAGCCATATGGCGCATCTATGAATTACCAATGCATTTTCAGTCACATACTATAATCAGACTTGATATTCGTTTACCGCGTCGACAGAATGTATACTTCCGAGAAGGGCAAGAACGTCAAGTAATTGATAATGAAAGACAAACAAAATTATTAGCATTTTTTGAGTTGATCATCAGATCCATCAGCACGAGAGTATAAATATACTGAAATTCCTATGCATTATGTGTGGGAAGATTTTCGAAATAAATGAAAGAAGAGAAGCCGTGGAGGTGATAAAATCATTACAAGGATATATGTAGGGTCACCAAAAGATATCGAACTTTTTCGCTTACGATTGCTATTAATTACATATCTGTGGTCCGAAATCATTCGAGGATATTAGAACATACAATGAATTTTTATACCCTTCTTTTGTTGAAGCGTGCCATGCTAGCGGATTAGCTTCAAATGATAATGAATGGCGGGAATGTTTAAATGAATCAAAAGAATTACATTCACCAAAACAAATGCGGAATATATTTGGTTGCATTTCTGCAATAAATGTGCCAGCCAATGCATTAGCGTTATGGAATGAATTTAAAGTATATCTTAGTGAAGATTTTCTAAGACTTTACAACGAAGAAGTATCCTTTAATAGAGCTCTATTAGAAATTTATGATATTTTGAATGTTCATAATTTGTCCTGTTAAATTCTTGGTTTACCAGTTCCCACATACTCGCAAAGAATAGAAGAAGAAAATACTATTGATATAATAGCACAACAGGTGCTGTTTTGTGAGTGTTATGAAAGTGCAAATATTGAACATGGTAATCTCATTGATCAAGTTATTCGTGACATTTTGTATCATGGTACTGGATCCAATGTTTTTTGTTTAACCGCTTACGCTGGTTGTGGCAAAACATTCACTCAAATAGAATTAATTCACAAATTAAATTCGCTTAATGTTCGTTGTATTCCAACTGCGTTCAGTGGCATAGCTTCAACTTGATTACTTGGAAGTAGGACTTTACACAATGTGTTTAAATTACCTATACCATTTTAGAAAATTCTGTATCAAATGTTACTGCAAATAGTAGCTACGGTAGTTTCATAAATTCATCATCATTGATAATTATTTATGAAGTTTCTATGTGTCCATTGCAAGTGTTGAAAATCATAGATAGATTATTGCGTGATCTATGTGATGAAAACGATAAACATAGTGTTTGGAGGAAAAACTATACTTCTGTGCGGTGATTTTCGGCAAATCTTACCAGTAATCCCACATGGATCACTTGGAACTTTAATTGAAAATTTTGTAACAAATTTGCATGAATTTCCTAATTTTTATAAAGTTACATTTACTCGAAATATGAGAGCTTTACCAAATGAAATAGAATTTGTAGAATTCTTGAGAAAAATTGGTAATGATGAGGCCCCACAATTTCCTCAGTTTGGTAAAAATGTTATTGAAATACCTCATCAATTAATAGGAGATAATAACAATATTATTGACGAGGTGTATGGACATATTTCGAATAACATACTCTCAGAAAATATATTGAACTCTATTATTTTAGCACCTACAAATGACGATTGTACTTTGATTAATACTGATATACTTAATCAAATTCCTGGTGAACAGCGAACATATCATAGCCATGATAAAATAATTTGTGATAATGACAATGACATCAATAACTATCAGGTAGAGTTTTTAAATTCTTCGTCTATTAGTGGTTTACCACCGCATAAGTTAGTATTGAAAGTTAATTGCATAGTTTTATTGATCAGAAACTTAAATACTAAGGACGCATTAGTCAATGGAACAAGAATGCGCATCAAATTTATGCATCGAAATTCAATAGATTGCGAAGTTTTAACTGGGACCGCACGCAGTAAGAGAATTTTGATTCCACGTATAAATTTAACGTACTCTGGAACTATTTTACCGTTTAACTTTTAAATAACACAATTTCCTATAATACCTGCATTTGCGATGACAATAAATAAGTCTCAAGGACAAACATTCCAAAAGGTTGGAATTTTATTGAATCGACCAGTTTTCACACATGGGCAATTGTATGTCGCAGCAAGTAGAGTCCGTTCATTCGATGGTTTAAGGTTTTATATTTCCAAATATAACGGTCAAGGACGTTTAGCAAACGATGAAAGAGTTTTTACAAAAAACATTGTTTTCAGAGTAGTTTTAAATCGTTAATTATATTATCGCAATATGCGATAAAAAATGCCATTCAATGGAGAGCACTTTTTACCGCATAATTTTTTTATTTCGCATCATCTTACAGCATGTTCTGTTTCAATAATTTTTTTTTAAAATAGGTATTCTTTATTTTTCTCTTTTTTGAATTCCATATAATTTATATTTTTTAAATAGGAAAATAACAGCGTTTTCGAAATCTGTGGTTATAGTAGTATATAGTCTTTGACAATAGAACCTTAATAGTGTTTGAGCATTATATTTTAATAACTTATATTAAATAACTTATAATTTAAATTTATTATGGTCGAATTTCGACCACTGGGCGACCTCTAGTATTTATTAATATTTGTAATATTTGCTAATGGACGTACGTCCATTAGTAAATATTACAAACAAACCATATTCTGTGTAAATTAATTATGATGAAATTAGCTAAATAGATGAAACCTCTGTAACTTTATTACTGATTAATTTTGTTTTTGTTATAAATATAAGCAACAGTGTGTGATTAGTAGCTTTCATGTATAAGGTTATAACCCGTCGATATAACCAGAAAATATAACCCAGAAAAGCTGTTTCATATACTTAATAAGATTTGACGGAATTATGCAGTTCTGAGTATGTTTAATTTTAATGCAAATATTGTAAAATGTCAAACCTTAAGTGATAAACTAAAACATCAAGTCAAGTTGTGAAACGTTATAGGTGAAATGTAAATTGTACCTAAAACCAAAAGTTTAGGTAATGTAAAAGCTAAAATGTAAAATCTTAAATGAAACTTAAAATATGAAAGTCTAAAACTAATAGTTTAGGTATTATAGAATATAAAATGTAAAATGAAAAATATAATGTGTAAATCCCTAAGTACAAAATTTAAAGCTTAGGTAATGCAAAACGTATAAGGTAAGAAGAAAATTTAAAGTGCGAAATCCAAAATTTATAACCTAATACTTAACTCATGTTAAACGTAAAATGTCAAATGTAAAGAGAAAAACCCTAAGTGCAAAGCTAAGTGCTTAAGTAAAGTAAAATGCAAAGTGTAAAAATTTATGTGTGTAGCTCAAATAATAAAAAGTAAGTTGGATAATCATGATCATAGTTGTAAATATATAATATAAAACATATATGTTACGTCTAAATATAAGAAGAAAAGTTGCATAACCTTGTGCATAGTTATAAATATAAAATGTTAACTGCATGCGCAAAGCTTAAACTTAGATAAAGTTAGCTGCATATCCTTGTGCATAGTTGTATATACGAAATGTCAAATATATGTGTTAAGGCTAAACTTAAGAAAGTTTAGTTGTATAATACTGAGTGCAGTTGTAAATTTGAAATGTTAAATGTTTGTGAAAAGTTTAAAATTAAATAAGGACAGTTGAAAATCATTGCGCACGGTGGTGAATATGAAACATTTGTATAAAGCTGGTTGCATATATTGTGTTAATACAATTACGTCAAAAGGTTTTCAGTGACATATAAAACTCTTAATGTGAAAAGACTCATAGAAATGATATAGATAAACTTAGAATAATGTTAACGATGTGACGTAACTAAAATAGTAATTTCTGTCTGTGTGGAAGGTTCTAATTAAAGGAGAGTGTTGCAGTGGCTATTTGAGAAATCTCAACAATCAACCGCGCGATTTCACCAGCGCAAGAATAATAATCATGAAAAATAAAAATAAATACTTGCATCTGTGAAAGAAAAATGAATATTATTACTTAGTCAATAAGACGTCGAATTTGTAACAAAATTTCCACAATTGTTGCTTTTTCGGCATTCCCGTAAAAGCAACGACAGAAAACAAGCAACCAATTGGAAGCAGCAAAAGGGAACGACAGAAAACCAACAACTAATAAAAGCAAAGGGAAGAGAACAAGTGGCTAGTTAAAAGCTAGCAAAGTATTTTATTTATAGTATTTTTTTGAAGAAAGGTATTACAAATTTATGGCAAGAGGAGAGTAGAATTAATCAAAATTAATTTCGTTCAATAAAATGAATTTTATTCTGGACGATATCGATCAAATATAAATTACTCTCAATTTGACAGGGTAGAAAATTACGCGTAAAAGTCGCAAATTTTTCAATGAAAATTCGATGCCGTATTATTATATTTATTGTTAATTTTAGTATAAACTATTTTCAACCAATGTTCATCTGTATTTTCAGAAAAATAAGTACGATAAATAAATGTGAATATATTTTCAAAATTTAAATTTCCATAATTTGTTTTATTTTATTGAACCAAATTTATTTAAAGTGAAAAGTATACGTCTAGATAAATTTCTTAATTACAATATTAAGATCTGAAAATTCCATTACACATTACTAAATTTATAATCTTGAAAGTTAATACCCCTTTGCACCCTTTGCACCTTGCAAAGGGATATTAAGGAAGGGGCTAAATACTTAAATTCATATTTTTAGTTCCAGCAGAAAATCAAATCACTTAGCATTCAAATTTGAAGATTTTAGCCATGAGAGCATATAATACGCTTGTTATAGTTAAATTTTTTATTTTATTTTTTATTATTTAAGCAATTTATCTTAATGCATCCTCATATAGCTGGGATATGTTAATGAAATCTCGTCTTAAACTTCTCTTTAGTCTTCTGGTAAATTTAAAACACATTCCTTTTATTTACTTTTATACGTTTTATTCAATTACAATAATATATATATATATATATATATATATATATATATATACATATATATACATACATATATATATATATATATATATATATATATATATACTTTTTGGTTTTAATCTACATTCAATTATTATATATGTATCGTCTTACTACTTTTGAAAAGTAATTCCGTGTTTCCATTTCTCACTGTGCGTAGAGGGACGCCGATGCGATTCACCACTCAGAATAAATTTGTTGTTTGTAATCAATTTGCTGCAAAATTGATATTGTGCGAAAAACGGCCCCTTGCATAAATGCTGGCAAATAGAAGTGGTAAGATATCGTGAGGCTGATTAAGTCAGCCTTTGATGACCACGCCCGATCTGCTTAAATTGTCATTATTGAGAATAATTAATTAGAGATAAATTAAATAATAGCTAATGGAAAAAGCCTTGGAATAAATTTGGAAAAAGCGTTTTGGTAAGTGTTATTACTGAAAATAATGTATCCTAAAAATTAGAGATAAATTAAATAATAGCTAATGGAAAAAGCTTTGGAATCAATTTGGAAAAAGCGTTTTGGTAAGTGTTATTACTGAGAGTAATTTATCTTAAAAATTAGAGATAAATTAAATAATAGCTAAAGGAAAAAGCGTTTGTAATTGCATTTATACGCAGAAAAGTCCGAAAAGTCGTCCATCTCATAACGACAATGACGGTACAATGGTTATGTTAAAGTTAACTACAGTAATAAATTACCTAGCAGACGTCTATTCTATCTATTACGGTATATTTATTTTTTACTTCAAGAATACTGTGCAATTTCTAGGTTCAAGATGTTATCAGAAGATTGAATTAGTGATTTTGGGTGATTTAATTACAAAGTATAAGACGGCAGTGACTAGCTTTAATTATAATTTAATAAAAGATTCAATTTAGAGTTTCAGGCCTTACAAAGTGGGTTTGAAGGGGAACAGACAAACAAATTACGGAGAAAAGTCATCGATTTTGCACTTTTGCATTATCTACATATCTCGGTTTTCCTGGTTAAAAGGGACATTTCTTTTGACCATGGGAACATAACATCAAACAGACATCAAATGGAACCCCACCACAGGCTTTATACTAAAACACGTTGACCTGCATATATTTCTATATACAACATTTAAAAAAAATTATATAAAAATGTTAAAGAGGCAAATATATTGTGTTTTTGGATTTATTATTTTTGTGGGATACTATTTAAAAAATATTACAATTTTAAAATTTTATATTTAAAATGGTGTGTTAAAAATATCTATCCATTTTGCTGAAACGGCTCAGAAAACTTCCTTGGAAACCGTTTTATACATAACATTTTATTTAGCATGTAAAGCACATTATAACTTTTAGTCATCTTCGTAATCAATATTTAAAAAAAATTGCTTATAAATTTTAAAGAGAAAAAATTAGATACTCCTAAATAACTTTCAATTACAAGAATTCCAAAGTTTTCTTTTTAGAATTTCATGTTACATAATTTTAGAAACAATGTCAAATAGTTTTAAAATTGTGACCACAAAAATATCTCTTCACCTCTCCCCACCCATCACTATCTCCAAAACTGCTAAAGTAGAAATTATGTTGACAAAAGATATGGGAAATTTATATGAATTTTATCGGAAAATTATAGCGTTGCTTTATATATATGCAATATATTGCAAGTCGCAAAATAACTTATATCAAAATAGAGGGTTAACTTTGTGTCTGGACAAAAGCGTACAATATAGCTTAACAAATAATATATTTTAAAATGTTTAAAGTACTTCATCATCTGTTTAAACAATTTTTATATATCACTTACTGGAAAAGAAAACAAAATATTTCTAAATTCTATTTCGACCCAAAGCTCATTTCACGTAGGCATCTCTACATAATGTCATTTCATTTTTAACCAACATCAAAAAAGGAGGATAAAAATTCTTCAGAATGTTTTTTTATGTATGTTCAGCGATAATTCTTTATCTAGTACGCGGATTTTGAAAATTTTTTTTTTGTTTTTTTGAAAGAAGGTGCTATGGCTGTGGTCCCATATAAATATGAAGATGATCTGATGATGAGGTCCGGAAGTGAACGGTAGAAATCCTTAACGAATGACAGCAAATAAACTATGATTCAAGATATGTACTATGAGAAGTTGTTATTTTGCAAATAATTACACCACATACCAAGTCCGGGTCTGATGATAATTTCTGGATATGAACAATGGAGCTCCTTAACGGGTATTTGTAAATCAACGGTGATTAAATATAGTTGTTACTAGTAGGTATCACTTTGTAAAATAACTATACCGTCGACCAGGTCATGGTCTGATGATGAGTTTTGGAAATGAACAACGGAATTACTTAACGAATGGTAGTAAATTGAAAATAATTGAAGTGAAATTATAAATTTGTTTAAGTTGGTCGACAGTGCTGGCACCGACTTCAAAAATAAGTAATTTAGTTATTTATTGTAAATAAGTAGGTATCTATTTTTAGTTAATTATTTTTTACTTTTTAGTATCTACCTTTCTGAAGCCCATTTTTAAAAGATATTTTGTGATAAATATTTCCTTTAAACATGGTTTGGTAGGTACACCAAATAAACAAATATTTATTTGGTTTTTGCAAAAGTGTCAATTACAAAGCGGATTTTTGAATAATATAAATGTAAATTTTTGAATAATATAAATGTTTTTTTCCGTCACTGTTTCTCATTATTATATCTTTAACAATTCAAGTAATAACACTTGACGAATTTTACCTTTTCAACTAGCGTTTACTATTAGCATTTTTAAAAATATGGATACCCTTTAACAAATTAAGTACTCCTTATGTTTATTCAACTCTAAGTTACGTTCATTGAAGATCTTATTCTTTTGTTTTGCATCATTATATAAGCAAGGAAATGACTTTTCCTTTTTGTTAAGTGATGCATATCATGGCTACCGTAATAATGGTTATTTTAATAAGTGCTGCTTTGAAATTAATGGGAAAGAAATGGTAATATATACAACGATTTCCCATGCACACTTCATTTTTGAAGATATACAGTTTAAAATTATTTGCTCATTTTATAGGCTGTAAATGCTCTATGTGCTTCTATACGTTTCCTTTAGTGTACAGATTAAAATAAGGGTCGGTTTATTTCTTAAAATTGTATCAGGTGACAAGCAAACGATAACACTTCCACATTTGTAATTAAGTGTAAGTCAATGACGTAAAAATATTTTATAAAAGAAACAAAGTCAAGGCACAATTTCCCCAAGATTAATTTAAAAAAATCTATGATACTAAGCAGTGAATTAGGTAATAATTATTATCAAGAGTTCCACATGCATTTGAAATGTAGGCTGACAGTGACAGCTGCGATTCTTATATATACGACACATTTCCGTAAAGAAATATTATTTATACGTTTGAGATATAAAACGGAAGTCAGGACTTCTGATAAGTGCGCGAGGAGAAATACTTACTTATCGCTTGTAATCTTACAAATATTCAACTCTGAGTTAAGTTCATTGAAGATCTAATTCTTATGCATCATTATATAATTAAGAAGATGACTTTTCCTTGTTGTTAAGTGATGCAGATCATAGCTAAGGTTAGGTTAATAAGTGCTGCTTTAAAAATAATTATAAATAAATGGTAATGTATATAACAATTTCCCATATATATTGTATTCTTACTTCCATAAGCTCTGCTGTTTTCCTTTCAAGGCAAAAAGCCTGAAAAGTATATACAGATTCAATTCACAATACTTTTTTATTTTATTAATCAGTTACTGAAATGAGGAACTATATAAATTTTACAATTTAATAATTAAGACTGGACGATATGAAAGATTTAAAAATTTCGATTTTAAGGTATCCTTTTGGTAATATTTGTTTTATTTAAACATTATAAATCACTGGCCGTATTTTACTGGATTATTGGCGGCAAGTACTTTACCAAAGTTGAAAGTATCTCTACTCTAAAATTGGCAAGGGTCTTACTTCAATTGAAAAAAATACTGAACTTTTTTCATATTTACGTTTTTCCAATACAAACTATTGACCATGCACCATTACTTACATGTTAGAAAGATGTTTCCCAATGCAAGTACTTCCAGGAATGAAATCAGATTTTCCCCATTAATTGAAATCGCAATGAAATATTCTTAGGTAGGCAAATAAATGAATACATTATGTTCAAATTTAAATTTTGATTTTACATACCTCTGTGCTTTTGATGCCTTCATTGTATAAGTGCACTTTTTGAGTAATACAAATTATGGATGATTTTAATAGAAGAAGCACAATATTTTATCTGCGACGAACTATGTGAAAGTCACCTTTTGATTTGTTTCATAAAAAATATATTAAAACCATTTATAGAATTAAGAGTAATAAAAATTTTTATCAAACACTATCATGTCATGTTTGGTGATAGATTCTGTGGCAAAAAATAAAGAACTAAATTAATATTTGATAGCTCAATTGTCTTTAATATTGTCTAAAGTAGATGAAAGTTACATGTACGTTGTTATGATCTCAAAGCTACTGGAATTCTCAATTCTAAATTGTGTAACATTTGAAACTTTATGTCTATTTGAAAAGCATGAATTTGTAAAAGTAAATATAATATATTCAAAGAAAATATTTAAAATACGACTTGAGCCCTAAATGAAGACTTTTATGTAATTTATTCGACTGTCGACTATCGACTATCGACTGTAAATTAATAACTATATGTCCGAGTATCGTAAGTAAATTATATGTCCGAGTATCGACTGTAAATTAATAATTATGTTTCCATTTAAACCATATTTTGCCAAAAATGGGATGAAAGTTTAATTACTTGATACGAGATTCATCATAATAAGAGCAAATAAATCGAACGGAACTATGCATGTTTACGTCTTACGCAGTTTTCTTTGACGAAAAAAGGAATGGAAATATGTGAATAAAGAGCACAATAATATTTTCTTTTGTGCTTTACTACAAAAAGTTTTTAAAATTTCACCACATTCAGGATTAATTTAATTTTGTTTCTTTTTTACGTGATTAAAAAAATAAAATATAGACAATTTCTTCGATTCATTTTTGTTTAATTATTGTATTGTAATTTATAACACTTCGTACTTATTTTAAAATAGTTGATAATATTCTCGAATATTCGAGATTATTCTCGATCCTTTCATTTTACTACATCCAAAGATTTTCTAGTATGAAGATTTATGAAGATTTTCTAGCAGAACGTTCTCGATCCTTCCGGTCTAGTCGATTCTAGTATATTCGAGAACATTCTAGTTTATTCTCATACATTCCACTTCATTCAATTACAGGAGTTTGGCGGTTAATGGTCAATGGCCAAGGTAGACCATTTTAAACCCCCTATCGTCCATACCACCACGTCTACTCATATGCAACGCCCATAGCTCACCACGGAAGACTCGAGGCTACTACTGCACATAAACACAAGTTATCGGCGGTGGATGGTTTCGGCTGAACCACCGACTAACGTCTCAGTATGACACACGTCAGTTTAACATGCACACACACACACACACACATGTCTATGTACATATATATATATATATATATATATATATATATATATATATATATATACAGTAAAAAAAATAAATCTAGCAGTTACAAATGACTTTTTGTATACCGGAATGCAATACGTGACGAGTTATGGTAATTTTGAGACTAAATAGTATGGTAATGTTTATTTTTATTATTTACGTATATTATATAGTAATATAAACTATTTTCTCTTTCTCGTTATTGTGCCACTCGTTGAGATGTTATGATGTGTATTGTAGACATACTACGGAAAAACAAAAAAAAAACATAACATCGTGTTCAAATTTGATGAAAATCGACGCGAAATTTGGGTAGTTAAAAATTATCGGAAAAGTGAAATATTTTGTAAACATGTGTTATTATTGACAGCTGCTCTCTAAAGTGTTGAGTCGGTTTACGTGTTTCATTTTCTGTTTGCTTAAACTGACAAAGTGCTTACGAACACGACACTCGTAATACCCAACATTTTGTGTGTGTCGCTAAAGCGAACAATTAATTACTTTCTGGTGTAAATAGGTCGAGTAGGTCGTACCTCTTCACCCTCCTCTGTATTTAATTTTGCAATAACGGGAATTTCTAAATTAAAATAATTTTCTGAAATGGTTACAATTTAAATAATTCTATGCGATTTAACGATATTGTAACCGAGATATTCCTTTAAATTTAAGTAAGTGTCACTATAAACTCAGATAGGAGTCGCCATCATTTGGAAACTTACCTATTGGCGTTGCTAGTTTACTATCTGACAAAAATGACTATAAAACCTTCATTTAATTTTGAATGTCGGCCCAAAACTTTTTCAATTTTATGACCTGGACCCAAATTTCAAAGAACAATGTCCTCGTCTAGGTTAAATGGGGAACAGTTATTAGTGGTTAGGATTTCTTCAATACATTAACAAATAAGACCATATTTCACGAATTTTAAAAAGCTGACTATGTAGTAAAACATGAAGTAAAATTGGTGTAAAAGTATGGGATTAGCTACTTCAAATTGTTATCATATTCAAATCATCATCGCTAAATCATTCATAGGTGGATCAGTTCCATGATAATATCTGCGCAGGCTTTATGATCCGTGACTATAAATCTCTTAATATACTTCCAAAAAGTAATCTACAAAATATACTTCCAAAAAAGCGGAACGCAGAAACTTTATGACCGCAATTTTACTGTCTAACATTTCTTTGTAAAATATTTTTTAAGTCTTCTTTATACAAGGAGTATTAAGACTTTGGCAAAATTATTGCTGTATGAGGACACTCTTATAATCAATCAAAACATCAGAAGTTGAGAACTTAGTGTTGTGGACGACGGCGACTCTTCATTAGAATATAATGTATTAAAAACAATATTTTGCAATAAATACTATCTATATGAAGAAATAATTTAAGTATCAACCTGGACAGAGGAAGGGAATAATTTTGGAGAAGAAGAAATACAGTTGTGATATGGAATAAAGCTAGAAATATCTTTTCAGACAACTTTCTAAAATAAATTTCGATGATGGTTTCGAATTTCGCTATCAAATTTATGCCACAGTTAGGCAGCAAATAAGCAATAGACAAATATTCGTCGAAGGTATATACAGACATAACAAATATTTGGGAATAAGGTGAATGGTTACGGATTGTGAATGTATATAAGAGAATGCCTCCCCTGGCTTACACTTTTGTTATTTACTGAATTTTTGTCCATTTATGACGCAATTGTGTATACGTATTTTTTAATATGTTTGTATTTTGTTTTTTTGTAATTTCTGGCTGTACGCATAAGTTTTCTTCGCTAAAAGTGGGAAGAATGCATTGGTACCTAGTCAGACCATAAATAATAGTTCACCTGCAATTTTTAAAATATAGGCGAAAATTTAACTTGAAGGTTATTGAGATCTCTTTAAAAAATTATAACCAATATACCAAGATATCAGCTCGCATGATCGCCAATGACTGATTTCACTCATCAAAAATGCCATTTAATCACGTTCTTTCATAAATATATAAATAAATAATTGGGGACTGAATAAAGGGAGGAAAATCGTAGAGGTACTTGCATATTGTCAAGTACGTAGGTCAAAACTCTAGAAATTTTGAGACGGCGACAGACAGGTGAATGAACATGACAGCATTATAAGCGTTCTATGTCTCATTATATTAGGATTTAAAATGATATAAAAAAACGTAATGTCTGGAAGCTAGTCAAAACTTGCAATGAAATTTTTGGGTAATACTATTTTAAAGAAGTAGGCACAAGAAAGAGATATTCCAAAATATATAAAAAAAATGAAATTTAAATCATTAATAATAGGGGGAAAATAATTTTAAATAATAATTGCCCTTTTTTTCTTAATTGAAAAATATTAAATTGGTTAAGTCATCAAAAGAAATGGAGTTCAAAAACATTCGCCCTAAACATATTTTCGAATGAAATTGGAAATAAATATTTTGGGCAACTTTCCAAATGTTAACATGTTCTGTCCACAGAAATAAAAAGAAAATGTTTCCTAAATATCCAGCCACGCAAATAATTGTTATTATCAAAATATACTACTCATTTATTGTACTTATAACAACGATACTTCTAGAGAAGCCGCCGCTAGACACCAGACGTATAGTGTTAAAATTTTGAAAGGAAAATCGATAAATATTTTAATATAATTTGAAAGATTTTGTTGCACTTGGAGAGATTTACATTTTTGCATAATTTATGTATTTCTGGCTGAAATGTACGTTTTTACGCGTGCCTTATGTATATTTTTTGTATAGTGATTATTTTAGACAGGATGTATTCCAATTTAACTGGTATTTCAAGCCCGTAGGAAACCTTCGTTGTTGTTAATTTGATATATTGGCTTGCTAAGATTAAAAATAGAATAATCGTTATTTATTATTCATTATCCGTGAGAGATAATATTCTGAAAATAATCTAGTTAGATTACCGTTGAATATTGATTTTAAAATATTTTCTCACTGAAATTTTCATTGCAGTATTTATGTTATTATAATCATATTTTATGTGTTTCTTGTTCTATTTCTGCCGAATAATAGTAACAGGGTAATGTCTAACATTTTCATTAAAAATTAATTTTTATTTATAATTAACTTCGAGAACAATTATAAAACTTTCTAATAGTCTATTTTATTAATGTTTTGTTAATGACAATTTGATCAATATTAAATTTTTAAATCCAAATATAAATCTGTAATATACAATGACACATCTTGCCGTTTAACGTGAATTAAATAAAATAAAATGTAAAAACATAAAGAAGCTATTAAAATATATATATATATATATATATATATATATATATATATATATATATATATATATATAAATAAATATATATATATATATATATTTAAATATATATATATATATATATATATATATATATATATATATATACATATACATAAAAGTAGACGTGCATGCTCGTATATTTTACTTAGCAGCCAAAACTGCTTACTGATGACTGGTGTTGGAGTGTGGTAGTAGCTTGGACTCTCCCATTGTGCACTATGGTGGTTACGTATGGATGGTTGTGATATTGTGGGAGATATGGTACTTAACAATAGTTGACCTTGTACATTTTCCACTATCGATCACCGGCCACCATACTTCCGTTATTTAATTTATTGAAATGAGTCTACGACTATCCTCGAATGAACCAAAATGAACAAGACCGGAAGGATCGAAAACGTTCTGGAATGTTCGAGAAGCATTATGTGTAAATGTATTAGAATAAGTGAGAATGTACTAGATTACATTCGAAAGTACTAAAATGATTTCTCGTTCCTTCCAGTCCGGTGACCGGAAAGATTGAGAATGCTCTCGAATGTTCGGTAACATTTTTAGCTAAAATTAAATATTGGTTTCAAACACTGACAGTGTAGTAATTTTTTTAAATTTTAACTTAGGAGCGTATTAAATCGGTTTAAAAAATATTAAGTCTCATTAATTACTCTGGCTGGATATCTCCATATGCACTTGTCTCGTCCGTCGTCCTTACACGTCGAAAGTTTCGATTTGATTTTTACGGAGTATTTAAATTAATGAATTATTACTCTGTGGATTTCTTGACGTAAGTAAATTTTTGTACGTTAGGCATAATATGTTAGATAACCTTCTAACGTTATAACTACTATTATAAAACTAGAGCATTAGTAAAAGGTGAATCGCCTGACGCAACGTGAAATTGCGACGTGATTTTTAATTATCGTATTCCATGTCAGAGCGTTATTGTTGAAATTTGCCAAACAATATTTCTATGCTACGAGTGCGTCAATAATTCACAACTACACAAAAGACACTGCACACTTCTCTTTAATTTCCCTTTGACAGCATAAAATAAATCTAAACACGCCGGCTGCCTAATTTATTTTCTTTGACAAGTATTCTTTCACAAAATTTTATATATTTTTCTTTGTGAAGTATTCTTTCACAAAATATAAAACAAATATTTCGGAAACTTAAAATGATTGTACATCCACGGGTGAATGAAATAATAACACCTTTTTTACTTAAATCTGAAACAATGAATTGATTTTAGAAAATTATTTTCTCGTTTTCAGGGCTTTGATTCGTCCGAAGAGGGGTCGCTGTGACGAGAAATAAGTGGTCGGTGATTAGAGGGTTCAAATTTTTAAGGAAATTCAATTAATTTTTATATAATATCTTGGGTATTGCACGTAATTTTAAATGTTTAGGATATTTTTTATCCAAAGTAAATATTACTTTTTCGGCTTTGGTAAACTAGATTGACAATCAATAAGTATTTCAATTATTTGTTACCGGTGAAATAGAATAAAGAAAATTTAGACTAATTAAAATTCAATGTTCCATTATTCTTGCTTGCCACAAAGTTTATAGAGATGAATTTTTGAAAAGTGCTTGCAAATCGGTTGGAAAAATATTGTTAACATTATTACATTAAATATGTTAATTTACTATAGTCAGACACAGGTAAAAATATTTTTTAGGGTAATTTATAAATTTTCATTACTTTTTATTTTCTTGAATTGTGAACTTCATTTATAGTATTTTTTTATTAACATAGGCAATATTATTGTTTATATTCCATTTGTTGCTTAGAAAATAAACTTTAAAGTTGATACTACCAGCTAATATACTCAAAGTCAAAATACATGAACGACACATAATAAATTTCTCTTGTAATTTCCTGCTGTGTATAAAAACTGGGCAGTTTTATTTAAACAGACGCAATTACAAGAAATTATTTTTTTTAATTATTTCGTCATCTCGAAACTTTCATAAATATTTTCATATCTCTATTATTAGTAGATAGCACATATCTTTCTAAGTGTTTTAGTGTTACACTAATAACAAAATATTCAGATTGCTCAGTAAACCATAAATAAGTAATTTGGAATGTTTCAGTTTCTCTTCACGTTGGTATGACTGGTAGTATTGAAAATAAATTTATCAGAAATGTGTTAACTCAACGTCAAATAATACGTGTCAATAATATTCAGAGAGTTCATGCAGCAGACATTGTATTTTTTTAAAATGAAAACATATACTGCAATGCGTCTAAGGGGTATATACAAACAAGTCGTTTCTGTTGCTTCCTCAAATTCGTGACCATAATTCAAATTGACTTGCGATCGCACTGTTAACATCTACACTTAAAATCATATCGAAGTTATTCTTAAATTATTGGTCAATACTTTTATATGAAATGCTAATTGCAGTATGTTTTGATAGTAAGACTATTTGATGAATAAAGAAATATGCTTTGAGAGTCATCTATTTTTGCTACGTAAGCCAAATAAAACAAGTTTACTGCTATGTAAGACTGTAGATCTCAGTATTTGATATACATTTTAACTTTATATTTCAAAATGTTTCTTATAAAAAGAGCTTTAATCGACGGATGGACGGACAACAATGTGAGGGGTTTTGATTTTATCTCTAACGGTGTTTTTATTTTATCTCTAATGACGGAACCCTAAAATGTCTATTAGATATTTTAACTCTTTCTATAATTCGATAAGTTTAGGTAACTATAGAATACTATTTCAAGTGTATATTCGAACACGCATACTTAGTTGGTTTTAATTTATAGTATCTTATTTTGGACATACGATACGAGAACCTACGTACAAATATCTCTGAAGTAAATATTAGCAATTAATATTTATTGATTAATTTTAATAACACCCACATACATCACCAAATTGGTTCGCTACTCCAGTTTTGTTTTGAGTTGCAAAACTATTTGGATTTCTCCCGTTGATGGTATGATTGATATTTCACATTGACAATTTCATATATTAGAAGCACTGAAAGTATTTTTTCGATATTTTAAGTAATAAATAATATGTTTTTAACCGGCGTTCTGAATCTTATTATCAGTATGCCAAATGCCGAATTTATATGAAAGGTATGCTAATATATTAATATCGTCATTGTATTTGGAGGAAATATGCTATATATTAGCATATTTATATTATCCTCAGCGTCTTTGAAGGAAATATTCTATTATATTATTATCGTCGGCGTCTTTGGATACGAGTGGATAAACAGAGTTTAAGTACGTTCATGTTTAAAAAAGATATAAAATATCGAGTATTCGAACTAGATGACCGTCTTAAAATTTTAAACTTTCTGCTGAATGTTAATGGACTTTCCGTATCTTGTATTTATTTCAGTTTTTAAAAACTTCAATCACTTTTTGGATTGTGCGACCTTAATTTGTTCATTTGTGTTCATGTGGATAATGTAAATTGAAAATTCATTCGTTTGTGTCTTTACTTGTTTCTTCATAACTTTACAACAAAGCAGGGAATTGGTACCAAACATGCGTATGGACTTTGCACTAGAATTACACGTTTTGTTATGATCGCATGTATACTAAAGCCGCGAAAAGTTTTCACTTCATAATAAATATTTT
Source organism: Druceiella hillmani (assembly GCA_039881145.1). Classification (NCBI taxonomy): domain Eukaryota; kingdom Metazoa; phylum Arthropoda; class Insecta; order Lepidoptera; family Hepialidae; genus Druceiella; species Druceiella hillmani. Next base: position 1,107,426 of record JAYKKI010000041.1, read on the forward strand.
GTATTACAATATATGAATAGATATGGCAATGTCCAAATTAAGTTAGTTGTTCAGTTATCTCGATAGAACCAAAAAACCGTGATCTCGCTATTTTAATCCAAAATGTACATGAAAAAACGCGTATGCAAAAGTTAACTGTTAGTAGATTTCAATGTAACATTGAGTCGATCGCTTGTTAGCTTAACATCGATTTTTCATCGAGTAACCAAACAACGACGTGTTAAACATGATTATAAAGTATGTGAAACATTTAAAAATGGATGATACCAGTAAACAAATTTTACAATATTGACTTGCAACTTAATTTTAATAATCAACGAAATTATTTACGAATATAAATATTTATTAACACATTTAATATTAACGTCATATATAATTTTTGAATTTTATTCGGAACGATCTTTGTCTTTTCATTCGGAATGATCTGAGTTTTTAGGTTATCCTTTTTTTCCATTCAATAAAAAAAATTATGCTGACGAGTTCAATAACAGTGGTTAACGATAGTAACACCGATGGCAATAGGATTGTTCAACATTGCTCATCATTATTAATTTTTAAAGTAAAGTATATGCATGCAATTTGTTTTAACTTCTGTTAAAAACCTGCGGGATATGCGGGGCCCCAGTCATCAAAAATAACTTGTCACCGAAACAAGAAAAGTGATTAATGACACTAGTATTCAACATTTTAAAATAATCGTAATACATAATGAAACTACATATAATAATGTATTTGTAATAACATAATTAATTTTTTTATTCAATGCATGGGTGGTAATTTTTAATACGTAATTTATTTAATATTGGTGCATAGGAAAATTTTCTTTAACCAAGATATCAGTGGAGTTGGTTTAATCAAGATATCAGTCATCATAATTACAAAATAATAATAATAATTAAGTGCTGATACTTTTTACTGAGTTTTTTACCTGTAAAAAGAAATAAAATGAAAGAAGATTTAAGAAAAATGTAAATGTGATTTACAAAGTAATGAAAGCTAACTTTTTTAAATGAGGAATTGAGATTAAACGCCATTACCTGTAGTTGAATCAGTCTGAATAATATTTAATTTATATCCATCCTCCTCCTCTCGACAATTTTTTGGACGCTGCAACGGATCGTAAGTTCGATGTATTTACGCTATACTTACAATCGAGTTATTCCGTCCCTGAAGAATGTCCCTGAAGAATTATCACATACTCCTCCAGTTATATAAATTCCTACAGGTAGGTGCTTTGTACTATTTGGCATACCGTCCGACTAATGTTTTATCAGCTCTTATATGGATTACGTAAATATTCGGTAGCAAATTATTAATCGATGTCTTGAAAAATTTTATCACGGTGTTGCGTTGGTGCAAACATTTTGCAAAACTAATATTATCTTTTGAACAATTTCATCAGGAATCGACACGCAGCTTTGGTGCCTGTAATACCATCGCATTGCTGATCAACTTATTACGGTCATCCATGGAGTAGAAATCCAAAATTTTTTGTTCAGCACCGAAAACTAATAGAAGTGATCCCACTACACGATGATACACTTGCCCTTAAATTTTAAAAGCATATATTGGTCTTGGAACACTTTCAATTTCAAAGTATGTCATTTTAACGTCGAATTGTATATGCGATTTTTTTTTTAAATATGCTTCAAATCGGCTGAGTAGCCCATAAGTAATGGCAACAGAGTTTCAGGTGGTAGAGATACGATCAAAAATTTAACTTTACTATTTGCGCAGCATATTTCTATGGTAATTTTTAGGTTTCGTGTACCGCAATGCCCACATACTTTATAAATTTTTTCGATGTCTTTACTTGGATGCAGACTATAGTCGTAATTGACATTATATTGGAATGCACCAAGATTCATGTCAACATGCACTGTTCGTCAAGTTTAAATAGTTAGTAAACGTTTCGCTTCAACTGTTACTATTAGTTGCTCTTCTCATTTTAATGGAAAAAAACTCATAATTTCTTTTCATTTTGTGGTCCGCTAGCAGCGCTCCCAATTGATGTGCGTTTAGGAGGCATTATTATTTACTGTGATGGAGAATACCACAACAACTGTACAAAACTTCAATTCAATAGGATGAGCTATTTATTTTGCTTACGTATTAAAATTATTGTACCAGCTATTTACTTTTATAATGTTGTTAATTAATTTCGACTATATTTAGTTTCATTTCCTAAAAATAAACAAAATTGAAACTATCAGTAATTGACAAATTATCAGAACGTTTATTTTTTAATTACGTTAATAACTTATATTACTTATTTTTAATAATAAGAAATTTATTACAAAGTTTCTACTCAGCCAGATTAACGACGCGATCGACACGCCCGGCGACTGCTTTGTTTGCGTAAACTTTCTTATTTTCACAACGTCAACAACAGACGTCACTTATTTCAATTCCCTAGAAGTTTATTAGAAAATTTCAACTCAGTCGGATGAACGATGCACGAACGTTAGTCGTGCGGATTCGACTTGCTGTGCGACTTCGTTTGCTTGAATTTTTCTTTGGATTGAAGCACGCGCACGCGCACGTCTTCATAAAATTTCATCGCAATCGGATGAACTATATAATAACGCATAAAAAATGGCCACAGAATCATTATTTTAATTACAATTTTTTTTGGAGAATGTCAATTGACATAGAAAGTTCTATGGAAAACAAAACAATTTTTTCTGCATTTTAAACCAGATAATTTCAGAAATGTTCATTAAAAATGTTAACAAAGTATGAGAAATAGAGAAGAGGATCTCTGAAATTGCTGCAGTCTAAATTATAAGTAAAACAGCGTTGCCGGAAATTTAACAATTGCCTTTTTTTTTAGAAATTTACAATATTTTTAACCCTGCTGAAAAATAGTCTAGGCTATATATTTACATGGCAAAAAGAATAATAGAAATACTTTATTATTAGCATTAATTAAATATTTATAGGTTGCTAAGGAACCCATGGACGTACCACGGAACACTCGAGTAATGCGAGTCCTACTCGTAATCAACAAGTTTCTTTTTTCGTAAATGGTAGTGTTAGTAAGTAGTATATGAAAATAAAGTCCATGTATATATATATATATATATATATATATATATATATATATATATATATATATATATATATATACATATATATATATATATATATATATATATATATATATATATATATATATATATATATATATTTATATATATACATATATATGAAAAACAAAATTTATTTACTGACTATTTCATCTTCCTGAAGTCCTATTTTTTAAGCCATTGTCGCTGCGGTCGAAGACCGTCATTGCAAATTTTCTTACGCTTTGAGGGGTGCGTTCGCCGTGATGGGAGACATCTGATTTGATCATGATGGTGTAATGTTCTGTATATAAATACTTTAGTTTACTGTTGTGAAAATATTATAAGTACAATAATTGTCTTTTTATTATTGTTTACATTTTGTATCCCGCACTGAGACGTCTTTTACTTAGAAAATAGCTGAAAATTAGATAATATTCGGTTCATTTGAAAAATATTTGGTATCAGTACCGATATATTAGATTCTACTACTTTAAATATTTTATATTACAATAATTACATTCACACATTAAATATAATTTATAATTAACATTAAATATTTTAGCTAACTATTATCCAACAAAATAAAAAATTAATTCATACTTAATAAAATTTGGTAACAAATCCCATTAACGAAACTCCAAGTTTTCGAACTGTTATATTTAATAATTCGTTTCTGTCCTTTACACTAAAACTCAATTAAATAACACTGTATAATGATCTTATTAAAATATGTTCTTTATTTTTACCAAAGCTTAGTAATAATCTCGGAGAAAAACTGAAAAGTTATAAAACATTTTATGGTCAACACTATTTTTAAATGAAAAGAATCAAAACTAATGAGAGAGATTCAATCTTTACTCTGTACAATATACCTATTATTTGATTGGATATTGTGAAGAAGTTACAGAGATATTAACAGATCATAGTTGTGTAGATCTGGTAAATAAGATAAAGAAACTTATATATGCAAAAATAAATAATATTTCGAAAAAGTATTAAGTAAGTTTTGTTAAAACTGTGTCGTGTCAAAATTAATTTTAGATTAAGATGTGAATTTAATGTAAAATTGTCTTGAATGATAACGAAGCAACTATCCCAGTATTTCCAAAAAAAATTATGTATTGTGTTGGAATATATAGTTACCAAATTTAAATTATTTTCTTAATGAGTTAATTATATATGAAATTTCTTTATTTCAGATTAAGTCTTCATGTTTTTCATTAATAAGAATTGTTCTTTAACTGTTAAATAATAAACTTTCATTTTAACTGTAGGAATATATTATATGCACCTTAAGCATTAACAATAGATATTCCTTTATTTATTTTGAAATATAGAATCATAAAGTAAAATAAAGTCCGTTTATTAAAAAAAATGACGTGTCCTAACTAAAGGACTCATTCCAACTAGATATCGATTGAGTAAAGAATTAAGAAAGAAAAATTTAAATTAAATCGAACCGTTAAATCAAATATAACTTAAAAACGTAATTCCATCTAATGATAAATTCATGTTTAAAAATAGCTTACCTGAGAATAGATAAATATATACTATTCGGGATTTAGCCGTGTTATGACCTTATAGATTTTTGCCATTATCACCCAAATCAAGCAGAAAATAAACTACTAGGTATTTATTTATTTACTTTAATGTATCTAATATATACAAATGTCGGACTTATTGTTACGAGAGCAATAAGTCCGACATATGTATCTATTAGATACATTAGAGTAAATAAATAAGTACTGAGTACCACCAGAACCCCAGTCCAGCACCGCTCGACGGGCGGGAGGAAATGGAACCCCGCTGGGGTCATCAACTCTACGCACCACGCCGGCGACATCAGCATTTTAATACTCGTAATTAACAATTTTAAACACACACGTTCTAAAAAATATTAAAATCTTCAATTAGCATCCAGAGAGAGAATAAAAAAAATTAGAAAAGGAAGGTGTTTTTGAAAGAAAATATTAACGGATATACACTAATCACATTCGAATCTCTTTGTATGTAAATATTTATGTAAAGACGTATGTACGTGAGCCTTTAAAGGCGTACAAAATGTAAATAGAGCATTTGATTGACTACGGGCGTTTTAATTTGATAGTACTCAACGAAATAAACAAAATTATTAATTCTCAAGCTAGCAAATCAGTTCCGTCCTTGAGTTCCACAACGAAAAGTTTAAAATAGTGTATTTATTAAAAAAAATTATAAAAACTAATTCTATTGGCAAGTATATGAACGAAGTAGGCCATTAATGTTGGTCCATACATGGCACATATATTATAATCGATTATAATTTAAAGTATTTCTGTAGGTAATGTCAAAAAAATACATTCTTTATATTCAGTAGAAAGTTGTTATGATTACATTACTTGATAGCCCAGATCGTAAAGGTTATTTTTTTCAAGTGTAAATCTTAAAATTTTATTCCTTTTTATGCGAAACCATTGAAACATTTACAAAATATTTACGGTATAATACGAGTTTTGTTTGATACAGCATTATATTGTAAATGTGTCATATTTTTATCAGTTCAATTAATACATTGCCTCATTTTGATTAGTTTTATTTGACGGAATTTTCCAATTCCGGAATTTTCCAAATATACTATAAAAAATTCATACTACCTACGAAAAATAATATTTTTGTGAAAATAATAATATGACTGACAACACTATAGTTTAAGTGATTTCTTCGTTTGTTTCAAGAAGTTCGTAGCTCGATATTGCGTCTATTTTTCTCGTTTGTGTTATGCAGCCTTCATTGCTTTTTTGGTAATAATCATACAGTATACACTATGAATGACTGATCGATATTAAACTACGCGTCAAGAATGTCTTGTATAAAATTTGCACGAGTTTTGCAAAAATTAATAATTAATTATTAATTATGGTGTTAATGGTGATCTTGCATCCTTTCACAAGTGGATTATTTCTCCTTTAACCATATTTTCGCAAAAATGAACATATGTACAGTTACGTTATCTCGTAAATTTTAAATTTTTTCCAGCTAAAATTATGCGAAGGTTAAGGAGATAAATTTTTAAAATATTTACATATTCCTCATTATTCATGTGACCTTCGACAAAAATAAGGTTTCCTTTTTTGTATAAAATCATGACACTTTCTTTACCGCTCTAATTTCAACTGAACATCTTCGATCCTATTTGTAAATACCAGTAGTATTCCCAACCATCTAGTCCATCCAACTTCAACTTATTTTCACCAATAAAAATTAAGACACGCTATTTGCTTATCACGCTGAAATGACTAATAAGCAAACTCAAACCGCTGCTTGACATTCTAAGGTTCTTAAACTAGTTTATTCGTTATTTGTTTTAGTTGTCTAATAGGAGAGCCAACTTTATACAAATATATTTAATTTTTTTTGACTATGTTATATAACGTCCAATCTAAGTGATCTCATATAATATCCAGTAGTATAAGTGCTACTAAATTTCTAATCTGAAGATGAAACTTTGATTATTAGTATGAAAAACTTTTGAGTGGCTTCTAATTACCAAAACTCGAATTTTTAAGAAATTTAAATTTAAATTATATTAAAAAAATTTTTTTACGAGCTATACTATGTTTTACAGTATATGAAAATCCATGAAATAAGGTCTTGAACCGATCTGCAGTTTAATTAGATCAATAGCAAACGCAATTTTAAAAAATGCCGATGACAAATTTTATAGACAAAACCTGATTTTAATGTCTTGTAAATTGAAAACTAAAAATTTTTTGTACCCTTAAAATTAGTTAATGCACCAAATGTGATCAAATAGGATATAGTGAGTTCCAATTTATTCTAATATTTAGTTAATTTAACATGTAATAGACTTTCTTTGTATCATAATTGAATAGTTATTATAAGCGAAACTACAGTTTTGTATACTGATAATTTATACGTATAAAGAAGGTTGAGCGCTTTAAACAAGTAGCGCATCATGTGACTCCTAATATCGATGTTTCATGTGAACGGAAAAGGAAATATAGGCTTAAAAATGAAGAAAAAACTTTTTTAAGGAATTGAAATAGAGGTGAATCTATAATTAAAAAATACATTCTTGTCCAGTCCCGGGCTCTAGAGGTAAATAATCAGACACACGCATAAAAGGAGATAAAACTTATTCAATTAAAGCAAATTTATTGATATAAATAGATGTGGGTCCATAATTACATCTCGGAACGTAAGGAGTTTTCAATCGGAATCAAGGTATTCAAAAACAATGTTCTGATTATATTTCGATTTTATTGGTCCTATTATAAACATTTTCATATGCTTTTTTCACATTGATGTAATAGAATGGTTTTCATATTTAACATAACTACGAAAACTAAATGTATTTTGCGATAATTTTATAGAAATTTATTATTCACCATTAAATTAATCTACGTTTCCTTGTATTACAATATATTCAAGTAGGCAATTAGCAAAGATTTATAGCAAAGATTGATTTTTGTAATTGCCCCCTTGAAGATATCATAATACAATGGAAACTAAGTCGTGGTAAATAATTTAAATAAAGTAGAAATTTTACTGCATCACGTCGTTTAATTTATTTGAGAACTGCAAAAACTTTTACTAAAAATGTTAATAAATAACATTTTTCCCGAGAAAACTTAATTAGGCATCACGTTACCTGAAAAAGGGAACGAGTTTTTTCGTACAATTAATAAAAGTTAAGATTAAATCAAAGCGAATGCCAAATAAATTGAATAGCTGCATTTATAAATATTTTTCCCAATTTATTTTATATCCATGCTTTAAATCAATCAGACAAATTTATCACAAAATTTATTCATTAATTTTTTTTAGAATATTTAGTATTTTGCAATCGTCAACTATATTCACAATTTAAATCACTTTTATATAAATAAAAGTCTGGTCCGAATTGTATATATTTAAAAGTTTTATATGTAAATATGGCGTTACATCCACATTCCTTTTTATTCTATTGTAGAAGAGAACATCTAATACTTCCTATTGTATATATCAATATACTTGGGATTTAATTTATACCACAGTTTATTTGTATAGAATAAATTTTCGGGATGTCATTTTATTTGAAGTTATAAAATGTTATCATATTTTCTATGAACAGTCTAGGTTTTGCCTTCTCTTTAACAGTTTAAGGTATCTGAATATCAGTTGTTACTGATAAAAACCAAAAGAAATTCACAAAAAATTAAAGTTTAACCGCATGAGTATTAACAACTTGAATATCATACTGCTGGTTGAAGTAATTAGAGCGATGTAAATGTAAAAATTAATAGTCTATACGTTCCACTCATTTATCCGACCCATTTAGTGATCAAGTATGTTTTAACGGAAATTCATCAAATGATCGAGTATGCTTCTAGACCTCTCACTGCAATATAGTATTTAAAATAAGCCTGGGTAATAAGTATATGAGCGAAGAAAAAAATTTATAGTGTATTCTGATTCATTAAGTTAAATAAATTGTTAGGTTTGAATTCTTGTCGATTCATTTCACTCTTTGAATCGGGAAAGTTTCAGCATAAAAAATAAAAAAGGAATGCTTGCGATTTGAGCACTCTTTTTAACTCATTGACACATTGAGTCGCCCGGCGTTGACATTAGTTAACTGATTCTTCACTTTTTCGTACGCATTCATTTTTCGTATTAATTGCATGTTTTCCTTTCTCGCATCGAAATATCTGGAATTAAATTATTAGGAACTTATGTTACACTTAGTTAATATGAATATTTGAGGAAAATGCACTAACACTTAATATTTGTATATATATGTTATTATATCAGTATGATTTTATCAACTTTTGTATTAAAATAATGTTGTATTCATAATTTTCGAAATGTTTCATCGAATATTGACATCAAAGTTTCATATATCTTTTAAAAAAATATGTCTAACATTAGAAGTAGTTATCAAAATTGTGGTCATGTAATAACAAAACGATAAAGAACCTTAACAACACTGCATAAGAACTGAGACACACTTTTTTGAAAATAAAATATCACAATATTTTTTCACTATCTTAACGCCAAATGCCACTGTATTAGGTATATTTTATATAGCACCAATATTCTGTCTCGTTTATTATTTCTACCTTGCTTTAGCTTTACCTTGCTACGCCAACTAGAAACTAATTTTTTGCAGATATCACGCTTCAATACACTTTAAATTAAATGATACATAATGAATAGCACATGTGGATATCGTGATGGAAATAGAGTTTCTTTAATAGTCGTCAACAAATTATATATATATACATTATATATATATATATATATATATATATATATATATATATATGTATGTATGTATGTATATATATATGTGTGTGTGTGTGTGTGTGTATTTAAACATTTTTGATTTGATTGTGTTTGAAATTTATCTAAAAAAATACCTTGAAATGAAATTAATAAAAATAAATTTCCTGAGCAGCCATATATTTTAAACTACTTATTTATTTAAATACTTTACCAAAGATTTTGAGTACATTGCTATTTAAAATATTTAATACGAATTTTGAAAATATTATAAAATATATATATTTACTAATAGACCAAAGTTTACCGAATATATTTTTTCTAAATCTTATTTTCTATTTATTTTTATATGAATTTAAACATTTTTGAAAATTACCGATATTACAAATTTGTCAAACGATTAAGAACCTAAATATAATAACGTCGTCAACGGTTCATATATCCATGTTAAAAATAGGAATGCAAATAAAATTCTTTAATTAAGTATCATTTGTTATCATGGAAGTTTATAATGGCAACACAATTATTATCATTAATAAATTATGTCCAAATATGGAAAAAAAAATTAAATTTAAAGTACACTAACTCAGTATTTACTTATGTATGAAGGTAAAATGTAATTTATATTCTTCAGTAATTTTCTTGTAAATAAATCACACACTTATTAAAATATATATGAATGGTGTTTATGATAGGTTTTAACGACATTACGGGACAAAAAAACGTTTTACTGTTTGACATTTTCCTTATTTCCTTAAATCTAATTTATTATTAAGTAATATTTATTTGATATTGAATATATTTGGCGTTAATTTTGTAGAAATTCCTTATGCACAATTAAATGAAATTACGTGATATAGTTTATTTCTACTTTCTTTAATTTCTTTACCACGACCTAGATTTCGTTGTATTACAACATCTTCAGGTGGGCTATTAGCAAAGTTATTTATTTATTTATAATATTTATTTATTTATAAATGTGTTATGATAACCTATCATTCAAATTGCGAGCTCAGACAAACGATTAAATAGTATCAAAAGCCACTAAACAAACTAACAGTAACTGACAGCTGATATTACACAGTGATTAATGGCATATTTAATATTAAAATGACAGGTATTCTAGATTTAAATTTTCAATTTTAATATAATACTAGTCTCCACCCGCATCGATGCATCGATGTGAATAAACCTACAATTAGACATATATTAGGGAAACATTAAATTTTTCACTTAGTTATTCCGATTCTTAACATATATTGCTAAAATGTTATTACATAGTTTCTCTAGTGTTCAAACCATATGATAAAAATAGTGAAAAAAACCTACAAGGGCTAGTCTCCAGCAATCAGACCCTCACGATTGTGAGTTTCTGGAAATAATTGTAAGTCGCACGATCGTAAGTATATGTCATCATCGAGTTATTCCACACGGAAAAAGAGAAAATTTTCTTTTTTAATTTTCTTCAAAGAACATAAAAAACAATATTTCTTTATTATTTTGAGTCAGTTAACATTATTCTAAACATTAGCTTTCAATATACCAATCGTATATCGTTTTGGTTAGTATTATACGAACAATAAATATTTATTAAAATAATCAACAATAATAAATTCTTATAGAAACATTATGTAACGACGGATACATAATTTCTCTATAAGTTATTTATTTGTGATGTGGCTAGATTTAAAATAATGTTTGTCTCGAGACAGATACAAACAGACATTACATTTTTCGCATTTAATTTTGGAACGACTGCCACAATCTTCTAATCGATAGAATCTGAAGACTTAATGGTCGTGGTTTATATTTTACAACTTGACGTAGCTTACAGCGGCCTGTAAAGGGGGTCATTTGCTCGTTAACAGAATATATCCTGGACTCTGTAGGTTGTTATAAGTTTCTTTTACTTGATCAATCATGGGTTGCACTTTCCATAGCGAGTTATCCGTCTGCAGCTGGAGAATTGGAATCAATTACATGAAGCGCACTGTGAAGAGGAAGAAATCTGTCTCTTGTCATCTGGTCACAGATCAACTCTAATTTAGTACTAGCTTTCCAGTCCATTGGTACTCGAGAATAAAGAATGCAACCCATGATGATACGTATTGCAAAAATCTTAGCGACTTCAGTGCCTGTAGGTGTAAGTTCACGGCCGGTAGTACATATGTAATATAAGTATGTATAGTCTAAAAACTTAGAGTCAAAACAGCCTCACTGGCTTTGTTGGCAAACACAGTAAAGTGTGGAACTTTTCTCGGAAGAGAAGTTGAACGTTTCTCGATACACTGGCAGTAGCTGCTCTTTGTGTGTGCGGGGGTGGCAACTCAGTCGTCAGGAAAGGCGGCTGTATCTATGGAAAAACTGAGCAGGATGTCATAAATGACCATTCGACGTTAATTTCGTCATCTTCTTTTCTTTTCGAGACATTTTTGTCTGCTGTTTGTAAAATAGGACATCCGGATCGAATTCTATGCCATTCTCGTCCAAATCTTCGGTCTCGTATCTCGTAATGTAAAAAAACACAAATTAAAGCGGATAATTTAACAACGTATAAACAAGCAATATAAATGAAAATATATTTAAAAATTTCGTTAAATTATTTTAATATGAGTTACTTGAGCGGGCGCTGCTGTCAAAAAACACAGCCCCTTAGCGCGGCCTCTCGTCGACTGACAAATTCTAACTTGTACGTTTACCAATGAAGTATGTTAGTATGTTTTGGGGTATTCTCAGATAGTCTTTTATATATATATATATATATATATATATGTATATATATATATATATATATATATATATATGTATATAAGATCAACCTACGTCGGTTGCGTGTGCAAAAGTTGTTTCGTGTAGAATTTTTCAAATTCAAAACTCACGATCATATAATCTCGCGTGTTTATACTCAAAACTACGGGGGATTACAGAGGATTACGGGGTGAAGTCATAACGAAATAATTCGTACATGTTTAAATTAATAAGATTTCAATTTACAAGTACATAGATCTTATATGACTTAAGTACGTAATATATTCATAATAGATTCAGTATTCTCTCACTTTTGAAATTTAAAATAATAAACACTCTTAACTAGGTGTAAAAATTGCAAAACTAAGATTCCTTATACACATAGGCTTTTAATACCTTTCAATCCTATGCTTAAGCTTAGTACAAATATTTTTACATTTTTAAATGTATGTTATGTATTTACACCGTCAAAAATATATATTGATTTTCACGTTGTAAATATATAACCTAGTGTATGTTTCATAGACACTATTGTAGATATCTTCTATATCTCTTCGCGACACTATTATTGATATCTTATAACATTTAAAATCTTCGCTATAATATTTTTTCATAATTTTAATTTCAACAGTAAATTTATTCCTTCCACAATTTGCGCATTAATATATTCGAGATTCAACTAGTGAAATATCGTTATGAATATTAGTGTCAATACATATATTTTAAGTGTTCACTTGTAAGATTTGTGATGTTCTTTAGTTTTTATGTTAAACCTTTTCTAAAAAAATTTCCGTCATTCTCAGCAATCTTCAGAAGTAGGCTAAGTAAAACCTTAAAAACATAATTTTGGATTTCGTAAACGTTATGCGTTTACGGAATGAAAAAAAATATATACTTTATTTAGCCCATCCAAAATGTCTACACATATATTTTTAAGTTTTGGCTTTTGATGTACTGTTAAAATACATTATAATGATAATATTTTTCGCTAAAAAATAAACGCTTTTTAGCAAAAAACAGCAAAACGGGTTGTGACAGACGAGAGATACGCAAATGATCAGATATCAAATAAAATAATTTTTCTATTTATTACCTAGAGATTAAGCTAATTATAAATAGAAATTGTTTAAAATCCTTTCAGTAATATGTAAAAGAGTTGACAGTAATTGTAAAAAGTTGTTTTGGTCTTATGAACGAGCTCTACTTGTTGAATATTTTATCAAATGTGTTTTATTTTACACCAATATACAAGACACTTGCTTTCAAAGACTTAATTATACACTCATATTAAAGCTGTAAATTGATACGCCTGCAGAAAGTTACTTTCATAGTAGGTAAAAAGATGTGAAGAAGCTTGTTCTGATATAATGCGAATAATATTTCCTGAGGAATACTATTTTTTTAAATTTTTTTCATTAATCAGTGTATTCATGCTCTGAAAATTGGGTTTATTGCTATTGTTTTCTAGTTTTTACTATGTCATGATAAAGTACTTTTTGAAGGTTAAAGTTTTGATAAAATATTGTTTATTCAACTCATTTATGAACTTATTTGGTTATTTTACATTTTAACATGTCTATGTAACAAAACATCAACCAGATTAGCATTCAGTAATCGACAGTTTTGACTGCAAGAGACAATTACTTAATAAGATGAAAGCAAATATTTTAATTTGAAATATTCAGTACCCATATTAAATATATATTTATTGAAATTCCGGCTGAATTTTTAATTAGGAACGAAGGACTTTGTTACAACTTAAATAAATTATAATTTAAAAAATTATATTGCCTTTCTCGAAATTTTAGATTATTTATTAGAATTTCGTCTCTGAATGTGATCATTTCGGGCTTCAACAAGTAAAATGTTTCCAAAAGTATGTGTGAGTTTATTATAATTATGAATATTTTGGTAATATCATAAACGAGATCCACGTTTTAATTTACATCATTTGTAATTACATATGAGTATATTCTTTAAGCAGAATTAAATTCGCTTAAAACGAATATGTTATACACATATTTTCGTATAATGAATGTGAATACGATATAAGTTATTTAATGGCTCATTTAATAGACTTGAAAGTAAATAAATTAGTATATTTAAATTTTAAAATTTAAAACAAAACTATAACATAACATAGACATGATTATAATTTTTTTATTCACGCATAATGAAGTTAGTTAAGTTTCAATAATAAAAGTCCACATTTTTAGTAACTTCGGACGTAGACTTAAATAAGTGAATAAATTCCAAAAAGCTTCATCTTCATTTGAAGTATAACTATGGGCCTACTCTAAATTATCTACCTAATTGTGTCTACCATGTCTTGAACTTCGACGTAAGGATGATAATTAAATTAATTAACAAGAGAGATGAGGAATGTGACAAAAATAATTTATAAATGGCAAACAAAAGAAAAAACTTCTTTGTTTTTCTATAAATTTACCACACATTTTTTTTCTTCACTATTTATTTGCATGACTAAAGTTGCGGATGGATGAGGCGTACTTTTCTCACCGGTATTTACAACAGCTACCAAAATAAAACTGCAACGTTCCAGTAACGAATGAAATTATTATCATAACGCTTGGGATTCATCAAATCGATTAGGTCTAGATCAAAAATTGAAGATAAATCTATTGAAGAATACAAAACATATTATTAATTCCTTAAATAGAAAAGTATATAAAAGGAAGCGATATACGGCCGGAAACAATTTTTTCTATGATTTTCAGCAAAAGGTAAAAAAATTACATCGCCAATTTCCGAAATTTACACAATCGTTACCATTGAGGTAAGGGTTAAGTATTTGCAAAGATTTTAAATTTGACAGGTTCATAGTTACTCCCTCTGAAAGTATATATATATGTATTATATATATATATGTATATATATATATATATATATATACACACATATATATGTAAAGAAACTATCAATTCGAGATAAGATACTATCAAACCATGGGCCTAAATTCAACAGGAACTTTCTCTTTTCTATAAGTTTTTTCGAATTTGAACTATCTTCATGAAACTCGCACGATTTTTTTTCTTCATCTATGAACAAAATTTCCTTTTTTAATTATATTTACAAACTTCTGGCCTCGATCGGTTTTACGCAATAGATACATGCAATCCTTTTCCTAAACTAATAATAAGCATTAGGCTATTGTCTGTGTGATAATTTCTTGCTCTTAACAAAACTTAATTAACCTATATACATAAACCCACCTACTTAGATTGATACATACATATTTTTCACATTGCCAGTGCGATATATAGTTTGAACGCTACCACACTGCTTATTAAAAACCTTGATTCAAATTGTACAGAAATTAATTATTTTTCTAGTTTAAATGATAAGATTTTTTCTACGCAAAAAACTTGTTTTTGTGGTACCTAAGGAAAGAAATTGAACACTTATATAGTGATTGACGTGTGCGGGAAGAAGCATACCGATCCGCATAAATTGTAATTAATGCCAAAATATTAATATGGATATTTTACTCATGTAATTTTATATCCTGTTGTAGGCATAGATAACCGAATATACAATGGTGAACCTATTATTATAAGGACAACATATTATAGACAGCCACAACAAATTAAGTAAGAAAAACAGGTATTTTGGTAGACTGTAAATGAAATAAATCCTAATTAAAAACGGTTATAAATAAAAATGATTATGTAAATAATAAATGTAAACCCGTATGAATGTGAAAAACAAATAATTATTATAAAATTTAGTATAACAAATAGTGACATGTTAGCGATGGGAAAGTCATAAGGACGGTTAAAATTACAGAAATGTGATTATTTTTTTAAGGCCGAAAATATATGGAATACACAGGTTTTGAAATTAATCCAATTTATTGAGTAAGTATTCATTTAGATTTGGAAAACACACATCTTAATAATTAAGGACTGGTAAAAGTAGACTTCGCAACTATGTCATTACAATATCAAAAATGGAATATACATATATCAATACTTAGGCCATAAAAATTTCAGAAGATACTTTTTTACTTCAGTATTGAAAATTTAAGAAATGCAGATACTATGGTGTTAAGAATTTATATGCTCTACACGGCTCCGAAGAAAAGGTCGTTGAAATATTGCAAAGAAAATCTTGAAATGATTAATATTGATTGAATACTGCGTAATATCGTGTTGTTTATCGACATCTAGAGTATATCAAACTTTTTAAATGTTGAATGTTTTACACTTTTTGATATTAATGCCCACTTTTGTGTATTTTTGCTTATTAGCGATATCTTGTGTCTTGATAAAGTTTAGAGAAAATATATGAAGTGATTAAATATTTTTTAAAATTTTATTATCTTATCGGGTATCAGTTAAAACATAAATTTATTAGAATTCTAAAATTGTTTTCCCACAATTTTTAGTAAGACAATTATTGAGATCATTTTTCAAGTTCCATCCCATCTTTCGCAGAACCATTTGACGTTGAAAATTAGTGCTTAACAACCATAAAGCATATTAATTCGCATATACATACTTCATAGATTAGTACTCTAAATTAAGTAATTTACACACACACATACACGCACACATCTATATATACATACGTATGTATATATATATATAAATATATATATATATATATATATATATATTTACATATTGCTTAGCATATATTACGAAGGCTTCAAAATATGACGAATTTCTGAAAAACTATGAAACACAGTATTATTACTAAAATTTTCTTGTAAATTTTAAGGAAATTCCAATGAAATCTGTTTTTCATATAATTTTAACTCTAGTAGTTTCTGAGATTGGGGAGAAAACAATTTTTGTGGTGATTTTTAATAATATTTCTATAGTCTTTACGATACTAAATATTTATTACCGACACGATATAAGAAATCAAAAAGTATATATATATATATATATATATATATATATATATATATATATATATATATATATATTAATATATATATTATATAGAGCTATTATTATATAGGACTATTATTTTACAATATCAGGTAAGGATAAATGAACATATATAAGTTTCTTGACAAACTCAACAAATAAGCATTATTCGATTGAGTGGTAATCATTCAAAATATCTCTCACTCTTCTTTGAAAATGTCTTTTTGTTTATCATATAAGGTTCCAATAGCTCTAGTATGAATTGACTTTCACCCAACTTCCAAAATCCTCATATTTAAAAAAAATGTTTAACTCTTTGGTATTCTAATATCAATATTAATGGAAACCATAATTTGATGTTCTGGTTCGAGTTTTTATACAATTTCTTAATTAGAAGCTTTCAACTAAGTGAAAGAGGTAACAAAATATATTTGGTCACGCAATAATACTAGATTATACTATTTTAAGGATAGTTTTCGTACAAATTCTCCGAATTTCTCATATAATAGAAATTCTCCGAGTTTTTCATTTCGTATAAAATTGTCTCAGCTACGAAATTCTCCGAATTTTTTAAATATTATTCAAACTGTAAGTATGTAACTTATATTAAAATTTTCAAAATCGTAAAACTTTTAGTTTTGGAAAAAAACGCCTTTAAAAATTGTGCAATTAACATTACAGATTTATTTAAAAATGAAGACAATGTAAAATTAATTTATACTAAATAAATTCGCTCGCAAAAATTTTACAATTAACATTACAAGAAAGGTATTTCACTACACTTCGTTTCATTTAAATAACGCAATAAATAAAGCAAAATCATTTCTTTTACCAGCTGTTAAAATTATGTATTATTAACAGTTTGGAAGTAAACAAAGAAAAACGTTATTTCCATAGACGTTAATGACGAAACTTGATTTCTTTCAACAATTTTATACTTTAACTGTCTAAAGGCTTTGAGTGACATAAGTACTAACATATTTTATATTCATTAGCCTTTCAGAAGCAAAATAAATTAACTTTCTTATCAAATATCCGCGTTTTCACTTTGAATGGTACAGTTTATAAAAGAAACTCAATTAATCATCATGGTTTTGACACAACTTTTATGAAACCTAAAATAATATAAAGAAACCTTTTTAAGCGTGCGTCCACAGAATGAAAGAACATTTGAATTTGGGATTTCAATTATTTAAGGATTTGTGATTAAACTAAATTAAAAACATTTTTTATTTTTTTTTAATGAAAAATATGAAATATATATTATTAACTAAGGCTAAATATTTTTAGAACTCATCCAATCATGTCAAAAGCCCTAACTATATTTTAGATCTTGAAAAAAAATAATTTACGAAAATAATTTGCAAATGCTCGACATTTTCAACTTACACAAGCACAGTGATGGGAAAATTAGATATATTCCCTCTCGCCTACACACAACTTATATCTGAATAAAATTTAATATTCTTTTCTTGGAATAAATGAAAGATATATTATAAATATTTGAAAAAGGTTGGAAACGTAAAAATAACATCTCTAGTGTCAAATGAAAAATTGTTAAACGAGTTACATGTTTTGTGTCTAGTTCAAATGCCAATTAATATTAAAGGAAAATATCAATCAAAAATAATATGCTAAATCAGTGGTAAGATTGTATCTTAGTTCGCCTTATCAAGTTATATATATATATATATATATATATATATATATATATATATATATATATATATATATGTATATATATATATATATATATATATATATATCTATATGTACATATTAATAATTGGTTTTATATCGTAAATAAAACTGATTTCTGATATTTGATGCCTATATATGTATTAATAGAATGAATACGGCACTCATTATTCTTGCAATTTTGCTACCTTTGCGGCGTAAACAACAATGACATCGTTTTTTTTGCTTTTTACTGTGGCTCAATTTTTGTGTTGATGGATCCTCAGTAATCAAAAACTGAATTTTATGAAGAAATTTTTTCATCATATTGAGAAATAGATAAGACCAAACATTAAATGGAGTCATCTCGTTCTTTGTCCGAGCAGGACTTCTAAGACCAGGCAAATGCACAATGACATTTTTCACTCCAACTCGTGATTATAATGATGGTGTTTGTGTACCTTTATATCATTTTTTTCGATTAAGGGCGTAAGAAGTAGCTTTATGTTGTATAACGTTCTATTTTTCTCCATTATCAGAGTCACTTTAAGGTTATTTCTTGGTTTTCACATCGTGGTTGATGTGTTCCACTTCCACATCACCCAAATCATAGACAATTCTAGCAGCGAGTTATATTTGTCTTCAGCATGTAAATACTACTTCTTTGAAATTATTATTTATTTACTGACGCACTTAAATCTTCTTTGCACAGTTATTGAAATGTTCAGTTGAGACTTTTTAGAAACTTTTATGTCAACAAGGAATACAATTTAAATTATTTGATGTAAATTATACTTGTTTTACTTTCCTCGAAAGAGACAGTGACTTTCTTTTATACTTTTGAAATCTTTTGAATGTTTTTAAATGTATTGTGCAGATATATTTTACTGAAAATGGAACTATTATGTTTTCATTAAGAAAAACGTCGAAAATGACATAATTCTCTCTTGTATACAGTAAATTGGACTTGCAGTAAATAGGATTTATCTAATTAGTAAAGAAACCATTAATTGGTAATTTAAAGGATTTATCTAATCAGTAAGAAAAAATTAATAAAGAAACCAAAGTCAACATTTTATTACCTAAACAAAACTCAATAAACTAATATTGGCAAAAAAATAAACTTAATCATCTGTTATTTGTAAACCTTATGTCTTCAAAATATTTATTATTCCCAGAAGATTTGCTTGACTTGAATACTTAGTATTTACAGAAGAATGAAAATCTTTTTCGAAGTAGCTATTCTTCGACTTGCAAAGATTATTAGACAGTCAGCTTATGAGATAGAACTTCTGGTATAGTATGATAAAGAATTTTGTAGCTACGCCTATTACAAGAACAGATAAGCACCTTCTTTGTAAGTTGGTTTGACAAAAAAAAGGTTTGAGAAAAAAAAACGTAATTATATAATGGACTATAAAAGTATTCCTTTGAAAACAATTAGTTTAGACTGATTTTCATTACACATATTTGGGCTGATTTTCATTACATTTGTTGACATATATGAAATTATTTAAAATGAAACAGGTTCTATCTTCTATCGTCGCAGTTACAATAAATGCTTTATTCACGTTTTGGAAGGGATTCTAATTAATATTTGCCACCGTATTTTGGTATTTAATTTTTTTTACATCCGGTCATATTATTCATAAATGCACAATGCTTCATTTTTTAATACTTCATTTATTCTTAATAGCTCATTTATAGCTTTTCCGACAATAACACTTATAGAATCCGATCCTTTTTAAATTTATGTTCAATTATTATATTTTTAAGCGATTTCTTATTATTTCTTATTTTTTATCGCTTCTTTAATGCTATGGTTTTTGTAATTATTTTACCTTTTTAATTTCGAACTATTTAGTTCCAACCATCGATAAAGAAATTGTTGTCTAGTTTATTAATTAGTAAAAATATTCTGGCTGATATATGTCTTTAAAAATGCTCTTTATATTGAGTATAGGGGTTACTGTTATTCCAACCGCCTTTTAATTCAATTTTTTTCAATACTTCCTTTCCACTTAGTTTTTTCTTTCTTATTGGCCACGGGTTGAAGTTAAATAAAGAAAGAAACGAAACGTACTTATATTAAAAACTTATTCATGAACATGAAATATCTTCAGATCGTAGATAAAACCCATAATTTACTATTGTATTAATCCTTTTTTTATAAAAGAGGTTAACGAACAAATGATATTAAAATTTTAAACCTCTTATTCCCCACCACATCGATATTTTTAATTTTCGACTTAAATACAGTGAAATAAAAAATTGACCCAATACATGCTTACGCCATGAAAAAGCTTATCGTTTTGATTCAACATGTGGTTTGTAGTTCAGTCTTATCTCAAGTTTTGAATTTAAATAATACTTGAATGAATTACAACATGCCAAGAAAGAATCGATTTAGCTCTTTGATCACATAATCGTCATAATAATCTTGCGTGATGTATATTCGTGACCAGTTGATAAGTTTGTTATACGCTATTCAAATTAGGAGGCAATTTATAGATTTTTTAAAAAATTGTTTAACTAGGCCAACAAAAATGTTTATACATTTTAGCATCAGCGCGGAAGAATTAAACATTTATCACAATTAAATAAAACTATGGGATGAAGTTATTCGTGACGATTTTTATTATATAAGCACAAACTTCAAAAATTAAGTAGATAAGGGGAAATGTAAATGTTTATGTCATTGATATGCACTCTATACATGATTTCGAAACTGTATAATGCATTTGATTAACTTTTTATATTTTGTAAATGTAGCCTGTTAAACATTTAATGTACATACATAAATTTTTATTAACTAAATACACTTGATGAAAAATTTTGGATTTTCTAAGAAATAAAGCACATCTTTCACGTTAGTGGATTATTAGAGGGTAGGGCAAATTTTAGAGAATTTGAATATATAAAATACACCGCATGATAAAAAGAAATTAAAAACTTCATGGATAATCTATTTGAACAGTTTTTTATGAAAGTTATAACCTTGCGATATGCGTATACCCTTTCATAATAAATGTCACACGATGTGTTTTACACGTAATATATTTACTAAAGAACACAAATTAGGGTTTTATTGTTTTAAAATTTGATACAAATTTAAAATTTTAATGTCATTATGACACAAATAAGTAGAAGTAAATATGCGAAAACTGTATTGACATTTTTATTTTTAATTCAATTTTTGTTCAATATATCATCCTCTCCGTTGGAAGTAAACTTAACTTATCAATCGATATTGACGATACATACGGAAAAAATTATTTATTTCATTTGTGATGAAAATTAAAATTCCAATCAAAATTAATATTGTAATAAATTGTTTTTTAACAAAAAAAACCGATATAAAAAATTAGGTACTGAAAAGGAATAACACTTAAATAAAAAATGATACCTGTTTATTCACATTAAATAACTAACTTAACTTTTTGAAGTCGGTACCAGTACTGTCGACTAACTTAAACAAATTTTTTATTTACTTAATTTATGGTTTCAATTTAAAACCCTAATTTCTATTATACTCACAGTACGAAATATATCTATAAAGGGAGTAGTTACAATATAAAATTTTGCATTTTTTTCAGTTTGTCGATAATACCGGCACCGACTTCAAAAGTAGGTTAGTTATAAATTGTGAATAAACAGGTGCCTAATCTGACTTAATTATTTTTTACTCTTTAGTACCTACTTTTTTTAAGTCATTTTTTTTGTTAAAAATATTTTATGTTAAAATGTTTAATGGTTAACAGTACTAATCGTAACAAACCACATTCAATTATTTTCTTGCAACTTTATCAACAACACACAAAATCAAAGCGATGGTTGTAGCCGCGAGTAGTTAGCTGATAGCCTTTGAGTGGAATACTCAACATACACTCTATAACGGAAGTAAAACATCAGATATTTTAAATTAACAACTACCATTAGCGAATATCTTGAATCACGTTTGTATTATTACCATTCATTAAGGAGTGCCCTTGTCCATGTCCAGAAGTCATCACCAGATCCTGACCTTTTTGCTGGTGTAGTTATATAATATATAAATATCTCGAATCTCGTTTCATTTATTACCATCCTATTAGTAGTTTCATTACTTATCTCCAGAAATCACCAGCAGATACTAAACTTGTTGATGCTGTAGTTATTTCACAGATAAAGTTATTTTTCAAAGTAACAACCATCAGCAGCAAACATTTTGAATGATATTTGATTTACTACCATCCTTTAAGGGTTTCTATTATTAATTTTTGAGCTTCATAGCCAGATCATCACCATATTAATATAGCACCACCTCGCTAATGTACACTTTCAAAAAAAAAAATAATTACGCAAATCGACCCAGAAATCTCGAAGATGTACACTTTTAAATTACAATTCGATAAATCTTGTCCCATTCACTTTTTATTTTAGCCACTAAAAGAAACTCTCGACTAAGAAGTTTTATGGGTCTTTTAGTTACTTTTACCGTATTCAATAAATTATTACATATGCTTCTTCTTAATTTTAATATCTGGTTTTTCTTCCTTTTGTTAAAGTGTTGTTTACTGTAGGATCATTTTGAATGTGGTTATCCGTAAGTAAAATAAAATTGGGGTTCACTATTTTATACGCATAAATACATTTTATTTATTCCTAAAATTTTAGGAAATACATCATGTGCCTCTCAAAATACATTGGTATTAAACATAACATCATTTAAAATTAAAAAAAAGAAGAACTTTAATATTATATCCATCCACAGATAATTTCCACATAATAATTAATACTGTAGTAACTTTAATGTTGTTAAAAATCTGTAAATTCAAACATGTCAAGTTTACAGGTCTTTAGTATTAAGTATTGAATTTAGTAGAAATTTTTAAAAAAACTTAATTACTTAGCACAGGAAATTTATTCCGTAGATGTCGACTTTTAAATTTTGAGGTAATTTCGTTTTAATTTATGTATATATATGTGTGTATATGTGTGTGTGTGTGTGTGTTGTATTGTATGTGGGATATAGCGACATATATATAATCAAAATGGAAAAAAAACCTCTTATTTGCCCGCACATACAGTTTTCTTATTATTACTTTTCACTTAAAAATGTAGGTAATAAAAACTTAAGCTTTGCGAAAATCGCCTTCTCGACCGGTATTTTCTATCAGTTTAGTATGATGTTGTTGAAACTGCTTTCTTTGGGTATGAATATAAATATTTAAACATTTATTGACATACAAAAATTTTTTATTTTTTAACGGTGAAAAAAATGAGGACCCGATGTCGAGTAGTTTTGAGAATAGTATTGAATGAACGGTTTCTTAATTTATATAATTTATTCAGAAAGGATGAAAAATTTATAAATTTTGAGAAATACATTTAATTACAGGAAAAATTATATTTCAATGAAAAATATTATATTGTAATTTAAATATCGCTTATACGGGATAAAAATAAATTGATTATAACTTACAAAAATATGTTAAAAAATAAAAACTTAAGAATGAGATATAAGGTGAAAAATTAATAAAAAAAATTAAAAATAACTTGTCCAGCCGCCCAACATGTACTTAAATAAAAATTAATTTTTGGAAGTAGCGAAGGAGATAAAATTTTGTTATAAATTTAGATAGTCTTTAAAATTTGTTACCTTAGATCGATGAACGTCTTAAATAAATTTTCCCGAATGTATTATGTTTTACCTACCACCTATAACACTTCCTTTTTAAGGAAGTGTTATAGGTGAATAAATAAAGTAGTATTAAAAATATAGTAGAATTAAAAAATTTAAGAAATAATGCAATATCAAGAAACATTAGGATGCCGTATACGACACTTACAAATTTAATGCCTATAATTTCAAGCTATGATTAATCTTTGTGTCATTCTAAGGTCAAAGCGCTTAGGTAAGTATTTCGAATATTATATAAATAAATTTAGTCTTGTTTACTAATCAGTAATTTTATCTAAGTCACGCTTAAAATTACCAGGGAGTTCGTTAAATTAAACAAAGACCTTTAAATTAATGTAAAACTTGATCTACCTAAGATTTATTCTCCTTCGTGTGACACTCCTCCTTTATCAAGCCCTCTTTAAATATAAATATTCTCTGTTACCTTGTTGTTTTGATGGAATACTTGCAATCACCCTTTGTATTTCGCTGTTTAGCGATACTATTTCAACAAAATTAATGTCTTGTCGTAATGAATTCTACTGTAATATTTGTTTATTTCGTAACATAATATGTCCTAATATATTTGTACTCTACCTATGTATACTAAAATATTTCTACTACCCTATATTCCTTAATCCAAAAGTTCGCTCATATTATATTTATTATAATTTAAATATTCCGTTAGAGCCATGAGGCGTTATTTTAGATGATAGGTTAGCTCACAAATCAATTAATAAATCTGGGAATTTCGAAGTTCCCGTTTTTGGTCCAAGAATGTTTTCCTATAAAATTTAGAAATGTCGTTAAATTTTGTTTATAAAAACATAAATTCTATAATGATAAGTAACGAGAACTGTCATTTATGTTTACTGTGATAATTTCAGAAACAATATATTTCACGAACAAAGATAAAATTCTTATTGAACCGCATTCACATATATAAAAATCTAAGAAGTTCGAGAAAACACAGATATATTTTCAATAATTTAATGAAGAACAATCAATATCCTAATTTTAAAATAAAGAAATATTCGTAAAAAATGAAGTAACAATTAAATATGAAATAGAAGGTAACTACAAAATTTTGTGTTATAACGCTTAAGAAAAAGTACCTGTGTATTTCAATTGAGCCTTACTCTAATTTGCTGCGATAGAATGAAACGTATGATAGAGTATGTACCAATAATTCCTAATAATACGTAACTAAGTTTTCTAATTATTTTATTGACATAATCTTACCAACAAAATATAAAAATGGCTGATTAATTATTACAAATTCAATTTAATCCATATAACAACAAATTGAACAAGTCAACGTAGAGTCATACTTTGTGATTTACATAATGACCATAGGAATGCGCATAGTGTCATAACTTCCATAATGAAATATACGACAGAATATGTATTGATAATTTCTAAAAATATATAACGAAGTTTTCTAAATTATTTATTACCGCAACCCTCACATAACAAAAAAAATATTACATAAAAATAAAAAATTGCTGATTAACTTTGTATGTGTAATATCCCAAAAATGTAATCCGATCAGGGTGAGCTTCAGGATGTACATTATGAATTCATAGGCATGCGCACAATGCCACAACTTCTCTTATGAAACCTACAATAGAAAATATATCTCCTAACAATGCGGAACGAAGTTTCTGAATAGTTTATCGACAGAATCCTTGCATGGCAATAAATGTTTCTGACTAGTTTTTGTAAATTAAATTGAATCCCTACGTCAACAAAGTAATCTGATCAAGACGTGATTCACTATGTAAATAATAGCTCCATTGGAATGCGTGCACTGTTATAACTTCTTAAATTTAAGAATAGTGTTCTGAGAGAATATTGGGATTATTGGTTCTCAATATTAAAATATATCGTTTCATAATTTACGAGAAAATTGAATTTTGCAGAGAAAATATTTTAAATTTTTGACTTACGAAATTTAAAAAAATATAGGTATTTACAAGAAATGATCAAATATCCAATTTCTTACTGATTGATTAATTGGCTCAGGTGCTAGACCTCTGGATAGATAAGCCCCATTTTTTTGTTACTTTCACTTAGATACGGTTAATAAATACCGACTGTATTTTTCCTTGGACCATTTTTTCATATGGCTAATTCTTATTGTTCCGACACCGGTATGAAAAAACCCCATACATTCGTTTCGCCTTTAAAGTTCGAATTAAAAAGAAATAGTTTCCTATGAAATTATGCCACTCCCAGATTAATACAAATTCAAATACAATCAAGAAAGCCTTTTTTATTATAGTTATCATTCGTGAGATTTTGCTAAGCAGAAAAATAAGAAAAAAAAAATATTTACTTTTCCTTTAATTGGAAAATATACTGTAAGGAAAATAAAAGTTAATAACTGAAGCAAGAGCTAACATTTATGGATGCTGGTAATTTATGTTTAATATATGAAGTCTCTCATTAACTTTTAAAATAATATGGTAATAATCTTCAAGCTCTTATTTTTAATGAGTATTGATGTGTAATGTAATAAAACTAATAGGATAGCATTTTAATGAATGTTTGCAACTTTCACTGTCAACGGATGTTAATTTTGACATATTGGTGTCAATTACATGTTTAAATAAACATATATATAGCGGATTTCTTAATATAGATGTTACAATAATTTAGAAAAAATTCAAGCTATTTTGCCGATTTCGGAGAATTATAAATACAGTTTGTCACTATTCCATTACTCTCATTAAAGTCGTTGCATTACTACAGGTGAAGAAATAAATAATTTTATTTCAGTTTAAACTGTTTGTGAGTTTTCTTTAGTCAAATCCCTATTAAGCAGCTTTTATTAATTTCTTTAGGACAAGAAAATACTGTCAATACCTATATTATACATATATATTAGTTAGATATTTACTTCTGAAATCGAGAAGTCAAGTCAATTGTTCTTTTAAGAATTTTTAGTTTAATATTGAATTTAGCGCACATTACCCAGGTTTTTTTTATACATACTCACCAAAGATTAATTATATTTTAAGCCGTTTTCTTAAATAAATTAAGGGTCAATTTGGGTGTTTCAGAGCTTTGCTGCTATAGGATTTAATTTTACTAGTTTCATTGAAACACGTCCAAACTCATCTCTTTTATTATCTTAATACACTACGCAGAAGATCCTTTTCTTGGATAAAATCTTGTTAAATGAGTTTCATCGTATATAAATTTTTAGTAATATAACAGTTGCTAAAGTTTATGTTGTGATGGTTGTTTTTAAATTATTATTATATTTGCTGAGTGGAAAGAATATTTTAATATCTCTGTACTTCTTTCAAGCTATTCATCAATAATCTAAGAAAGCCTTCTTAATTATAGTCATCATGTGTAGTGCGTTATCATCTGTATGGAAAAATTGTAACCATCTACATCCTAATTATGCCCAAATATAATATATAACATCGAATAATTGTATTTCCGGATCAAAATGTCTTAGAAATATGTTATTGATCAGATACATAAAATTAAAATAAAATTCCTACTAATAATACAAATTTGAAAACGTTTATAACCATCAGCGTTATTCTTTACGTAATGTATTATGGCCAAATTTCGACACGATTCGTGTGGTGAAGTCATTCACGTGTGAAATTTTATAAGAATCTACGCATGCGTAGCCACGGGCAAAAGCCAGTATATCTTATATAGTTACACTTCGTTGCACTTATTAATAATAATAAAAAATTATTGTATTCTGATATAGGTTACTAAACTTGCCGATGAATTCGTAAGTATTGAACATTAATAGCGGCAAAAAAGATATGTTACAGATAAAATAAGTACGTTAACTGTAACTCATACTTTATCAAGCATAGAAAGTACGATGTCATTAAATCTATTAAATGAGCGAAACCATTGCATCACTCATTTACTAGATAGAATACATGGGTGCAGGCATGCAAAAGAATGTAAACTAATATTTATGAAATACAAGCTAATAATTATTTACTACCTATTTAATATATATAAAGCAATATTTGTAAACCAAAAAAGCTGGTGCAAGACCAGACCACTTAGCAAAAAGACCTATGACCCCGAGTCGACTGAAAGTTTTTTCATTACAAATATAAACAATGCCACCACCAAAATGAAAAGAACTTGAAAAATATTTTAGGAAAATTAAAGACTTGTTATATTTTTATTTAAATATAACATGTAAAAACTGAAAATATTTAAAGGATTAGGGAAAATTATCGAAGCATCACAGTTTGCTTAATTTTACTTTCGAATACTTACATTTATGTATCCGAGTATCTGTTTATTAGAAGTTGACGATACATACGGAAAATATTCTGTGCACAAAAAAGTATTGTATTCTTTAAGTGTTAAAAGCAAAAAGTCACTATTTATAGACGTAAGTATTATTTAGCAAGGATTATGACATGACAAATGAAATTTCGAGAAAAATATCTCCGATAAAGATTCTGGAAAGTGGATCTTTCGATCCACAAATTTTGCAAACATTCGCATCAAAATTCATTTATGGATACTAATTCTCCGGGTAATTTAACAACTAAAAATTTTATGATATTGAAAAAAACAACCAATTTAAACACAATTAAATGAAACAACGTAATGTATTATTTCGACCTATGTTTCGTTGTATTACAACATCTTCAGGTGGGCTACTAGTAAATAAATTAAAGAAAGTAGAAATAATACTACATTACGTAGTTTCATTTAATTGTGAATAATGAATTTCTACAAAATTAACGCCAAATATATTCCACCAATTTAAATTTAAGTCACTTTTATATATGGTTGCAAAATGGTTATCACAACTTTTTTTTAAATTTCAATTTAAAAAGAAGTTTAGGATGGAAAGAAGTCGTGAGATATTTGTGAAAGATTTGCTTTCATATAGAAAAAAAAAGTTCAAACTGACTGATTTATGAGATTTAGATGATAAAACTTAAATATGAAGAAAGCTACGGGTTTGATAAATGTTTTTTTCTTTTTTCATCGTCATTTACAATCTGTTCATAGTAATTATAATTTTGCATAGAAATTGTAATTTGATAAACACTAATAATTTTAATGATACTTAATAGTATAACAAATTAAAAAATCTGTGTACCAAAAAACAGTATATTTTTGACATTATCTTTCTATCATTAGCTGTGTCACCGAGTTAATCTCACTGTTTATCACCAAGTTTCTTCTCCTTCTTCAGGCCCAATGTCACTTTGATAGAGTAAAGGACCTCTACAGTGCTTTACTACGCTACTCGACCCTGTGCAATACGTTTCCTTTCATTGTAAGTCTTAATCATGCTATTGCTGTTGAAATAGTCCATCTTAAGTCTCTTTTGAATGATCATACTTACTCTTCTCTAGATGGTTTCAATACAAAATCTATTTTGGAGATAGGGCTGTCTAGTTCCGTTTACGGTTTTTTATTTGAAGTTCCGTCGGAAATTCCTAGCATTTCTCCAGCAAATCTTTCTTCGATATTTTTTTTGGATCAAGATATCTGCGAATATGCATAAGAAATCGAGCAGCAAAAATCTAGAGTTGTTCTGTGAGATATTTTGTTCTCCGTATAACAGTTTTAAAGTTGATCATTTTGAGATTCACTTCCTTTGTCAGTTTTTATGACAGCCGCATGAGGCATGGGTATTATGGATATGTCAAAATAGAGGCAGGAAACAAATTAAATCGTTAAAGTGAATCTCAACTTAAAGGCAAATATTTAAAAAAGGCTAAATACGAAATTCATAGCGCATATTAATATTTGTGGAATCCATAGTCATATAAACTATTAAAAAATTAGGAAAGAATAATTTTTACACATATTTATTAATAATTTAATTTATCGCTTTCAACCAGTCTATTTTCTAGAAACTCGTCAAAAATTAAATGAATTACATAAAAAATCAACCACCAATAAATCATTGAGTGAAATTAATAATTACCTTCACTTTTTTCTACTTTTTTGCAACATGAGATAAATTTTTGACCGAAATCATTTCTCATTAATCATTTGAAATAAATAATTAAATTAGTTAAATTAAAAAAGTTTCAATCATATTACTAAAAGTAACACTTTTATTTATAGGTCAGGACTAGACTTGCATTACAATTAAGTTTTGAATTACCCTAATATTAAAATATAAAGCGGAACTTAGCTGAATTAAAAATTATCCTTTCGCTATTATTGCAAAAATTTCTTCTGAATCCTTTTTCCTACAGGCTATATACAAATAATTACCTGCAATTTGTTTTCACTCTAAAAAGATTTTCCGAGCTCACAAAAGTTTCCCAAAAAGGAAGGTAGGGAAATGTCATTAACATAGAATAGCGATATCGTTAACTATCTCATTTATTTAGCTTTGAGCATCTTTGTTTGTCTTAGCTTCCAAATCTCTCTAAACCTCCACTATATTAACTTTTTCTATTCTATTCTAACTTACCGGCTTTGTTTGATTTATATATACTCGTTTGTGAATGGCAACATATTTTTACGACTTTACTGTGGTAATTAGAGAAAATAAGTATCATTATTTAAGAACGCTTCCCATTTTTAATTGACATTATGTGGTTAAAAGTGCATTTTACTAATAGCATATATTTATCTGTTCATTTAACAGTTACAAAAGTATAACAAAGAGCAAAAAAGGAGAGAAATATGTTTATAGTACCAGCAAGAAATACATATTTTTTCGTAATATTTAAATTTGGAAAAATTATGATGAAATTTTTAATAAAATTTTCAAGTTGTTTTTAAGAATCTGATATTTTATGTTAAGCACTTCTAGTCAAAACTCAGGAAGAATAATAAACCAAACCGAATTTATACCACAGATTATGAAAATATGTTATATAACCGAAAATAAATTAATGAAGAATATTTTCATATCAAATGATAATTATATTTTTTTAACATCTCTTCACATTTGACCTGAGGATATTCAATTTTCATAATGTTACGATTTTCCTATAAGGAGCACATCACCCTTTAGTATTATTGGAAAAGTGTTTGTTGTTAATAATTTAAGTACATTGATTTTAACAATTTCAGTTGATAATTATAAATGCAATTATATTTATTCTCAGGGTTGTACATGGTGTTATTTAGTCTTTAATTGCAAAATATTGTAATAATTTTTGTGTCATGTTGTTTTCAAACTTCTTCTCAAGGTATGATCTTCTTCTCTTCTGATTCATCATCGCATTGAGATGAACACGAAATTTTACCTTCTTAGGGTTTTAGTTTCAGATTTTTATTTCATTTCTTTCCAAATTTCTTCTATGATACCTTCGATATATTTTTGCAATACTGGGATTGGTTCTCAATACTTAATGGTTTTTCTCTTTAAAATTTAAAGATAATTTTTTAATTATATAAAAATTATATTTTTTTCTTTGTAAATATCGATGACAATTTGGGAATTAATTTATTTAACGATTAAACAAATTTTGGTCAAAGATTCTTATATCATTAATGGTACTGAAAATATTTCAATAGATTAGTAATGGATCCAGACATGAGCTCAAGATACATTTATATAGGGATACATCTGGAATTAATATTAAAATTATATATACCCTAATCCTTAAATGTGTACGTAAACTCTTTCACATCCTTCATCTTAACTTCATATGTTCTAACATATGAAGTTAAGATGAAGGATGTGAAAGAGTTTACGTAATGAGTGAGAGTTATGTAAAGAGTTACGTAAGAAGCAAGTTACAGTTTCACAGACTTATAGTTAAGGAGTAACAGCCTAAAATACTTAAGTTATAGTTAAGGAGTAACAGCCTAAAATACTTGAAATAAATATTTCTGACAGATTTTGAATTATTTTTAGAAGAATTTTGTGAAATAATTTTTTTTATATTGTAATATTTGGCATGATACATTTACACATGGTGTGTGGCAAGCCAAATTCTCTTATATCTTTTCAATCTAATGTGAAACTTATTTTCTCTGGCTTATAAACATGTTCGCTTAATAATTTTTCATGTTTATTAGAAAGAGCTACGTGGTAGAAGCTCTAAGGTGCCAAGAAATACTTTCAGTCTTTCCAGTAATTCCTTACAAGTGTTTTCAAGGATATTTTGTAGACCATTTTAGATTCAATGGTTCGTTGCTCTTTTTTTTAATTTTTGAGGAAATGAACCAAACCCCTCCTGTTGATTAGAACTTGTTGAAAACAAATGTACAATTAACATGATCGTGTCGATAGCAGCTGTGGCAATATTTTGAAATCTACGTCGGCGGCAGTCAATTGAAGCATTTTTTAGTTTCGTCCTAATATTTTCTCAATCCAATTAATTTACATACTTATTAATTACGCCGGGATCTAATATTTTTGTTTCCCTTTTTTCTTAAATTTTTTAACAAATATTTAAAAGATAAAGTATAACTTCAAAATAATCTTAAATTACAATCAAAAATATATAATCTATAATCACACTCAGAAAAAAAATGTAAAAAATGTTTATTTATTAGATGATAAATATTTTATGTGCACACATATTAGTGCAAATATTAAATTTTTTCAACGAATTCAGCACTGAAATTTTTATTTTAAAATTTCTACCTGTAATATTGAGCTTGTTTGTACTTTTATTAGTTTAGAGTAAAACAAATATACGTAATTAAAGATTATCCATCCATATTTTTGTAATATTCAAAGAATTATCAATGAATATAGGAAGCTTAAATTTTATGTTTTTAGCAAGACATGATAATTTATCTTTGTTGAAAGCAACTATTGCTCACCGTTATTCTTGTCTATTCTCGCTGATTGCCACATCTTGATCTATACTAATAATTCCCATGACACATTAAAATATTATTAAACAAAACAGATGCATAAAAAACCCCTATTCCAATGACAAATGAAAAAAAAATTACGTAACAAATATACGACACAATTATGTGACTATAATAAAGAGGCGGTGTTGTTAAACAAAGATGACAAGCGGTATAAAACCACATTGGATTTACATACTTATAATTGGTCATTATCGATTTACTAGCAAGAGTGTAATACTGGTGCGATTTCGGTTCTTCTAGTTTAGGTTAATTTTCTAAACTCTAATAAATTACGCGTCTCAAAGTTAATAAATTGCTAATTTCATATTGTGTAACAATGGGACAAATGCGTTTAAGATAATGTGTTGCGTGAAGTATATTTGATAAACACTAAACTGAAGTTAATATTAAACGCTTTTGTTATATTTTACTTCTTCTAATTAGAATATTATCATACGTATGTATGATCTAAGACATGAGAACTGTAAATTTACCATTCTCTTTGTATATCACTAAGTATCTCTAAGGTGAGGAGTGAATTTTTAGTTTAAATTGATTTTCTTAAACCACATTCCACAATTATTCTATAGGTCAACTTAATTAAAAATGAATGGGTCATTTGCTTGTTTAGAGAAGAAAAAATTATATTTGAAGTATCATGCAATTCTCTTCCATGACATATTTATTCTTCTTTATTAGAATGCATACCCTCTAACTGATACGAAAACGCAAGTCTAAATACCTCGAAGATTTATACATACGTTGTTCCTACGGTAATCAATAATTTGTACCATCTTCAATGCCATTTTCTATATTTTCTGACTGCTGCTCCTAACACACATTTAAATGTAAGGACACGTTTGGAAATTTTGCAAAATAATTTGTCTCTTAGGTATAATTTCTTAATCAATGAACCTCAAATCTTATATAGACTCAGTGACAGTAATCGAATTGACATAAAGCGAATAAATAGCGGATTAATCACCTAATTTTCCATAGTAACTAGCGGGCTCGGATCGAGATTTTCTTCCCAAGCATACGTATCTATTTTCCTCCAGAGATCCGTTACAGCTGTTTGAAATCAACACAAGTCGTACAGTTAATCAGTGAATTGAAACGCGTTATGTTATTATTTATATTTATTACATGTTTGATGAAACGATTTAATTGAAATTATAATTATTTCTCATTTTTTTTTAAATTAACGCTCTTATTTGAATTTACATTCAGATATTCTTATTTAGATTGCTTGGAGATTGGCATATATGCTGATTCTCAAACAAATTACGTTATTTTCTTTTAATAAAACCGTCAACGCAATACAAAAATATGACGGACAGGCATCTATATAAACTTAAGTGTGTACGAGCAGAAATATGCGAAGCGATAAACACGTACACACAGCTAAAAACTCTTCACTTATCCTTTTCACTTGTACTTATGTTTAATACCCTGTTGCCATCATTTCACATCTATCGGTTACTTATCGATCAGTTGCTAAATAAGTTAACAATCCCATTTTTAAAATCGGTCACATAGTAAATTCTTCACGAAGAATTATGTAACGCCAAAACCTCGTCGAAAAATCTTAGAATACTAATCAAGATGTTAGGATTCAAATTTTAAGTAAAGTCGGGAAAAACGTTATTATCTGTTTTTATTTTTTATTTAATTATTTCGGACACATTAAATAATCTCTATATAAATCTACTAGCTGTGCCCGTGGCTTCGCCCGTGTGGAATTATGTTTGTGTCTATAAGAGTATCATAAAAATCAAAATACAAATGTTTATCAATAAACAAAATACATATTTTTAAACATCTACGTTAAAGTCAAAGAATTTTTTCAGGCATTTTTAGTATCTTTTATTTTTATTTGTGTATATTTTCTGATATTTTTTATATTTCCTTGTTTCATTTTCTAATTTTTTGTATTTAATTATACATTTTTTAAATAGTATTTTTTTGCGATTGTACACGCACCTTTTGTATTTTGTAATTTCTGTTGTTATATCTATTTGACTTATTTAAATTTATTAATGGCTTAGAAATTGTCTGTGTACAATGTTTGACATCGTGTTATGAAATGCGCAGCTAATGCAAAGTTCATTTATTTGTCCAATTTTTACAGTGTTTTGCTGAGCATAATCTATACTTGGATCATAACTGAAAACTCCTGGAAGCAACAATTCAATTATGCGCTCTAGTCGTAGATATGCGTTGTCATTCTGCGGCCAGGCTCTAGGAGATTTGGTGCTAGATTCCCCATCACGTTCATTTGAGACTTGCTAAGGGTAGCAAGCCGCTCGGAGTATCTCGAGATAAATTCTAGCACGGGCATGCAACATTCTTATATGTTGGCTAGTGAGTTGCTGTGAGCCTTCGGTGCTAGATTCCCTACCACATGCTTCTGAGACATGCTGTCTGAGGCTAGCAAGCCGCTCGGAGTATGCAGAGCTAGACTCCCTTGCACGAGCCGGCGATGTTCTAATGGTTTGGCTAGGGAGATGCTGTGAGCCTTCAGTACTGGATTTCCTAGCACGCGCTTTTTATATATACTCTATGACCCGCGGGACGCTGCGTTGTTTCAAAGGAAGACTCTTCCGCTCGGAGTATTTCAGCAGCTTTTGTCTGAGATGTGTGCCGTGAAAGTTGTGATTTTATTTTAGGCATGATTGTTAATAGAACGAAGTTCCTTATGGCACGTTACACGCTTGGCGAATGAGGGCTAGCCAGCAAAAACGTAATTTACATTACTTTTCGAACAATACTTTTTCACGGTATAAAACGACACTTGCTCGAGCATGAGCACAATCGTAGGTAAATTGTTTTTTCTGCTGGCTTTCTACTGTAAACCAATCATCTGCCAGACTGTTTCCAAAAAAATATGTACTTTCTCATTTATTAAATACTTAATATTAATCAATTCCAGCATATTAATTTATTTCTATTACTAATTAAAATTTCATTATTTTGTTTGAAAAAATTAAATATTTTATCACATTAATTTTAAAATTTATTTAAGTTTTAATTAAGTTAATTAAAAACAGATATTGAAAAGGAAATAATCAAAATTTAAAAAAATTAATTAAAAAAAAAATAAATTAAATTCAATGCATTATATTAATTTAGATTTTTGAGATAATTAACTTGACATTAAAATGAATTTCATATTTAATTTTAATTAAAATTTTTAAATAATTGAAAAGAAAATTTATATTTTTATTTTGTGGATAATGCTATTAAAAATAAAATATTAAAAAAAGTAAATCAAGTTTTAATTTAAAAAAACTCAAACATTTACCTCTAACTTTAATAAACATTTACCTTTAGAAGTAATTTGAAATTATTTTTGTTATAATTATTAACAAAAATAATTACTTAAATTTTCAAATTAATTTAATTTATTTTTAAATTTGCTTTTGTTGATCTAAAAAAATTAAACAAATAATATTTTTAGTAATAAAAGTTTTTATAACAATATAATTTAATGCTAAAGGTAATTTTTAACGTAATTTAATTTTTTTAATTGTACATAAAAATATTATTCTTTTGCATCACCTGCAGTCACCAAAACGAAATAAAACGCTGACCTTGATGATATCTTTTAATTTATATGAATATTAAAAATTAATAAATATCTTTTTTCCGTATACGTTCTATAGCATACGGGACAAAATATGTGTATTGTTTTTAGCGACAAATAGGCAAATAACCCGTATTTATACCATTTTTTCAAGAACGCTATGGTAGAATCGAAACTACTCGTTGAAATGTTGTAAAAGGCAATTTTTTGACATGAAATTTCCCAGACGATAAGCAAATTTATTTACGTATGAATTTAACGTTATAAATTTAAATTACCAACGACAGATTAAAATTTATTTTAAAATATGTTTTAGTCATATTTTATTCATTTGTGAATCAAACTTAATATATAGTTATAAATCGGCGCGGACTTTCTTACAGGCTTTTTTAAGTTCCACCACTTTTCTACAGAAAGAGTTCATATATCTTTTACCGTTAAGGCAGCGTTAGTAAGAAACACATTGGCTCGACTGTTTTTTTTGTTGACTACGCCCTTAAAACTTAATTGTATTTTGAAAAGAAAAACATTATTTACTATTATTTTAGTTCTTCACTTTTCTTAATAAAAGTTGTTAAATGAGATTATAGTATTATTAATATCATTGAAACTAATATTGTATAAGTTTATGTAATTTTTGCATAGTATATTAATATACACATTGCAATTTATGAATGATCATCCAAAACATTTAACAATTCGACTATAGAGAACTTTATGTTTTACTTAAAATACGGTGTATTAACAAAGATTTCCTTAATATTTTGCAAATATAGGTTCATATATTTTTTTTAATGTCTTCAACTATATTCGTATTTATTTCAGGCAATAAATAGCATGACAAAATGTATCAGATTATAGTATAGCAGTAATAGCAGATTACGCCACTGAAAAAAGTTGGTTGTAATTTATATTAACCGTCGAAAATTCAAGCGTGCCTGGTGTTCGGTATAAATACCGACGTTTCATAGATTACAGAGACTGATTGTAAGTTGTAAGACTCGAAGTGCTGGCCAAAAATCATATTTTTATTCAAAATGTAGATTACACCCTGTGGGTGAAATTAAAATCCTAATAATGAATTGTTATGTATTTTGAAAACCTCGGAATTATTAGTCATTCTCGTTTTCGTGGTCTATAGTATTGATACCTCAACACAAATAGTATGGACATTAGCAAGAAAGAAAATTGTAACTGCCTTTTTGATGATTTACAGTTATAAATATAGATTTTCAGTTTTTTCTGCAACAAACTATCTAATCACCATGTAAGTAAGTACTTTCTGATAAAGTCAATAGGTAAAAAAATATAAAATTTCAGTACTTTTTAATGACTCTTGTGTGAAATCATAAAAAAACGAGTAAAAATATTATTAAAAAAATGTGTTTTGTCAGTTTGAGTGTCAATAAGCACGTTTGAGAACAATTGTCAATTTTTAATTATCACCAACAATTACACTGAGAATATTTTTATTAATATCAGTATATTGACTGAATAAAATAAAATGAAATAAGTTTTATTGCGACATACATACTCGATTTGGTTCCACAGTGACATTTTCGAGTTGTAAATCCTTAAGCTGACGCGCTAGGTTTTTACTGAGTGATGAAAATCATTTAATTTATAATTGCCTTAGAAAACGTTCGTTTTACTCCAATAAATTTAGTAGTTTTTGTCTCATACTAAAGCAGATATTCAAATAGATAAATTGAAATAAGTTTATAGATGCCAAGCATTAATTAATTTCTGATGAAATAGTATGAATCTGTATTTTTTGGGCCCTTGGTTTAATTCAGAAAGAGACAGAAAAATTTATAAAAAATTGCTTTGATTTCATTTTGATCCTAAACACGCCTGTGATACATTTTTTCAGAAGTAATCAGTATAGAAAATTACCCATTCACATTCTTTGGATAAAATTTTGCATCAACTCCTGCTAATAAAAGTGTAATGCTTTCCATTTGAAAACTTGATGATACTTCTGAGGTACACAATTTCAAAGTTTTAATGAAATATATGTAGTAGTTTTTTCGTGATGTGCACACAGCTATGGTGGAGTTATCATTTTATTGTTTATATAGATATAATTACGTGATGAATATCATCGGACTATGATGGAAACGTGCTAGGTTCATATTATGCTGACACGCTTTAAAGAACTGGTAAATTTGCAGGTCACTTTGTGTATACAAATTTCGAAATCATGGTCATGAAATACAATTAGTTAACTGATCACAAGCAGCCCGAGTCTATCGACTATTTTAATCAAATATAGCATTAAAACTGGAATGTTTTATTTTATTATTTTCCGATTTTGTATCCACATTAAATAGATAAATAAAAATAAGATATGTAAAATTATATTACACGTATTTTATATGCCCTTTAATCCCGATATTTTGTACTTACCTAAAGAAAAATATGAAATATTGTAATATTTTTCGAAAACTTCATAATTGATTCTGCATAACGTGGTAAGAATGTAAGATTAAATTTATTTTAAAATACACCACAATCCAATTGAAATTAATTTAAATTATTACTGATATAGCAGTTACGCCAAAATACAGAAGTAAAGGAAAAGTATATATATATATATATATATATATATATATATATATATATATACATATATATATATACATATATGTATATATACAATATTTTATTATTGTAATGTTCATAGCATATTTAATAGATGAAAAACATGTTAATTTTTTGTTCGTCTCAGACATATATATTTAAATCCAGAAGTATAATCGTTATACAAATTAATATTTTTGTATTAATATTAAATTTTGTCGAAAAACTAAAAAAAAGTACTGGCTTCTTTATAATTATTTATAATTACACATCTAGAAAAATCTATTGAGGCCGCTTATTATGGGAAAATTATAACGAGGCTACTTATTACAATTAGTACAATCATTCAAGTATATTTAATGTTTCAGAAATCTGCTTGACTAGCAGTCACTCGATGCTTTGGAAAATTATGGTTACTATTTGTCATCTTTACTTAATGAGATTTAGTAGTCTCACAAGGGATTCATTTTCAAATTATAGTTTGCATTTATAAGTACATACGTCGATTTTTAAATAAATATATTTTTATTTAGATGTATATAAATATACATATATATATATATATATATATATATATATATATATATATATATATATATATATAGATATATATGTACATATATGTATGTATAATTTTTCCGATTTTCTGAACCGAGACGATTTTTGCTTGCTTAACGTCCAAAATGATGCACAGAACAGTTTTTGTATTCATTAAAGAATGGGTTACTACTAGCTACGTAGCTTCAATTAAATATATTAAACCCTCCATGCGATCTCTTAGTGACTGTAGATTGGGTTAAGGGTCCAAAGAATATCGCTGCAGACATCAATGCATTGGAAAAGAATTCCGGATTGGAATATCCATCTGATTACTACAAAAACTATTCACCTGAGTTAGGGTATGCCAATTATTTTATAAATAATTTATAACTCTCCGAGCACAAACTTAGGTTTCTTGTCACCTACTTCAGTTATTTTAAGGGTACAAATCTCAAACTTTTGAGTAATATATGAAAAATTTAGACATTTCTTTTTTTATGGCTTAATATACATTAAGGCCAGGTATGTTTCAAATCAAAACTAAGAAAATCGGTTCTATTTTAGTATATTGTAAATTTGTATAAATATTGACAACTACAAATAATACCTTCAAAAATATGAAGAATAAAATCACGATGGACAGCACGTCGATGCACAGAAATGAAATTATTATTACCGCCTTTACCCTTCACATTATCTCCCTACTTCCATTCTACTCCTAGAAGGGACACATAGTTTTTTTACAAAAATTTGTCAGCGGTATCTATCGTATGTAGAAATAATTAATGTTTAACACGTTAATACTATCAAAACTTATTTCTTACGGTTCCAAAGATGTCAAAATTTTAGGGACACTTAGCGGGAAATTACTGAACAAATATAATTAAAAAAATAGTATGTATTTAATAGAAGTATTTACTGTATATTCCAACACTTAATAAACTCGAAATATAACCTAACTTAGGTTGCATTTCGAGTTTGCTGCAAAGAAATGATACTAACTCATTTGCTTTTTGCGCTATAAGTCTACGGAATTGTATTATTCATAAAACTAACCATAACTTTCGCTTAGTTTCATTACATTTGCTCGTTTTCCTTAATATATTTAAAGTGCAAATATAATTGTTCTTTCCATTGGAATTAAATTCTATGTGTTCAGTTTTGCAAATATTTGTAATTACATGACAACCAAAAACTTTGTTCCGGAAGAAATTCATTTTTAAAATTTTTAAATACTTATTTTATTGTAGAAAAATTATTATATTACTATAACTTATTTGATATAATGCAACATATTTTAATGCGAATTTTGTCTTAATGCATTGTAATTTTTATTATACCTAATTTTTTTACTCGAACATTATTAAACGTAAAGTGACTTCATGCAATAACATAACCAACTGCTACATCAGCTATTACCCACAATAAAATTGATAACACATGTTATGTAAACTTTGACGGGAACCTATTTTTCTAATCGAATTCGAGTCCCAATTATCTTGAGAATTAAAATGGCGGCGGTCCTATAGACCAATTTAACAAAATAATAATTTTGTGAAACTTTTTGTTGTCGTAAAAGAATAAAGAAAATAAAGCAATTATCATAAAAGTTAATAAGCAAATAGTCACGTAAGAATGTGAGATAAAAATATAAATAAGTAATAAAGGTCCAGGGGCGAATCCACATTTGTTATCATCAATTTAAAATGAGGAAGTCATTAGGAACAGTTTACCACTACAATTTTCCTTACAGTTTTATTAATATTGTATATTACCTTACACAGTTTCTGAGCTTATTTAAAAATGCAATCTATTGATGAACTGAATACATTTTTAACTAACTTTAAAATCAACGTTAAACTATATCTCTTAACTTATGGCACTATTAAAAGTCAACAAAATTTTACAAGTAGAGTAAACTCATTTATGTTCAGTTTTACTACATCAAAATTTTGCTAACGTAGTCACTTCACACATACGTCACATATGTTAGAATGTTTATTTTTAAAGGGATATAAACCGTATCGTATCAAAATGCAAAAATGATTGAAAAACTTATTATCCGGGCATACAATTTTCTTCGGCGTAATTAGAATATTATGCTAACTAATAATAAGACAAATTAAATTTAAGTTTTCAAACACGCACCATTTATTAGCAAAACAGAGAAACACATAATACTCAAAATCCACGGATCCCTATTAAACAATGGTGTATTAAAAAACAAGATTCTGTAAACCTTTTTGATCAGAGCTCTAATCAAGTAGTGATCTTGTGTGTATTACGTTTAAACCAATTTAATTAAATCTATAAAGCTATCAGGGTACGTAGCGTTCTTTAATGAAAATAATAAGGTATTTATTAGTCAATCACAGCATTAAGCAAATAAACGAATTTTCAGTTGTGTTCTCTACGATTTGGGTTCGTAGAGCAGAATTGCTACTTATACATTATTTAGCCGTAAACTGTATAAAATAGTACTTAGTCAATCTCGAATTCTGTTGTCATATGACAAATGAAATATCTGCATGTTAATAGGACCACTTCAAATTTTTCATTTTCCTATGTTCTATATTCATTGCATTGTTGATCGTTCGTTGTTTCTGGTTATTATTTGTTTAAATATTTACTTATTTTATGTTACATTGGTCAGGATATTAATATAAACTGCAAATAGGGAATTATAACGTATATTAATAAATAATTAAACAAGCATAGAACTTCTCTTCTCAAAATCTAATACCGGACAATTTTTTTTCAAATCTTAGAACAAGAAATAAATTGGTTCTACTACTAATAAGTAGATAAATTATGG
Source organism: Druceiella hillmani (assembly GCA_039881145.1). Lineage (NCBI taxonomy): Eukaryota > Metazoa > Arthropoda > Insecta > Lepidoptera > Hepialidae > Druceiella > Druceiella hillmani. The sequence continues at coordinate 1,150,069 of JAYKKI010000041.1, forward strand.
TAGAAAGAACTTAAATACATGTACGGAAATAACACGCTTCGTAAACAACTATTTTATATAAAATATCCGCTAAAGTAAATGAAGAAATAAAACTTCAATTAAATCTTCGTACAATTTTTAGGGAAAATCCGTTGTCAAACGTCGCCGTTAGTTTACGTTAAGGAGCTGAGTGCCTTGGACAATCGGAGTCTTAAACTCAGTCCCCGTGTTCCGCCCCTTAGTCTTAACCGCGTGAATTCAATAATTCGCTAGCAGCAGCAAAGATTAATTTATGACCTATGCTTTTGAAATATTAATATGATTTTTGGACGTTATTTAATGGTGTGTTTGATGAAAAACATATATTTCTGCGTAGTTTGTTTATAAACTCCGGGAATGTGTAGTAAAATTGTTTTGATATAGAAATATAAATCAAACCTTCATTTATAATTCAGGTGAATGACTTTTTATTGGTTTCATATATTTACAAAATTGAAATATTTTGTTTCATGGTGACTATTATTTAAGTTTTATATTTAACAGTTTAAGTAACATGTATGTAACACACACATACACACGCATATATATATATATATATATTTATATTTATATATATATATATATATATATATATATATCTAAGTATTGTAATTTTAAAAGTTTCTCTGTCATATGACGACTAAGTCATATTAATAATCAAATTAATCATCTCTCAGTATTAATATTATTTTTAATTTCGATTTCATTCTATTTATTGCACTGTTTAATGCATTTCACTTATTCGTACTAGTAAATTATTTAAGTAAGTAAACATTAAAAAAAATATTGGAATTATTTCGTTCATTACACCACGACAAGTTCTGTTTTTTTTATTGTATATAACAAATTTTATCCTCGGCTTCGCTCACATAGTTATAATTAAAAACTTATAAGGAGGTAATAAAACATGCAGCCGTATAGAATGATTAAATGAAATGAAAAGTTAAGCTTTCATTTTCGTGATTGTATAATGCAAATCAAAATTGAAATAATTATATTTTCTCTAAGTAAGGGATTAAACGGGGTGATCTTGTTGCAACCTTACAATGAGTTTCAAAAATTTACGCATATTCTTGACTCCATTGCGATATTGCTTCATTATTTTTTTATTCAAATAAGAATTTTTCCGTAGAAGTGAGGTTCCTCCAAATAAAAATGGCCTATATTATTTTTCGGTTACCAACTATATTTCTGTAAAAAAACATGGCTATCGTCTCTAATCTGACGTGAAAGAAGGACAAACAAACACACTTGCGCGTTTGAAATATTAGTTAGGATTATAATATTAGTTAGAACGAGATTTTCCGAGGCGAAAAGAAGCCTATGCGATTTTCCAGTCCACCGACCATACCCCCTGCGATCCGTTATTTCTTTGCGACGTAAAAGAGCACAAACTAATGTTTTCGTCTTTAAAATTTTTATTTTTGGGATTATTCGATCAGTTTATAATCCTACATTTCCGGTTGCGAAGTCTGTATCATTTCTTGGACCGCCATCTATCTCTTTGCCGAAAATAACGTCGGTCCTATGCTCCGTTGCTAAGTAAAAGAAGAAAAAACAACGTACTTTGAAATTGTTAATAATATTTATGTTTGCTATATTAATCAGGATTGAATTTTTCAGGTTGGAAGGTAGCCTATATCGTTATCGGCCTAATATTTTTAAGAAAATCATGTCCTTTTATTGCTCTAATGCCACGCGAAAAAAAGACAAACATCCTTTTGAACTTTGAATTAGTTGGGGTTGTCATGTTAGTTAAGATGAAAAATTCCGAGGCAAAATGTAGCTTATGCCATTTCCTGTCTCTCCTGCTATTTGAATGTGGAAATTTTGTATAATTACTGTTGAATTACTGCTCTCTCGCGATGTAACAGAAGGACATACAAATACACTTCTGAATTTTTGATATTGGTAATATATTTTGATATTGGTATAACATATAAATACAAACACGAATTGATAAGCATATAGCAAAAAGTATTACGTAAAAATAATTACAATTTAAAAATGTTGTCGTCGGCGTAGTTTAATTGGATCGGGTTGATTGCAAGGCATATGACCTTTCTCGGCACAACCCACCCGGGTTCGATTCCCGGCCACTTACCGAGCGGGGCTGGACTGGTGTTGGCTGTAATTATTGGCTGTAAGAGATTAATCTCGTGGCAGTAATTCCGCTACATAGATAAATAAATAAAAGAATAAATAAGCAAACCCAAAAACAAATTTATAAATACAAACATCCAAAAAGTGTTACATAAAATCGATTACAAATACAATCACAAATTCATTAGAAAAACCCAAAACCTCCTAAAAGGTAACAAGTGAAAACGATCTCATAAATATACGACACATTTCAAAATGTGTGTTGTATTCAATACATAATACATATTTTTTAAAAAATTTAAATTCTGGTTTCGGTAGTCAATCGATCAAATGGAACATTAAATTTTTTTAGATGCTATTCAATTTTTAAACATACTCTTTAGTTTCACTTTATTGTAGACTAGAGGGTAAAAACATAAAAGGAGTGCAGTTTATATTAATTTTTTTTTATTAATGTAAATTGAATACTATTTCAAGTTAACTGTAATCTAATGGAACATTTTGTTGTTTTTTAAATTATTATACGCAACTAAACAAATATTGTGAAAATCAGTTTAGTATTAATATTAACCTATTCGCACATTTTTAATTTCAGCGCAGGACTTTATTAGAAAGACGACGTTAATAATTATAATATTTGCAAACGTTTGATAATAATAATAACAACTTTGCCATTCACTTCAACTCACCTTGTTAAGTTAAATTAGCATAAATATATTTGATATCCCTTAACAATTAGTACAGTTCCGTATCCAATACCAGTTCTGTTACTGACATTACCAATATAACAAAGATTGTATTATATAATAAGGATTGTATTATGTTGAACTATCAGTTTTTCATAAAATAAAAAAAATAATTTAAAAGAAAAATTAAATTGAGTTATAAATGTAGATAGGTGCTTACAACACTTAAAATAACAAAATAAGTAATAAATGAAAATATTATTTACTAAAAAGTAAGAAGTATGCACAAAATTTGTTTATTGTAGTATGCACAAAATCATACAAAAATACAAATCAAAATAGGATTTAACCCAACACCAGGTATGTCAACAAATTTTTTTGAATTTGGTGCGAAAGCCCTGACAAATGTTTTGCTTTCTTTTGGTATGTGCGTATAATGCGTATGTAATCTCGTATTATTAATAATTTCATAGCTACAGTGATATCATGTCAACCATTGAATAACAATAATATGTAATAATATTAATTAAAAACAATAACAAATAAATTCCGTCACGTAGAATTATCATTATTGAAAATCGTGAGAATCGCACTAAAAATTGAAAATGCATATATCAAATCACATCTGGTAACACACCTACCAGTTTATAACTTATAAACCACTGAACCGATATAAATGAAAGTTTTACTGTATCTTAGTGGAAAGATACTAAAGTCAATAAATTTGAATCCGATTATTAGTTTCTGAGAAATACGTAGACAAACATACAAACCAACGTACGAATTATAATTTTTCTTTTCCAATAAATATAATAAATAAAGCAAAAATGCTCTAAAGGTAAAATTATGCAATATATTTTAATAAGTAAATATTACAAATCGTGTTATCCGATCATAAATGTTAAGATGGTAATTCTGTAAAACTCATAACGAAATTTGATTTTTGAAGTACAAAACTTCTTACTTTTTAGTCGAGTTAGTTTCATTTTATTCGTAACTTGCTTTTAATGACAAGATTAATTAATTAATTTTTTGCTGGTTTCGCCGAGTGTTAAGAAAAAATAATTACTAATTTTCAAACAAGGTTTTTACATATTACAAGCTTAAAAACGCGGAATTGTTTCGCTATACCTATATGATTAATCTACAGTTTATTTTGAAATAAGATTATTTATGGAAAATTTTATACATATGTTATTTTAAAAATCATTAAATTTTTCTTAAAATTTCCGATATTTTTGGAACCCGATAACTTATAAAGAACTAGAATAAAGAATAAGAAAGAACTTAAAATACCTTATAAAATTGTAAACATTGTTGACAATGGCATTGACAGGTATTAAAACATTTATGAGGTTATCTTAGGATAGAAAAATAAAATGGAAAGAGACAAGCTAACGGCAATTCTGGCAAAGCTCTATCTTAGTAGCTTTTGTCGTCTACATTCTATTTGTAATCTCTTAGTTTTCTTTGAGATGGCTTTAACTGCTAATTGCATATAAATAATCATTTTGCCTGGAATTTAAGTTTTACTGCCAAATTTTGACCTTAAATGACTCAAGTATACATTATTAATCGGTCTTGAATATGAAGGATAATTTTAAGTGAGTCCTAGAAATAAAGTATCTATTTTTAATTCAGAAATCCTGCACTTTCAAATGTATATCCATATAGACACAGTTAAACATTTCGAAATATTCTGGGTATATTTAATATTATACCCGTATGAAATGCATAATGGAATGGTAGAGAAATCAAGTAACTTTCATTTTTAAATGTGACCTTACGAATCACACGAATTCTTCATATTTAAAAGTCGAATTTAATTTAATTTAAATAAAAAAAATTGTTTGGATGGCTTATCCTACATCATGCAGAGTTTCAATCATCTAGTAAAATAGAAGTAAATACTGATTACGAAGGAGAGAACAAATGGATTCATGAATAACGTAATAAAACAAACAACAACATTTTAAATTTTATTTCACAAATTATATGATAAAATATTTGAATAGATATATAACGACTAATAATTTAAAAACAAAATTCTATTGACCATTTAAGTTAATGACCGACAAACAATAGGACTACGGAACATAAATATTAATATATTTATGTTCCGTGGTACCATAATTTAAATAGTTTTTCGTTTAAATAATTTTTGATTTTTTGCATTTAATTTATATCTGCATCGATTTTTGACGTAATTTATTTTGGACCATGAAGAAAGAAATGACGAATTTTTATTATTCTTTGAAATCAAGCTCTTCATCCGATTGCAGATGTTGGCTAACGTTTACTTTTCGGAAATAAAATAATTCTATTTAATTTTGGTTGCGCTATTAAATGTAATATTTTCATAATACAAAGAATATATTATGCCCGACATACGAAATTATATTTTGAACATTTTTCAACCACACGGTTTTGAGGTCTATATCTTCCAGCCGATTATAAGTATATATTGAAATATTAAATATATACTAAAACATACACATACCGCTTATAGTATATACATGTACGTTAGTAAATATATAAAACAACATTTTTATTTAGTCTCCAAAATAAAAGACGACACATAAGGCATATTTTTATTAAAGCCATTTTTTTGGTTAAAATTATATTAATGATTTTATACAATAAACACTACCTCAAATAAAACACAAAACAGGGATAATATTGTTTTACCAGCACTGTTTTTGTTTCAGTAAAAAAATACTTGTATCACTGAATATTGAAATCGCAATTAAAGGTTTCATCAGTATCGCAATGTTGCCTCGTACTGTTTATTACCGCATGGTGCCGGTCTGCAGGATTTTCACACAGTTGTAAAATATGAAGCAATGTATTTTCAGAACGATATGAGGTACAAGAATTTATTTTAATGGTTTCATTTTATACCCAGGAGCTGAAAGAAGCCGCTATAATGAGTATACACCCGAAACTACAGATTCAGATCTAGAACATTTAAATACAGTATCAGCTATTTTACAGAACAACGCTTATATGATGATACGGTTTCCTAGAAATATTTATTGTTGATATCCTTTGTTATACTAGTATTGCTGATAAAATTGTTGAATATTAAAGTGTGAATAACTCGAATATGTTTTTAAAAATAGTAAAAATTACTTGACACAATAACTTCATTTCTGAAAAACCAATAGATATAGATATTTTCACGGTACTATATCTAGAAATTCACATGGCAATCTTCATAGTCTATCCTGCCATCCAATATATATAATTATTAAGCCACATTTGATTAAAATAAATTAATTTGTTTATTTACGGCCAATTACTTATGTGTTAATAAATTTTACAGGAATGTCAACAAATATAAAATCATATGAGTGTCTTTACTTATTTTGGGACACATCTAAAATACACTTAGTTTAATAACTGCTATGTCTGATATAAATTGAACTCGCAGATTGCTATGTGGTTAGTCTTCGCATTGCGAGTTTATTAGTCGGAATCTTTTATATTCCATAGTAAAATACTCCATAGATATGCATCCGTAAACAAAATCAAAATTTTCCTTTAAACTTAAGTAATAATTAAAGCATTGGAAAAAAAATGTTAAAAAGAGTCATTATTTCACAATTTAGCCTCTCAAGCAATCACAATATTTAGCAGTACTTGAAGGTTACGTGGTAATCTCGGTAATATAAACTGCATAAAGAGGTGATTTGATGAAACAAAAAAAATTGGAATCACTGCAAGGCTATATCTATTATATTGTCCCGGAAAACATGTTTCGTCATGAAATATCCCAATGGATTCATGATGTCGTATTGCATTTATATTGTTATCTGTTATCGGTCGCTGGCAATTGGCTGCCCAGGTACAGTTCACCCTGGCCATCTTATGGTGGCGCGAATACTGTTAATCTTACGGTTTTTGTGTAACATTTTGCATTTTATTTCGCCTTATAACTGCAAATGTTATTTCAGACATATTACAAATGGGAATTAGCTATACATGAAATAAATGCAGTACTAATAGGTTAATTTCTCCATTAGTGTTAATATTTTAGAGCCCCAAATTTTGAAGATAAAATATAATATCTGGAAGCTAAACGTGTAAAGGTCTAAAAATCAAAGGTCCGAAATATGGTCTACTTGTAGCGAATTTTGCAGACTTTGGAGAGAGAGCATTGATTGTGCTAACATTCTAATTTAAATGATGATTCTGTACCTATTTAGAAATATATAAATATTTAAGTGTATTTAGTGCAAATGTTTATAGATATTATTTACTTTCTTAATACAATTTTTGCTCATCTTACAATTTAGTGCCAGAATGTTGAGTAAATTAAGGAGAACCTAAAAAAAGTATTCGCAAACATTTATTGATGTCTTAAATAAACTCACTTGCATTTTTTCGCTTGTCGGTTGACTAGATTTTACTAAGAATATTATAAATTCTATTCGCCAAAAGTTGCCACTATTCATAAAACTCTAGGTTTAAATTTATCTTTGAACTACTCGTATGTTATAGTACAGGAAGTTATTAAAAAAAGTCTCTTTATGAAAAAGTGTAATCACCTAACTTATAATAAAAACAATTAAGCAACATTTTCCAAAACTAACAAATATTTATTTATATTTCACACTAGTTTACGTAAACGTTTTTAAAAATAAGATCGCGTAAAAGTTTTCGTTTGCTTTGTAATTAATATGCGATAAATTGATCAAATGGTTTACTGCACAAGACGAAACTAGTCTCCTTCGTTTCTTAAAATCTGCTATTCTTATCGCATAATTTTCTTTTCTCAGATTTAAATCTATATCATCACTATACAAAAAAATCGCTTCCTTTGCGCTGTCATGAACAAATGTAAATGGGCTTTTTTTTCTTACAGTGATTGTTCCAAATACCGACATTCTAAATTTGTTAGACCTAACTCTTTGATCATTTTTGTTATGCTGTTATAGAAGACAATGTGCCAACAGTAGTTACAAAGTAAATCAAAACGTTCAATAAATTTTATGGTTTATGTAATCAAATATGAAGTATAAATATACACTTATGTATATCGGTACATTGTAATTATATTCTAATTAAAATATTACGTGTGCTTTCGGAAAATATTGCTTAATTTTTTTGCATTCCTGTTAAACGTTTAGTGAAGAGACTTTTTTATCGACTTCTAGTGCTGTAAAACTGTGCAAAGGTAAATTCAGTCCTATAATTTTAAGAATATATTAAAATAATAACTAAACAACTCATAGCTACAAACACTTTGATCCAACCTGTTCGTAGGTAATGATTTACAAAGAAGGAAGCAAAAATGACTTTTTCGTTTTATTTTGATTAAAATAAAATTTGTCTTATGATAGACTACTGGTGATTAAATCTGTTTTAGTATGATTAAAGGTTTCAAAATGTACAAACATTTAAATTTTAATAAATATTTTAGCCAGTAACGAAATATTTTCCAAAATTGGTAACAAACAAAAAATAATAGAGGGAAATAATTTTTTTTTCTTTTTTTATGCCGAAAGTGTTAGTCACACATTTCGTACTTTTAATCCATTCTAAATGTCAAATTTATGCGTAATACCCGCTTTCTATTCCATTTTGAAAATTGACGATATCATTGTTACCAATTCGACAAAAGGGCACTCCCAGAAACTTAGAAACTCGCAATTCAGTGACTAGGCTGTTGCAATATTTATTCTCTTATTCCATAATACTTTGTCCACTTAAGGCAGGTTGGATTAGAATTGAATAACTTATGGTTTTCTGATGTTTCATATGTTGTTAATTTTAAATCTCGGCATTCCTTGAGTCCAGTTGCAATACAAATTTATATATATTTTATTATTAGGCTTTGCCGGCATTGCTTTTCCATTAATATTCACCTGCACATTTTGGGCTCTCGAGACAGTTAAGCAAATATATTTAACGTTAACTTTGCGGCATCTATTGAATCTTCTAGTACGACATTTTTTTATTGAATAAACAGACAAAGTTTCCTTCTAATTAAGTAATTTTCTGAGTTCGAATCAGTCCATATATTAATTTATATCTTATGCTAAACAATTTGAGTTTTAAGGAAAATAATCAAGCTGTTTAGACGTAATGAAATAAATTTCATATACCAACATTTTTACATTATTTTATAAATATTCTATGACGATGAGTCGTGAAGAGTTATTTTATACAATTGTGGGAGTAATTACTCAATCACTGCTACGATCTTTGGAAGGTCTGATGTTTCTAAATTAATCAGCAAATCAATCAATATATTTTAGAAAATTAAATATTTCCAGCAAAATACAAATCGTCTATTTTTCTTTTAATAAGTTTTCTGAGAATACTTTGACTACATACAATTTTTAAGTAACCTGATTTGGATTTTCCTATTATCACGTTACTTAGCAATCTAATCCAGTTACCTACATATCCCACTAAGATTTGATATGTGTATCAATTTATTATTTAATCAAAAACGTGTTTAATAAACTCCATCATACATCTTGCTCCAATTTTTCACTTCTAATAATCCATGTGATAAACTCTGTCTATTTATTAGATAGTTACAACATAATTATAAAACCATGAGGTTTTATCTTTTTCATATCCAAATTACTGGTTTACTTTCATTATTTGCTGAGCGCAATCGCTTCTGAGGGAATAATAGTATTTTTATAGGAAATAGAATTTATAATATTTACGGCAAGATTTAATCAGCGGACAAGCAAACATTTGCAACTGAGTATATTTAAAACATCCATAAAGGTTTCTGTACCTGTTGGAAATTGTAACATCAGAATTCGAAACTCAATTTTTGTTTGGCGTCCAATTCGATTTCAGTCCCAGTATATATATATATATATATATATATATATATATATATATATATACATGTATATATACATATATATACATGTGTATATATATATATATATATACAAACATAAATTTCGTATTGTTTTAACATTTTATTTACTTTATGCATTAATTCCCTTTGGTTTGCCGGGTTAAGGACAGTTTTAATGCATTGTAATAAATAAGTGAAAATTCATAATACGCAACTCTCATTGTAGGGCCTATGGATGGGTAGCATATACAGTGTGCAGTGGTCCTTTTATTCTAGTTACGGGCAGAGGTCCTTTTCTTTTGGGGCTAAACAAATAGTGATAAGTTCCGCAGTTCCCAACTTTGCTTATATCCGAATGCACAATTTAGCCCAAAAATATGACACGCAATTTGTGTTTATGATTTTCATAATCACAAGCAACTGTTATTGATCATATTTGAGTGCCTGAGACACGCAGGTTTACTATATATAAAACACTTTATTTTTTTGTCCCTTTATTGTAGAGATATTATAACGTTGCCTTTCTATTAATTAATTAATTCATTAAAAAACTCAATAATAGACAGAATACAGTAGTACAAAGAGTACAGAGTATAAACTAAACTATAACTCTAATTAATTGTGCACAATGGTTAGATATAATGGTTAGAATATTTATGTGTTTATTTTCAAGGGTTATTTGTGTCATTAAATATATTACAAAATGTATCAATTATTAATGTTAGTATTAACTCATAATTATATTATTATGTACATACTTAACAAAATATTAATTCTATCTTGGCTTTCAATTTATAAATAATACATTTGGTAATTCCTTTTTAAATGTTAATAATTTTCGTTATAAATGTCCAAAGAAGGATGTTGAGAAGCAATATCGTTATGCAATCCGCACATTCAATTTATGGGGTTATAAAAAGAGCTATAATTGTTATAAACTCGTAGTACGAATATTCATTGTAATGGTATACAGGATTCATCGGATTATTTCCAAAACTCTCCAAAACTTTCCAAACCTCTAAACATATTTAATTAGTCAGCATTTCAGGGAAGAATAGCTGTGCAATTTAATCTCGATTCACCAGAAAAACCAGCAGCGACATGAAGTCATTTGTAGCGCAGATAGTAGATATTGAGCAGAAATTAAGAGGTACTGGTTTTAAAATTAATGACGAATGTATTATGGATAACTCTAATAATGGATTGAATCATTTTACTAGCAGGTTGGCCAGATAATTTTTTACCTATGATAATGGTAATCGAGCATTCTCGTATCCTAATTAAAGCAGATGCCACTAAAAAAAATTAATAGCCATGGAAGTGAACAATTAGGAAATTAGCTTTGTATGTGCAAAGGTGGCAACATAAGAATAGAAGCAAACTGTTGCCTGCGGTTGGCGGATATACTTTAAAAACAAATTACAAATGTCATATCAAAAACGGTAAGTGTAGAAAAATAGACAACTGTCACGGTCAACTTTCAAAGAAAAAAAAAATTAGCAAAAGCAGATCAATACTTTCATTGACGTATTTTCAAGTGGAAACATCAACAGATACAAGTAGAACAGAGACTCGGGTACAAACACATATTTCATTGCTAATGAAAGTTGGAACATAAATGTATCAAATAATCATAATAAGCTTATAACGTATATTTTTGCGTCGAACAAGAAGAAAGTACAAGTATACGAGCGTTGTAAATATAGTGACGGAAACTGGCAAAAGTCAGTATGAAGTGAAAGTCAAGGAAGCTTTGTTAGTAACAGATTTGACAACTAATTTACAATTTGTAAGTTAATTTATAAAAAATGGCAATAGCGTAATATTTACCAAATAAGACTGTGACGTTTTCAAATAGAATAGTGATTTCATGGCAGTGGTTGCGGTAGTCAACTTAATGTATAATTTGAACACAATTGAATATTAATTGGCTGCATCACACATAAAGACGAACTACTTTGAGTCTTCACATGATTAATGCTGCTGACGGTATAATTTTGAGCGCTAAAGTACTAAATGCAGTGCACGCACACACATAGGTGGACACACGGAAAATGTGTCTATTTGTGTATAAATATTTTTTTGTTATTTATTAATAAGTATAATCCAACGAATTTTGTTATTTTCGTTTTGCCTTTTTGGCTTTAAAGTTCAAAAAAGAAACACTATAGAACTTTAAAGAAATATTTTAAGAGCAAACCAATAAGAAAATAAGTAGTGAAAATAGTCGAAAGTATTGCAGTAGAGAGTTTGATGATTTTGTTAAAAGGATTAAGATTAAGAATAAAATATCTAACTTAAGAATGAAATTGGTTGTGTGAATGCATGAATCGTAACACCATCGATAAAGTTATCATTATTGGTAGTCGGAAATTTCTGTCTAAAATATTTGCAGCTGATTTACCAAATTTATTCATTAACGACTGCGTTTTCCCTTTTATTTAAACTATAAAAGGCATTGACCTACTAATTGCTCAACATCCCATACGGCAAAATTGGTATAGTAAAATAATAATCGATTTTAAAAATGTAATTAATTTCGAAAACGCCTATTAAATGACACACCATTCTATAATGTGATCAAGACAAAAATCGCCTACATTTGAAATGTGTATTATTTTTACATATTTTTCAATGAATTAAAATAAAATCACTCACATTGTTATATTTTAAATAAAATCTTGATATGAAGTCCGTGTTTGTGCATAGATCTAAAACTGTGGAAACTTTACGAAATTGTAAGTGTTCTTGGTTATATAAAATATATATATAAAGTGAATAACTTAACCAATTTATAACATATAATATATGGATATATAATTGTACGCATGTATATATCAAAACAAAAATAAAATTTATTTACATACCATGATGATATTCTACATATAATGTCTTCAAAGAACCTAGAATTAAATTTATTTCACTAAAAAATGAATTAGAATAAGAGTAATAAGAACAAATGTACATTAAAAACGTTCACAAGATTACTTTAAATAAATAGTCTAAAGTATATATCAAGAGATACGCATAATATTTGTACATGCTCTGTGAAAACTCAAGAAAAGTAGCCTATTAGTATTTCGGTATACAACTTTTGTAATGCGGAGGAAAGAATGCGGAGTGGTGAACAACGTCCATATAATATAATTAATCTGACCTGTGGTTGGAATTACAAGGGTATTGGTAAAGTTATTTAGAAACTTTATTAAATCCCCATTCGAGTAAAATTTAATTAGATTAGAAAAATGTTTGAATACTGTTGTAAATGAAAAGAGAAAAAAATTTACTAATTCCGTGATTTTAATTAGGTAAAGCTATCATTTAATATTGAAACATAGATTTGAGGTTTTATAAATTTTTGGGTAATAGATTGTTTTTATTTTAACTAAACTACAAATAAAACCATTTGTTTTTCTTTATTCCAGTTATCGAGTGTTGTATAATTTTATTACGTTAAAGAAATTCCGTTTTTATTAATGGTTACTTTCTTATCTACTATAGATAATTGTTCATAATATTAACTGAACCTTACTCCTTTATTGTTATTACACGGCTATATATAAAATCAATTTAAAAACATTGTGTACGTATTTATATTCACGCCAAATGAATTTTTAATTCTTAGTAAATTCATAGCAAGTGTTTTCATTTTTCAAATAAAGTTTCTATATTTATGACATTATACTGATTTTATAAACATATTTAGGTATCTCACGAGTTGTCAGTGCTCAAAATGATGGAGGTATACTTAATATTTGTCATTATTCTTTGAATGGTACCGCATGTTATTTGTTTATTTTACACCTCGTATTCAGCAAACTAAATATCACTTTTTATATTTTCTTTTATAGAATAGAACGTTTTTTATCAAATTTCTAAGACCATAAGTTAAATCGAGTACGATGCAAACTTTTCCATAATTTTATTATTTAAGGGTATGCAGAATTTGCGCGCAGAAAACATTACTTGCCTGTCGGCCACTTAAATTCAATTTATTTACTTATTTAGTCTGCAGTTTAACATTTGTATATACGGTGGATCTATTGTTGCAAGAGAAATCTCTTATAGTCAACAACAGTCATAAAACGTCATTAATTAGTTCAGAGGTTAACTACAAAACGTCAAGTTATTAAAGATTTGAAATAAATTTTAGTAAACATTTTAAAATAAGAAAATAAGCATCTTATATTTTGTCCACAACGATTTAATGGCATTTATTGTGAATGATAACTACCAAAAATATAGTGAAATTCAAAATCAGTATCATGAAAATAGTTTAAAATTAATATAGTTACTGTTTGTAGGCAAATGAAAGGTACAATAAATAATTGTATCTCTCATTTAGTCTTTGAAAATTTATAATATTCTTTTGATTTATGGCATATTTATAAAAATAATAAACAGACAAATGCGTAACGTAAAATGTGAAGGAATATTTTCTTTATATTTTTTAAATTAATTAAGAAATCAATAGGAAATATATCAAAGAACAGGTTCAAAATTGTTTTGAACTCCGGCTAGCCACGTTTCTTATAAATTATATTATTTAGATATTGTCGAAATTTTATATATTGCATTGATTTTTTAAACTTCCTGAAAATTTCATTAATTGGCTTAAATTTCTATATTAATATGCCCCAGCAATTTCAGGCTCGTATACTTCTTATGATATATACGCGCTCCCAATAAATTTATTCCTCAGTGACAGATGGATTTTTGAGCTGATAGTGTAATAAGTTTTCCTTGAATTTCTTCGCTATTTGCATTTTGTAATCTTGTGGGCAGTGATAAATTTATCATAATGCTAGGGTAATTTTTTTAGAGTTATATAGGAGGAATTGATTTAATCAAAAATTACCAATAGTTCTTTAGCGTAATTAAACCTAATAGATTATATTTCCATTATTTCTTTGTATATTTTATTCTGATGCCTTTGATTTGATTTTTCGCAGTGATAACCTTCCTTACCTTACAAATATGTAGCACTCTAATGTGCTCTACTTACGTTTGCGAAGGTGCATGGGATTACCGGGCGTGAGGAGTGAGGGGATATATCCACTGATACCTGTTCTTGCCGCATCGGTGCGCGCGTCGGTATATTTTTCCAGCGCGGCTTTTATTGCCAAAATGGATGTAGCAGGATGGAGTGTTTTAATGAGTTCTTTCAAAACGTTGTTGCAACGTCCGGAAAATTTTAATGTATATTTTTTTTTTAGTGTGTGTAGCGTGGAAAATATTGTGATTATAAAATATATCTAGCCGTAGCTATATATATTGTTAGTTTTTTGCGTGCTATATTTGTCTACTGAGTGGGTACGTCAGCTATTCAGCCAAATTCACCTATTGGCTAATATATACGTCCAATCGCAAGGCGTGGCTCGATAAATCGCCACAATATTTTCGAATTATTTAGGATTCTGAATTTCAAATTTACAACATTTTTAAGATGCAAGGTGGTGGTAGCTGTTATTAGCAATAAATCGCCTTTCTATTTGCTTTCTACTTATTTCATAGCATCAAATTAAAATCACACCATGTTCTTGAAATTCGAAATTATTGTTTTTGCCTAATCTAAGTGCTGCGTTTAAATTTCACAATATTTTCAAGATTCGAGACCGTGACATTTACCACTCGCAATAAATCGTCACACATTTCGACTAATTTTAATGTACTGAACTCCAGTTTCACAATTTTTCTCATTCAAGATAGCGACATCTATCATTTTCAAAAATTTACAATTATATCGTTTTCGACTAATTATATGGTGCTTAATTCCAATCTTGCAATGTCACTGAGATTCAAAATAGTGGTACGTGTCATTTAAAATAAATTGTTACTATATCACAATAAATCATATTTTGTTATATTTCTAAAAATCTGTCAAAATACTACAAAAAATATTATACCATTGATAGAGTATATAACGAGTACAAAGAAATATTTCTGAATATATTATTTAGTATTTTAATTGAGGCTTATATTAATAAAACAAATTATATAAACAAGCAAGGAAGTGAAATATAAGTAAATTAAATAATACAATATATCATGCAAACCTAATTTAATTTTGACAACATTTTTTAAACATACTGAAATTTTATGTTAATTAAAATTATATAATAGATAAAATATAAACACATCTATTTTTTAAATGAATTTAAAAACATTATTCAACTATCCAAATGTATGATGTTCATATCAAATTTCATAATCTTTTTAATTTTTTTTATGACATTAATATTATGTAAATTTTTAAGTAGCCATTTCACCGAGAACAAAGAATTAAAATAATATTAATAGATAATAAACATTTACTAAAACGGGTTAATATTTTTTATCACATATACATTATTTTGAGACATAAACGCGTTACGAAATCAATTTACCTTCAAAACTTTAAACCCTTTGTTACCGGTCACAATTTACTCGCCACAGCGACTGTTCTCCGGGGACATTAGCACCGTAAAAACGAGTAGTAAAGGGTTTAATTTTCCAATATAAATTCATCGCATTGCACCAAAGAAAAAAGATCTTGTAATTTGATTCTCCCAGGGATAAACAATTCAAACATTTTAAGAGTTTCCGAAATATTTATTTATGTTTTGTGCGATAACACTTTTTCTATTTCAAAGATGATCATTTCGTCTTGAAGCCCGTTTACCTTGGATTTGTTTTAAAATGTGGTAGCGCAGAAACGTTATTTGACAACTTAAGTACTGACACTCTAATATAGAATATAACAATTAAATTCATGTATTGTCCTCAGGAAGGTTTAAGATCTTTTCCTGAATTTTTAAGTTTTATTCAAAATTATTAATTTTTAGGTTATCAAAAATAATTCTAATTTATAAAAGTTAAACTAATTTAACCGCTTTTTAAAAGACTTAATTCCATCCCTCTTAAAACCATTTGTTTTTGTGTGACTTCTTTAAAAATATTTATTCTCAAAATACTAGGTATTAGAATTAAAAATAAACCCTTTTACAGCCTTTGGTTGTGGCTAAACAGTATCTAAATTAAAATCTATAAAAAAGAAATGAGACAATTTGGCCCTATGACTAATAAAATAACAAACTAAGGTGGTTTGTCTCAACTTATAGTGGGTAAAAGTAAAGGTACAAATGTCTTACTTTCATTTATACTCGTCCCCTGGACTTTGATTTAGATTTACACTTAGTTACGTTCCCGCGACTGTTTCATCTTATCATTATAATCAGGTTTCCGGACTATTAACTGTTTCATTTGTTTTTCATCGGCCGATATATTGGAATGGATCTTTTTCTGTATTTATTTGTTAAAAATATGATTAAGCTTTCCTATAACGCCTTGCTTTGCCATAATTTATCAGACACATTTGTTCACGTGAACCGCTATAGTAACAATTGCATAATATTAAAAGACCTTTCAACTGGTCTTTGTTGATCGGATTATAATTTTTCTCATTTTTCTTTTCATTATTTTTGCCATATCAGAAAATGTTTATTGAAAATGTTCTTGCCTTATCCAATAGTTTTACAAAGATTTCTGTTATTGGAAAATTAAATAGTGACTTTTTGTTACTGTTGTCCTACTAAAATGACATGCATGACTAATATGTTTTTAACCACGAGATCCGTAAAAATTATAAATTTGAAAAATACTTATATCTATCAGTTAAATACAATTAAAATACATAAGTAATATATCTCTTAACATATTTACATAACAAAAAGCTTAGTGGTATCTCGTCCTTTTCTGCTCGAAACTTTTATTCAGAGATTTTTTCTTAAAATCATTATTCGGATTGTCCCGTTTCAGCAGCCAACCGTAGTCTGCCAACATGCCTCTATTCCACTTTCCTTGATATTTATTTTATATTTCTTTCAAGTTTTGATGAAATCTTTTCCCTTGCTCTTCACTAACAGCTCCTAGATTTTCCGGAAAATAGTCAATGTGCAAATTCAGGTAGTGGAACTTAATGGTCATTGAACATACCATTTTACCATAATTTTCTGTCATTTTAGCCGCAATTTTTTTATAATCAGGACTCTTGTTGTTCCCTCAAAAGTTCTTAATCACTTTCTTACTAGAAATCCATACTTGTAACTTGATTTCACTGAGTTTTCTGTCAAATTCTCCGTCCTTCATCAATTTTCTTGTATCGGGGCCGACAAAAATAGCTTCTTTCAATTTGGCATCTAATAACTTTTCATATATATTCTTTTTCGATAGTCTAAATAAACTATTCATGCCCAGGATCATAAGCAAAGGAGACAATAACACTTTTTCTCAAGGAAGCAAATTTTCTCGAATCATATTTTTAGTTCTAGGTATTAAATTAGTTCTAGAAGGCCATTTTTTTTCGAGTCCAATATAGTCCTCCATTCCGACTCTCTCATTTGCAGAGGAAGCATAATGCATGGGTACTTGGTATAACCACCTTGTCGTCCAAGTAGCATACTTATACCTTTCATATCTCCACACACGACCCATTCGAGCTGTTCGTAGTTTATTTTAGTCAAAATATTCTGCAAATTTTCGTATCATTCTTTTAAATGTACAGAATGTGCTACAGGCAATGAAGCATGCTGTTTACCATTATGGGGAAGAACTCCTTTCAAACTTCTATTTGAAGAAATGATGAACAATCTTTATGCATTTACATCGTAATCAACGTCAAACCAAACCAGAAATATCCTTGCAATAAATAAAATCTCCATCCTCAGCAAAAAAAAACGGAATAAAATCTCTTTCTTTGTCACGGTACCATAAGAATGAGGTACCAGGAGCTAGCATGTTTCTTTCCTGCAACCTTGAACCAAGAAGATAAGCTACATCTTTAGGCAGATTTAGGTTTCTCAATAAATCGTTTAATTCTGTCTGAAAAAATTACTTTGGCTCAAGATCATGGCTCAAAGTCAGAATCAGACTGAGATGGATCTTCCGTATCACTGCTCAACACTGATTCTGAATAAAGGGATTATGGCTGTGTAGCTTCCAGATCACAAAACACTACATGCGTTACCGATTGCATGTTTGATTTTGCTTTTTGAGTTTTGAACTGTGACCAGCCACACTACAGCAACAAATGTAACAATATGTTTCTAGTATAAGAGCTAGCAACGTCATGAAAAAGTCGATTTTAGGTCAGCTGTTTTTTTTATATTTCGTTCCTTATATAAGTTAGAAAGGGACAGAATAGGTCTGGCACCTGAGAGCGGTTGCGTTTACCTGTGGTCATCCCCACTCTACAGATAGAATTTGTTAATTTTTAAATCATTTTAAGATGATTTTTTTTTTATCTTTTTCTATGTCCTTTTAGCAATAAAAATTTGTAATTGCCATACAGTTTGGCAATTGCCAACATCGTGCCAGACGCAATTTAAATAATAAAAAAAAAAATTTAATAATTTTAGTACAGCTGTTTTTTTGATATGTTGTAGTTTAATTATTACAAATAAAATATTAATTTACCAGACAATAATTACGTTGCTAAATTGGAAGCCAGACAGATTTATATCGCCATAGACTTAGGTGAGTTAGATGAGCGCGGCAACATTTCGTTGGGAGCGTGAGAGAGATAGCTCTAATATAGAGTGTCAGCTGAAGAGAGGAAAATATTGAAATGTTTTTAAAGTTTTAATTGAAATATTTAAATATATAAAACAGAATTCCAATAAGTATATAATGAGACGGTAACAACTGACAAGACATATTATTGAAAAAAAAATAGAATTTTTATTTTAAATTGTATAAATTATAAATGATATATATATATATATATATATATATATATATATGTAGTTGTGCACTTTATTGTAATTACATTCTTTAATCAAATTGCGTATCGCAAAAAAAAGAAGCATCTGGAATGTCATCATCGTCATCATCACTGCTATGGTTGTCATCGCTGTTCTTATCATTGGAATCGTCATCTTCCGCAGTTTCCATATTTTGTGGGGCTTCAAAATCTATAAAAAAAATTACAATTCATTTGTTTTAGTAAGTTGTTATGTATTTGTTAAGAAAATTGTTTTTTTCATTTAACAAATATTTACCTTGAATAATAATATCCGAAACTGATGATGGTAATTGGTCCCAAATTGGTTTTAATCCCAAAAACCGAACAAGTTCATACTTGTTATTGTTGATAGTCCAACCACAAGTGTCTGGAGACAACGATGTTGGACATTTTAAATACGCATTACTCCAAAGTTTGCTTACATAACGAACTCGTAATAAATGCTGCTGTAACTCAGCTTTACATGGAGGTAGGCTTGATGAGTCGAAATTTTTAAATTTTTTTTGAAAATTATCATATATTTTTTTATTACGGTAGGCCGTAGAAAATAAATGAAATCTTGCAAAATTACCATCACTGCTATTCTGTACACTGTTTCTGACAAACAAATTTTTCCAATGTGATAAATGTCTTTTGTAGTAATTTTTTATCATCAACAACTAGATTTTGGAAAGCCAATTGATACTGTTCCGATTCTTTAAGTAATTTAAAAGGCCGGATTTTGCCTTTACGAAAGAAAGCTGGCGTATAATCACACCTGTCATTGCATGGAAGCCAGGTAGAGCTTTACCTACATTTTTTCCCAGTATATTAATCAGGTTGATTATGTTTATATATCTTTGGTGATTACCAATACCGATGTTTAACCACAGTTTCAATGAAGCATTTAAATTGTCCATGTTTGTTAGTAATATTATTAAAATGTCAGTGTCTGAGCAAGTTGTCATTAACTTCTGCGTCAAAATCAATTTGGCAAATATGAAAAACAATTCTCGAATCTGCTTCTTCATGTGCTTCGCACGACAATGAATCGTCTTTGGTCATATTGACTTTGTTATCCTCAATACAGTAGCAATAACATTCACTATAACTCAAATAAATAGTTTTGTTGTTTGAGTTATACACATTATACTAGTAAAAATATATTTCGGGGAAATATATTTCGGAAGCATTGAAGCTCCCTTCACATGTTGCATTATATACATTCGTTATTTGTATGTTAACGTAGAATCCATTGCACTTCATTTTCAATTTGTAGGTAATAAATTAAGAGACGTATGAAACTACATTTATGTAAGAAACTGCCAATTTATTACATAATATTCGCAGTAAAAACGTTATACAAATACTAGATCAGGTAGAGTTGTATTATTTTGATATTATAATATTTAGGTCCAATATGCTCCTATCCAATATGGTCCAATACGCCCCAATATGTTGAAGAACAAATATTTTTTTTTGAAAAAAAGGAAAGAACAATTAACTAGCTATAATAAGAAAATAATTTCTTTTTCCGATCATTTTGACATGTAAAGGATGTCATTATTAAATAAAGTGGGTAATTTTAATATAATTGAGTACTAAATAAAAATATTCACTGTGTGGAATTGAGAATATACAAAAAATCAAAAGTCTTAATAATTCCGGTGGTGAAAACACATATATGTAAGCTATAAACGTATATATTTTTAAAGCGATTACACGTATCAGACTAAAAAAATTCTTTTTATTACTATATATCTCTGTTTAAAATTAATCGACCTGATTAGCTTCCTAATATTTTTCACCATATGTACTACAAAAAGCTTCATCTGGAGTACTGTGAAAATTATTTGCAAATCATAGATTTAAAAGCGCTATGTTAAAAATAGTGAGGTCATACATAATCAAGAAACAATTTAGCTTATTGAAATTAAAGTAACTTTTATCACAATATCTTTTCAACTATTACTTTAATCTTTGAAAGATTCTATTTCTTTTGCAAAAAGACGTGCATAAATAAAACATTATCATTTTCCACGAATATTACGGTCAAATCTAAGTAAATAAGATTAATTTACGTAAAATATACAAAATATTTCCGAATAATGACGTTATTGTCGAAATCGATACCATTTGTGATAGTTAAAGTTTTATTTCGATTACGAAGCCGATTTTAAAATAAGTTGGTTAGGCCAGCAAACAAATTAAAAAAGGTTTATTAGGGAAATCATAAATGGGAAGATTGCCCCAAGATATTGCGTATTTCATAATACCTGAATAAAGTCCGTGTACACTAAATGATTAAAATATGATATGAATCGATAAATAAAACCATCAGAAGTTGCTACATATCGTATAGTTTAGTAATTAGGACACGAGAGAAATTCGTGCGTCGATAGATATTAGGGAGTATTCAGTATGACCGTTTCAATTACTCGGCTTTTAAATTAAGCGGCCAAAGATTCAATTAACTAATATACGCCAGATATAAAACAGGATCATACAACAGTTACCTTTTTAACATCTATGATATATAGTACTGTAAATAGGAAGTTACTATAACTATACACACACCGATATATATATAACATAATATATGAGAACCATAAATTATATGTGAATGGACTGTGATTAATTTATTGATATAGAGTTGTAACACTATTTTTTTAAACACAATTTTTAGTCAATAATGTATAAATACCGAGTCAAAATATTTCACTTTTTTACTTAAATAACTGGGGACAATATCGTATTTAATTTAAAGTTTGAAAAGTATTTTAAATTTGTCTTTTAAACTTGAGTCTTTTAAATATTTTTTGCGTTTTTTCATGGTCAATATTTTGTTAGATAGCTAATTAAATGTCGTGTATAGTGTTGATCACAAGAAATACGGCCTTTGACTTCACGGCGGATACCCGGGTTTGATTCCCGATCGCTTGTCAAGCGGGGTTAGACTGGTGTTCTAGCTTATTCTAAGAAATTGATCTCGTAGCAATAATTCCGCCATATGTATTAGTTAGAAACATAAAAGCACAAAAATAAAGAAACAAATAATTAAACTAATATTATAATTTTATGCAAGAAACTTTTTACTACCTGATTAGTTATGTGATCGATGTGGATAGAATTACTTATTAAGTTTTCTCGTTTATTCAGATACAGGTTTAGATGATTAGAAGAATTTTCATTCCCGCTATTTATAAAAAAAACAACTTTTGGTTTTAAATTTCTTAGTTTGCTTAATTTTATATTCATTACGGTTGTTTCGGTATGTTCGTGAAAAGTTGTCACTAACGCAGTCAAGTAAATAATTATCCCTGCAATTGAATCCTTCAACAGCTATACAATTTCTGGTCTGAATAAGATAAATTTCATTACGGAGAATTGTTTCCAAAATTAGGGTTTTAATTGGTTTAGAAAAACTAGGCACATTGTGCGTATCTTGAACACCGGTAATAATTCCCAGCAGCTATCTATTCCAAATTCTCCAAGGCCTCCATTTAACAAAATAAAATTTTATCCCTCTCTTGCGATATTTGTAATGAGAATATAATTATTATTTTATTAAAAGACATGAACCATCATAGGTAACATAAATACTTTAAAAATAAATAAAATGCTACATTAAAAGTTTTTTTTTAATTTTCCCAGTTTGGTAAAAGAATAATAAAGTAATAAGTGGCTATTACAAAAAATATTTCTTGAGCTTTTCATCTACCCTAGCGCTTAAAAAACGAACGCCGCTTTCACCAAGGTTAGTGAAACGAAGACAATTACAACGTGGGGTGTTTTTAATCCCACGTTGTGTGGGAGGTTGCTAAAGTGGAATTTTTATTGTTTACATCCGTAATATAATCATAAGGATTTATTTTCATTTTAAGTTCTAATATCTATAATTTTTACTCAATTACAAGATTATGAAATTACTGCATCCTTTTTTGAAAGGAAAGTGATTCTTTGTAATGAGCGTGTGCATACAAAATTTTAATCCCGAATTTCAAAATAAATCAGACTTGAAAAATATATGAGCAGACATTCAAGCGTCTTCGAATGTTAGAGCGTCAACATATTAATCATTTAATTTCAGAAATTACGGAGATAAAAAGTGGTAAAAATCGCCATTGCAGGCCGATATTTTAACAGGGGTCAAAAATATAATCATCTATATACCTGGGTGTAAAGAACGAGCTCAGGATAAAAAAGACACCTATGGTCCCTTGAACCCTTCATTGAACAAAGAGACTTATGGAGTAATGATGGCATAGGTACAAAAAAATTTAAAAACACATGAAAAAAGGTTCACATTTTTGGTACATACCTTGACGTTTGATGATGTATTAACTCGTGCAAAAAGAAAAAATTTCAACCGCTTAGCATAAAGAAGCGTCATGTTTGTGATATTTGTCAAAAATTATCACAATATCTTTATGCTCTTTAAATATTTGATCATTGAGGTGCATTACAAGATATTTAGAGGCAGATGTGATTTTAGCCGGTACATGGTCTCAAAGCTGACTAAGTATTCGCTAAATATTTATGCTTTAGTAGACATTGTTTGTATACTGACTAGGTTCATAATATTTTTTATGTTTTCAGTTACGAAAATTAATGTTCAAAGCTACAAATTAAAAAGTCGAAAATACAAAAAAAATGATAAACCTAATTGCGTAGTATTAAGAGAATTTTTTACAACTAAAATTCAAGCCAAACAATTTCATTATTTTCGATTACGTCCTAAATCTCTCCTCATTTTCATCTTAATTACCTATAAAAAGCATATTACTTTTCACCTAACCTATCCTTATTTCTCCTATCCTATCCCTAATTATTTGTTAATTTAGTTATTTTTGAGTTTACCTTTATTGAAAAGATATAATCTTCTATTATATTGTAATTAGTATATTGTAATATTTGTAGCCTTCCACAACACTAAGTTTTGAATCATTCTATGCTTTCGTTAAGTGAAATAGATTGTTCATCACATCAATAAGTTTGCAAAAGTCTAAGTGAATCAAAGGAAATATATTTTTCAAGAAATGTATGGGACTGTTAAACTACGGTTTTTATTTTGCATGTGCATTTTGCAAATATACTTGTGGTCAATATCCATATATCTATAATATAAATCATTATTGTTTGTCACTTGATCCAGATTGAGACAAAGTTGTTTAACGTAATTAAAATATAAATTTGAAAATTAATTTTTGTTGAAATTTAAAATTAAGTAAAATATTTATTGTCATTTTTACAAAACAATAAATACTATAAAGGCAATCGACACTTCTTAAAATGGTGGTGATCCCCACTTAAGTTCAAAACGATCCTTACTTAACACCTAAAATGTCAAAATGGTAAATTTCCAAGGATTAATTCTATTAAATCTTATTTAAGCAAATCACAGAATTATTTTCATGGTTCGCTTTAGCGACACCCAGAAAAATTGATATACTTTGTCTAAAATAAAATACGTCAATCAGCTTTTTAGGGATCGACTGTCAATTTTAACGCGCAATCGAAACTTTTACAAGTCTGGTCAGTTCAGCATTCACATTTACCAAATTTCCTAACGACACGATATCAATGCATTGATCTTCGTCAAGTTTGACAACGCAATAATTTGTTTTCCTATAACATAATGCATATGGTATAATGACACTGAAGAGGAAATGATATATATCAGTACATTGGAAGGATTTTAATAGATTTAAAACTAAATATTTAATATATTTGGCCTTAATTCTGTAGAAACTAATTATTATTATATATTTCTCAACTAAATGACATTATCTGGGGAAATATTTTTTTAAATTTATTTAAATTCTTTGCCAAGACCTGAGTTTTTTTGTGTGACAACGTCGTCAGGTGGGCAATTTCTAAAGATTTATCTATTTCTCAAAAATCTTTACAAATTGCCCACCTGAAGATGACGTCATACAATGAAACCTAGATCACCACGATCTAAAGAATTTAAATAAAGTAGAAATAAAACTTCATGACGTAGTTTAATTTAGTTGAGAGAAATCTAATTAAAAATAAACCTCAACTTAAATGGACTACGAGCTCAAGCATAATTTGTTCACAGGTAAATCATTTGTGAGTGCATAAATTTGGTTGCAATTTTCTCCTGTCATAATGTAAATTTATTCAATGGAATGTTAATGAAATATACTGAAACGTGAGAAAAAAAATTTAAGCAGTATATCTACATGTATTCGCGCCGATGTGGAGTATAGAACCACGGTGTAAGTGCAAACGAGTTGAACCAGTATACACGGGTGCACGTTTTGGCGACTCGTTATTGAAATAGTTCTAACTTCAATAACTTTATATTTTGATCTCTAATTAGATAGAGCGTCCCTTGAGACACGCGTTTGATACTTAATATACTTTATACCAAATAGTTTCAGTTGCTCTAATTGGAATGACTTCATTATTTAGACATCATATTAACGTATATAGATAGCGACAAACGTAAACACGAATATGTGGTTCCGGATTAGAGAAGCTAATCAACTGCATTCCAACAACTGGAGATCAAGTTACAAAATGATGTGCTTTATTTTCTTTTTATTCCCACTCATGTTCTGTCCTATCTAATTTGGATATTATTTCATTTATAAGAAGTATCGCTGTACCAATATTTCATTAATTATCATTTTAATATAATTTTGTTAATTTAATGTGCATTAAAATAATTAATTTCCTTGTGTTATATGAGATAGTGAATATTTTAGTGATATTTTCATTGTAATCAAAATAGTCAATTTAACTCCAACCTAATTCTTTTACATATTGTTATTCCATTTCTGCTGATTTTCACATTTTATATTTATTTTCTTATCTGATTAATTAATAACTCCGTTTGAACAATGAGTACGAATAAATTAGATGATATATCATTAAACAAAGGGGAGAAAAACATGATTAAAATATTAATTAAAATTAAATATTAATAAAGGGTTGTTTAACTAAATTTAAATAATATTAATAGTAATTTTAATAAAATTAATAAAATAACCGAGCCTCCACAAAAATTGTGGAAAAACCATATCGTTAAATGTCATGATGTTTTAAATAGTGGGACTCTTTAATGCGTTACGCCTACAAATGATAAAGTAGGCAGCGCATTTATTGTCTTTTATTTTCAAATCTGATTTCCTCCAGAAACCATTCAACAGGGAGAAACTTGAATTTTTCCATTGTAAATCATCTTATTAACGTACATATTTGGCACTTTTTAAAAGACGAGATAAATAAAAGTCTTCAAATTTCTCTCCCCATTTTACACATTACGTGAGGTATTTTTTTAAAAGACTTGCTATGAGGAATACAAATAATTTTTTTTTCAATTTCAAATTGCATATTTAAAATATGTTCTAAAAATATTCAAACATATAAAATACTGTCCCTTGTTCCCTGAGCCAACTGAGCCAAAAATCGTGAAAATAGTTGTAAAATGTGATTAGAAAATTAGAAGAAACTAGAGCGATTACCCTAGATTTTATATTTTTTGGATTATACACCATTTTTTTACGCCTGTGAAAGATATATTATATAATAAGTTGCAATATATTTACGTTAGGAAAAATTAATACTTGTAAATAGTTAAATGGAAAGAAAATAGTTCAATATAAGTGCGAAATGTGTAAGGAACCCTCGTAGTGCTGGTTCCACTCGTGTTTGGCAGGTTTTACTTTATTTCATGTAAGACATATAGAATAATATTAAATATTATTTTACTTTTAATATGAAATGGTTAATTATTTCAGTAATTTGTTTTCAATGTTACCCTTGTAAGTATTTAACGTGGATTATTTTCAAGGAAGGTAAGCTTTTAATTGACTTCAAAAGTGAATAGGCAATGGGACATATAAATGTTTGTATCTTTATTATGCAGCCTATTGATTATTTTGAAACAATTTCACGCATTAAAGTTTTTTCCTGTTTTGAAAGATGTTACAATAGTCCAACAGTTATTTTATGTCTAAAAAAAGATTAAACAAATTCAGACGTGATCTTTCGAATTTTGCAGAAAGTGTATAATTCTGTTTATATGAATTGAATCTTAAAGTATAGCGCAAATGTTTACATAATGAAACGTAGACAATGCAACGTATAAAAAAACAATTAAAAACTTATTGGATTATTTCATTATCAGAATATAATATAATATATTTATTGATTTCGTTTTAGCCCTAAGAATGGCCTGGGATCGTTGTATGCGTTCCCTTCATACCAATATAATACGCCAATCTTCTTATAAATAGTATATATTCTATGCAGTTTTAATTCTTGGCATTTTCAGAATTATTGGCTGAATGTTTGTCCGATGCGACAGGAAATTTATAACAGGTTTTAACTTCTATACGTACATTTAATATATCCAAATCAAACCATCTTTTGATTCTCATTGTGGAAAAACACTTTATCACAGAAAGGCCACTTTTTCATCGTGAATGAAAATCAGTATCGACGTAACTTATATTAATATAGCATAAACATTACGTTAACATCGGTAAATACAATAGTTTCGACATACTTAAATCTACTAATGTTTGAAAACATAAATATAAATGCATATATCTGGTTTCCCCACACAAGTATCTTAGTTTAGATGATGAGAGAGGAGGTATTGTTTTACCTTGTACTCATTTGAAAAAAAATACGGTTAAACATACTGCCTGATTTCGACAACAAGCCACAAATATAACTAAACAGAGTATTTATCGGCTAGCAAAGTCAATCAATAGCGGTAATCATTGAAGGAAATTATATAAAATTTATAGATATTTAATTGGTAATTTTCTATAATGCAAACAACACTGATATTATAACTGATAAAAATACTTCGAATATTTTATAGCGTTCTTTGTGTGTAGACAACCGAAAACCAAAACTTTAAATAAAATTGTGAGTGTAAATATACAAAAATAGAAAATATAGACATAGGTTGCCTATATTTTCTATTTTAGTACATTTACACTCACAATTTTATTTAACGTTTCGGTTTTCTATCTCACTGGCCATGGCGATGTCGCCAGTAGCGTTATCGTAACTGTCCTTGTGAAAACGAGCTCGCCAAATTGAGTGGCCACAATGGTCGCCGGTGATAAAATAAAAACTCCCTGCTATCGTCCGTCGACGTAACCTAAATGGACGTGGAGGGGTTTGCACTCATTATTAATTACGTATACCGAAAATAGATGCAAAATAAAAGGAAAAAAAATATGGATACACTCCTTTATAGCTGATCGAAGGATAAATAGTATTTGTGCTCAAAACCCTGCTTGCAGTTGAAAATTTACTAAATCCTATATCTCTATTGTCGTTAAAAAATTTGTTTGAAAGACGGAATATTTAGATTACTTAAGCTTTTGTGAAATAAATCCAATTATCAACTTACATACTTGATATCGGTTCATAACGAAAAGTAATATAAAATACTAAGCAAAGAAATAAAACTTATAGGAAAAAAGAAGAGCCGACTTAAGAAACGAAATATCTTGTGAACCATGCAAAGTTAAAAATTACTATTATTTGCTTTCAATTAGGACTCTAATAAAAATGTTGACATGTATTGCATCGTTGATATAATGTGATGCATGTTCTTAAATGTTTTCTCACAAATTATTTTGGTTGTTTTTCTTTCATTTTTAACTGCTATGCATTATGTGGTCTGTATATTTTCATAATAACTTTATTTACATAGTAGAATATGTCCCACCATAAACCTTGAATATTACAAGTCAAGTAGAAATTTATAGATTAAAAATAACAAAAATATTTTCGTGATCAGAATGAATCTCATTGAATGTATCCCATGTTGATTGTATATATAAAATTAATTGGATTTAGTAATGCTAAAAACGTTAGGTATTTAAACATTCAAATCTTAATATATGCATAGGCGTGTATATAAGGGCGGCCGGGTGGGTCATGCCTACCCGAGAATAATCTGGTGTCTACCCCAGGATGTTGGTTTATCGATTCAAAATTCTAAGCTGATCACTTAAATAAATTCACAATTAAAAGTTTCAGTAAATAAATAATATTCAATCGAGTAAGCTACATACTTATTATTGCCTATTTAGTCCATTCTGTTAGTTTTGAAGTCACAAAAATAATTGAATCCGTGAATACACAAGATACTAAGCTAAAGTAAATTTGCATTTAGGGCCACAACGCAAATCGACAAGCGGACGCACGCTATTGGCAGGACGGAATACAGCTCGTCGCTCGTCGCCCCAGTGGCCGCTCCGTGGTCAATTATTCCACTCCTGTATAATTTGCGTTTCGTTAAATTTAATCGTCGACTCGACTCGACATAATTGAAAAGAGAAGAGTTGTATTAATGTATTCGTATTTATCACACTACTTACCCGGTAAGTATCAATTTATTGTTTGTAGATTTAATATTAAAGATTTATAACTTTTTGATAGTCGGTTATGGGGACATTCATAATAATATTAATAAATACAGTCATAAATTAACATATTTTGTGTCATAAGTAAAAAAAAATCATGAGCCAAGTTAATTGTGACACACATTTAAATGAAACTACGTGATGTAGTATTATTTCTACTTTCTTTAAGTTCTTTACCACGACCTAGGTTTCGTTGTACTACAACATCTTTAGGTGGGCTATTAGCAAAGATCTTTGCTAATAGCCCACCTGATCTAATTGTGAATAATGAATTTCCACAAAATTAACGCCAAATATATTCAATTAATCGTGATACTTTTCTTTTTCCAATTTCCTACCTAACCATTTACCTATGTGTACTGATTTGCGCTGTATTTAGTTTTTATTGTTCCTAGGTAAAACTATTACTTATTATTATGTCTTTTATTTTGGGGTACCGTTTAGGCAATATTGCGGAAATGTGTCCCTTCCGCTGGAGTTACGTGTCCCTACCCACTACAGCCAAGACTAAAGATGATAAAAAATTGTAAAATATCTTAAATTAAAGCTTATATGTCGAAGTTAAAATTATCACAATTATATGTAGCATTACTTCGACATTATATGTCGAAGTTAAAATTATCACAACTAAGCAGATTTCATTAGTTCTCGTGTTATGGGCAACTAAAGCGTTTATCAGTTGAAAATTATGTAAGATAACACCAAATAGAAAACTAGGTAATATTTATGTATTTCGGTGTTGTGGTTAAATAATGTGAAAAGGTAATTAAATACATAACGCATCAGTTTCTATGCGGACGCGGACGAAGTTAGGTAGTTTAAAATAATATAAACTACTTAATATAGTACTTAATTCAATACACGCCCGGTATTGAATTAAGTACTGTATTATAAATATAGTACTTAATTCAATACATGTCCTTTATACCGATAGGTACCCTGTACTGCATAGAAATAAATTATTTGTAAAATCGATAACTTAGATTTTAATTAGACTCTTTTTTTCTTCTACGTATTAAGTGAAATAAAGTAAATTAGGGAAATCCGATCTTTCTTTAATACAACTCAGCGTACCAACCAGCAAACTTTAGTCAACGCCACAAATGAAAAGTCTTCATACGTATCCCCAGCAGTCCCAGTTCCAGTACCCAGTACCAAGTTCCAATACCAGTTTGAATATTTATTTTAACTTATATTAACTTCAGACTGATATATGTCAGCCACGAATTGACTTTCATTGTACAAAATTCAAGAAAAACTGCGAGCATTCAACGCACAATATTATGAGAAATATACTTGGTTAGAATATAGCACCAATGAGAATAAAGTACACTGTTTTGTGTATAGGATATTCGGTAAGAAAATGCGTGATTAAAATGAAAAATGTATAACCATCGGATACAGAGACTAGAAGTAGTTGCCCATGACTTCAAAAACACGCAAAGTCTGAGTTTCATAATCGAAGTAAGGAGATGCATTAAAGATATCTAACATCAAGCATGAAATGTCGATGAACAAGTTGTCACTCAACATGAACAGAAAGTTGAGCAAAACAAAGAAAATTTATTGAAAATTATAGATATTGTACTATATCTGGTACGCCAAGAATTGCCTTTAAAAGGCCGTCGTGAAAATTTTGAATCAAAAAGTTGAGGCAACTATTTAGAAATGATTCTACTATTATGAAATGGACTGATGAAACTGGAAGTTCAAGAATTGTACATGGGATTTATTGATTGTTCTACTAGAAGAGATGCGAAGAGCTTGCCCGCGATGATTTTTGATTTTATTAATAAATGTGGTTTAAATAATGTACCCATACTCGCACAGTCATATGATGGCGTGAGTGTGATATCTGGAAAACACAAAGGTTTGCAACCAATCATCAATGAAAAGTATCCTCATGCTATTTACGTGCATTGTCTAGCACACAAAGTTAATCTAGCTGTTGTTCACTCATGCATTAATGCAACCAACTTATTTAGTAATCTCGAAGCATTCTGTATAGGTTTTTTACATCCTGGTAGTCATGCTCATTTCAAAAATTGCAAAATTGTCTTGATATAAAGAACGGCCATGTAATAAGTGGTTTAAGTACCACATGATGGAGTTACTGATATTAAAAAATTGTAAAGCTTAATAAATAGTCACTAATAAATAGACACTCAAAGAAGGAATAAGTCAAAATAAAGACAGGCATATGGCGGAAGTCATAGATTTATTATCTTCGATTTCAAAACCGGAATTCATAGTTTATTTACACGGGTTCCACTCGGTATTATTAGTTATTTAACCGGTATTATTAGTTATTAACCCATGTAATGAGTAAATATTTCCAAACTAAAAATGCAACTCTCGGACAAGCTAACACCATGATAATAGGCATTATAACTAATTTCGTACAAAACCAGAACAATTCTGATGAACTTTGGATCATGAAATTTCTCTGGAGCCCACAAGCAACGGAGCAAAAGGAAACATAATCGAGTTAGTGGAGGTAGCAGGAACAGAGACTTTTATATGAAATCCACACTTGGTAAAGGAAATTGGATTTAGTTGCCGTATGATACACGCGCCAGCAAATATTTAAAAATTAATATATATTATTTAGTGATTGATAATTTAATAGTTAATATGAATAACAGGTTTGAATGACTAATTTTATCTCAATCAATCGATGCGTTCTTTGAATTTAGATCCCGAAAATGGAAATTATTTTTTGATACTTATAAGGGTATTTTTCAAATCGATGTGAAACAGAATATTGGAAATAATGTAAATAGTGCCAAAAGAATATTACAAATAAAAACTTAGGGAACACGTAAAACAAGATTTTTGCTCAAATCTCTACAAATTTATCCAAGCTGCAACCGTAATTCTAGTCAGCTTAGCCGGATGCGAGCGTAGCTTTTCAGCAATGCAGATAATTAAGATGAGGCTGAGGTCTACTATGGCAGCACTTCGCCATATAGAAAATAAATACGTCAAGGAAAACGTTAGGTCAGAGAAGATTTGAAATATTTTTGGAGAGACGAAACGTAAGCTAAAGTTGGGGTCATTAATTGATACTACTTTTGTAATCAATGGAAATAAACACGATTCACGAAATTATTTAAATAAACTACATTCCAAATGTCGAAATATACCAAGCTCAAAAGTTCAACTTTAAATTACTTTTATTGCCTTCGGTCGGTATGAAAATGGCTATACTATTCTATATCTTATGATTGTAGCGATTTTGCTAAATTCGTGTGGCAGTTCACAGTTCGTTTTTCAAACATCTTAAACACGACGCTGCGTTACAGCAGCAAGGTACACTGACTGTACATCGACACAGCTTCATCGGCCATCGTATGTCAGGGGTCAGGGCCTCCCTGGAAAGTAGATTTAGATACGCCAATGCATATGTGGATTTCTACAAATGCTAAAGTAAGTTCAGTGTAATATTTTCTAAGTTTTCTTATTTATAGATAAATAATAAAGTATGACCACGTTATTAGGATATTATCTCTTTCGTCTATTCCCTTGTAGTTAAAAAATAAATACCTCGATCTTAAATTAATTTTACACAAAGGAAGAGATTATTTTAAGAAAAGACAGTAGTTTTATTAAAGTTCCTGTTTTTTAAAAGTTGCTATTTCCAAATACAGAGCTAATTATATATTAGTGAGCACAATATATTTTTAATGTCGTCACCTTGGTGTGTTGGGTTGATCAGATCGCGTGGAGTGTTGGGTTGATCACAAGGCGCACGGCTTTGACGGCTTGGCGTATCGGCGGATCGAACCCGGGTTGGGTTCGATTTCCAGCCGCTCATAGAAAAGGGCTGAATTGGTATTCTGATTGACTGTGAGAGATTGCTTTCATAGCAATAAGTCAACCATCTGTATTATTTGTAGAAATCAAAGTGCGGAAATAAATATACTAAAAAATCATTTTTTTTCGCTATTTGAATAAGAAATGTTTCGTCCCTATTTGAACAGGAAAATATTGTCATTTCAAAATCAAAAAAATTACACAGGTGAACATTTTAAGCTTAAATATAAATGAATTGTCAGTAAATTTTTTGTAAATGTATTTTTACCAGGAATAGCATATTCGAAAAAAATCAGTTTTATGTGATTGAAAAATATTTAGTGCTGATACTCACGAGAATAATAAATTTACTTAAGCTATTATTTGAATATGGATCAATAAATAAATAGGCTTAAGTTTCACCATTTTTGTTACACACTAATTTTTTATTTAAAAACCTTTACTGTGGCATATATATGAGAGCAACTTTTACATATATTCTATACCACGCTTTTATGGAAATATTTTAAATATCTAAACCTCTTATAATGTTAATGTATCTCTAATAGTTTTTACAGTGTTCGTTACGAGAGCACCTAGATCTTTGACTATTAAGTTAACGGTGTCCGTTGTTGTTGGTTAAACATGTCTGAATAATAATTTAACATATTTTCATATTATATAGCTTATGGCAAGCTGAAAAATATAAGCTGTCCAATGGCTTTAATAGTATATTAATTGAATTAGCAGTTTTTGCTTGGACCTCTTAAAACAAAGACACAAAGAAAACAAAAAGTTGTCTTTATGATAGGGTATAACTTAAATTCGCAATAATGCAGTTCTTATTGAAAATTTTATCGGTTTCAGTTTTGAAGACAAATATTACGTTAAAACAATTAAAATTCCATCATAAATATTGCAGTATCGTATTACACCTGTTATAGTTTTGGCAAATATGCGTATGCTAAAAAATATTTGAGAAAAATGGATGCGCATAAAAAGTTAAAATGTTAAAAAGGTAAAAGTTAAAAAGTTAAAAAATATTTGAGAGAAATGAATGCGCATAAAAAGTTAAAATGTATATATATATATAAACTGAATTAAATTTTATATCGTTGCACAATGATATTGTGAATTGTTAGTGTGTTAGTTGTAATATTGGTTGGAACAAAATGTTTTTCAAGTTATTTTTAATAGAATTAATATTCTGCATAAATAATATTTTGACGCCATTAAGTCGTAATCAATTTATAAAACATTTGTACCTTTTTTATTGATAATTGACCGACTAATTTCATTTATTACTTTTTGGGAAAGCCAACGACTTAAATTAATCAAGGTAGCAATATGTGAAAAGACAACGGTATTTTAAATCAATATAAAATTAATCTATATTACATCCGTTCAAATCTGTATTTAAAGTAGCGGGTACCTTCTGATATTCGTTATTGGCTGTTAATCCGGGTTATGATGCATTATATGGCTATACGGATATCTATCTAATAGCGAGCTGTGTCTTTATTCAAATAAAAAGTTGAATGTGGCGTATTAATTCATTAATAAAAATAAATTGTCATAAAATTATTATAATTGTATTATCTACATTGAGAAAAATACTTAGTTGGAATGTGCGTCATTGTGAACCTCAAGTTTCTGCGTTATAATTTGATGGAACTTCCATTGAATTAAATGATACCAAGCCTATGAAGTTTGCTTAAGGGCTTAACAATGATAATAATTTTTCCCTGCATCTTTTCGTGGAACCAAAATATAACTATATTGGTTAAATGCGCGGATCCGAATTTTGATAGAGAATTTGCTAAAAATCAATGTCAATAAGTTTATAAGAAATTTTATAAAGCTTAGGTCGAACAGTCTATTTAGACTGTTACCAGTTTCTCTTATTTTTATTATGTCATTTTGTTTGCTTCGTTGATTCTATATTTCAGTGTTCCTATTTGTGTTTCTTTAAGCCTTTTCAGGCTTTATTTTGACAGCGAAAAAAAATAACGGTGTACTGCACACTAAGTGTTTCAAAAATATTTCACTTTTGTGCAATTTTACATCGACCTAAGCTTTATAAAGTTTCTTATAAACCGATTGACATTGATTTTTAGCAAAATTCTATATCAACATTCGTATTTGCCCATTTAACCAACATAGTTTTATTTTCTACTTGCTTTCATATAACCTTTTTAACACAAATGTAAAAAAAAAAATTAAAGGTTTTCCAGAATCTCTCCACAAAAACGTAAATTTTAGAATTTAATATTCTTGAATTTAATTATAAAGGCCACATTGTAAGAAAACCAGTTTTTGTTAGTGTGGAGAGAAGAGTGGTTAAAAATAAGCCAAAAATGATTTGCGAAACGACACGGTCGAAACTTCTCATATTTAATTTGAAATAGACAAAAATGTTACATTTTTATGTATTTGAATGATATTCCTAGTTTGTATACCATTGTGTACCAGAACAAATTCAAATAAAGAGAAATATAATATTAAATCAGAACTCTTAAATATTTTTAAATCAAAGGTAAATCTTTGGAAACACAAAACTTTCCATTCATTGCCTCGGTATTATTATTTGATCGGTGAGATGTTATATTTTATATTATGTTTAACGACCTAATGATACTATTTCTTAAATTCTAAATAGTACAGTTTTTTAATTACTCTCATAATATTGAAAAGCATTATTAAGTCAGTATTGAATTCAATTGAAATAACGATGAATCGTTTTTAATTTGTAAACGTTTAATATGTTTACGAGTTACAACAAAGAACACCAAAAATGTCCTTCAGTGAGATGAATCGGAGAAACATGACAGGGACTTCCACTTGCTTGTTTACTTGCTCGCTTTTACCTGTCAATTTATGTCACGGTCGATGATTACGAGTAGAAATTCTATAAGCTTTCGGCGGTTGTTACGTAAGTGTCGGAAAATAAGGACTATCAAATATTGTGTAATGCACTGTTATTTCATTCAAAACATTATTTATATTTTTGTCAAGCAAAAAATGTGATTATATATAAGCTGAATAGACTATACAAAAAATATTTTATCGATATTATTAATTTAAAATTGGAGTAAGAATTAGTTTTATTTTCTATCCAAATACAGCCTGCCGCTTTAGATTTTTCCTTGTATCCTAAATTCCTTTTCTGATCTGCATGGTGATTT
Source organism: Druceiella hillmani (assembly GCA_039881145.1). Taxonomy (NCBI): domain Eukaryota; kingdom Metazoa; phylum Arthropoda; class Insecta; order Lepidoptera; family Hepialidae; genus Druceiella; species Druceiella hillmani. The sequence continues at coordinate 1,186,875 of JAYKKI010000041.1, forward strand.
TTTTCCAAATTACTCCATATCACAAGTGTGAAAGAAATGGTTTTGTTTCCCAAGTCCAAGCGATTTATTTCCGTTTGTTATTATTTTTCTATCAACAACTCTTCTACTAATTTCCACTTTTATTTTACTAGCTACTTCGATTTTTTCATTCGGTTTTTGTTCATTGTTTATTTCAGGAATAGCTAAGGTAAAATTATTTCTATTACTAGAAATTTGCTTTGGTCTTCTTTATATTCATTTGTTAAATCGTAATGTATTTCGTTTTTGACTAAGTTAGCATTAATAACAAAAAAATTCCGAGAGACCAAATTTATATTTTGACATGTTTACGTTCAATAATACTTACCCATATTTTATAGCATATAAGGTAACCTTTAAAAATATAGAATAATAATCCCGAAGTTCATCTTAATATTCATCTAAGTTTAATTTTCAACCAAATGTTGAACCACATTAAATAAATAATACTACTTCATGTTAATTTTCTATATTAGCATAAGCAAAAAGTTACCCTAAGGAAGTCAGGCTCGGCATAATTTTTAACAGATATTGATTTTATTTGGCATTAATTTTGCAGAAATTCATTATTCACAATTAAATGAAACTACGTGATGTAGTATTATTTCTACTTTCTTTAAGTTCTTTACCAGGACATAGGTTTCGTTGTATTACAAAATTTTCAGGTGGGCTATTAGCAAAGATAGATTCTTAGGAAAATTCAACAGCATTTATATAATAAAAAACGATAGCATAAGCCGGATTTGTGTGAGTTTTCCCACTGCTTACGTTAGTGAATTTATAGTAGGGGAGCGGTGTAGGTTTTATTATACTTTCGAAAGTTATACAATATACCAATATTTTAGTGAGAATAATAACTTAAATTGATGTTATTTTATGCGGTCAAATAATGCAAATATTCCGGTGTATGTAATAAAAAGAAATGAATATTATTCTCTGTAACATATTTATACAATAGCAAGGGCATCTGATCGTTAGAACAAGGTTATACCACTAGTTATATATATCTCCCGTATAATATATTTAATTATTTATTTTTTTGTACATGGGCTGAAACAATTTGAAGCGTACTGCAGTATCAACGTTGTCTAACTATATTATGTCTAGAAGATATTGAATATGGGTGATGATATTATATTTAGTTGTTCATTTAATATATTAACGTTGGTGTCTTTTTTGTATCTATTTATTTCTAATGTTTCTAAGATATTAAGTTTATTGCCTTTTGTATTTATTTGTAATATGTATGGAGCATTGCCGGTATGAATGTAATGGTTATTTTCAATGAGGTGTTTTGCAAAGTGAGATGTGTCTAGGTTGTTATTTTGCCAACTGGCAATATTTTCTCTGTATCTGGTAGTAAAATCTCTTCCTGTTTGACCTGTGTATACACTATTACAAAAATGTATAAACTTAAATGTGACAATTGTGCACCATTGATGATGTATTTAATAAGTGTTAAATGATTTTGAAAAAATAAGTCTTAACATTATTAACAAGACAACAAAATATATCAACTGTAAATATTTTAATCAATTATAAAGTCAATATTCTCCATATGAATGCTAGTAATCAATTTGGTTGATTTCTTAAGCTAAATCTAATTTCAAAACTTAGAAATAAAGTGATATTTGTTATGTAAAATTATTCATGTAAAGTGATGTGATAGATCTATAATAACTGATGACGAACAGATCTGAATGTATAAATTGAAGATAATTGTTTCGTTTAATTGCTAGAAAATAATTAAAATTTTGACTGGGAATCGTAGCTAATCACACTGTGATTCACTTAAATGGCTATCTATAACTGCTAATATATGAAAATAATCTCTAATGTGCCAAAAATAGAAAACTCTCTTATGGAATTAATAGCGTTTCCCTTAATTATTGCCGAACACAAGAATCAAACCAGTAAAACAATTTTTAAAGGTAAAATTTATTGGTCAAATTACCCTTATACTTTTTCAAGCTACCATCAATTGGATGAAATAAAGCTTTACCACTAAAACATACATAGTCAAATCCAAATTACCAATCCTCTAAAGAAAAAATATATGTCACAGTTTTTATACCGACTTTATTTTAGGATTGTCAAAGCTGGGCTTTAACCAAGGAAATGACCCAAAAATGCATATTCAAAAAACTATTTATGAGGTTTATAAAATTATTTAAACTGTGACAGAGAGCAAAAAAATACTTTATCTTTTATTGCTTTTTGACGTTATACTTAGATTTTGCATTAAAAGTAATGACATATTATATCTATGTCCATTCATTGCTCTCTTCAATTTAATTAATAGTGTCAAATTTATCCACATTCATTCAAAGCTTCGCTATACATTTAACTAATTGCTTATTTTTCACAACATAATGTTAAATTACTCTCGTAGTTAGTTTTGTAGCCTTAAAAACTTTTCTGTACCTTCTAATTTAATTCCAGATATGTATAGATGAATATAATATTTAATGGAACAATAAGTAAAAATATAGATATCAGGCATTTTAAAATGAGCGTCTCTAAAAATGTTGCTATGTACACATATGTACTTAAATTACATCTAGAACTATTCAACAGTATTATTCCCTGCTTCAAGAATCAGTACAAATAATTGCACATAGTCAAATTTACAAATTTTCCTAGTAGAAACAAGCGGTTATTTTAAAAATATTATGGTACATATATATATGTGTGTGTGTGTATATATATATGTGTGTGTATATATATATATATGTGTGTGTGTATACAGATTGGCCCATTTGCGTTGTTATTTTTTTCTGGGTGGAATACCTTGTAATAAGTCATTTAAAAGAAATTTTGGTTCAGAGAAAATCAATAATTTCAAAGTTATAATGTTTTTTTTACATTTTAAAAAAAATTCACTCCAGCTACAGCAGCTTCCGCTTGAAACTTTGTTGATTTTTTTCTGTCGACAAAAGGAAAACGTACACTTAAAAAATCACTTTGGTAAAATATGTACAACTAGAGATTTGCTTCTGATCCTAAAAATTCCGCTGAGCATATATCAGGAAAATGGTCTCATAACCTTTTTATATTATTTAGAAACTATTTGACTAGTTACCGATCGGGGGTCATTTGAATAAACAACAACGGCACTCGCAGTTATTGTTTGTTTGTCGCAAAGGAAAAGTAATCAACCTATATCCAAAAGTATTAGGACTTGTTTGTGTACTGATCATTGCATGTTTGACTACTTGGCTTATGTGAATTGGTCCTTTTAGTGTGCTTAGTGATTAGGAAACTGTTTTGCAGTATCTGAAAATCTACTTGGGCTTCGTGTGGCCTTTACATCATATGAATAGGCTTTAATTCATTATGTTTATGGCGTAGAAGCATTTAGCGGGAAGCTGCTATGCTCTTTCGCGAATTAGTGATTAGGAAACCGTTTTGAAGTATCTATGGTTGTACCAACGAACGGGTTTTTATGATACTAAGTAATTCGTTGTTGAAACGAGTGGTTCCTGATTTTACGAGGTAACTGTGACCGCCATCTTCCAAGATGCACGTCATGATCCCACCACAAGTTAAAATTGCGCTATGCTCCTAGATTTTTAATTAAAATATTTATTTGTGCTAACGATCTACACGCTCTGCGGCATGTGTCGCTCTCTTTATAATACACACAAAATGTAAAAGCGCTCTGTCTGTCAGAGCTATTTTACCTGAATATATTTTGCGTTTGTTAAAGCTAATCAACACTGACTTTCCAACAGTTTAAGTAAATCAAAGCCGAATTGATGCTTTTTAAAAGAGACAGGCTTAATTTTACTAAAATTTTGTTTAAGGAACAAATTTCACAGTCAGTGACTTAGTGGTATGATATTCATTTCTGAAGATTAAAATAGTTACACCAGCATAGTTACAATAGTTACACCAGCATAGTTTTAAATCAAAGCACCAGAAGGTACAATAGTTACACCAACATAGTTTCTTGTTTAGACTCTAACAATATCCTAAGGTATTTTTAAGAGAATAAGCAATAATCTAGTTGTACCCATTTTACTACAGTGATTTTTTTAAATGCACATTTTTCTTTCGAAAGTAGAAAAAAGAGCGTGTGTGCAAGCGTACATGCTTACATATGCCCGTGCATGGGTGCGTTCGTACATCCATGCGCGCTTGCACCTTTTATAAAACCTTTTGAAATAAAAAAGATATCTCATTGAAAAAAAAATATTTAAAAATTACACGGTATTATAACACGTTCAAATACAATATTTAATACTAAATCGAATTACCTAATATAGTTTGTGATACAAACGTAATGAACACTTAAAAACAAAGCTGTATTTTTTAATTAGTTGTAGTACAGTTTTATAACAATACAACAATAAGACAGGCGGATCTCACCATTTCCATATAGCACTTATCATTTTTTTAATTGGTGTGCTTATACAACAAACAATAAGGACGGGCCTCATCCCTATATTGCATCAAGAACCCCTCCCTCAAAACAATATAATTTTTTGTTAAAAATTCCTATCTTGAGTTTATTCAGCAAATTTTGGGCCACTGACTGTTTTTCTTATTTATTTGAATAATTAGTATCAAATTGTTTGTATTAATAATTAAAAGTAATGGTGTCATCTAACGGAAAAACTAACGTTGTCCGTACTTGACGTATGTTTTTATGACTTTTAAAATATAACATATAAGCAGAGTAAATAGAAATCATATAGCACCATGCTTCAAATTACTATTCCATATTTAAGACGGTACATCATTTTAGCCTGATTCACCTAAGGCTTTTACAACCTTTCGTTTTTTCCTTTCTTTTTCCCATATATAATTTAAATTTTTTATTAAGTTTTCATTAGATCTACGTACAATATGGTAAAATAAACTATAATTTTCTCTTTACAATTATATTTGATAAAATATTTAATCCTTTTTCCACATATTCTTTTTAAGTATTTTTTCATTTAATTGAATTACGAATTTTTTTTTCAAGTTTTATTTCTACTATATAAAAATATATTTTTTATAAGAATCTGACATTTGATATACAACAAATGTTATTCTCTTTGTTAGTACCAAAGAATTAAGTAAGTTAATGTGAAAAAAAGGAAATGTTTGTTGTCACACAAACACATAAGAGTAATAATTGAAATATTACGAAAACAAACATAATTAAAAATAGTGAGAATTGTAATCAGGTTGAGGCTCCAAATTCACGGATCATTAGGGGGGAGGGTGTCAAAATAAAGCCACACCTTAAAAATGGAGTCAACCATAATAAGCGCTGGCGATCAGCGATCGCAAATAAATGTTGTTACATCTGTATGGAATATAAAATAGTGGGTGTCTGCGTAGTCACACGTGTACTATTTAGAGCTAAAACAAATATAGATAAGTAATTTTATTAAAATTAACTCCTAAATATAGCTCGTATATTGGGCTGCGCTATTTTCGTTATTTTACACGAGGCGCTTATGTATCTTGTAATTTTTAATGATTAATTCTAAATAGGTCAAACAAAATGCTATAAGCTCAATACAATTCTGGTTTGTGTATTACTCCGTTTGTTATTGATTAGATCATAACGTCTTTTACCCACAATACGCCGCATTCTAATATTTGCGAATGATTTATATTACTTTTTATAAAAAGCAATATATATGAAATAAGTAAATTTCACATAAATAAGTAAATTTTAAATAAAAAACTAAAAACTCCTTTTTGTCCCCAGAGAACCTATTGAGATGAATCAAATTTATACTAACTCGGCAAGTTTAGTATTGACCAATGGAAAATTCTCATTATCTCTTCCCCCTACACCATGAGGAGGCTCGGTTACGATTTGTATCAAAAGGGTTTATGGACACAAGTCAAACTATTCTAAATTCTATGAATTTACTGTTAAGTTCCTGCGATTACTTTTTTCCACTAACATGAAATATTCCCGGTTATAATACGTAACCAAAGGGATCTTTGAGACAAGTCAGAACAGGTTTATTTTTAATCATTAAGAAGATTCTATTATCACGTCTCGCCTCCGTTATCATATCTTCTCATGAAGATACAAACCAAAAAAAAAGTAAAGTCAATCGAACACGGCGCAGCGAAAGTGATAAAAGTTCACTTCATTTTTTTGAACGCTTTGTCGCAATTTTAACGTGAAGTTGTACGTTGAAACACGAAATTGTGAAACAAATGCGACATTATGGTATACTGTTAAGTAAACTTATGTAGAAATTACAGCAATAAGAAAAAAGGAAGAAAAGTTGAAGTTACCTTTGTCCAGTAAGTATTTAAATTACTCAAATAACGATTTTTAATTTTGTATGACAATATGATACGTTGAAGCGTTGTTTCACTAGCAGCAATGTAGCCTTTACTGATATTAATATGTTTTCGATAATGATTATTAAAATGTACGTTCTGTAAATTTATTTTAAGCTTCCTAAATCTAAGCCTTAAAGTGCAAGTGGGTAGATGCCATCAACACAACACTTCTTGGATTGCTACTCCTTCAAGTCGGGTGTGTTCTGAGTACTTTCTGGTATCTAGTTATTCTATATTACAGACGAGACGAAAACTATAACACGATGATGCATTGCCATTTCTTCTTTTGTATGACGTAGGTAATATTTTAGTATTAAATTACTAATTTGACTTATGTAATCAATTGCAATGAATTACAGAATGACTTTACATAACATGCATAAAATGTGTTTATTGGCGACTGCTGATGAATGAGAGTAATATTTTGACTACTATGTATGTTTGGAAATTTGCTTCTCACTCATCATAAAATCAACTGAAACGATTTTAAAAGATCACTCAATGTTATTTTAAGATTTATTAATTTTTGTATCAGCATATATGCAAAACATTAAATAAAAACTAGATGTCATATTGTCTAAATCAGGACATGAAAGTTTTTTCTTCGTAAACGAGGGGGTTATAAGAACATGAGGATATAGGGCAATGGCTCTTTCGTCAATACCGACAGAGCATTGTTTTAAATATTTAAATCTTCAATAACTTAAACCAATAAGTTACGTAAGAAATAATCGCGTCGCTCACTTAATGGCTTAGTAAAAACTACCGTGTTCCATATATTTTCTTACTAAGGATAATCGCTTGACTATTATTTTTGTAAATGATGGAATATTTCATAACAGTTTTATCTACCTAGTATTTAACATTTAAAAAAAATGCTTTGAATTGAATTCATGATTTTGGTTTTATTTATCGGTAAGAAGATATTTAGATATGTATTTGTGTGAAATTATGTTTCAAGCTAATTTAATTGAAAATATTGGGTAAAATAATTTTTTATATTCTTTATTTTTATAATTCTAAAATCAAGCCACGTCTATCTACAAATGTATCTACATCTACATCTAACACGCTGGCCGATATTCCCAACACACCACGTAAACGTTGCCTGAAACTCTAAATTCACAGAAATACCCACATTATACATGATCAGAAAAACTAAATAAAAAGACTTAATTTTAATAATCGCAAGTGCAAGAAAAAAAATGTCTATTTAGGAAACGTCTTTAATATTTTAGAAGGGAAAAATTACAATTCAATCCTTGTAAGCACGGGCGTCCAACCAAATCGAATCGTACGGTTGATTAATTCGAGACAAATACAGAATTTAACTAGCGCCAAATTTACCAGAGAAATAAGTGGTTCAGAATTATGTATATTTGCATTAAATTTACATGATTACTCACACGGAATATACAACTATGTAATACGAGCATTTAATACCTGTTTACCTCATCCCCGGACTATTAATAAATTGTATCAAAGTGTTAATGGTAATCCCGACTTCACTTAAGACTTAAGGTAATGTCCCAAAATATAAATAACAGATTTGTTTGTAGTTTCATTTTGTATGAGATGGCTGTAGGGCTCGACGCGACGTGCAGAGTGGGACGGCAAGAAATATCACGGCTATTTAGACATGGCAAGTGAGATCTTAAATGTGGATTGCATACCAGAAGCAAAGGATATATTAATATTTTTTGTTGTGGCAATAAATGCACGTTGGAAAGTTCCAGTCAGATATTTTCTCGTAGATGGGGTTTCTGGAGAACAAAGAAGTAACTTAAAATGATTATGTCATAGAGTCAAATATATTTACAATGAAAAACTTGGATGTTCTTTAGTCTACATTAACACATTCAGTTAAATCAAGCTATATAGTTGTTTTTTTTTGGATCAAAGCCAAATCAAAGGAATACTTTTGAGGGAAAAATAATGTTTATTGATAAAGATGGTAGAAAAATAGACTGGTCCTATGTAGAAAAGTTGAATCTCTCACAGACTCGGGAAAATTTTCATTTGAATAACAAACTTCGTCCTGACCATGTTGACTTCCACAATAAAAAAATGAAAGTAAAACAGCCTCACAGCTCTTTAGGTTTTCTTTTTCTTTAGTCATAGACTACAGGGATGTTTCTGAAATAATCTACCTCTTGAACGTCATTAACAATTTATTTGATATCTTAAATAGCAGAAACATGCAATAGACTCATTTTATAGAACCCACTACTACGGCCAATAAACCAAATATATTATCTACATTAGATTACACCGCAATATATTTAGAAAAATTTCGGTTGGACACACTTATGATACAACTAATAGAAAAACAAGTTTCATAGGATTTTTAATATGTATACACAATGCAAAAACACTTTTTTTTAATTTAAAATAAAATTTCTACCATTTTGTAATATTAGCCAGGACCATAGAAAACTTCTATTTTCAAATATTATATCTCATGGCGGATCAAATAATAATCCGGCGAACCGGCGGTTGAAGATCATATATAAAAAAATGTTAACACACGTCGAATTCAGAGAGACACGGGGCGCAAACGGTGTGGCTTTAGAAGAATTAACATATTAATCTGCACATCTCCCATTGATCGAATAAATAATACCTCTTATAGATTTAAAATAACAAAAAACGACACTTTTGAATATAGCTTTGACTCAGATATCAGAGAGTTTGGTGAATTCACAGAAAACATAATTAGTTACATAGATAAGTAGTTCAGTTTCTTGTTACGAAAATAAAATGCGAGGTCTGTGTAAATGCTCTTTTAAATAATAAATGTAATATTCATCTCGCTTTAATTGCTATTAAAGTTCATGGGGGTTTAATATATCCATCACATGACGTAATTGCAACAAATGTGAAAGATTCTAAAAAATTATCATGCCAAGAGTGATGGTACATATACATATCCAAAGTTTACAACTGTTTACACAATTTAAAAAATTCTTCCAGCGTTCACAAGGTGTGACCTATTTGACAGTTTAAAAAGTCATCAATATGACTCAATTTTTCTTGAAAGCAATCATATAGTAAACGTAACAAAATCAATTACGCAAAAATATATTGACATAGGACTTATTTATTTAACAAAAAAAGCATCTTTGGGTAATTCAAAACGGCAGCTTTTTAATCACATTACTTTATTTAGAGGTCAGTAACATAATAAAGAGGTTACTGTAGATTCATACCCAAATTTGACTGGTTGCATTATTTAATGTTATTAGATATTTATATTTTACAAGTGATATTCGTAGTTTATTGCAATTGGTACGCAAAGCCCACTCAATCGTGACAATAGTACCCAATATAATTAAATTTAAACACACTATATACGTGAGCAGGATAATAAAACATTAGGGAACTAGACGGACTGATTAAGTGTAAGTATAAAAATAAAAATGACTAAGAAGAAGTCCGATAAAGTAAAAAAACAAATCCATACCCAATATTTACTTCCCGTGGTTAATATTATATAAAATACTAATAAGATAAACTAAAGTAATATCTTATAAATACTATATTAATAAATAATAACAAGTACAAAAACAATATTTCACAAATGTCTCGGAAAAAATTAAACTATACTTCGTGTCTGAATGATTGCATATCATTAGAAACCTAAGAATATATTTTAATAATTTACCTTAATAACAGTTGCACTTGAAAAAATGGCCATAATGAAAAAACACAATACACCCGTCAACTCACACACTCACACCCGTCAACTCTCAGCATAATTTTGTTTTTAAGTTAAGATAAGTTCTTTGATATATATGTATTTGAATGTTATAAAATTAAGTAAATTTAATAATCATACTGATACGGGCTCGAATCCCAATTGATTGTTTTATTTGATAACTATCTTATATTAACAACGACTACTGTATTAAATTAAAAATGGGAAATGACAAGAAAATTATAATTAACTACTTCATGACTTAAAGAACTCGTTCTTGAAAGACTAATCCGTATATATATATATATATATATATATATATATATATATATATATATTTATTTATATAATTTTTTTTATACCTCGTCTATAAGCGGCACTGTACTACTTTATGTATATTGTAACTAAATTTTACATTAATTAGTAATATCCCAATACAAATCATTCTAAACATCATGAGCATAAGCAAACATTTTTGCATTCACTCATGGCTAAGTAGCGCGGGCGAGAGCGAAATAGACAATAATTATTCCTTCCCCCGCGCCGTCACTTCCCCATGTCTATGCCTACAGGATTCCACGCATTTAATTGTTAATGCCTTCTCTAGTTACGCAGAGCGTAATTCCCAACTCTCTGAAATGTATCTTTTCGTTAGTATTATTGCACTATCATTAGCAACGATAGTAATATACTGTAATCAGAATTGTATAAGTTTTGCAAAGCTTCAAATCGACATGACTATTAGAAGTAAGTGTTGTTAGGTTAGAAAATTTTCATGCAATATCTAAACACTAAGGTTCAAGCTTATAAAAGCGTGTGAATTTATAAAATAGTACTTATTTTACGTACATGAATGAAGTCAGATTGAAAATAGTGAAAAATATTGCACATTACTTAGACGTTTTAAATATAATTGTTTGAAAAATAACACAGTAATTTCAAACTGATTCTTCGTTACGTATCGTAGAGTATATGAAAGCAATATTTGCTTTCATTTCCCCACGGAAGGGGAAAAAAGAGCGCTACTCTACGATCGTACTTGTACATACGAGTAGCTTAGAATTATTTACAGATACTTTTGAAAAGGTCACGGTGCGCAAATTTCTCGTCAAGCACCTCGTTAAAAGTTAAGCCCACAGCTTATGCAATTAAAACAAATTAAATTTGAACTGTGTATAATAATGTAAAAGTAAAAAAATAAACCCATTATTAATAAAAGAATATCAAAAGGTGTAACTCGCGTTATTTACTTAATCAAATGAACGTGAATTTAATATATTTGAACTAGATTATATTATATTTAGAATAAAACAAGTTTAACTTGAAATATATTTATTTATTTCAGTATAATGTGAAGTGGTGAGAGAAAGAAACATTTAATTTTTGGATACGATTAATACAGTAATAATAGTCGATATTTGGTGAATAAATGACAAATATACAATTTATAATAGAATATTATTCTTTTTGTCATATATTTTCTACATATCGTTGGAAGTGTTTTGCAAAATATTCTTTTAATTTTACCGTAATCTTGATCCTCATAAGTATTTTGAAATATGTTGGAATCCGTCTATTAAATGGCGTGTTGTATATATGTATAACATAACACATTAAATATGTGAGGAGGATCACGTATTTAGTGTGGTAAATACATATAAGTTGTAATTTGGTATATTGTTTTCTCAGGAACTCAAGAGGCTAATTGAAGAGTGGCTATTAAAAAGTAGTTTGAATAATGGGTTTTACTCTGAAAAATTTTTTAAGTTGAAATTTTACGTATTGTGTGTTTATATAAAATTTTTTAATACCAAAAACTTGGAACAATTTACATATATATAACCAATTCGATTAAAAATAGAAATATTTATCATTCGTTTCTTCGCTAACGATGAAACGAATGATAAATGATTCTATTTTTAATGTCATATAAAAAAACAACACGGGCATACTCAGGTTTCTTGCCATAAAGGTTAAAAGGTTACCAGGTGCTCGTAGCTAATAAGCATTCGAATCATGAAAACTTTTTATATTAATATTTGTATACTTTCAACTGATTTATCAGGTCCATCATTTCGTTGTTGAAACCAGAATACTAATACAACTTTGACGAAGTTTGTGATATTCAATTCATTAAGCATTTTCAGTAATGGAGCACAAAAATAAGTGCCTGGTTTTCAATACCGAGTTAAATTGAATAGGCGCTCCTTTGAAATTCAATGTCCGTAATCCAGACTTATTGCTGGCAGCAGTCTAATAATATGAAAGCTTGGGTTTGACTATAATTCAGAACAATTCCTGCTTTCTTATTTACCTAAAAATGCTTAATGCTCCAACTCTCCTTTCAGTATCCATTAGCAATACAAGCACAATTTTACGCCTTAAGTATTCCAAAAAAGTGTCAAACGCCATGCAATATAAACGTTATAAAAATAATGTTACTCTTCTACTCTTGTATGTTTATATATACGGTTATATATGTGCCTCCCCTTCTGGTCCTGCTTCTGGTTTTAATTTCTTGGCTCGGTACTTGTATATTGGGTATTAGGTATGGGTCCCAAATTTGCAAATGCACATATTTTCCGGTTAGTGTATATTGATTGCCAAGACTGTGTATGAAGAACCTTTGCTTTAGAATTTAGCAGGGTAGCTTATAATACCTTGCACTTTTGGATTTTTATAACCTCTAAAACGAAAATCAAATGAAAAAAAAACGATTCGCCTTCAATTGCTACTGGACTGAGTTTAAATACACACATCATGATTTCGAAAAAATTAAAAACCGGAATGTTTTCGAGATAAGCGTCCCCTAATATCTATTTTTCATTTTCAATATATAAAAAACGTGTGAAAAAATAAGCTTTGTGTTTAGTAAATGGTATCTAACAAACTTAGCATCGATTCCATGACTATGTGGAGTATTTTTTCGTACTAATCCCCTGTATATACAATCGATTACCTACAATAAATATGGTGTCGATAACATTAACGTTTCGATTATTTAACGACGTGTCTTTACTGACCGCGATAGCAAAAACCACTGCCGTAATATAGTGTCCGCCTCGAACTTCTGTAGAAATTTTAGGTTATTCTAATGGAATAACC